>CM040120.1:53126440-53726440 GCA_022559845.1 Amorphophallus konjac
CTTCTACACGACCACCCGGGCCATCCCGGGGACACTCCAACTACAATAGACATCACGTGGCACCCAGTGAAAAGGCCAGGGGCCTTCCCCGGGATGCCTTCTTTCAACTCTCCAAGGTCAAAGGGAGACCGAAAGAGGTCAACCACAGGCTCGGGAGGCCCACAGCACGTGTGTACGACTCACACACGTGTGTTCAGCATTCTACCGAACACCTTGTGGGTGCACAAGTTTGAACCCTTCTACACCAACCCACGGGCCATCCCGTGGTTCCAGTACGCCAATTAGGTCCTACAGCGACCCCCCAGCAAGCCGGGGCCACCCCCGACCCTCAGACACGTGGCAATATGCCACTCAACTTTAGCTCTCGGGCAAACCCGAGGCTACCCTGCCAACCCATCGTACAACGTGACATGCAGAACGAGGACGTGCCCGTATACCCAAGGTGACTCCTCCCAGTCCCTATGGACTTCTACCCTCAGCCCTAGTCCAAATCGAAGGCCCGTCGGTCACCTACACGGCTCGTTCGGCAACCCAGGGTGTGTCGGGCATTCACCCGAACACCTTGCGAGCGGCTACTATGACTCGAACAACAACGGCCCCTATGGGCCATCTCGATATCCCAGAACTCCGTGTCCTTCACAGGACATTCCCAGACGATGAAAGAAGACCCCCGGGGGCCGTCCCTCAGGGTTGTAGTTCGCCCAGGGCCAATTACCCCCAGGGCATGGCCTCGCCCCCGGAGAGGGCGAACTCCCCAGGGGCCGCGCCCTCTCCTCAGCCTGGAGGCCCGATGGCCCTCCCCAGTCCCAGTTCGTGGAAATTCCTAATCTCGTGGTTCGAGGTTCGTGCAAAGTTCGTTCGTCGTACCCGTACATGGAAGAACTCACGAAGATGAAACCCCGGGATTATGTCAGTCACAACACCCACGTTCCTCACACGCACGTGGCCGGTCAACCAGTATTCTTCTAGTATCCTCCTGTCCTTTTCTTCTTAGCCAATTTAGGAAGAAAATTAACAAAAAATTGGATTTTATAGAGGTGGGGCCACTCCCCCCCTCTCTCTCTTCCAACCCAGTCCGCCCAAACCCCCCCGGGGGAGGGGTTTAGGCAGACCAGCCTAGACCCCCAGGCTGGTCCACCTAAACCCCCCCCGGCTGGTCCGCCTAAACCCCCCAAGGGAGGGGGTTTAGGCGGACCAACCTGGCCCCCCAAGGCTGGTCTGCCTAAACCCTTGGATAATAAAAAAAGATTTTTAAAAATAAAAAAAGGGACATGTTCGGTCCGCCCAAACCCCCCCTGGGGAGGGGTTTAGGCGGACCAGCCCGGACCCCCAGGCTGGTCCTCCTAAACCCCATCCAAGTTAAAAAAAAAAAGAATTTCTCCCTCCGAAGAGGGGTTTAGGCGAACCAGACCAGCCCATGGGGCTGGTCCGCCTAAACCCCTTCTCCTCCACTCCGTTACACACAAAAAACACACACAAAAATATAAATTAAAATAAAATAAAAACACTATTTGGGGGGTTTACCCGGACCAAGTTGGACCCTCAAGTTGGTCTGCCTAAACCCCACCCCAACTCCTCCAACTTCCTATAAATTCTCCCCTTAGAAGCTCAAGGGGCATGATGCATGCATAAAGCAACACAGCAAGGAGGACGACACACGGACGGACGAACTTCCCCGGCCTAATTGTCACACCCTTGGACTCCCGAGGCCTTCGGCAATGGTCGGGAACGCAAGTGGACAAGTGCGCACATGGTTGGCTTGCTAGTCGGCTCACACACGCCGAGGGTATGTCCCACGTACTCCCCTCACGTGGTGTTTAGCTGTCTCACACCAGTCCATCCCCGCCGCATGTAAGATGACTACACCAACGGCAAATACACCCGCATCCCGGGTCCGCCTATGTACCCCAACTTATGACAATGATGAGGTGCATTCCGTGATGCCATAACGATTCCTGACACGGGACCACGTGCCCACCGTTCACCTCCCAGCCGGCCGTTGGCCCCTCAGACTAACAACTCGAGTCCAATCGGACCCCTGGCCCGGAAATCATAGTCCCGGGGCTGACCTCGACTCCCCAGCATGGAGACACTCGCCGTCCGAGACCCGGACCCAACCGCTCACCTCGAGCCGTGTCCGTCCTCCGCCAGGCACCAGTTTGTGCCCGCTTTGACCTCCAAGGCAGTCGGCCCCACACCAATCCCCCTGTAAAGGGACTCTATAAAACACGCGGATATCCGCCTCGTTACGCAATGACCCGGGGACCGACCCCTGTGTCGGAATTGTCCCGCGGCTTGCGCTAGTTGTACTTTAGCCACTTAGGCCCATTTTTAAAGCCCATGATGCCCATCATAAAGCTAGTAAAATGTAAGCACCCACATTCGGGCCCCCAGCTCTCCACCTACACCTCTCGACATCCGTGCCTAACACCCCTGCCCCAGTAAACACCCCTCAGTCTAATGCGAACCCGTAGTTGCTGAATGCCTCTACCCTCTACCCATGGCTTCAGACATACATGCAGACTTTTCTTCAGCTTAGAATGAAGGTATTTGGATTCAATCCGATGTAAATAAACACCGGTTGCTTGCGACCGGTGGGGAAAGACGTCCAGTACACGATTCCCACAATCGCCTACGCACTCGCACCCATGGAACCCCTTTTCTCCACGTGTCATCCGATCGCCCGAGCCTACGTGCCGCGCCCTGGTGGCGCTTCTCCGGTCAACACTTGGTTCCATGGTTGATTGTCGAGAAATCGATTGGCACGCCCGCACCCTGTATGGTCAACCCTTACCTTGACACTGTCGTGCCATTCGACCCTTTTTGACCTTCCGTAAAAGGAGAGTGCCTGATACCGCCATGAGAGGTATGCAACCGTAAGGAGGATACCCGAGATATATCAAACTCCCATCTTTTCCTTCCCCGATGTATCCCTTCCTTCACCCCGGTTATTCGGCATAAAAACCCGCGCAACAGTAATCAAATGTAGTCAAGACCTTTTGACTTAAGGGTACACGTTGATCAGACGCCAGTACCCCTAGTTACTCAGTAAGACTAACTGTCTTGCCTCAGATTGAACAGAGATAGCAAGGACACCTCATGCCTAGGTCAACTCCATTTCTTTGATGGAGGGCTTAGTTTCTCAGTGTAGCCTTGTCATTGCTATGCCATGAGCATTGAAAAATAATTTCATCATGCTGCCCTATAGTGTTTTCAGATTGTTCTATGTTTAACAACAATACTATATCCAAGAAACACACCAAGGACTGCCATAATGCTAGATTTTCAGATTCAAGAAGATTTTACAAGACACAACAATGTGAAAGCTGGTTAAAGCCTATTAAATTGAAGACAGATTCTTTTCAAGGCATTCATCTTTAAACTCAGGGAAATCATTAAAATCAAACCAGCAAATTATTTAGGGGTATCATAAACCTGTATAATAGAAGATTCCAAAACAAGGATGTTCAGATTTATGATCATAGTACACAGACTGGAATCCTTCTGAATTTTGCATTTTCTTGAAGAAGGTTACACAAAGGCAGTGAAGATAGTCAAGTGGGCATGTATAGAGTTAATAGATACCAAATGATTTTTTAAAAAAAAATCTCCAAGGTGGCTGGTTGAAAAGTATGATAATAGCATCAAGCAGAAGATCAAGCATTGATATTTCAGACAAACTCCCCCTCAAAAGATGTAGAGAATTGAAAGGAGTTTCAGAACCAATTGCCAATTGTTGGGGTGCAGATTTCTCATTATTTCATATCAAATTTTATCTTAGCTCCCCCTATGTGTATGCATGAACTCACCAATAATTGCATTGACTCCCCCTAACTAAATGCAATGTATGACTAGACTTCTAGTGCATGCATAGCAAACAATCTTTTTAAATTTTCTTCATGAATATAAATGATATGCAATTTACAAAATGTATGCAACCTATGACCTACATGAGAGTGCAGTGCAGGATTGCAAGAGTTTGATTTACATACCTAGCGACCTGATTAGCATGAAATATTGCACAAGAAAACATTCGGAAAGCAAGTCATAGACTCAGTTTTAAGTCAAAGTAGATCTAGGTCTGAAGCAATAATCAGAAAACTTGCACAAAGAATTTGATAAGAGCAAAATTCCTCAGCAACTCACAGTCAAAAGCTTCCATGAAGCAAGCATGTAGATCATAACTGAGCAGTGAGTTAGATCTAAACAAGACAGATCACTGTATGTGACATTTTCAGAACCATCTCAAAACCTTATTTTCAGAGGATTTGACTTGATGATTCAAATGTTCTTCCTTAAAGATTAAATGCAGGTAGTTCAGTTAAGATCTCCCCCTATGTATGTGCATTGAACCACCATATATGACATGAATATCATGCAGGGAACTTAGTCCAAACAAATATGCATGAATTGCAAAATTTATTTTGATAGAGTCCCCTTCACTTTATGCACTGTATGACTGAAATTTAAGTGACTCATGAAAATCTAGACTGCTCTAACGTGTAATTTAACCCATGGTACTTGACGGAGGACTTGATCTAAAGACCACCTCACACATGGTTAAAACCTCCAGACATACTTCATCTGCCCTTTGGCACTATACCATTTGATATACCTCTGGGTCATTCATGAGACAACATGCGGGCATCAAATTCAGTCAATTCAGAATTTTTGAAGTGTAATTTATTTTTAGTTCAATATTTACATACAACTCAGTGTATGCATTAAGAGACGTGAATGCTCATATTAGATGCAAATGAGGACATGTATGCAACAGACCAAACATGATATGCAGCTATCTAAACAGAATTTAGAAGACGCAAATGACCAAACCTGTAAAGATCAGAAATGGGGTTTTACCAGACTTGGGTGCCTTGGTTTATTGAACCCCTTTTATTCTTCAACTCCCAAGGCACTCCTGCAAAACACAGATCTCAATTGATAATTTTAGGTACCCAAGATTTCTTGGGTCCTGTAGTGTTAGTAGCATCTCTGAAGGACGCTCTCCACAACTTTTGGACTTTCATATCATCAAACATCATTAGAGAATAGTCATTCATAGAATGCCCAACTTTCCCACAATAATGACATGAGACAACAAGTTTTGTGTTCCTCTTATGCATATCAACATGAGCATGGAATTTCTGACCATAACCAACCCTGTTATCATATCTTTCATGAGAAGCTCTCTTCCTTTTCCCATGCCAATAGTCCTTGACTGTATGGCCATGCTTACCACAATTGAAACAAGAATACAGATTTCTTCTTTTAACAGCCGACTAGCAATCATTAGCTCTATGGCCTAGCTTTTCACAGTTGAAGCATGCAAAAGTTTTTCCTTTAAAAATATATTTATTTCTATCAAAAATATTTTGATTTGCAGGGAGATTAACATGTTTCGAATTAAATCTTCTCCCTTGAGCATGCCAACAGTGAGTAGCAAGGTGGCCTAATTTGCCACAACAAAAATAGTGAATTCTCTGTTAGGATGCAAGGCCCGGATACAGAGGGGGGGGGTGAATGTATCCCTCTTCAAATAGCCTAATTAAAACTCTAAAGCTCAGTTATGCGGAATTAAAACTGTTACAGAAATAAACTGAGAATACTTAGAAGGATCAAAGCAAGACAACAACTCAATAAGCCCTCAAACGATCCTATGCAAGCATCTAATGCGCAGCAATAAGAAGAACATATAAGGAACAAAAGCTGTAGCAACCCTGATAAATAAAGGGTTAAAATAAATTAAAATTTCCCTAAATGAATCAAAGAATTAGTAAAGATAATCCCAAAACCAAATAACGCCTCTCAATAGGGCGTTAATTTTAAAACAAACACCTCTATATAAGGCGTGCCTAAAGAAAGGACGCCGACACGAGCGGTCGTCAATTCTCACGCGACCAAATTGGGCAAGTAAAAGAAACGCCCCTTTCATGGGCGTGTTTTTAAACACGAAATGCCCTTATACAAGGCGCCTTTTAAGAAACGCCCTATGACAAGGCGTCAATTTAAAATGCGACGCCCTGACCTAGGTCGTTAATTACATTCCGGTTCCGTTCGAACCAAGAGCTTATCCTGGGAAGGATTAAGCTAATCTAGTAAGTATCTACTAGGGTAAGGACTCTATATTGGAAGCATTACTTCCACTAGAACACTAACTCTAATAGGACACCCAAAATCCTATAAAAACTCTCGTTCATCCAACTCTAAACCTATTTGATCGTTCGTCTGCTACGGTACGTGAAGAACATCTGTTCTTCTTATTTCCTTTTGACCACTGGTTTCGGTTGTATGAAGAACTAATGTTTCTTCATCTCTTCTATACAGGTTAAGAAGTCCTGCGTCCTGAAGAACTTGTGTAAGTTCTTATTCCTTCGCCTCCAGCAAGTCATTACAAAGAAGATTGATATCTTTGATATGTCTTCTGCAGGTTTCTTCATCCTCATCAACCATCTTCCTGCCCTTTCTTGCTGCCAAGTCATAGAAGTTTCAGAACACCTCACGTCCATCTCCAGATTATTATTAAGGTAGGTTTTCTCAAGCAACGTAGCCCAAACAAGTGATTTAATATATATACCAGCATTACATGCATGTAGTATAGTTTTCTGCTGGCTTTAATATGTTTTCTGTAATATTTTTTGAAAGAGACGCCCGTGTCTAGGGTGCTACTTTTAGAAACGACCTGCACTAGGTCGTCAATTTAAGATTTGACGCCCTGCCCTATAGGCGTTAATTTCATGAAAATCGCATGTAATTAATAATTGATCCTGTTTAAAATTCAATAAATATGAAATATCGATTCTAATATCTTGCATGACTCTACCTGTGAATTCCTGCTAATTTTCCTGTCATGACCATGTCTCCTGTCTCTTGAAATTTTATTTCCTAAAATATTGTAAATTCCTTGAATTCACGACCTGGACTAGGCCGTCTCTCACGGTGATAACGCCCCTGTGTAGGGCGTGATTTTAAAAATTTACGACCCTTCCTAGGGCGCGTTCATGTTAAACTACAGAAATGGATATCTTGCAAAAATGAAAATTAAGAAATAGACGACCACTGTATATGTCGTCAAATTTATATAAAACACCCCTGTCCAGGGCGTGTTTTTGATAAAACACAGAATTATGGAAATTTCTGCAAAATTGGAAATGCATGTAAACGCCCTTATTTAAGGCGTTATTTACTTAAGTTGTGACTTAATCAAAGTCGTTATTTTCTGTAAAAATGTTTTTACCTGTTACTGCTAATCGAGGGTTTTCATTATATTTATATATGTGTATATCGGCACTATATCTCCACTCCGTGAGTATAGTCCCACGTTTTCATGTTGTTCTATCGATCACCCTCAACTCTCATTGACATACAAGCTCTCCATTGGACATTCCGTTCCTTTGGACTAGCGAGTTAGTCATAGAGACCTCCGTAAGACTCCTCGTACCTTGGATTCCCTCAAGGTCGACTGAGCTGGTTGTACCCTAAAAACCCGTTACACAATTTTTGCCATGTCACTCTAAAGAAACATGGTATACCGGCCCTTATGATTATACAAAGTGTATATCATGGGAATTTCCCAATGGGATGATGATATCATGCCATATTCCGATGTTCTTGTGGACCTCAATTCTATGATAAGAATGAGGGTATCTTGCCTTTGATGTGCTATTCATGTGGACCACAATTCTATATAAAGAAGGATAGTCCATACTTGTCATGGTACCCGAGTAAGGGAACCTAATTCCACCTAGTTTATCGATCGTCGTGATTCTACCGTGATTATCGCCTAGCTATGTTCAATGTCATATTTTTGGACTCTATTCTCTCAAAGTTATCCTACAGGAGCTTGATTATTGAAATTCCATATTGGCTATATATATACAAGAGTGGATGTCGAAATACATGATAAATGCCTGCGCATATAGGGCCCGATCTGGTCCTGGGAGGAGCACCCGAAAGTACTTGTGCCCATGGGAGTCTTAATGATAAGGTATCTGGCATTATACCGAGTGCATGACTAGCTTGATTGGACATTCCACACAAAATATTGTACTTGAATCGTACTTGACTTGACATGACTTGCGTGACCCGAAAAAGGGTAATTACTTGCTTGCTGGATACATGATAGCCAAAGTTCTTGACATGATAAAAGTACTTGCTTGAATATCTTGTTATCCTTTCTTGAAAGTTCATGACTAGTTCAACTTGTTACCTTATTGATATTCTCTCTATCTTGTCGTTTCATGCGAGCATGCATAGCTATAGTACATTCATGAAAGATGTAATTACTTAAACCCCTTGCTAGTGCTTGAGATATAATTTCCTACTGAGCGTTCGCTCACTCCGTGTGTCCCTTTTACTTTTTCAGGTAAGTCCGATGACGAGGGAACTCATTCTGAAGGGGATAGTCAAGAGTGAAAGAGATAGAACTTCTTCAAATGTCATCGAGTCTTTTATATACTTCTTGAGTCAAACTATGTACTTTTCTTTTTATTAAACAGAGTATTGGATTTGTAATAGCCTATTAATAATAAGGATTGGGTTATCTTTCTATTTGTGCATCTCTGTCTTTGTGTCGAATACACTACTACTCTGATTGGCATGATTGATATAAACTCGTCGCGCATATCCGGGTATCTTCCGCGCTCGGGGCGTGACAGTTTTTGTGGTATCAGAGCCTAAGGTATTCAATTCCTAGAAAAAACCCAAGTCCAAGGATAAGTATAAACCTTTTACCAGTGAGATTGGGTAGAACCAAGGGTTAAAGTTAAAAATAGAGTACTATTTTCTAAATGCAGTCACGTACTAATATAGTTATTGTAATTGTAGGATAATGGCTGCCGAACGTGCTCAATGGCGCAACATGCAGCGTACCCTTCAAGGAATGACTCAAGTGCTACAACAGGTAGCACAGGGTGGTGCTCCACGAGCTGGAAGCTTACACCAAGCCTTTAAGAGCATGAATCCCCTGAAGTTTATGGGATCGACCGATCCGGACGATGCCGAGCATTGGGTTCGGGAGACTGAACGTATATTCCGTGTTATGCAATGCACGGATCAGGACAAAGTCTTATTAGCTACTTTCCAGTTAGAAAAGGATGCTAGATGCTGGTGGGAGTCTATTGAAGCAACCATCGATCCTAATCAAGTTACATGGGAAGAATTTGTAGAATATTTCAATGCTAAATACTTTTCAGACCGAGTCCAGGAGAAGAAAGCTGCTGAGTTTGCTGCATTAAAGCAACAATCCCTATCAGTAGCTGATTACGAGGCACAGTTCTCGAGATTGTCCAGATATGCCAAACACTTGATTAGCACGGAGAAAATGAAGGCTAAAAGGTTTCTTAATGGGCTCAGGCCCCAGTACATCACTCAGCTGGCGCCTATGGATATCCAAGTTTATTCTGAAATAGTACGTCGAGCTCAGCTACTTGAAGATGCCACGGAGCTATCTGATAGGATCCGTGGGAAAGACAAGAAGGAGCAAGTCACAAGTTCGGGTTCTTTCAAACCCAACTTCAAGAAAAGGCCTAGTAATGGAGGTTCTTCCTCTCAAGATCAGAAATTCAAGAAGACCAAGCCCTTCTCTATCACCACTACACCTTCAAACGTAGTATGCAAGCATTGTGACAAGGCTGGTCACAAGACCGAAGAATGCTGGAGGAAATTAGGAGCATGTCTCCGTTGTGGGAGCCGCGAACATCAGATTCCTGACTGTCCGTTACTTAATGACCAAGCCGGAGACGGTAAGCGCCCGGTGACAAAGAACGCTCGACTTCATGCAATAAAGGAGACCGAGCAAGAAGAAGGTGGACTGGTAGAAGGTACATTAACAGTCTGTTCCAAAAGTGCTTATGTCTTATTTGATACGGGTGCATCGCATTCCATTATTTCTAAGAAGTTTGCCGACCCGTTACCGTTAGAACCAGAATGGATAAAAATAGTTCTAACTACTCCTCTTGGAAGTGAAAATGATATTACTCATCACTACCAAAACTGTGAGGTAATGGTTCAAGGTAGGAATTTACCTATAGATCTCATATGCCTCGATCTAAAGGAGTATGATGTTATACTGGGAGCGGACTGGTTATCCAAATACCAGGCAACGGTTGATTGCCGCAATAGCCAAATTACTTTCAAAGATTTTCCAGAATTAGTCTTTACTCGCCCCAAGAGTCGGAGCAATTCCCCTCTTATTTCGGCCCTCCGAGCTAGCAAGCTCGTCAGGAAGGGATGTGTAGCTTTCCTTGCATTTGTCACAGTTAAGGAAACAAAGAACACTAAGCTAGAAGACATTCCAGTAGTACACGAATTCCCGGACGTGTTTCCGGAAGAGTTGCCGGGATTACCCCCTCAAAGGGATGTGGCCTTCACCATTGACTTAGTCCCTGGTGCTGGTCCTGTTTCAAGGGCACCCTATAGGATGTCACCTGCTGAACTCAAAGAGTTGCAGGAACAATTGATGGGACTAATTCGAAAAGGGTTCATTATACCAAGTACTTCCCCGTGGGGAGCACCTGTACTGTTTGTAAAGAAGAAAGATGGATCCATGAGGCTATGCATCGACTATCGACAGTTGAATCATCTCACTATCAAGAACAAGTATCCACTGCCGAGAATCGATGAATTATTTGATCAAATTTCTGGATCCAAATATTTTTTGAAGATTGACCTCAGATCAGGATATCATCAGTTAAGGATCAAAGATGATGACATTCATAAGACCGCATTCAGAAGCAGGTATGGCCATTATGAATTCGTTGTTATGCCTTTTGGACTAACAAATGCCCCTGCTGCCTTTATGCGGTTAATGAATAGCATATTCAGGCCCTATCTAGATCAATTCGTGGTGGTTTTTATTGATGACATATTGATATATTCCAAGACTAAGGAAGAGCATGAGGAACATTTGAGGATTGCTTTACAAATATTACGGACAAATCAATTATATGCAAAGCTCAGCAAGTGTGAATTCTGGCTTGAAGAAATGGCTTTTCTAGGACATGTGATTTCAAAAGATGGATTATCAGTAGATCCGTCAAAGGTCGAAGCTGTTAGAAATTGGGAAAAACCAACCAATGCTAGCGAGATCAGAAGTTTCTTAGGCCTTGCAGGCTATTATCGGCGATTCATCAAAGATTTCTCTAAGATCGCCGTGCCCCTTACAAGGTTAACTCGCAAGGAGATCCGATATGAATGGAGTGAGGAATGTGAAAGAAGTTTCCAAACTCTCAAGGATCATCTCACTATAGCTCCGGTCTTAGTTCTACCAATAGAAGGAGAAAAATTTGAGGTTTACACTGATGCTTCTGGCATTGGCCTCGGATGTGTCCTAATGCAACAAGGGAAGGTTATAGCATACTCTTCACGTCAACTAAAGAAACACGAAGAAAACTACCCCGTCCATGACTTAGAACTGGCCGCGGTGGTATTTGCACTGAAGATCTGGAGACACTATCTTTATGGAGTACAGTTTACTGTATACTCCGATCACAAGAGTCTCAGATATCTCTTCTCCCAGAAAGAGCTAAACATGAGACAAAGACATTGGCTGGAATATCTCAAGGACTTCGACTTCAATATACAATATCATCCCGGAAAGGGTAATTTTGTTGCTGATGCCCTTAGTCGAAAGCCGAGAGTAATGATAGCCAATTGTATGATACAAGAATGGAAGTTACTGGAACAATTCTCAAAGCTTAATATAAACATGGACACAGATTGCAATAGTGTCACCTTATCTCATGTGAGTATACAGTCAGATTTATTATCTGAGATATAGGCACTTCAGGGTGATGACCCAGCATTGGTAGAAATAAAGGACAGATTAGAAGGACAATCCGATTTCCAAATAACTTCTGAAGGAAGATTGTTATTTAGGAACAGAACTTGTATACCGGACTGTCCCGAATTAAAGAAGAAGATCTTAGACGAAGCTCATAGATCAAGGTACAAGATTCATCCTGGATCAACCAAAATGTACCAAGATATGAAAAGGAATTTCTGGTGGCCCAACATGAAAAGGGAAATCGCGAGCTACGTATCGCGCTGTCTCACATGCCAACAGGTCAAGGCGGAACACCAAAAGTCTGCTGGAAAGCTACATCCGCTAGATATTCCCAAATGGAAGTGGGAGGAGATTGGTATGGATTTCATCATGGGTCTATCTAAATCAAAAGGAGGACATGATGGAATATGGGTTATTATTGATCGATTGACTAAATCGGCGCATTTCTTGCCAATCAAGAGTCGATGGTCAATTGATGTCTTAGCTGCATTATATATCAAAGAGATAGTCAGACTACATGGTATTCCTGTCTCAATCGTGTCTGACAGAGATCCCCGATTTACTTCTCATTTTTGGAAGGGATTACAACATTCGTTGGGGACAAGACTAAATTTTAGTACAGCTTTTCATCCTCAAACGGATGGTCAGACCGAGAGAACTAACCAAGTTGTTGAAGATATGCTTAGAGCATGCATCATTGACTTTGGAGGAAGCTGGCACGATCACTTGCCTCTAGTTGAATTTGCATACAATAACAGCTACCAGGCAAGTATTCAAATGGCACCTTTCGAAGCCCTATACGGGAGAAGTTGCCGATCACCCTTATGCTGGAATGAAGTTGGTGAGAAACAACTGTTAGGTCCGGACATGGTAAGGGATACTACCGAGAAGATACAATTGATCAGGGAAAGACTACAAATGGCCCAGACAAGGTAAAAGGCTTATGCTGATACAAGAAGGAGGGATCTTGAATTCCAAGTCGGAGATCATGTATTTCTTAAGATATCACCTGGACGCGGAATACGAAGATTTGGTATTAAGGGCAAGCTTACGCCAATATTTATCGGACCTTTTGAAGTTCTAGAAAGAGTTGGCGAGGTTGCTTATCGCATCGCATTGCCTCCTCAATTGTCCGAAGTACATAATGTGTTTCACATTTCTATACTGAAGAAGTATGTGCACGATCCCTCGCATATTATTGAACATGGAGACCTGGTAATACAGAAGGATCTCACATATGAACAGAAGCCTATGAAGATCTTAGAACGTGAAATACGTGCTCTCAGGAATAAGGTTATTCCCATGCTTAAGGTGCAATGGAATACGAACGCTGAACACGAAGCAACATGGGAGACCGAGGAGTCTATGAGGAAACGATTTCCCGAATTATTCTAAGTGGTATATACTCTATACTCTCCACATTTTATATATATATAGTCAAATTTGGGGACCAAATTCTTTTTAAGTGGGGGAGGGTGTAGCAACACTGATAAATAAAGGGTTAAAATAAATTAAAATTTCCCTAAATGAATCAAAGAATTAGTAAAGATAATCCCAAAACCAAATAACGCCTCTTAGTAGGGCGTTAATTTTAAAACAAACGCCTCTATATAAGGCGTGCCTAAAAAAAGGACGCCCACACGAGCGGTCGTCAATTCTCACGCGACCAAATTGGGCAAGTAAAAGAAACGCCCCTTTCATGGGCGTGTTTTTAAACACGAAACGCCCTTATACAAGGCGCCTTTTAAGAAACGCCCTATGACAAGGCGTCAATTTAAAATGCGACGCCCTGACCTAGGTTGTTAATTACATTCCGGTTCCATTCGAACCAAGAGCTTATCCTGGGAAGGATTAAGCTAATCTAGTAAGTATCTACTAGGGTAAGGACTCTATATTGGAAGCATTACTTCCACTAGAACACTAACTCTAATAGGACACCCAAAATCCTATAAAAACTCTCGTTCATCCAACTCTAAACCTATTTGATCGTTCGTCTGCTACGGTACGTGAAGAACATCTGTTCTTCTTATTTCCTTTTGACCACTGGTTTCGGTTGTATGAAGAACTAATGTTTCTTCATCTCTTCTATACAGGTTAAGAAGTCATGCGTCCTGAAGAACTTGTGTAAGTTCTTATTCCTTCGCCTCCAGCAAGTCATTACAAAGAAGATTGATATCTTTGATATATCTTCTGCAGGTTTCTTCATCCTCATCAACCATCTTCCTGCCCTTTCTTGCTGCCAAGTCGTAGAAGTTTCAGAACACCTCACGTCCATCTCCAGATTATTATTAAGGTAGGTTTTCTCAAGCAACGTAGCCCAAACAAGTGATTTAATATATATACCAGCATTACATGCATGTAGTATAGTTTTCTGCTGGCTTTAATATGTTTTCTGTAATATTTTTTGAAAGAGACGCCCGTGTCTAGGGCGCTACTTTTAGAAACGACCTGCACTAGGTTGTCAATTTAAGATTTGACGCCCTGCCCTATAGGCGTTAATTTCATGAAAATCGCATGTAATTAATAATTGATCCTGTTTAAAATTCAATAAATATGAAATATCGATTCTAATATCTTGCATGACTCTACCTGTGAATTCTTGCTAATTTTCCTGTCATGACCATGTCTCCTGTCTCTTGAAATTTTATTTCCTGAAATATTGTAAATTCCTTGAATTCACGACCTGGACTAGGCCGTCTCTCACGGTGATAACGCCCCTGTGTAGGGCGTGATTTTAAAAATTTACGACCCTTCCTAGGGCGCGTTCATGTTAAACTACAGAAATGGATATCTTGCAAAAATGAAAATTAAGAAATAGACGACCACTGTATATGTCGTCAAATTTATATAAAACGCCCCTGTCCAGGGCGTGTTTTTGATAAAACACAGAATTATGAAAATTTCTGCAAAATTGGAAATGCATGTAAACGCCCTTATTTAAGGCGTTATTTACTTAAGTAGTGACTTAATCAAAGTCGTTATTTTCTGTAAAAATATTTTTACCTGTTACTGCTAACCGAGGGTTTTCATTATATTTATATATATGTATATCGGCACTATATCTCCACTCCGTGAGTATAGTCCCACATTTTCATGTTGTTCTATCGATCACCCTCAACTCTCATTGACATACAAGCTCTCCATTGGACATTCCGTTCCTTTGGACTAGCGAGTTAGTCATAGAGACCTCCGTAAGACTCCTCGTACCTTGGATTCCCTCAAGGTCGACTGAGCTGGTTGTACCCTAAAAACCCGTTACACAATTTTTGCCATGTCACTCTAAAGAAACATGGTATACCGGCCCTTATGATTATACAAAGTGTATATCATGGGAATTTCCCAATGGGATGATGATATCATGCCATATTCCGATGTTCTTGTGGACCTCAATTCTATGATAAGAATGAGGGTATCTTGCCTTTGATGTGCTATTCATGTGGACCACAATTCTATATAAAGAAGGATAGTCCATACTTGTCATGGTACCCGAGTAAGGGAACCTAATTCCACCTAGTTTATCGATCGTCGTGATTCTACCGTGATTATCGCCTAGCTATGTTCAATGTTATATTTTTGGACTCTATTCTCTCAAAGTTATCCTACAGGAGCTTGATTATTGAAATTCCATATTGGCTATATATATACAAGAGTGGATGTCGAAATACATGATAAATGCCTGCGCATATAGGGCCCGATCTGGTCCTGGGAGGAGCACCCGAAAGTACTTGTGCCCATGGGAGTTTTAATGATAAGGTATCTGGCATTATACCGAGTGCATGACTAGCTTGATTGGACATTCCACACAAAATATTGTACTTGAATCGTACTTGACTTGACATGACTTGCGTGACCCGAAAAAGGGTAATTACTTGCTTGCTGGATACATGATAACCAAAGTTCTTGACATGATAAAAGTACTTGCTTGAATATCTTGTTATCCTTTCTTGAAAGTTCATGACTAGTTCAACTTGTTACCTTATTGATATTCTCTCTATCTTGTCGTTTCATGCGAGCATGCATAGCTATAGTACATTCATGAAAGATGTAATTACTTAAACCCCTTGCTAGTGCTTGAATATAATTTCCTACTGAGCGTTCGCTCACTCCGTGTGTCCCTTTTACTTTTTCAGGTAAGTCCGATGACGAGGGAACTCATTCTGAAGGGGATAGTCAAGAGTGAAAGAGATAGAACTTCTTCAAATGTCATCGAGTCTTTTATATACTTCTTGAGTCAAACTATGTACTTTTCTTTTTATTAAACAGAGTATTGGATTTGTAATAGCCTATTAATAATAAGGATTGGGTTATCTTTCTATTTGCGCATCTTTGTCTTTGTGTCGAATACACTACTACTATGATTGGCATGATTGATATAAACTCGTCGCGCATATCCGGGTATCTTCCGCGCTCGGGGCGTGATAGTTTTTGTGGTATCAGAGCCTAAGGTATTCAATTCCTAGGAAAAACCCAAGTCCAAGGATAAGTATAAACCTTTTACCAGTGAGATTGGGTAGAACCAAGGGTTAAAGTTAAAAATAGAGTACTGGTTTCTAAATGTAGTCACGTACTAATATAGTTATTGTAATTGTAGGATAATGGCTGCCGAACATGCTCAATGGCGCAACATGCAGCGTACCCTTCAAGGAATGACTCAAGTGCTACAACAGGTAGCACAGGGTGGTGCTCCACGAGCTGGAAGCTTACACCAAGCCTTTAAGAGCATGAATCCCCCGAAGTTTATGGGATCGACCGATCCAGACGATGCCGAGCATTGGGTTCGGGAGACTGAACGTATATTCCGTGTTATGCAATGCACGGATCAGGAAAAAGTCTTATTAGCTACTTTCCAGTTAGAAAAGGATGCTAGATGCTGGTGGGAGTCTATTGAAGCAACCATCGATCCTAATCAAGTTACATGGGAAGAATTTGTAGAATATTTCAATGCTAAATACTTTTCAGACCGAGTCCAGGAGAAGAAAGCTGCTGAGTTTGCTGCATTAAAGCAACGATCCCTATCAGTAGCTAATTACGAGGCACAGTTCTCGAGATTGTCCAGATATGCCAAACACTTGATTAGCGCGGAGAAAATGAAGGCTAAAAGGTTTCTTAATGGGCTCAGGCCCCAGTACATCACTCAGCTGGCGCCTATGGATATCCAAGTTTATTCTGAAATAGTACGTCGAGCAAAGCAACTTGAAGATGCCACGGAGCTATCTGATAGGATCCGTGGGAAAGACAAGAAGGAGCAAGTCACAAGTTCGGGTTCTTTCAAACCCAACTTCAAGAAAAGGCCTAGTAATGGAGGTTCTTCCTCTCAAGATCAGAAATTCAAGAAGACCAAGCCCTTCTCTTTCACCACTACACCTTCAAACGTAGTATGCAAGCATTGTGACAAGGCTGGTCACAAGACCGAAGAATGCTGGAGGAAATTAGGAGCATGTCTCCGTTGTGGGAGCCGCGAACATCGGATTCCCGACTGTCCGTTACTTAATGACCAAGCCGGAGACGGTAAGCGCCCGGTGACAAAGAACGCTCGACTTCATGCAATAAAGGAGACCGAGCAAGAAGAAGGTGGACTGGTAGAAGGTACATTAACAGTCTGTTCCAAAAGTGCTTATGTCTTATTTGATACGGGTGCATTGCATTCCATTATTTTTAAGAAGTTTGTCGACCCGTTATCGTTAGAACCAGAATGGATAAAAATAGTTCTAACTACTCCTCTTGGAAGTGAAAATGATATTACTCATCACTACCAAAACTGTGAGGTAATGGTTCAAGGTAGGAATTTACCTATAGATCTCATATGCCTCGATCTAAAGGAGTATGATGTTATACTGGGAGCGGACTGGTTATCCAAATACCAGGCAACGGTTGATTGCCGCAATAGCCAAATTGCTTTCAAAGATTTTCCAGAATTAGTCTTTACTCGCCCCAAGAGTCGGAGCAATTCCCCTCTTATTTCGGCCCTCCGAGCTAGCAAGCTCGTCAGGAAGGGATGTGTAGCTTTCCTTGCATTTGTCACAGTTAAGGAAACAAAGGACACTAAGCTAGAAGACATTCCAGTAGTACAAGAATTCCCGGACGTGTTTCCGGAAGAGTTGCCGGGATTACCCCCGCAAAGGGATGTGGCCTTCACCATTGACTTAGTCCCTGTGCTGGTCCTATTTCAAGGGCACCCTATAGGATGTCACCTGCTGAACTCAAAGAGTTGAAGGAACAATTGATGGGACTAATTCGAAAAGTGTTCATTATACCAAGTACTTCCCCGTGGGGAGCACCTGTACTGTTTGTAAAGAAGAAAGATGGATCCATGAGGCTATGCATCGACTATCGACAGTTAAATCATCTCACTATCAAGAACAAGTATCCACTGCCGAGAATCGATGAATTATTTGATCAAATTTCTGGATCCAAATATTTTTCGAAGATTGACCTCAGATCAGGATATCATCAGTTAAGGATCAAAGATGATGACATTCATAAGACCGCATTCAGAAGCAAGTATGGCCATTATGAATTCGTTGTTATGCCTTTTGGACTAACAAATGCCCCTGCTGCCTTTATGCAGTTAATGAATAGCATATTCAGGCCCTATCTAGATCAATTCGTGGTGGTTTTTATTGATGACATATTGATATATTCCAAGACTAAGGAAGAGCATGAGGAACATTTGAGGATTGCTTTACAAATATTACGGACAAATCAATTATATGCAAAGCTCAGCAAGTGTGAATTCTGGCTTGAAGAAGTGGCTTTTCTAGGACATGTGATTTCAAAAGATGGATTATCAGTAGATCCGTCAAAGGTCGAAGCTGTTAGAAACTGGGAAAAACCAACCAATGCTAGCGAGATCAGAAGTTTCTTAGGCCTTGCAGGCTATTATCGGCGATTCATCAAAGATTTCTCTAAGATCGTCGTGCCCCTTACAAGGTTAACTCGCAAGGAGATCCGATATGAATGGAGTGAGGAATGTGAAAGAAGTTTTCAAACTCTCAAGGATCATCTCACTACAGCTCCGGTCTTAGTTCTACCAATAGAAGGAGAAAAATTCGAGGTTTACACTGATACTTCTGGCATTGGCCTCGGATGTGTCCTAATGCAACAAGGGAAGGTTATAGCATACTCTTCACGTCAACTAAAGAAACACGAAGAAAACTACCCCGTCCATGACTTAGAACTGGTCGCGGTGGTATTTGCACTGAAGATCTAAAGACTCTATCTTTATGGAGTACAATTTACTGTATACTCCGATCACAAGAGTCTCAGATATCTCTTCTCCCAGAAAGAGCTAAACATGAGACAAAGACGTTGGCTGGAATATCTCAAGGACTTCGACTTCAATATATAATATCATCCCGGAAAGGGTAATTTTGTTGCTGATGCCCTTAGTCGAAAGCCGAGAGTAATGATAGCCAATTGTATGATACAAGAATGGAAGTTACTGGAACAATTCTCAAAGCTTAATATAAACATGGACACAGATTGCAATAGTGTCACCTTATCTCATGTGAGTATACAGTCAGATTTATTATCTGAGATATAGGCACTTCAGGGTGATGACCCAGCATTGGTAGAAATAAAGGACAGATTAGAAGGACAATCCGATTTCCAAATAACTTCTGAAGGAAGATTGTTATTTAGGAACAGAACTTGTATACCAGACAGTCCCGAATTAAAGAAGAAGATCTTAGACGAAGCTCATAGATCAAGGTACACGATTCATCCTGGATCAACCAAAATGTACCAAGATATGAAAAGGAATTTCTGGTGGCCCAACATGAAAAGGGAAATCGCGAGCTACGTATCGCGCTGTCTCACATGCCAACAGGTCAAGGCGGAACACCAAAAGCCTGCTGGAAAGCTACATCCGCTAGATATTCCCAAATGGAAGTGGGAGGAGATTGGTATGGATTTCATCATGGGTCTATCTAAATCAAAAGGAGGACATGATGGAATATGGGTTATTATTGATCGATTGACTAAATCGGCGCATTTCTTGCCAATCAAGAGTCGATGGTCAATTGATGTCTTAGCTGCATTATATATCAAAGAGATAGTCAGACTACATGGTATTCCTGTCTCAATCGTGTCTGACAGAGATCCCCGATTTACTTCTCATTTTTGGAAGGGATTACAACATTCGTTGGGGACAAGACTAAATTTTAGTACAGCTTTTCATCCTCAAACGGATGGTCAGACCGAGAGAACTAACCAAGTTGTTGAAGATATGCTTAGAGCATGCATCATTGACTTTGGAGGAAGCTGGCACGATCACTTGCCTCTAGTTGAATTTGCATACAATAACAGCTACCAGGCAAGTATTCAAATGGCACCTTTCGAAGCTCTATACGGGAGAAGTTGCCGATCACCCTTATGCTGGAATGAAGTTGGTGAGAAACAACTGTTAGGTCCGGACATGGTAAGGGATACTACCGAGAAGATACAATTGATCAGGGAAAGACTACAAATGGCCCAGACAAGGCAAAAGGCTTATGCTGATACAAGAAGGTGGGATCTTGAATTCCAAGTCGGAGATCATGTATTTCTTAAGATATCACCTAGACGCGGAATACGAAGATTTGGTATTAAGGGCAAGCTTACGCCAAGATTTATCGGACCTTTTGAAGTTCTAGAAAGAGTTGGCGAGGTTGCTTATCGCATCGCATTGCCTCCTCAATTGTCCGAAGTACATAATGTGTTTCACATTTCTATGCTGAAGAAGTATGTGCACGATCCCTCGCATATTATTGAACATGGAGACCTGGTAATACAGAAGGATCTCACATATGAACAGAAGCCTATGAAGATCTTAGAACGTGAAATACGTGCTCTCAGGAATAAGGTTATTCCCATGCTTAAGGTGCAATGGAATAAGAACGCTGAACACGAAGCAACATGGGAGACCGAGGAGTCTATAAGGAAACGATTTCCCGAATTATTCTAAGTGGTATATACTCTATACTCTCCACATTTTATATATATACAGTCGAATTTGGGGACCAAATTCTTTTTAAGTGGGGGAGGGTGTAGCAACCCTGATAAATAAAGGGTTAAAATAAATTAAAATTTCCCTAAATGAATCAAAGAATTAGTAAAGATAATCCCAAACCAAATAACGCCTCTTAGTAGGGCGTTAATTTTAAAACAAACGCCTCTATATAAGGCGTGCCTAAAGAAAGGACGCCCACACGAGCAGTCGTCAATTCTCACGCGACCAAATTGGGCAAGTAAAAGAAACGCCCCTTTCATGGGCGTGTTTTTAAACACGAAACGCCCTTATACAAGGCGCCTTTTAAGAAACGCCCTATGACAAGGCGTCAATTTAAAATGCGACACCCTGACCTAGGTCGTTAATTACATTCCGGTTCCGTTCGAACCAAGAGCTTATCTTGGGAAGGATTAAGCTAATCTAGTAAGTATCTACTAGGGTAAGGACTCTATATTGGAAGCATTACTTCCACTAGAACACTAACTCTAATAGGACACCCAAAATCCTATAAAAACTCTCGTTCATCCAACTCTAAACCTATTTGATCGTTCGTCTGCTACGGTACGTGAAGAACATCTGTTCTTCTTATTTCCTTTTGACCACTGGTTTCGGTTGTATGAAGAACTAATGTTTCTTCATCTCTTCTATACATGTTAAGAAGTCCTGCATCCTGAAGAACTTGTGTAAGTTCTTATTCCTTCGCCTCCAGCAAGTCATTACAAAGAAGATTGATATCTTTGATATATCTTCTGCAGGTTTCTTCATCCTCATCAACCATCTTCCTGCCCTTTCTTGCTGCCAAGTCGTAGAAGTTTCAGAACACCTCACGTCCATCTCCAGATTATTATTAAGGTAGGTTTTCTCAAGCAACGTAGCCCAAACAAGTGATTTAATATATATACCAGCATTACATGCATGTAGTATAGTTTTCTGCTGGCTTTAATATGTTTTCTGTAATATTTTTTGAAAGAGACGCCCGTGTCTAGGGCGCTACTTTTAGAAACGACCTGCACTAGGTCGTCAATTTAAGATTTGACGCCCTGCCCTATAGGCGTTAATTTCATGAAAATCACATGTAATTAATAATTGATCCTGTTTAAAATTCAATAAATATGAAATATCAATTCTAATATCTTGCATGACTCTACCTGTGAATTCTTGCTAATTTTCCTGTCATGACCATGTCTCCTGTCTCTTGAAATTTTATTTCCTGAAATATTGTAAATTCCTTGAATTCACGACCTGGACTAGGCCGTCTCTCACGGTGATAACGCCCCTGTGTAGGGCGTGATTTTAAAAATTTACGACCCTTCCTAGGGCGCGTTCATGTTAAACTACAGAAATGGATATCTTGCAAAAATGAAAATTAAGAAATAGACGACCACTGTATATGTCGTCAAATTTATATAAAACGCCCCTGTCCAGGGCGTGTTTTTGATAAAACACAGAATTATGGAAATTTCTGCAAAATTGGAAATGCATGTAAACGCCCTTATTTAAGGCGTTATTTACTTAAGTAGTGACTTAATCAAAGTCGTTATTTTCTGTAAAAATATTTTTACCTGTTACTGCTAACCGAGGGTTTTCATTATATTTATATATATGTATATCGGCACTATATCTCCACTCCGTGAGTATAGTCCCACATTTTCATGTTGTTCTATCGATCACCCTCAACTCTCATTGACATACAAGCTCTCCATTGGACATTCCGTTCCTTTGGACTAGCGAGTTAGTCATAGAGACCTCCGTAAGACTCCTCGTACCTTGGATTCCCTCAAGGTCGACTGAGCTGGTTGTACCCTAAAAACCCGTTACACAATTTTTGCCATGTCACTCTAAAGAAACATGGTATACCGGCCCTTATGATTATACAAAGTGTATATCATGGGAATTTCCCAATGGGATGATGATATCATGCCATATTCCGATGTTCTTGTGGACCTCAATTCTATGATAAGAATGAGGGTATCTTGCCTTTGATGTGCTATTCATGTGGACCACAATTCTATATAAAGAAGGATAGTCCATACTTGTCATGGTACCCGAGTAAGGGAACCTAATTCCACCTAGTTTATCGATCGTCGTGATTCTACCGTGATTATCGCCTAGCTATGTTCAATGTTATATTTTTGGACTCTATTCTCTCAAAGTTATCCTACAGGAGCTTGATTATTGAAATTCCATATGCATATCAACATGAGCATAGAATTTCTGACCATAACCAACCCTGTTATCATATCTTTCATGAGAAGCTCTCTTCCTTTTCCCATGCCAATAGTCCTTGACTGTATGGCCATGCTTACCACAATTGAAACAAGAATACAGATTTCTTCTTTTAACAGCCGACTAGCAATCATTAGCTCTATGGCCTAGCTTTTCACAGTTGAAGCATGCAAAAGTTTTTCCTTTAAAAATATATTTATTTCTATCAAAAATATTTTGATTTGCAGGGAGATTAACATGTTTCGAATTAAATCTTCTCCCTTGAGCATGCCAACAGTGAGTAGCAAGGTGGCCTAATTTGCCACAACAAAAATAGTGAATTCTCTGTTAGGATGCAAGGCCCGGATACAGAGGGGGGGGTGAATGTATCCCTCTTCAAATAGCCTAATTAAAACTCTAAAGCTCAGTTATGCGGAATTAAAACTGTTGCAGAAATAAACTGAGAATACTTAGAAGGATCAAAGCAAGACAACAACTCAATAAGCCCTCAAACGATCCTAAGCAAGCATCTAATGCGCAGCAATAAGAAGAACATATAAGGAACAAAAGCACACCACAAGGGAACACCATGATTTTTTAGGTGGTTCGGTCCACAGACCTACGTCCACCCCTCACTCCAAACCGGAGTGAGGCTTCCACTAGCTAGGCTAGAACAGCAGACTCAGACTGCAACAATTGCTGCCAAACAGCTTGACCAGGGGAACAACCTCCCCTCTTCCTCCCAACCAGAGGGACACCCCAAGTGACTCCCAGCCACTTGGAACCAGAGACGCAATTCTCTCTTCCTCCAGACCAGGAGGGAACACCGAGTCTTGCAAACCACAAGACCAGAACCGGAGATGAATCTCCCTTCCTCCAAACCAGGAGGGAACCCACAAGTGACTCCCAGCCACTTGCAACCTAGAGGTCTCGGACCTCCCTTCCTCCCAACCGGAGGGAAACAACCACAAGTAGCACCCAGCTACTTGCAAACCGAAGACACAAGGTCTCCCTTCTCCTGAGTCCACAGGAGGAACCCGACCTCACACTAGAGGATCGGAAGAACAACTGAGTATAGTTAAAAAAGAAAAACAAAAACAAAAGACGTAGCAACAGAAAGCTGGAAAGATGAAATGCACAAAAGCTCTCGCAGGAGCGAACTGGATTGGATCTGATCCAAGGTCCAGTGAATGATGCTTCTATTCTTCTTCACGAGCTCTCCATCTCTCTCTTTCTCTTTTTCTGTTTCTTCTTCTGCTCTCTCACTCTTCTTCTTTCTTCTTTCTTCTTCTTCTGCTCACTGCTTCTCTACAACTCTCTTCTTCTATATCGATCACTTTCTTTCTTTCTGATCTCGATCTCTTTTTCTCTTTTCTTCACTTACTTCGTTCTCCAGATGGAGGCGGCCTGGTATTTATAGCTGCAGCATTTAGGGCATTATCATCGGATCACGTGCCAAGTGCCAACCTCGGACCACGTGCCATTTATCTGCTTCTCGAATCAGTACCTATCACACAGACATAAGAAGATATCAGATAATGTATAGACTTGGTTCAGGATGTTTAACAAGGTGTGTACAGCCATGATGCAGCTTGAGTGTATAGACTTGAAGGTTAACAGACGAGTGTATAGACTTGAGAGTTAACAAACGAGTGTATAGACTTGAGGCCTGATATCAAGTGTATAGACTTGAAGCTTTGAAACCGAGAGTATAGAGTTGAGGTTCTTCATGCGAAGCTCAGTGTATAGACTTGCAGTGTGATAACGCGTGTATAAAGTTAAAGCAATGGAAACGAGTGTATAGACTTCGAACAATATGCATCAGATGACTCTGTATGGACTTGAAGACCCTTAGCCAATGTATAGACTTCAAGTGAAGACCAATGTATAGACTTCACGTGAAAACCAATGTATAGACTTCACGTGAAAGCCCAATGTGCAGACTTGAGCTATGCAAGCTACAGTGTCGATGTATGGACTTTGTGAATGTTCAGACTTGAATGCTCGACCAGTGTACAGACTTGCAGAGCCGAACCCAATGTGTAGACTTGAGGAATTGAAGCCAATGTACAGACTTGTCGAATGGCTCAGCAATGTATAGACTTGGCGAACCACGGTCCAATGTATAGACTTGAAGCCTTAAGAATGAGTGTTTAGACTTTGAAGCAAACGCCAGGTATACGATGTGTAGACTTGGCCAGAAAACGTAGGGAAAGATATGAGTGTATGGACTTGGCCAAACGTAGGGAAAGGTGAGGAGTGTATAGACTTGGCTTCACTTCGAGCAGCCATAGTGATGTATAGACTTGGCCTTTGAGATGTGGCTGTACAGACTTTGTGTGAAAGCTTGAACAGGCTTTGAATATACAGACTTGGCAACCTTCAACTCACTGCGATGTACAGACTCTGAAGAACAACAGCCAGTGTATGGACTTGCTCAGCCTGAGGCACTGTATAGACTATAGCTCAAAGCCAGTGTATGGACTTGATGAGACACTCACGAGTGTATAGACTTAGAGACCGAAGACAGTGTGTAGACTTGAGAAGCTCGAGGCCACTGTATAGACATAGGGTTCAGCTGAGAATGTATGGACTTTGACGGAGTGAGACAATGTTCAGACTTTGAAGTTACACTGTGGATGTATAGACTTGAATGAGCATAGAGTGTATAGACTTGAAAGTCTGAAGGTGATGTACAGACTTCAGCTAAGCAGGCCACAGTCTAATGTATAGACTTTGAAACAGAGGCAATGTATCGACTTTGAAACAGAGGCAATGTATAGACTTTATGAGAAGGCAACTGAACACTGTACACACTTCCAACGTACAGACTTCATATGAACAGTCCAATGTGCATACTTCCCTTCGATGCATCTACAGTGCAATGTATTGGCTTGACGAACATTATGCAATGTATGGACTTTGATGAAGTGCCCAATGTATGGACTTCGCCTGAAATGCAGGAACCTGGGCACTGTAGGAGTCTTCAACAGACCGATGTACATACTTGGAAGGCTTTGAAGGCAATGTACAGACTCTACCCATATGCAGACTTTGCCTAAAATGCAGTGTGAGACGCTGGCTGAGACGGACGCTATACAGACTTTGAATGCACTAAGACGCTAAACAAGACGGACCGATGTACATACTTCTAAATGCTGATGGACTATGTATGGACTTGGCTTGAGATGCTGCATGAGACGATGCAGGCTGTATAGACATTAAGTCCAATCAGAAGGCTGTGCAGACTTGAGAGACGGACCAGTGTATAGACTTCAAAGAACTCCAAGCGATGTATAGACTTTGAAATGCTTGAATAGGATGTACATACTTCATGAGACGCTGCATGCCAGTGTATAGACTTCATGAAAAACACACGATGCAATGTGTGGACTTGGTGACTCATGCAGATAGACGAGTGTACAGTCTATGCCATGCTCACAGTTAAGCAATGTACCAAGTTCTGAATGAGCAGTTCTGAATGAAGTAAACACATATGACATCAAACAATCCAGATAAATGCAATTATGAAATGCACCAAAGCACACACCACACAGCCATATTTAAATGCAGTAGTAATTCAGATAAGATTTTCAATGAAACATTCATATGCACTACAAACAGAATTGTATGCATTAAAGTGACTTATAGTGTTTGCTATCATCAAAATCACAGGGACACAACATTCTCTTTTGCTTAAATACATGATTCGTATCATGAGAATTACAGGCATTCTTTGCACTTGCATTTAAATCATCTTGTTCCATCAATCTACACTCATGCATCAAATTACCAAATTTGTGACAATAATGACATGACATTTTCTTTTTGTGTACATGTGTATTTATGTTCAAGTTGTGTATACCATGCACAGTTCTAGCATGAGTGTTTCTTGGCCCTCTTTGCATGTGATCATTTTTATCACTTTTTTAGTTTGCTTCTGAGTTCTCTTGACAGTGGGTTGTTTATCCTTTGAGGTGGTGGCTACATTGGATGCTTTGAGAAAAGATGTTGTCAACTTATTTTCAAAAGATTTTTTATTGACCGGATTGTAGCCCAACCCCTCTTTCCTGAATTAACTTTTGTTCCTAACAGTTTGTCCAGATTTTCTTGCCCTTCCACAAATTTGGACAATGATTCTCTTAAATCCTCAATTTCAGATTCGAGTGAAGCAATGTACAGCTCATAACTTGTAATTTTTTGTTCACTGCAATTGACACATTCATTCAACACCTTGTTTGTAGTTTTATAATTTTCAATTTCTGTCTTTAGACTGTCCAATCCTTTTAAGCTGTCTGACATCACACACTTACCTTTTTCAAAAATCAGCAATCTGCCAGACAGTGTGGTGTTTAAATGTTTCAACTTCTCATTCTCTTCAACAAGTTCTTTATTTAAGATCAATTCATCAAGAATGTGTTGATCATCAGACATGGGTTTCATCTCACTTTTAAGCTTCATTTCATTTTTCTCTAATTCAAAAATTTTAGTCAATAAAGTTTCATTTTCAGTTTCCAAACTACCAATTTGTTCCTTATCCACATCGACGTTGAGCATAAGAGTTTCATATAGATTCTCAAATTCAAAACGTTTATTACAATCAGGATTTTCATGAAGAGTATTCTCAAGTTTCTTTTTAAGCTTTTTATTTTCAGACTTCAAATTATTGTATTTATCCGACAATTCTTCATAAGAATCAAAGAGTTCCTCAAATGTAAATTCTTCCTTATCAAAAGTTACCTCCGAGCTTTCTTTGCTTGATGTGTCCTGTTTGTCAGCCATGAAGCACAGACGTTCTTCCTTCTCTTTTTGAGCTTTCATCGATCCATCCATGATCTCCTTCGCCGTTGAACATGAAGAAACAAATGAAAATGTGTTAGGATTCACAACAGCCTTTAGTAAACTAAGAATTGTAACATTTTCATGGTTTCTCAACTTATCCTCTTCAGACCATGTGGTCTCATCCAGAGGCAATTTGTTAGGGCCATAATATATCAATTTCCAAAGTTTAGGATTGACAGAGTTAATCAGCCCACACATTTTTCCTAACCATGAATCAAACTCTTCGCCATCAAAAATAGGTAAGCAACTCATCGAAGTATGGTCAACTGAAAAGTTCATGATTGTAATTGCACTCGGATCACTCTGAAGATCATTAGATCTAGGGACCGCAGAGCCTAGATATGATACCAATTGTTGGGTCCCGAGGTGCAAGGAATAGGATCTAGAAGGGGGGGTTGAATAGATCCCTTTGCAAAACTATGTCCAATTTAAATCTTATCAAATTTCACACAGCGGAAAGCTTACTATAGATGATGTATGTAATGATCAATCATGAACCAATGACGAAATTAGTTTAAACAAATGAGATATGCAAACTGAAATAAAAACCTGTGAATGGGGTAGAAGATATGGAGATAATCACACAGGCAAGCCACACAGAACACGGAGATTTTTAGGTGGTTCGGGACCACGACGGGCTCCCTACGTCCACCCCTCACCGAAACCCGGTGAGGCTTCACTGCTGGAACACCACCACGGGGACAACGCCCCAACACAGAGCAAGGCTCCAACCACACGCAGGACAAGCCAGTACATACGGCGACACGCCCCAATACACAAACGCAGGTTTGACCCTGCACTACCACGGGGATAAACCCCAAACGTCTTGGGTCTAAAACCCAGCGACACACACACACTCACAGATCTGCTCAGCTCCGAGCCTGTGCAAACCTTGCACAACAATACACACACAAGGATATATCGTTCAAAGGTGCAAAACAAACAACAGATAAGCTTGACAATAAATCATAGAAAATAGCTTCAATGAAAAACTTCCTAAACCCAAGAACCGATGCTCAGATTCCTTGCAGCAATAGGCGAGATTCTTCTTCCATGTCTCTGCTTCTCTCTTCACCCGTTCTTCAGTGGATGAGGCTTTTTCTGCACAGTTCCTGCTAGCCCAGCATGTTCACCTTCGTCTTATATCTTCTCTTGCAAGCACCGTTGGCCCTTTGTATATCTAGATCTGCAGCTTCATCTATAGCTCCCTTTCTCTTCTTCTTCGCAACCTCTCATTTTCCTTCTCTTCTGTCTTGCAATGTAGGTAGCTGCAGCAGCTCCTTCTTCCTCTTCTTTCTTTGGACGAACTACTTCTTCCTTCGAATGTGTATAGCCCTACTTTTTGTGTTCGTCACCCTTCTACGATGGAGAGATGATTGCTTTTATATCAAGGGGATTTCATCCTGGCCCTTGATCTTTGGAGAGATATTCCCTGGGCCATTCGATTAGTAGATCCCTTCTGATCGCAGAGAGGATGGCCACTGATTGGTCCTTTGCAGATGAGGTACGAGGCCCTCCTAATGGGAAGCGAATGAAAACCATGCGGTACAATCCACATAGGAGACTTCTTCCCCAAGAGACAGAGTGAGCCGTACAGAAGCTTCTTCTTCTTGCATATGATTGGTCCCGCATAAAAAGTTGATTTTACTTTTCCATGAATTCCTTTTGTAACCTTGGACCATCGAACCAACAACTTCTGTAATGACTGGGGCCTGCAGTTATGTGCCCAAGCTGTCCCACGTGATAGAATCGAACCGCCCAAACTAGAGGAGAAAACCGGTTCTAGGATCGCCAGTAGAAGTGTCGACTCTTAGAGTCAACACTATTTTCACCATGATCTATCTGCACTACAGACAGCAGCCATGTAAGAAAGAAGATGAAGAATGATTCGTAGAGTCGACACTATTTTCACCATGATTCGTAGAGTCGACACTTGCTTCTTCCTCAGCCTGAACTTTCTGAAAAATGACGTGCCTTCCTTCCTTGGATCACATGCCCATTACTGCTCACCTGGGTTCACGTGCCACGTGCCTGCAGTACCAATGATTGGCTGAACCCACGTGACTGCCTTGAGTTCGCACAGTTTCACTTAAGTGAGCTGCTGCCAACCAAGAATGCACTCAGGCATTACATCAAACACCTTATGCACCGACCTGAACTTATATGGGTGACTAGTAGCATCGACCTTACTAATAGAGTTGTGAAGGTTGCACTGACCTTTCCTCAAAGTATGCTTAGACCTTGTAGTTTGAATTCTATGCATTGAGCCTATTGATGCACTGACCTTATAACCATATGTGCTCAGACCTTGTGACGTTCAACCCACATGTGCACAGACCCTCAAACCACATGTGCTCAGACCTCGGTTCTTCATGTGCACAGACTTGATGCCACTTGTGCTCAGACCTCATGACGTTGAACCCACATGTGAATAGACTTGATATCAATTGTGCTCAGACCTTGGTTGAGTTGACAGCAAGGTAGCATCGACCTTTGTTATGATGTGCACAGACTTTGGTTGAGTTGTCATCAAGGTAGCGTCGACCTTCGTTATGATGTGCACAGACTTTGGTTGAGTTGTCAGCAAGGTAGCGTTGACCTTTGTTTAGTGATGAGCAAACATGCATCGACGTAGTGAAGGTGCTCCGACGTTGCTTCCACATATGCACCGACCTTGGTTTGTCCTGGCAGGAGGTGCACTGACCTTGGCTAGTGCTGGCTAGAACTTTGACTAGTCGAACTAGACTATTGACTATGATGATGACTGGCATTTGACTTCATTGACCTTGTTGACTTTTTTGTTGACTGTGTATTGACTTTGGCTTTCAATCTGTACTTTGTGCAACTTGAACACCTCTACAACACAAGCAGAATTATGAGAGCATATGCATGATTCTTTATCACTAAGCACATTGACTAATCATATTAAAGAGTATATATGACTATAGTTTTTGACAGCATCAAAAGATAGGGACACAACAGTTGGCGGAGATCAAGACCTTGCAAGATAATGACCTAGTATTGGTAGAGATCAAAGGAAGTTTGAGCAATCGACCGATTTTCTATTTGCCGATGATGGCAGGTTGTTGTTCTGGGGAAGGACTTGTGTCCCCGATTTAGCAGAAGTGTAGAGCAAGATCCTTGAGGAAGCCCATAGGTCCAAGTATACCATTCATCCTGGAGCTACTAAGATGTATCGGGATCTAAAAAGGACCTTTTGGTGGCCAAACATGAAGAGGGAAGTTGCTGAGTTCATGAATAGATGCTTGGTGTGTCAACAAGTAAAGGCTGAGCATTTCAGACCTACTGGGAAATTAAAGCCTCTAGATATATCACAATAGAAGTGGGAGAGTATCGGCATAGATTTTATAATGGGCTTGATGGGGGCATCCCTCGCCGCCTCCACTTCTTTTGAGGCTCGGATTGCTCATCAGCGTGCGCCATTGTGTTCATCATAATTTTTTGAGTCTAGTCATGTGATTTTTACATTTTATTTGAGTCATCATCATGTAATTTTCCCTTTATTTGAGTCATGTACCTAGGTTAGTAGGTTATCTACCAAAGTCTTGTGTCATTGTGTTGGTTTGTTAGGCTATTGGGCCCAACTAATGGGCTAGGCCCAAGGGCGCCCCTCCCTTAGAGTGCTTGGTCAATAGTTATTTAGTCAGGGTCATTTTCGTCCTAGGAAAAGTCCAATGCCTATAAATAGGCCCCCACTCATCTCATATGTAACAACTTTGGCATGAATATTGAAATCCAGAATTCCAAATCCCACTAGACCTCTCTCTCATTATCTCTCTCTCTATTGGGGTGGATTCCCCTCTCTCTCTTTCTATCTCTTCTCTCTCTCTCTCTCTCCACCCAAGGGGGGCTGCGCCTACCCTCTCTCTCCTCCCCTTCCCAACCACCCCTCTCCCACCTACCCCATTAAAGGCCTCTCCCCTTCCCCATAGCCCACTTTACTCCACCCCCTAGTCCCAAGAGAGCTCCACCCAATCCCCACCCCACCCTCCAACCCCCAACTACCCATTTCCCTTCCCCAAGCATCACTCCACCTTCCCAAGACACCTCTTCCCATCCCCAAGACCACCATTGATCACCCCCCACCAAAGACAATTCAAACTCACACTCCCTCCACCCACTTGTGCCTCCCCCACCTTCCTCCTCTCCCTCCAAGTACCAAATTCGTAGCTCCTCTCTCACCCACTGAAAACACCCCATTCCAGACCCCATTCTCCCTCTCCCACACCTTAGAACACCCCTCCCAGGCCCCCTCACAACTAGAGATCACTCCCACACCTATTCACCCCATTTCCGCTTCCATTTACCCCATTTCTCCCACCACCTTCCACCTACAGTTCGCAGGTTGCAGGTGGCAGAAGTCCAGCGACTTGCAGAAGGTGTCATGTCGTCATCCTGTGGCTTCTGAAGGTGCTTCAAACATTCTCGGAATCGTCTTCGAGTCAGCTTTCCAACGGCGGTGGTTTCATCATCGTTCAAACACCGAGCTGCCCGGGAGAGCCGTTCTCCCCCGACTGCGCGAAGCTGCCCTGACAGGAGACCAGAGCCGGAGTTGAAGCTCGTCTACGACATTCCTGTTGGGAATCTGATCAAGAGTTCTTCAGAAAAAGTCTTCTACTTCAAGTCTTCTACCATCCCCAAGACGCAGAGTTCATTTTGGAGACCGGAGCTGAAAGTTATCAATTTTTTCCCCCGAGGGCGCGGTTCTGCTTCCACTCTATCTACACCGACCCTCCTTCAGTGTTCAGAGGATACCAGATTAATCCGACATCATTTGGCATCCCCGTTAGTTAGGCTTCGAAGTAGACCCATCAACGGTTCAAACGGCTCTTACGTCACCTAATTCCGAGCTCGGGAGCATTCGTGGAACCCTCTGCTTCCTGCTGTTGGGAACCTGCAACTGTTCGAATAGAGGATCTGCTACCCTGTTCAAGCCCCTACCTCGACCAGCAGCGGTACCAGAAGAAATCAAGAAAATTCTGGTGTCTTCCCGGTCCAGCTATGAAGAGTTTCCCGCTGGTTTTGTCTTCAGAAAAAATCCAGAGTGGCCGCAGTGTCAAGAGAACCGACTGTCTGTCCAGAAGCGTAGAGAATGATCAGAATCGGCTTCGGCAACCTTTTCTTGTTTCTAGCTTGATTTTCCCCCTTTCGCTTGGCCGGCTGAAGGCCCCTCCCTGCGTGGAGGTAGTTTTATTTGTATCAACTTAACCCCCACCCCGAGATCCCCCCCCCCTTGCAAGGGGTGTAGTTCATGTATTAATTCAGGTCGCAGGTTTGAAGCTCCGTCGACGCGGCGTGCGGGTGCATACCCACGCCTCCCCGCTCGCCCCCGTCTCCGGCCGGAGTCGGCGTCTTCACGCCGGCTAGGTGAGCCTCGGTCCCTCTCTTGGCTGGTTTCAATTCATTGCTAGCATAGTATTATCGCCATTGTTTCGTCGGACGATGAATGAGAGCTCAGCCCTAAATTGCTAGTGCCGTGAGTGACCACCGCGGGCGAGTTGTGAGTGAACCATTACATCCCACACCCTTGGTGTGCTGGCCGTCCATGAATTGGGAATCCCAGGCCCATTTGGGGTTCTTCCCAAGCTAGCCAACCTTTGGAGCCTCAAGGACCCGCCTCGGACCCTCTCCATCATCGCCAAGTTGCCTTCGGGCACTAATGTGCGCCAAGCGAGTGAGCTCGCTAGTGTGAGTCCGCTGCCCAACTTGAATGCTTGCAAAATAGGTCCATAGGTGGTTTCACATCAGGGCTTACCAAGAACTCGTGGAGGTTTTGATGCGATATGGGTAATTATGGATAAGTTGACTAAATCTGCGCATTTCTTGTCCATTAAGTCGAAGTGGACAGTCGATGTTTTGGCTGCTTTGTATATAAAGGGAGTTGTAAGACTGCATAGTGTGCCGGTGAACATTGTGTCAGACAGAGACCCCAGGTTCACTTCACATTTTTCGAAGGGATTACAAGCGTCCCTGGGAACCCGTCTAAATTTTAGCACCGCATTTCATTCTCAGACGGACGGGCAGACCGAGTGGACCAATCAGATTATCGAAAATATGTTAAGGGCTTGCATAATTGACTTTGGTGGTAGCTGACATGCACATTTGGCTCTGATAGAATTTGCCTACAACAATAGTTACCAGTCCAGTATTCAGATGGCACCGTTCGAGGCCCTGTATGGAAGGAGTTGTCGATCACCTTTGTGCTGGGAAGAGGTCGGCGAGAAGCAATGGCTTGGACCAGATCTTAATTCAGAATCAACCAAGAACATCCAGATTATTAGAGATCATTTACAAGTTGCACAGTCAAGACAGAAAAGCTATGCAGATAATAAAAAAAGAGATTTGGAATTTCTGGTAGGAGAGCATGTATTCTTGAAGGTTTCACCTATAAGAGGAGTCAGAAGGTTTGGAATTCATGGCAAGCTGAGTCCAAGGTTTATTTGCCCATTTGATATTTTAGAAAGAATTGGAGAACTTGCCTACAGATTAGCATTGCCACCCCAGTTGTCAGGTGTGCATAATATCTTCCATGTGTCCATGCTACGGAAGTATGTATATGACCTCGCGCATATCATTCAGCATGCAGACCTAGAGTTGAAAGAAGACGTATCTTATGAAGAAAAACCCATCAAGATTTTGGGTCGGAAGTAGCAACAGGTTAGGAATCAGTCCATACTGATGGTCAAGATTCAGTGGAGCAGGCGTGGAACAGAAGAAGCCACGTGGGAGTCCAAAGAAGCGATGCGGAAGCAATATCCTGAATTATTTTAAGGTCAGCAATCTTGATTCCCCCTTTTTGAGGAAGTGTAGTGAATTTGGAGGACCAAATTTCTTAAAGTAGGGGAGGGTGTAACATCCCGAAATTTAACTAAATAATATAATTGGGTAATAATCAAGAATTTCTTAATATTAAATTAAAAACCCCCATTTTTGGGCTAGATTTTAACTAATTTATAAAAATATGGAAAAATGGTAATCATGCAGTGGACCCAATTCCTAGACTTTTTGTCTTCTGGGTTGACCCCTAAATAAAATTCCAATCAAGTTGAATTTAAGGATTTTAGGGCAAAATTCGGTGTAGGTTTGATCGAGCCTTGGATCGCCAAATTCAAACCAAATTCTCAACCATTCTAGCCCAAACCACGTCCATTTGATTGGCCCTTATAGGAGACCCATTTCCCCCCTCATTCCCTTGTGAAACCCTAACCCTAGGAATCTAATTTCGAATGTAAGGGTGACGTGACTTGGTCAATGCGTGATTTCCGCGCGCGTTGAGTTCGTGGACTGTATCCAGCCTTATCATCACCCCTAGATCGAATTGCCTTCTATAAAACTAACCCTAGCCCAACCTAGAACCCTCATTTACTGAGGCGGCCGGCGGGGAGCACGTTCGAGGGAGGAATCGGCGAGTTTGGAGCGAGGATTGTTCGTGCGATTCTGAGCATTCGTCGTCCCTTTGTTCTTCGATTAAGGTAAGTTCTAGCAGACCAAATCTTAATTAAGTTACACCATTAGAAGCGCCTTCGAGTCCTCTTTAATTTGGTACCGAAAGCCCTAATTTCTATTGAGTATATAGGTCGTCTTTCATGTTTTAGTCAGAGCATGTCAAAATTAGGGCAACGATCGTGTTACCCCTCTTTTTATCTCGATCCAATGTTAGGTTTATATAGGCTCAAATCTTAATTGATCACGTTATATCGTGCATCTTTTTGTTCTCTGTCCATTAATAGCATTTTGCCCAATTTTTATGTATTATACAACGTGAATCTCATGTTGCAATCGAGGTCTATCGGAGTTCGCCGGAGGCCGAAGTGGCGAAATGGTTGCAGTCGTATCAGGAACCGCCCATCACCATGGCGGTCTCGCGACAGACCATTTTCCACCCTTTTAAAATTTTGAAACTCGTTTTATGCTAGCGGCCCCGCGACAGACCGCAAGGATTTGGTTACGGCCAGCTTCTAACCGCTTCTAAATACTAGCGGCTACGCGACATACCGCCTTTGACGTACATGTTAATCAAATGGCAGTTTTATTAATTGTGCTCCCCTTGTTTAGACAGCATGTGTAGGATAGAAACATACCTAATAAATGGATTATGTGGAACACTTGAAATGCCTGATTTAACTGTGATCAGATTGATGTAATTCTTTTTATCTCTTATGAAATAAAATAGCCTCCTAGTGGTCCAATGGTGGAGTGGCTTCTCCTTACCTCTGGTAAGGGGTGCACTCTCCCACTGAGCCATAGGTTAGGTTTTTCTATTAAAAAAAAACTATGATCATATCCTAATCTATTATTCCCCTTGTCACATATAATACAATTCAATTATAAAAGTATTACTTCAATGTTAATTGTTTTTGTGTCAAATTTACTAGGATTGTTTAACAGTCACCCCACTCCAGTGGTGCTGGCTGACCGCTATACTCTCATTTTCCGATGGCTTATAACCTTTAATCTTGTAATAGTTAGGACTCTTCACCGGATATTCCTTCCGTCGGACTAGGACCTCTATTATGAGACCTCCGTAAGACCCCGCAAGCGTGGGATTCCCACTAGGACGCCAGGTGGGTTATACCCCCAAGCCTGAACTTATCGACTTGATCAAATCCCGTGTTTTCACAGCTCAATTTGGGACTATTCTGTCTGATTGCGGCCCTTCTAGGACCGCTACTATCTGTAGCAGCCATATTGAAGACCGTCCTGTTCTAGTGTGATTTGTTGACCGCATTTTTGACTTTTGACCTGGCCTATGTGTCATTTTATTGGTCGACTTTCCCTTGATTTCTAGTCGACCTAGCCCTATGTAAGTCGACCTGAGCCCTTGGAATTGATCTGGGATATGTGGGTTGGACCCTGGTTTGGTTCCACCATGCCCAGGCTGACCAAGGATCAGCTAAGTCGACTGATAAACCATTGCTAGGCCCAACATAGTTGCGACTAGCATTAGACCGTGTTTCTCTTATAGCGGTCCACTGAGGACCATTTTTGTTTGAAGCGGCCCAGTGAGGACCGTCTTTATCCCTTTTGCGGCCCCTCTCGGACCGTTTTCACCCTTCAATGCTAGGCTTCATCCTTTGGCCCAGTATTGACCTTTGTGGTCCATTATAGACCGTTTTATACTTATTACGGCCCATTCATGATCGCTACTTGTTCATAGCTTGTTTTCCGTGTGTGTCTTGTGTGCCTCAATAGCCGAGTCAAGATGTCTTGTACTGTAAAACTGTCCTAATCATACCCCTTAATATCTTGACTTCTTTTCAATTATTGAAAAATCACTTGGTCCTAGATGATAAGTTTCACAGGTTGACTTTGGAATTCTTGGCCGATTCCAATGAATGTCTAGATATTACTTGGGATCTTGGATCCACCAAATCAATACCAACGCATCATAAGGGCCCGGTCTGGTCTTCGGAGGAGCGCCCGAAAAGTACTAGTGCCCCGGGGAGTTGTCATGACATGGTGAGGCATTGCACTGTGTACTTACTAGTGTGTGGTCTATGACATTCATATCCTTTCTACTGGAAGGCTGAACTCTACATGGCTTGCTATACTTGCGTGCTTGATCGGCCAAATCTTGGAACATGTTAAATTCTGTTCAACTTATTTCTGAATTATTGCCTACATCTCGCCATTTCTAGTTATATTCCTTAGTTTGTTTTATTATTCATTATCTCGCATGGCATTATTAAATTGGTTAATCACTTATACTTTGCCTGTTTTAGAATCTACTAAGCGTTCACACACTTAGTTTTTCCCCCTTTCCAGGTAATTCCGAGGATGATTTGCAAATTGATGGGGATGGGCGAGAGTGACGACCCTGGAGTGATCCTGATAGTCGTGGACTTGGTGGCTGTCGTAGTGTTAAGTGGTGTTAGTAAGATGACTGTTAAGTTGTGTTGAGAGGAGTCGATTGTATGTTGTCAGTTTAATGTGTCCGACCAACACTTTTTTTTAAAGCACCGACCAACAGAGTTAATGTCCAGTCGAGTGCACCATCCCCCAGCAGGGGACAGTGTTCTCACTCCCCCAGACTAACACTGTGGCCATAGAATTTTATTGATTTTTGTAATGAATACAGGCTCATCGGGGCATACCCCAGAACAGTTACAGTTTGCAGCCATGAAAGTCTACAAACCGTAACCTGTTACAAGTTCCAAAAATGAACAAAGTGAAGTCTATACACTGTACTCCCTTTAGCTGCTGAAGTTTGTACATTGTGATACATAAGCTTTATGAAATGTTGAAGTATGTACATTGTATGAAGTCCATACTGTGAAGTCTGTACATTCGCTGCTGAAGACGATGCAGAGTGTGAAGTCTGTACATTGTGGTGCATAAGCTTTGTGAAGTCCATACACTGCATTGCATTCAAAGTCTGAGGCATTGTGAAGTTAGTTTGTGAAGTCCATATGTGAAGTCTGTACATTGTGCAGGAGCTTTGTGAAGTCTATACAATGCATTGAGAAGTCTATACATTGCATTCCCTTTTGCTGCTGAAGTCTATACATTATGAAATGTGAAGTCTATACAGTGTGTGTGTGAAGTCTGTACAATATGAAGTCTGTACATTCATTGTGAAGTCCAGCAGAGTCTGTACATTGTGAAGTTCAGCAGAGTTTGTGAAGTCTGTACATTATGAAGTCTGTACATTGTAAAGTCTATACACTGCCCTCCCATACGCAGCTGAAGTCTGTACAATGCATTGTGAAGTCTGTACATCGCGAAGTCTGTACATTGCCCTCTCTTATGCTGCTGAAGTCTGTACATTGCCCTCTCTTATGCTACTGAAGTCTGTACATTGCTGAAGTCTATACAATGCATTGTGAAGTCTGCACATTGCCCACTTTTATGAGTCTAAGAAGAGTTGTAATCTTTAATAGTGTTTAGTTTCAATTGGAGTCGCTGTAGGTTGTCGGTTATACTTTGGAACTATTACTTCTTAATTCAAATAAATTTGCAATATTTTGCGTAATTCATTCTTCCTTGCATTTATCCATTCTTTTGTTTGTTACTGCACGGATTGTCATGAATGACTATAACAGCCTTGTTCTGATATTCCGCGTCAGGGCATGACACATCATGTCCTCCTCTTGACTTAGGTAGACCCATAATGAAATCTATTCTTACGCTTTCTCATTACCACTCGGGAATCTCCAAGGGATGTAACTTTCCAGCGGGCTTTTGATGTTCCACCTTAACTTGTTAACAAGTGAGGCACCTTGATACATAGTCCACTACTTCTCATTTCATGTTGGGCCACCAATAATTCCTTTTAAGATCTTGGTACATCTTGGTACCACCGGGGTGAATGGCATACCTTGATTTATGTGCTTCATCCATAACCAGCGTTTTAGTATCGGCATGATTCGGTACACAAATTTGACCTCAGAATAACAATCTTCCATCAGTTGTAATAGAGAAATCTGGCCGTTGATTAACATTATCCTTGATCTCCATCAGTGATGCGGGACGGACACGGGGACCGACTCTAAGTGATGTGGACCTTGGACTCTAAATGCGGACACGACCAGCAACATACAACAATGGAAACGCTTTGGCCCGACACTAAGAGTTCCTATGGGCTATACGTCGCTAACAGAAACGCAAGCTGACTCGTCGTCCCAAGCGAGGGGAAACGCGGACCCGCGCGGTTGAGAAACCGACAGAGTCAAGGGTGGTCGACTCACTTCCGTGCTCGGATCGAGCCACAGGACGGGTCACTCTCTCGCTCACAACAGTGACATGGACTCACGGGCTAGGTTCCTATCGCACTCAGTAGCGGCACACGACCATATACTAGCTAAGCAAGTAAATGCCAAGAAGTCAAGATCGTTACCTCCACGCTCCCGGCGTGGGAAAGACAACCCCGACCAATCTTGTACTCCCGGTTAAACAAATACACTGCGGTACAAAGATTTGACCCACTCCACGCAGGGAGGTAATAGGTCACATGTGGGGCCCGGGAGTAGCGGGAATTAGGGTGACGGGCAGCATCTTGATGTCTTCCGTCGGTGCCGAAACCAGCATTTTAGTGCTGTCCAGATGGCGTGATCTACGGGTTCGTGGGGCCCACGCGCTGCCCCGTCCTCTAGACCTGACGGAGTGGGTCCCACTGTGATGGTGACCTTTGATGATGCACTTCCTAGATGGCGGACGGGCAGGAACATCGATCGGAGGCCGATCGGCTCCGATCTCCAAGTCTTGGAGTTGCTGCCCACAGATCTGTTGCTTCTATTTTGTCGATCCGGCGAGATCTGCTGCTGCGATCACTCTGGACGTCAGATCGACGCGCAAGAGGTATCATTGGAAAAAACTTTATAAGTACTTCGACCCTCTGTGACTCCAGACACCTCCTTGGGATCGTGCTTCTGATGGGGGATTTTAGAACCGGACTGATCTCAGTTTCAGATCTGGCCGGGCAGAAAGAAAGTTTCCTGAGAGTTGGCGTTGACCGTGAAGTAGACCTCTGATTCAGACTTTGAGATCTTCAAGAAAGTTGTAGAGGGGATAGAGAGGAAAACGGCAATAATTTTTATGAAGGGTTTGGTGGAGGTTTCGATTTGTTGGGGATTTTATACTGACTGAGGGTCGGATCTGAACAGTGGCAGACAGAATTGAGTTGGGATCTGGAGTTAATTTTTAGAAAATATTAACGAGAACCTAAATTCACAAGAAAATTTGTGGATCTGGTATTAGGTGGACAAAACCTTCAATAAAAATATCAAGTCATTTGGATCACAAGAAGGTGGGTTCATGAATGACCTATTAGGGTTCTGAAAACCTGGGCAGACTGTTGGCAGATCTGAAAGAAGGTGGAGAACGAAAATGGAAAAATGGAAAATAGAAACTAGAGGCTCCACCAATTTTTCTAGGATGTGGTGATGATCTATGGAACTCACCTTGAAAGTTTGGGCTCCAAAAGATCTCATGGGGGGGAGCAGAAATTCATGCAAGAAGGGGCTATCATGGATGGATAGAACTCCGGCGACGATGGCGGTGGTGCGACGGCGGCACTATGGCGGCGGCAACGACGAACTCACGAACTGATAGAAGAGGCTTCACACCTCTGATTTACAGCCTTCCCAGCTGCAGAAGGCAGGGGGGGGAGAGGAGAGAGCTAGGAGGCATCCCTTGCTTGCTCCAACCAAATTCAGATTTTTCTCTTCATTTATTCCACTCAAAATAGAAATACAAGGTATTTATGTGAAATGACAAAAGACACTAATTAACCCTAGATCTAGAATTGGGAGGGGTAAAAGAGGGAGTCCACATTTTATTCTCCCATGTGGTTTGGACCAAATTAAAATAAAATTTCAAATCCTATTAAACTATAATATCATGGGGCGCCCCCTTGACTTTGGTGCCCCTTTTTTTGAACTTTGCAATCCTTTGTCCCCCCTTGGTCCAACCCTTCTAGAAGCCCACCATGGAGGTTTGACTGACCCCACATGGGCCCAAGAGATGAGGTGGATCAATGGGAGAAGGGATGGGGGGCCCGCGGGACCTAGGTGGTCCCATTTTACAAATAAGCCCCTCTTATAATCTGAATTACAATCCAAGTAAAGCCAAATAAAAATACCTTACACACAAATAAAGTCCCAGTAAATATTATAAATATCGAGACTCAAGGGGGAGTCTCCAGACTGTCTCCGAGCCAGATGGAAGCCGAGGTAGCCTGGGTGGTGCTCCACGTACAGTACCGACGGCTCACCGGTTCGTGCTTCTCGCTCGCTCTGGTGTCCGCACCAATTCTCCCTAGGTGAGAGAAACTTGACTCTGTCGAGTAAGGGTTAGCATCGTTCTGGTAGCGCTCCAATAGGTCCAGATCTATCCGCTGCAACTCTGCACGGGTGACCCAAGTATCCTCGGTGGCGGGTCGCCCTCTCCAACGCACTAGGTAGCGCGGGTAGGATCCACTCCTGGTAACTGTCACCTGTTCATCCAGAATATGATCGATATGCTCTCGTTGCCGTGAAAATGTGACTAGTGGTGGACACTCAGGTGTGGGATCACTCTCAATGGGAGGAGACGGCTCAAAAGGCTCGCTAGGGATCACCGCTGGGTCCCTATATGCAACTAGATCCGACACATTGAAAGTTGAGCTTATACCATATTCCTCGGGCAGGTCCACAACATACGCATTGGATCCAACGCGTTTCAACACTCTAAATGGACTGGCTCCGCGAGCATGCAATTTCTTTACGGTTCCAGTGGGAAACCGTTCAGGTCTTACCCTGATCATGACATATTCACCCTCTTGGAACTCTCGGTGGTGTCGATGGGCATCGGCTAACTCCTTATACCGTGCATTACTGGCCTCAATGTGACGACGGATGTCGCCATGCAAACTCCTAACATGCCTAGCAAAAGACTCGGCAGACTCAGACGCTCGTGCATGAATGGGCATGGGAACAAGATCCATTGGCTTCCTAGGCCTACGACCTGTGATAATCTCGAATGGACTCATGCCGGTAGACCTATTAACCGAATCATTATATGTAAATTCTACCAGTGGTAGTATGAGATCCCAATCCCCTACACGATCCCTGACAAGACACCTCAAAAGGTCACCCAGACTCCTATTGACCACCTCGGTCTGACCATCTGTCTGGGGATGATATGCAGTGGAAAACTTGAGGTGAGTACCCAACATATGCCACAGTGTCTTCCAAAAATAACTGGTGAATCTAACATCGCGGTCAGATACTATGGTACGAGGCAACCCGGACTTGCACACCACATGATTAAGGAATAGGCGGGCTACCCTCAAAGCATCCGAAGTCTTCGAGCAGGGAATGAAAAGGGCCATCTTCAAGAATCGGTCAACCACCACATAGACCGAATCGTGCTTCCTAGAGGTACGTGATAATCCCAAAACAAAGTCCATGCTAACATCATGCCACGGAGCATCAAGCACGGGGAGAGGTTGTTTGCGACGGGATCCATCCGACCGCCTCGTCGTTTCGTTTCATGGTGCATATGTACACATAAGTACATGTGTACGTGTCTTATTTCACGTGTCGATCAACCAATTAACTAACTGGTAATTAACTGACTAATTGACGACGTGGGCGTGCCAGTCACATGAGTGACAATTTTATGATGCGCTCATTCTGACCCGTGTCGGGCGAATGTGAGGTTCGGTCGGGACCAGCAGTCCGCCATACCATAAAGGCTATGGCGTTAATTACATCCCCCACGAGGAGGGAACACCTTTGATTAATTGCCGAGATAGCGGGCTGTCGAAGCCGGATTAAAAAGAGCTACATGATGATCTTGACGAAGACATGCAGGATGCACACATGACGTTCATAACTATATTAAGCAGATGACGGAATTGTGGAAGCAAATGGTGATCAACCATGTTTATTACTCCTCATCGAGAAGAAGGAAGAAGGCAGCACAAATATGATAGCGAAAGCAAAGTGCTAACGGATATGGTAATGAAGATATGATAACAATATAGTTCGGGCTCGCTAGGCCCTTCTTTTATTCAATTTATTACCCGCTATGGCTTGTTGGCATCGACCCCGAGAGACGAAAATTGCCTTGGGGCAAATGAGCGATTTAAACGGAAACATGCTTCAAAACCGGCGCAACCATGCGAGAGGTAACTCATACGGCACGATAAAACATTAGTATGGACGGCTAATATGGAGCGGCCCCATAACCGACTAAAACGGCGCGCAAGAGGATGGGGCGCGCCGGTTTAGGGCGCGCCGGAAAGTCGCAAGGAAAAACTTTTTGATTATGAGTGTGGGGTTAACCCGGCGCGGGGGGGTACCGCACCGGTTTAAGGCGCGCCGGTTAAGACCGCGCCGTATTAACCCTATTTTGTTAGTTTTTGAACTTTTTTCAAGTTTATTAAGCTCCCATAGAACATTTTAGAATTGTTCAGGCCAATTGATTGTTTAATTGGAGCCCATGGCCTTCTAGGAATGAGGGAGCAAGTCAGTACGAGGTTCATACTCAAGCACTGAGGTAACTAAGTCCAGAACGAGCGTTTCATTAAGACTTATTCAATCTTAATCTGTCCAAAATTGGACAGCATCTCCCCTGAACCTGAAGAGTTGCAGGGGAGAAGCGGGGTCATGCTCACCTGTGGAACAAACCCCTAAACCGCCGGTGTACACAGAGGCACCCAGCAAACCCCATCGGATAGATGCCCCGAGGACTAGCCTACGAGGGGCACCAAGGCTCCGTAAGGGGAAAGATAGAGAGATGAGGTCATTGATGATGGGAGCATCACCCCGAGGGCTAGCCTGCGAGGGGTGGACAACCCACAGCTTATGACTCATCCCGTGGAGGAACCGACCACCAAGAGGGTGAAGCTCCGAGGGCTGGCCTACGAGGAGCGTACATCTCTCGGCCTCGATTGGGTCTCAGATTGTCGGGGCTAAGCCTGTTAGGCTAAGACCCTTGTTGCTATCTGCTATGGCCTTGGGGAAACATCTACCATTGAGGGATAGAGTTCTCGATCGCCCAGCAGCTGTACGAAGTAACGGGGAATGTCCCCCTCCCCGGACGATTAAGACAAAATAAAGAAATCTCGGAACGGTTCACATGACTATAATGCAGAGGGGTAATCAATTCACAGGCGAGACGAGCCAAACATAGAGGCATATGCTCGAACAGTTACGGCGCAGTGTTAAATCGATGCATCTTGCAATCCCAAGAACGACTCCCACCTCGCGAGCCACAGGGCAACAGGAAGAGAGGAATCGAGGGGAGTTAATCCCTTGACAATACGGTAGAAAGAAACATACGCAGAAGCGCAGCTCTGTCCACGGAGGGTATGCGGAGACCCTTAAATCAGACACAAGCACGATCGAAAAGGGAAAACCCCGGGGAGGGGTGTCTCTGTAGCCCACGGTGCTTCGGGGCGTGATTGGGGTTTCGGGGAAACCAGGATCAGAGAAAACGCACAGAAGACCTTAAACATACACATCGATGTAGATAGAGAAGTAGACAGAAGCTTCAAATCACTCATTCGACCTGCTGGTCCAGACATTCAAATACACCTTGCCATCCCGGAAACAGGAATGGGCCATTCATTTACACGTTAAGAATCCGGCGCCGGCATCATTGCTCGGTCGCCGTTCATCATTCGCAGGGGAAATACAGTAAAGAAAAAAATATCACAGAGGAGGGGAGGGGTCGGCTCATGTCATTGCCATCCCTCCCCTCTCTTGCTTACAGTTGGTAGACGGAGACTCCGAAAGAGAAAAATCCACGAAAAGCAAAGAGAGATAGACGCCGACGCCCACCTATTCTCAAAACAGAGTATCGGCCTGCTTCTCCTTCTCCGGCTCCGGAGGACTTCAACCAGAACAGAGGAAGACGGCCGTCGAAGGACGCTCGAACAGAAACTCCTCTTCTGAGAAAGCTCTCTCTCCTCCCGAAGGCCTCTCTCGAAAGACCCTCTTCTTAACCTTCTGTCTACCCTTTCCTTCTGCTTCTCAACTCTTCTCTGCTTCTTCGCCCTTTTTTCCATCCCCCTTTCCAGTTCCTCTCTTTTTTTTCTCTTTCGAATAGCCTGTATATATACATGATCGAGCCCCAAGCCTCATAAGGCGTGAAGAACTGCGCGCCGGGAAAGGCTTCATGGGCCTTTGCGCGTCGGAATAGCCAGGCCCTGGATGGGGTTCAGCGCGCCGGGATAGAGGGCATCAAGTGAGGGGCGTGCCGGTTTAGGGCGCGTCGGGCTAATGCTCCTCGTGCGCTTCGAGCCAGTTGATGAGTCCGGGGATGATTCCGGGGGTCACCGTGAACATTTATCTTGCCAATGCTCCTCGAAACTTCGACGAGATGTCTTGTAGAAGCTCCCAGGTTGGTGTACGGCCATTCTCGAGACTCCAGATAGCTTTGATTTGATAATACGGGCTTTCCGCTGACACGGCCTTCGGCTCTATGATTCGTGCTGCTGGCTCAGTCTGGCTCGTGCCCAAAGCTCCTTAGGGGGTGGTGTAACACCAGGGATAGTTCCGCCTGAGCTGGGTGATCATTCGGCCCCTAATGGGCCCATCTTGGCAGGGCCGTACCCGTGCTGGGTGATCGGGATCTTCTGCCGACAGAGCTTTTGGTCCTCCGTCTCGGAGAGCCGGGGGAACTCCTTCATCTTCGGGAGAACCTCTTCATATGGTGGGGATCCACCGGATAGACCGTCGTCCTTGATCGGACAATGGGTGTAGTGTATGCAGCATGACAAAGTCGATGCCGGTTCATTGGGTAGGCTTGGTCGCACTGCCGGTTGGTTGACAAGTTTATCTCGGCTCTCCTGAGGTGAAGTCCTCGTGTCCACATGGAGTGACTCGAGGCTCTGGTAGCTTGAGAAGTTTTCAATATGTTGATCTTTATCGGCTTCCGTACTTCGGTGGGCCGGGTCATTCGTCCTTATGGCTTGGTCACCGACGATCATATTTTGAGTGCCAACGGAGGCGTATAAAGACCCGAGCTTTGCTTCTTCATCTTGGCCGTAGCACATGTACGGCACTGGGCCACAATATGAGCAACATCTGTCTTCAAGCTCAGCCAATAAATCTATGCTCAACAGGCTCGATAGTCTTGTTCTGACCAAAGTGGCCGGCTAGACCTCCCGCATGTAGTTCCCAGACTAAGAAGTCTCGAACCGAAGTTCGGGGAACACAAAGCCTGCCTCCTCGAAAGAGGTAACTCTCCTGGAGCACATAGTCATCATGATCTCTCGAGGGTCCGGCCTGGAGGGTGGTATAAATCTGACCAAAGTCAGGACAGTCAACATAGGCCTCTCTCATCTTCTCTAACCCTATGTGATGCGGGACGGACCACGGACTCGACTCCAATTAAGAATGCAACTCTCAGACTCTAAATAAACTCGCGATAGTCCCTTTTCGAGGGAAGCGTCGGACGTGCGCAGTTGAGAAACCGGCAAGAGCTAGGGTGGTCAATTCTCTCTTGTGCCCGGATCGGGTCACGGGACGGTCTCGCTCTCTCTCACAGCAGCGGTGAATATCAATAAATAGCAAGCTAGATTAACCTAACATGCTCTCTAGCAGCGGCATAAACAAGCATATATGAAATAAAGTAAAGTGCCAAGCAAGGAGCGAATACGATACCTCCACGCTCTCGACGTGGGGAAGATGATCCCGGCCGAATTCAGTAACTCCCGGTAACAATAATGAGTTAGATTACAGTAATGAAATATCACCCACTCCACGCAATGAGGTAAAGGGCTACACAAATGGGCCCGGGAGGACCGATCTCGGGTTGACGGGCGGCTTCTTGCGACGCTTCGATGACACACGTACTCACGGCCGTGGGACCCGCATGCTGGTCGGTGGGGCCGCGTGGGAACGGGATGGCTCCTCTGTGGTGGGGACACCTGGATGGGCGCTCCCTGCGACGACGGCACGCTAGATCGCCGGTCAGAGGCCGGGTGGCTCCGATCGTCACTCGCCGGATTTGCTTCCCACAGATCTGCAACTTCTGTTTTTCAGCGTGCGCTACGGCGAGATCGACTGCTGCGATCAATCCTGATGTCGGATCGAAGCTCAGGAGGTACCGTTGGAAAGCTCGTTCGAAGTGCTTCAATCTAGGACTAGAGAGATGAACTGGATCTGCACGGATCTGGCATTAATCAAATTTTGAAGTTGCTGTTGTACAGGGGCCGAAATCTCAGAATAGCAGAATTGTTTCCTGAGAACTACCTTTGACCGCGGGGTAGACTTCGAATTCCGGTCTCGACCTCTTCATGAAAGTTATAGAGGGGAAAGAGAGGAAAACGGCAATAGTTTTTTGGAAAGGATTGGTGGAGGTCTCGAGTTGTTATGGATTTTACACTGACTGGGGGTCGGATCTAGAAACTGGCAGGCAGAACTGTGGGGGAATCTGAAATAGATTTTTAGAAAATATAAGATGGCATTTAGAAATGCCACGAATATTCGTGGGTGGAAGGAATGGTGTATAGAACCTCCAGTAATTTTGGGGGTTCCAGAAAAAATCAAAAATTGGGTCGGAGATGGGAAACTCTGGATTGCTATCACTGTAGATAGAAACCTGGCAGAACTGGAAGAAGAAGTTGGACGAGAAGGTAAAAATAGAGATCGGAGACTAGAGACCAAACCAATTTTTTTGAAACATGGGGAAAACCCCTGGAACACGTCCTAAAAATTTCAGCTCAAGATGACCTCAGAGCTGAGAGCTAAAAATCGTGGAAGGAGGATCTATCCTGGATGGACAGAACTGCAGAGGTGGCTTCGCGGCGGCACTACGGCGACACGGGCGGCGGCAGCGGCACCAGAGATTGATTCCAGAAGTAGAGAGAAGGAGATATAGGGGTGGTAGACTCTAGAAATCTGGAGGAGGGAGGAAGAACACCATAGGAGAGAGGGAGGGGCGCAAATGGCTCTTGGGCTTCAACAATTTTACTCTTCATTAGTTTTCAAAAAATGGAAATTATATTGGCTATATAGTTCCACATAATTGACCCAAATGACCCCAGATCTAGGGTTATGGGAGGGGCATACAAGGGAGTGGGAGGTGGTCAAAAAAACACACAATAAAACCTATTAATCTAACGAGGTTCGCCCCCCCCCCCCCCCTTTAAGAGGACAAATTAGATTTGTTCTCTTTAATTAAATCTAGGTCCAAGTCCACATTTGGACCATGGACCAGCCCCCATGGGCCCTGGAGTCCATGTGGACCAATAAGAGGGAGGGAGGGGGTCCCTGCTGGGCCTACATGCCCTTTTGCAAAGAAACCCAATGGCCTTTTGCAAATAAACCCACTAAGACTTACAATTGTGTACCCATATAACACAAGGGTATATATACAAATATAAAAGGATATAAATGCAAACTAAATGTGGACGGTCTTGCTTCGATGTCCCCATCAATTCTCCCCGGGTGGAAAGAACTCGACCCCGTCGAGTAAAGGGGTGACTGCTCGAGTAGCTCCGGCAGATCCGTCACCGTACTAAGTAGCGCAGGTAAGCTCCACTCCAAGTGATCGTCACCTGCTCATTCCATATATACTCGATATGCGCATGCTGCTATGGGAAGAGGCTAGAGGTGGAACACTCCGGGGTGGGGTCACTCGCAAGGGGAGGAGGCGGCTCGAAGACTCACTAGGATTCACCGCTGGGTCCCTGTAGGTGACTAGATCTGGGGTATAGATATAGAGCTGCTCCCATACTCATCAAGCGAGTCCACTCACCTCTCACTCATAAGAGACTGACATCGACGAGCTTGCACAAGACACATGCAGACTCCTAACAAACCACAAGCCACACAAATAAACCACTCAAAAACCCACCACATAAAATCAAACCACACAAAGAAAAAGACTGACTCATGCATGACCCTAGACTTAAGACGGTAACATCAACCCCACTAAGTGGCTGCATCCTGAGCTGCGGCAAGCTCATGAGCTTCATGCTCAGCGGCGAGTTCCGGATCGGCCTCATAGTAAACAATCTCGAGCCCAGAAGGTGAGGCCTCTTCAACCCCTAGGGCTAGTGTGGCACGAGTGGGACATTGGCTGGCGATGTGGCCAAACCCATGACAATGGAAACACTGCGGCCGTGACCTACTGCTCTCTCCGATAAGAGGGGCCTTGCCCTTATCCTCCCGACGGGTAGGGGGTGTGGGCAACAAGGGTGGAGGTGTAGGTGCCGTGGGCAATAGTGGTGGGGGTGCCGGTGCCAGAGGACGGGCTATGGGTGCCGGGGGATGGGTAACGGGTGCCGGTGGTTGGGGTAGAGGTAGATCCCGAGGAGGGGGAGGGGGAGGTCTAGGAGCGAAGTGCTCCTGACGTGCGGGCTCATGAGGACGAGCCATGGGTCCCCTCGAGTATGAGCCTAAGGAGCCACGTGAATCAGCACTATGGGAAGGAGCGGAACCCCACCGTGGAATAGACTCGAACTCTCCCTCAAATTGCTCCATCTCGAGAGCAACTTGGTATGCATCCTCTAACTTGTCCACCTTGCGGCGGGGAAGCTCATACCGTAGGTGCGGCCATAGACCACGCCGAAATCGGGAGACGGTAAGGGAGTCTTCCTCCGTGGCATCACATCGCAAGTAGTATTCATCGAACTCGGTGATGTAATCAGAGACGGACCGATCTCCTTGGGTGAGACTTTGCCACCTCTCTATGAGACGCTGGCGGTAGGAGGTAGGGAGGTACTTCTTCCTAAGCTTTTCCCTCATCTCGGTCCAAGTATCGATCGGAGGTTCATGACGATGAAACAATATGTTTTCCATGTTCCTCCAATAGGTTTGTGCTTGGCCTAAGAGTTTCATCCTGGCGAACTTGACCTTCCGTTGGTCCGACATCTCGAACCACTCAAAATATCGGTCCATGCCAGCCTCCCAATCAAGATAGATCTTTGGTTCTAAGGACCTGTCAAAGGTGGGAGGGTCTGCCCGAACGGTCCTAAGGGCCCGTTCATCCATATCTTGGTCGTGGGTACGCCGTGTAGGGCGACGATCATGACCATATCTCCGATGCTCGTTATCGGACTCATAGTCATGCACCTCGGGGACTTCACGCCTCCTAACATCTACCCCTTGAACCCTTGGCATTGCGGGTTGATGAACCGGCTCCGGTTGACCTTGTGTAGGTGGGAGGGGTGCCTTGACTGGGGCACTTGGGTGTGTCTCGGCTGGATCTCTCTCTAGTGCGGCAACTCTCCCGACCAATCCCTGAATGGACTGGTTCGACCCGTCGGCCCTATCCTCTAAGGCCTTCATCCTCTCTTCTAGGCGGGTGCCTAGGCCATTCACTCGTGTACTCAACCCGTCCATCCTACCCATTTGAGTACTCAACATATCTATGCGATCACCCATCCCATCTATTTGCGTACCCAACCCATCGATACGTATATTCAACCCTTGCATTTGTCCCATAAGGGTTTGGAACATTTCGGCCACAGCTGATGCATCGAGACTAGCGACTCGGGGATCCGCCATAGGTGGTGGCAGCGGTGAGTACTGTGTACCTCTACGAGTGGGCATGCAAACACACGGACTAGGAGACGCCGACTAATGCAAATGCACACTACAAGATGATGCACCTAGACTTAACCAAAACTCGGTATGTGGCGGAGTTAATCGATCCGAAGATCACTCGCGCAAGTGTGCGGCCTTCCCGATAGGCGTAGCCTAACGTTCGGACAACACCTTTTGATATACCGAGTAACGGGATGTAAATGCGACCCAAAAGACACTCTCTTTTTTTTTGTTTTAAAATATGATGATTCTAGACTCGACTTATACCGTGCAATTCTTATGCAATGACATATGCAATGACAACCCTAGACTCAACTGGCGCTCTGATACCAAACTGATGCGAGACGGACCACGGACTCGACTCCAATTAGGAATGCAACCCTCGGACTCTAAACAAGCTCGCGATCGTCTCTTTTCGAGGGAAGCGTCGGACGTGCGCGGTTGAGAAATCGGCCAGAGCTAGGGTGGTCAATTCTCTCTTGTGCCCGGATCGGGTCACGGGACGGTCTCGCTCTCTCTCGCAGCAGCGGTGAATATCAATAAATAGCGAGCTAGATTAACCTAACATGCTCTCTAGCAGCGGCATAAACAAGCATATATGAAATAAAGCAAAGTGTCAAGCAAGGAGCGAATACGATACCTCCACGCTCTCGGCGTGGGGAAGACGATCCCGGCCGAATTCAGTAACTCCCGGTAACAACAATGAGTTAGATTATAGCAATGAAATATCACCCACTCCACGTAGGGAGGTAAAGGGCTACACAAGTGGGCCCGGGAGGACCGATCTCGGGTTGACGGGCGGCTTCTTGCGACGCTTCGATGACATAGGTACTCACGGCCGTGGGACCCGCATGCTGGTCGGTGGGGTCGCGTGGGACCGGGATGGCTCCTCTGTGGTGGGGACACCTGGATGGGAGCTCCTTGCGACGATGGCACGCTAGATCACCGGTCAGAGGCCGGGTGGCTCCGATTGTCACTCGCCGGATTTGCTTCCCACAGATCTGCAACTTCTGTTTTTCAGCGTGCACTACGGCGAGATCGGCTGCTGCGATCAATCCTGATGTCGGATCGAAGCTCAGGAGGTACCGTTGGAAAGCTCTTTCGAAGTGCTTCAATCTAGGACCAGAGAGATGAACTGGATCTGCACGGATCTGGCCTTAATAGAATTTTGAAGTTGCTGTTGCACTGGGGCCGAAATCTCAGAACAGCGGAATAGTTTCTTGAGAACTGCCTTTGACCGCGGGGTAGACTTCAGATTCATGTCTCGACCTCTTCATGAAAGTTATAGAGGGGAAAGATAGGAAAACAGCAATAGTTTTTGTGAAGGGATTGGTGGAGGTCTCGAGTTGTTATGGATTTTACACTGACTGGGGGTCGGATCTGGAAACTGGCAGGTAGAACTATGGGGGAATCTGAAATGGATTTTTAGAAAATATAATATGGCCTTTATAAATTCCACGAAAATTCTTGGGTGGAGGGTACGGTGTATAGAACCTCCAGTAATTTTGGGGGTTCCATAAAAAATCAAAAAGTGGGTCGGAGATGGGAAACTCTGGGTTGCTATCACTGTAGATAGAAACCTGGTAGAACTGGAAGAAGAAGTTGGACGAAAAGGTAAAAATAGAGATCAGAGACTAGAGACCAAACCAAGTTTTGTAGAACATGGGGAAAACCCATGGAACACGCCCTAAAAATTTCAGCTCAAGATGATCTCGGAGCTGAGAGCTAAAAATCGTGGAAGGAGGATCTGTCCTAGATGGACAAAACTACAGAAGCGGCTTCGCGATGGCACGACGGCGGCACGGGCGGCGGCGACGGCACCAGAGATTGATTCCAGAATTAGAGAGGAGGAGATAGATGGGTGGTACACTCTAGAAATCTGGAGGAGGGAGGAAGAACACCAGAGGAGAGAGGGAGGGGCGCAAATGTCTCTTGGGCTTCAACAATTTTTCTCTTCATTAATTTTCAAAAAATGGAAATTACATAGGCTATATAGTTCCACATAATTGACCCAAATGACCCCATATCTAGGGTTATGGGAGGAGCATACAAAGGAGTGGGAGGTGGTCAAAAAAACACACAATAAAACCTATTAATCTAATGAGGTTCCCCCCCTTTAAGAGGACAAATTAGATTTGTTCTCTTTAATTAAATCTTGGTCCAAGTCCACATTTGGACCATGGACCAGCTCCCATGGGCCCTGGAGTCCATGTGGACCAATAAGAGGGAGGGAGGGGGTCCCTTCTGGGCCTACATGCCCTTTTGCAAATAAACCCAATGGCCTTTTGCAAATAAACCCACTAAGACTTACAATTATGTACCCATATAACACAAGGGTATACATACAAATATAAAAGGATATAAATGCAAACTAAATGTGGACGGTCTTGCTTCGATGTCCCCATCACTATGACCTCGGCACTCATGGTGGTCAGTAGCCAAGCACGCCGACTCAAGGCATCGGCCACCTTGTTCTCCACTCCAGCCTTATGTTTAAGCACAAATGTGTATTGCTGGAGATACTCAACCCATCGGCTGTGATGCGCATTAAGCTTCTTTTGGGAATGGAGGTACCTCAAAGCCTCAGGATCGAAGTATAAGACAAACTCCTGATGTAATAGATAGTGCCTCCAATGCCTAAGAGCTTGAACAACTGCGTAGAATTCCTTATCATAAGTGGAGTATCGCAGTTTCGTGTCATTCTGCTTTTCACTGAAATATGCGACCGGGTGGGTCTCCGGACTCAACACTCCTCCTATCCCAACACCTGACACATCACAAGAGACGTCAAACACCTTCGAGAAATCTGGCAATCGAAGGATAGGTGTCTGGGTCATGCGCTCCTTGATGTCCTTGAAGGCAGCAGCTGCGGCCTTCATCCATACAAACGTGCCCTTCCGAATACAGTCCGTGATCGGGGCAGTGACGGAGCTAAATCCACGGATGAAACGACGATAGAACGTCGCAAGGCCATGGAAGCTGCGGACATCATGGATCATACAGGGCTCCGGCTAATCAACAATGGCCCGGACCTTCTCCGGATCGGCGGAGACCCCAGTACTAGACACAATAAAACCCAAGAAGGTAAGCTGAGGTGTCATGAAGGCACACTTCTGTGGGTTCGCAAATAACTATTCTCGCCTCAATAGCAGACAGACCTGCCTTAGATGGTCCAAGTGGTCCCCTTTAGTGCGACTATATATAAGGATGTCATCAAAATACACAACCACAAAGACTCCAATGAAAGGTCAAAGGACCTGAGTCATGAGTAGCATGAAAGTGCTAGGGGCATTGGTCAACCCAAAGGGCATAGCCAACCACTCATATAGACCGTCCTTGGTCTTAAATGCGGTCTTCCACTCATCACCTGGCCTAATCCTCACCTGGTGATAACAACTCTTAAGATCGATCTTTGAGAAGATAGTGGCACCGGCCATCATGTCTAGCATATCATCTAGGCGAGGAATAGGGAACCTGTACTTCATGGTGATTTTGTTGATGGCACGACTATCAATGCACATTCTCCACGTGCCATCCTTCTTTGGGGTGAGTAATGCGAGAACAGCACACGGAGTCATGCTATCCCGAACAGACCCTCTCTGCATCACCTCATCGACCTGCCATTTTAGCTCGGCATGTTCCATGGGACTCATGCGATAGTGAGGAAGATTGGGCAATGAGGAGCCCGGAATCAGGTCGATAGCATGTTGAATATCCCGCATGGGTGCGAGTTCCTCAGGAAGCTCCTCGGGAAAAATATCAGGGAACTCCTGTAGAATAGGAATGACATCGGGTGGGAGTTCACCCTCGGACTTCAGCTACACCTCTCGGACCGTAATAGCAAACACAGGGCAGCCCCTACTAGCCTCCCGCTCCATTTCCCGGGAGCTAATCATCATCAATATCCTAGTCGAGGGCTCGCCTGGGTCAGATGTAACGGTCATAGCCCGAGCTGGGGGTGGGGTACTGGGCCCGGGGATGGAAGGCTCCGGAGTACTAGGACCAGTAGGACCCCTAACTGAAGGCTTCTTGGGCTAAGAGGGTTGGAGGAGAATCCCTTGGCCAGCATGGTCGAAGGTACAGGTGTTCGACTGGCCATGAAGTGTGACATCCCGATCAAATAACCAAGGCATACCAAGAATAATGCTGCCCACCTCCATGGGGAGGACATCACACTAGATCTCGTCACAGTAGGTATGGAATTACAGTGGGACCAGACACCGCAGCCTGATCGGAATGGAGGTGGAATCCACCCATGATACTCGATAGGGGCAACGATGATCCACGGGTGTAAGACCAAGACTGGAGACAGTGCCCGTGGAGATTGCATTGATGCAACTTCCACTATCGATGATCACCTTATAAACTTGCTTGCCTAGCCTACAGAATGTATGAAAGATAGTGGTCCGACGCCAGTAGGCATGGAATTACAGTGGGACCAGACACAGCAACCTGATCGGAATGGAGGTGGAATCAACCCATGATACTCGATAGGGGCAAGGATGATCCACGGGTGTAAGACCAAGACTGAAGATAGTGCCTGTGGAGATTGCATTGATGCAACTTCCAGTATCGATGATCACCTTACAAACTTGCTTGCCCAGCCTTCAGAATGTATGAAAGATAGTGGTCCGACACTAGTCATCACTGGCCTGTGGCTGGGTGAGAATACACCTGACGACCCCCAAGTGGGTATCGTCCGGATACTGGGCATCCTGGCCATCACCTTCGGCCTCATAATACTCGTCAGCTAGCTCCGGGTCTGCTTCATAGCTGACTAACACGAGATCCGTAGGGATGGCGTCCTCGGCCTGTGTGTCCCCTATGACAAGAGATGGGCGAGTGGGACACTGGTTGGCGAAATGGCCAAACCCATTGCAGTGATAACACTGCTGCCGTGATCCACTAGGCTCCCCAATCAAATGTCCTTTTCCTTTATCCTCCCGATGGATAGGAGGTGAAGGCAACAAGGGACGAGCAGGAGGTGCGGGTGCCGGTGGACGGGCGATGGGTGCCGTAAGTTGTTGGGGACGAAAAAGGTCCCTTGGAGATGGAGGGCAAGGCCTAGGAGCGAACGGCTCGGGGCGAGTGGGCTCCTGAGGTCGGGCTATGGGGGCCCTCGGGTACGTGCCAGAAGTGCCATGGGGCTCGACACTACAAAGGGGGAAGGAGCCCAACCGATAGGTAGACTCGAACTCGGCCTCGAATTGCTCCAATTCCAGAGCAACCTGATACGCCTATTCCAAAGTGGTCACATTGCGGCGAAAAAGTTCATATTGATAGTTTGGCCGCAGACCTCTCCGAAAGCGTGATATGGTCATGGTGCTCTCTTCCATAACTCCACGCCGCAAATAATACTCATCAAACTCGGGGGCCATAATACGTTCCCTTGGGAGAGACTTTGCCATTTGTCTATGAGACGTTGGCGATATGAGGCAGGAAGGTACTTCTCCCTCAATTTCATTTTCATGTCATCCCAAGTACCGATCGGGGGTTGATGTCGTTGATTTAGCAGGCTCTCCACATTGGTCTAATAAGTTTGGGCCTGCCCATGTAGCTTCATCTTCGCGTATCGAACTCTCCGGTGGTCTGTCATCTCAAACCACTCGAAGTATCGGTCTATGCCGGCCTCCCAATCTAAATAGACCTTCGGGTCAGAGGACCCGCTAAAAAGGGGAGGGTCCGCACGCATGGTCCGAAGAACGCAGTCGTCATCATCGTCATCACGATTCCATCGTTGGTTACGACGACCATATCCCCCTGCTCATTATCAGATGCATAGTCAGCCACCTCATGCACCTGTTGCCTCCCAACATCTACCACCTGAGCTCTTGGCGCAGCAGGTTGCTAAGCCGGCTCCTGTTGACCATTGGTCGGCGCAGGTTGAGCCGCCACTGGGGCCCTCTCGAGGATGACAATCCTCCCTACAAGACCCTGGATGGACTGGTCTGAAGCTTCGGCCCGGTCCTCGAGGACTTTCATCATCCCTTCTAGACACGTTCCTACGCCATCTAGACGCGTACTAAGGCCATCCATATGAATATCGAGACGATCCATGAGGGCTCGGAACATCTCGACCGTCGAAGGCTCATCGGAGCTACGGGCTCGGGAATCCGCCATAGGTGGAGGTGGCGAGTATTGGGTACCTCGACGGGTGGGCATGCAAAGACACACGAACTAGGAGACACAGACTAATGCAAACACCGACTAATGCACCTAGACCTAAACCAATATCCGGTACGTGGCGGAATTAATCGATCCGAAGATCACTCGCGCAAGTGTGCGGCCTTCCCGATAGGCGTAGCCTAACGTTCAGACAACACCTTTTAAAATACTAGATTATCGGGATGAAATGCAATTTTAAAATATTTCTTTTTAAAAATAATGATGATTCTATACTCGACTTAGACCGTGCAAGACTTATGCAACGACTACCGAGACTCAACTGGCGCTCTGATACCAAATTGATGCGGGACGGACACGGGGACCGACTCTAAGTGATGCGGACCTCGGACTCTAAATGCGGACACGACCAGCAACATACAACAATGGAGACGCTTTGGCCCGACACTAAGAGTTCCTATGGGCTATACGTCGCTAACAGAAACGCAAGCTGACTCGTCGTCCTAAGTGAGGGGAAACGCAGATCCACGCGGTTGAGAAATCGGCAGAGTCAAGGGTGGTCGACTCACTTCCGTGCTCGGATCGAGCCACGGGATGGGTCACTCTCTCGCTCACAGCAGTGACATGGACTCACGGGCTAGGTTCCTATCGCACTCAGTAGCGGCACACGACCATATACTAGCTAAGCAAGTAAATGCCAAGAAGTTGAGATCGTTACCTCCATGCTCCCAGCGTGGGGAAGACAACCCCGGCCAATCCTATACTCCCGGTTAAACAAATACACTGCGGTACAAAGATTTGACCCACTCCACACAGGGAGGTAATAGGTCACATGTGGGGCCCGGGAGTAGCGGGAATTGGGTTGACGGGCAGCATCTTGATGTCTTCCGTCGGCGCCGAAACCCACGTTTTAGTGCTGTCCGGATGGCGCGATCTACGGGTTCGTTGGGCCTACGCGCTGCCCCGTCCTCTGGACCTGACGGAGTGGGTCCCACTATGATGGTGGCCTCTGATGGCGTGCTTCCCTGGATGGCGGCCAGGCTGGAACACCAGTCGGAGGCCGATCGACTCCGATCTCCAAGTCTTGGAGTTGCTGCCCACGGATCTGTTGCTTCTGTTTTGCCGCGCGCGATCCGGCGAGATCTGCTACTGCGATCACTCTCGACGTCGGATCGACGCGCAAGAGGTATCATTGGAAAGCTCTTTTGAAGTTCTTCGACCCTCTATGACTCCAGACACATCATTGGGATCGTGCTTCTGATGGGGGATTTTAGAACTGGACTGATCTCAATTTTAGATTTGGCCGGGCAGAAAGGAAGTTTCCTGAGACATGGCGTTGACCGCAAAGTAGACCTCCGATTCAGACTATGAGATCTTCATGAAAGTTGTAGAGAGGATAGATAGGAAAACGACAATAATTTTTATGAAGGGTTTGGTGGAGGTTTCGATTTTTGGGAGATTTTATACTGACTGGGGGTCGGATCTGAACAGTGGCAGACAGAATTGAGTTGGGATCTAGAGTGAATTTTTGGAAAATATTAACGTGAACCTAAATTCACAAGAAAATTTTTGTATGTGGTATTAGATGGACAAAACCTTCAATAAAAATATAAAGTCATTTGGATTACAATAAGGTGAGTACATGAATGACCTATTAGGGTTGTGGAAATCTGGGCAGACTGTTGGCAAATCTAAAAGAAGGTGGAGAATGAAAATGGAAAAATGGAAAATAGAAACTAGAGGCTCCACAAATTTTTCTAACATGTGGTGATGATCTATGGAACTCACCCTGAAAGTTTGGGCTCCAAAAGATCTCGTGGCTGAGAGCAGAAATTCATGGAAGAAGGAGCTATCCTAGATGGACAGAACTCCGGCAACGATGGCGGTGGTGCGACGGCGACACGATGGCGGCGGCGGCAACGACGAACTCACGAACTGATAGAAGAGGCCTCACACCTCTGATTCACATTCTTCCCAGCTGCAGAAGGGGGGAGGAGAGAGATAGGGGGTAGCCCTTGCTTGCTCCAACAAAATTCAGATTTTTCTTTTCATTTATTCCACTCAAAATAGAAATACAAGGTATTTATATGAAATGACAAAAGACACTAATTAACCCTAGATCTGAAATTGGGACGGGTAAAAGAGGGAGTCCACATTTTATTCTCCCATGTGGTTTGGACCAAATTAAAATAAAATTTCAAAGCCTATTAAACTATAATATCATGGGGCGCCCCCTTGACTTTGGTGCCTTTTTTTTGAATTTTGTAATCCTTTGTCCCCCCCTTGGTCCAACCCTTCTAGAAGCCCACCATGGAGGTTTGACTGACCCCACATGGGCCCAAGAGATGAGGTGGATCAATGGGAGAAGGGATGGGGGGCTGCGGGATCTAGGTGGTCCCATTTTACAAATAAACCCCTCTTACAATCCAAATTACAATCCAAGTAAAGCCAAATAAAAATAAATTACACACAAATAAAGTCCCAGTAAATACTTAAAATATCGATACTCAAGGGGGAGTCTCCAGATTGTCTCGAGCCAGATGGAAGCCGAGGTAGCCCGGGTGGTGCTCCGCGTATGTTATCGACGGCTCGCTGTTTCGTGCTTCTCGCTCGCTCTGGTGTCCGCACCAATCAGTGTAGGATCATTCTCTTGCAACTTGACCAGGTCATCTATTAATGTAGGTTGTGACTGGATATTGGTGATAAAGCATTCTTATTTCTCCGCATTAATATCTAGATTCAACTGGGAAAATTTAACAACAAGATTAGTCATACCTTTCATGAGGTTTGATAACATTCCCATTGGTTTCTTGCTGAGTGCGTCGGCTACAACATTTGCCTTGCTTGGATGATATTGGATGGCAAAATCAAAATCCTTGAGATACTCCAGCCATCGCCTTTGCCTCATATTTAGATCATTCTGAGAAAAAAGATATTTCAGACTTTTGTGGTCTGAAAATACCATGAACTTTTCTCCATAAAGGTAATGACGCCATATTTTCAGAGCATATATATCAGCAACTAACTCCAGATCATGAACTGGATAATTTTCCTCGTGCCACTTTAGTTGTCTTGAGGCATAGCAAATCACTTTGTCATTTTGCATAAGAACGCACCAGTGGCCAACGCCTGATGCATCTGTGTAAATTTACAAACCTGCCGCCTTCAACATGCAGTGCCAGAATGGGGGCAGTGGTGAGATGTTCCTTGAGAGTCAAGAAACTCTCTTCACACTCCGTGGTCCACACAAATAGATTTTCCTTCCTAGTAAGTCTTGTTAGAGGGACAGCAATTTTGGAAAAATCCTTGATGAACCATCGATAATAACCAGGCAAGCCAAGAAAACTTCTAATTTTAGATATTGTCGTTGGTCGACTCCAACTCTTGACAGCTTCTACCTTGGCAGGGTTTACAACAATACCTTTTTTGGATATAACATGGCCAAGGAAAGAGACTTCCTTTAACCAGAACTCACATTTGTTTAACTTTGTATATAGTTGGTGTTCCCTTAATGTTTGCAAGGAAATTCTCAGATGTTCCTCATGCTCTTCCTTTGTCTTAGAATATATAAGGATGTCATCTATGAATACTGTATATAAACTATCTACCCCGCCCCCAAACTAAACAAATATACATATGGGCATGAAAGTATGAACAAAGGGGTGATAAGAGATATATGAATGAACCGTGATGGCCACCAAGGGATGACAACGCCAAAAGTACAAGAAAAGGATGCAATAGCGCCGTGTACCGTGGAAAAGGATGAAGACTTGCTCGCGCTTAACAAACGGGATGCAGGAAACGATGTGGGTGTCACCTCCTCTCCTTCCAGCCGGCTAGAGGAAGAGGGGCCTCACGTCATGCTCATGCTCTAGTGTAAAACAAAGCCAAATAACAAGGGAAACCCATTAGAAACATGGAGTGTAGAATCTGTCCCGAAGTGATAAAATAGGGTGAATAAAAGGGGGAGAACGCACCGGAGGAGGGTTTTTAACCCCTGTAAATGGGTGCAAATAAAAGGTGGGTATATTATGATGAGAATGAAACAAAGAGATTGAAAAATAACGCAGCACAACTACGGGAAACGTGCGTGCAAAATGGCAGCAAAGTGCAGAAAATATAGACTATGATGATTTTGGAAATTGGAGAATGAATAACTAAGAGTAGGGAGAAGGAAAACGAGCCCTGAGCGTTGGAAATTAAAGACAATACTTCCCTCTTCAGGATGGGGTCGAAGAGATGAATCGGAGATGCAGCATGGCTTCGCCTCGAACCAAGAAAGAGCCCCCCTTCACGTTCTACGAACTGGGTAGTTTATATAGAGGTGCAGAAACCCTAGGATTTAAATCTGAGATAAAAACCCCAATTTTAGGGATATGGCTTGATAAATCTTGAGATTATAGCAAGGGTAAGAGTCACGGATCGATGGAAACCGAGGTGGAGGCTTATCTCCCTCTAAAATTGTGTCAACAAGGAGTCTAAAGAGTCCTGCAGCGAAGAAATCGGAGTTCGGATCAATCTGGATTCTCTGTCGAAGAAACGATCTATCGCAAGACCGCAACTGGAAGAAACGGTCATACAAGGACCGCCATTTGAAGAAACGGCCATATGGGTGACCGCCAGGTGACTGGGTCGAGCTGGGGCGATTCTGGTGAAAAAACTGAAGAAACGGTCTTCATGAGATCGCTACTTGAAAGTTGCGGTCTCAGGAAGACCATCATTTGATATTAAAAGTAAATAAAAATAAAATAAAAAAAATTAGAAAATGGTCAAAATGTAGTCTCCTAGGTGACCGCCTTCATGAAGGCGATCTCCTAGATGAGCGCTATCATGAAAATAAAAATAAAAAACACTGTTCATTGAGGATGCGGTCTCCTAGGTGACTGCGTTCTCATGAACGCGGTCGCCTAGGTGACCGCGACCATGAGCTGCACGAGAATCTTGCGGGCGTCCGTTCGACCTCTCGAACTATCCGAAATGGACCCGAAAGCTGGGGAATCGAAGATAAAGGACTCCAAAGCTCGATGGGCTCGAGAAACGGTCAAGAAATGGGCTCAAAATACGGTCAAAGAAGACCCCAAAATAATGGTTAATTTAGGGCATTGTAAAGGAGAATAAGAGAAATAACTCAACTTGTAGGCTGAAAACGGGTGTCAACAGATGCCCCACCTTGATGTCCGCTTTGCAAAGGAGCGAGCGAAAGCGGCGCGGAGGTGAAATGGAAAGTAGATAGAGCGAAAGCGACAGCGACGTGAAGTGGAGATGAAGCAGAGATGAAGCGAAGGGAACTGAAAAGCGGGCATCAAGGCAAAAGACACCTATCACAACCAACAAGTTACAGGAATTCTCCCGAAAATGCCGAAGTAACCATAAGGAATGATTGATGTGGATGAGACATGTCTGGAGAACTAACTAAGGGAGGAAAAGGAAACACAACCAACCTCATCAGGGACACAATCCACGGACAATGAGGGGATCGGAAAGAACACAGCTGAAGAGTTGGAAAAGGAGAGAGTAAAACTAAGATAAAATCTAGACATGAATCACACTGGCCAACCAGACCAAGCGGGAAGATGAGAGAAAGTGTTCAAATTCAAAGTGGAATGAGGATCTCTTGTTCAAGAGAACTGAAGCACAATCAAGCATTACTAAGGAGAAAACTTGAAAGAATCACGAGACGTGAGTGCTCAAAAATGACATGATGCATGTCGGGCTAAAATAAAGAAATCATCAAAACCAATGCAAAGAAAGATAAAATAGAAAGTGCTCAAGAATAATATTGCTAGACTAAGCAGGACGGGGTCAAGAATCTTCTTGCAACCACGGTGTGCAAGATAGATTCCATCGTCCCCTACCCAACTCTAACTAACGGCTTATCCAATGATTAGCCGCATGCTCCTAGATCATCATCATTTTTGTTAAAGGGGAACATCAGAGCCCAGAATACAGAGACAACCAGCCGGTCCTTAAGAGGCTATAATAATGTAGAATATCATATACTAATGTAACAAAGAGAAAGGATAGAGAGCCATACCTGACTTACCTGCCAAGTGAAATGAAATTTTTTTGATTTTTTGCATTTTTTGAATATAAGACACAAACAACAAGTGAACAAAGATGAAAACATAATAAGACAAGAACATGCCAATGAAGACGAACAAACATCATGAAAAGGAACTAAACATAACATAATGAGGATGAACAAAACATAGCAACATAACAGACACCACAAGAACAAATAGCAAGCGTGCGTGGGATTTGAAAAGCCGGTGGGACAAGACAGCACACGCGTGGGACAAGACCATAGTGGGACATAGACATGTGGGATGAAAAACCTCGGGAGACAAAAGATACGGACAACACATGACATGGCGACACAGTGGCACGAAAACATAGTGGGACGAAAGCATAGTTGGATGAAAATATGACAGACAAGGAGGGACAAAAAAACACATGAGACACGAAGGGACATATACACGTGTGACAAGGACACAGCAGGATAAAAGACATGACAAATACGCTCTTCAACCAAAGTCCAAGATCAGATAAAGCAGAACTTCCAGGTTCATAATCGTAAGGCGTAGCCCTCTTATGAAAACATGATGAAGTGAAAAAGCTGATAAGGACTTGAGCTTCAAAACATATCGAGAGATAAGATTAAAGAAGGAGAACAGATCAAAAGATGTGAACATGAGACAGAATGAAAGATAGATCAAGGAAGCTTTGACACCTGCAACCTGCACACTGAATAAACACATCATATCTGTCCTCAAAACAAATAGACAGAAATGTGAACATACACATTTTTTTGGATTTTTCAACAATTTTTTGATTTTTTTTTGATTTTGACAATATTTGATTTTTTGGGTTTATGAAAATATATGATTTTTTTAGATTTTTGACAATATTTGATTTTTTTTGGATTTTGACAATATATGATTTTTTTTGAATTTTGACAAAGGAATCTGCAGCACGTAGACGGGCTCAATCCACTGGCTAGGGATCGTCATCCCTCTCCCTCTCATTAAAGATTTCCCTTGAGCAGGGCGTACATTTGAGGGTGGCTCGCCACAACCAACTGCCTCTAAAGAACGGTGCCCCTACTAAGGCCATACCCAGGATACAACCCAGCCTAAGAGGGAGAAGTGGAAGAAAAATAGAGATAAGCTTTATGTAGGATGGTAGATATCAGGACTTGAATTCCTTCCAGTGCACTATCCCTCAAAGATACAGTCTGTTGCGTCGGGGCTTTGTGTCTTTTATTTTGAGACCCATATTTATCAGGCACGCATGCAACTAGGCTCATGACATCCCGCGGGGAACTGTACTATCACTCTTGCCATGCCTTTATTTCATAATTTCACATTGATTCTCATTTGTTTTGATTTCGGCAACCCTTCATTGGATAGATTTAGCATGAAAGCTCATTTTCAAGAGGGTCAAGATTGCCCCTATTTGAGACCTCTCTCGTATTAGGGAGCGCCTAGGTTGGTCATCTCATCCATCAATCTCTTGCCCCTACACTTAGCCGAGTAGAGAAAAGAAAAGACCTCCGTGCATACCCAAAGTATGGCCAAAGTAGCAACGATGTGCCTCAGAGGAATCGGCTATGGCTGGCCGTGAAGTGTATGAAAAACCCATACTCAAGGGTCACCCTCACCGATCGGGGAAAGAAACTGGACTCCCAGCGCGGAGCTTTCAGCAGCCTAAGATGCTGCAGAAGCGAACTCATTTTGACTAAACTAAACAAACTTCCTAAAGCCACTCAAATGTGTTAAAGAATCAACATTATAATCATGCATAGGAATAATAGAAATAATAGCATGTTCTTGCACCAAATAAAGATACCTTGCAAATCCATGGAGCGAAAACCAGCATCTTGAAGCGATCTTGATCATCGAGCTTTGAGCAGCATGAGCTTTGTATTCCTTACTTGACAGGATAAAAGAGAAAGGATAATAAGGTTTCAAGGTTCCTCGACACGGAGGGGCGACGGACACCACACTAGATGAAGAAGGATAAAAAGGAAAAGAGACGAGGGCTAGAACTCCCTCGTTAAGGCATAGAGACCCTAATAAGAAGGAACCAAATACAGAATAAATAGAGATCAATTGAGATCAAGGCAGACTAAAGACTCGAAAGTAGCATGAAAAAGGGTGACGACCCCGAAAGGGCGAGGAAGAAAGAATAGAAAAACAATGATTAGATTGCAGCAATAGGGGAGAAGAATAATGATCATCTAACGGAGTTGGAGAAGAAGAATTGGGATCATCTGATAGGGTCAGAGAAGGAGAATAAGAATCATCCGACAAGGTCGGAGAAGGAGAATGATGGTCATCCGACAGAGGCGGAGAAGAAGAATTGGTAGAATCTGGCAGGGTCGGAGAAGAACCAGAGATAGAGCCCAGAAGTCCCGGAGGAGCAGAATTGGAGGATGTACCGAAATTGGGATAAAAGAAAAACATAGGCCGAGGCCTATAATTGCGACAAAAAGGATAATCCGGAGGGTCCGGATGGGAAGAAGAGGAGTGGGGGTTCATGGACCCAGAAGGAGGAGAGAAAATCATAGAAACAGGATTAGGAGGAGGAAAGTGCACCACCTAAGGGTGGGAGATGAGCAGAAGAAAGGATGATGAATGGGAAGATGGGGAAGAAGAAGTGGACCCCTGAATGCACAACACGCAGCCTTTGAACTTGTGTTGCCGCCTCTTCTTGGCAAAAAATTTGCTTGTAACGGACCCGCCTAGCGCGGACTTGGACCTTCGGGCTTCTCGATCTATAATATCTTCTCAAATAACGGGCCCACCTGATAGACGGCCTAGCCTGGTTATGAATACGTAGCTTTAATGGGGCAGTTGCCCTTAGACACCCAATGCTAACAATATCATGCAGACATTCTTGAATAACTAACTCCTCAGAGTGATAGATATCAGCAAACCGTGGAGTTTTGTCACTTGGCACTAGAAGCATGAGGTTCGACAACTCCACTCTGCAATCCGTCTTGAAGCATAACTCTCTTGATAAAAGAACAAGATGAAATTGAGGGAGAGTGATACATGGCATTGACGTGGCCGACTTGATAAACTGAGGGAGATTGCATAAAATGTGCAAAATGTCCTTCGAAAATGCAGAAGATACGGCCAATTGCCCCTTGAACATAGAATCCCACCAATTCTTGGTAGCCGTACGTGTTAGCATGATACGGGTGGAGAACCCCTCTTGGCCAGCATACCGAATGGCTATAGAGCGAGAGGTAATAACAACATCAATGGTAAACCTGTCGGGGAGCAAAGAGATTGCCACCGGCCTCGCTCGAGAAGAAACTGTCATCAATGCATGGGAACTCTCCTTAGCAGCCATCATGGGAAGTGTAGGCTCATCATCCCCAAAATAGCCAGGGACCAAGACGCGGATCGGCATGCGGCAGATAAAGTTTTGAATCTTGAAATGTAGAACCGACACTGAATCATCCTGACTTGACTCATTGTCTCCCTGGGGACCAGACCCAAGGGGCACCAAAGGCAGAGCACACCCGCTCCATGGGGTGGAAGTAGGTAGAGAGGTGGAAGAAATAGGCTCGGATGGTGTGGAGGCTTCAACGGTGATGGTGACATCGAGTGATGACAAAGGTGATGTGGCAATGATAGGTTCGGGCATAGGTGGAGGTAAAGGCGAAGGTAAAGGTGTGGCTTGCTCAAGCTCGGGCAAGGAGCAAGATGGAGACGGTGAAGATGAGGTAGGAGGTTTTGGGAGAGGCAGTGGTGAAGGCGATGGTGATGGGTTAGGGAGTGAGGATGGTAATGGAGGCAACGAAGATGGCATCGATGATGGACAGGATGAAGAGGAGGGTCGCGGCGCCCACTGTCGACGTATCGACATGACGCGCCGAGCATCATCGGGAGCAGAACTGGTGGTAGAAGAAGAAGGGGAGGCACTAGCTTGAGCAGAGGCTTGAGTTTGTGGAGATGATGAAGACGAGGAAGGAGATGGTGATGGTGAAGAGGTAGGTGGAGATGGAGATGGAGATGTAGGTAATGGAGCAGATGCAACACTAGATAAAGAATCACGAGGTGCCCCAGGTCTTGCAATGATGGAGAAGACTATCTGGGCAGTGCTTGCTGCTGCTGGTTGCTGCGGAGATACAAAATGACCTTGTGAATGGCGGACCAATCGATCCATATCTTGTCTTCCAAGCCATAAACATACTTTCGGAACTCAGGGCAATCCTCGACCAAATGCCCCTACTGACGATGATAATCACAAAACTGAAGCATATTCCCGATCGCGGTTCGGCAAGGCACAACCGAAGGGAGCTGCAACGAGTGAGTGGCAATCAAAGCCCTGAAAATATCTTTAAAGCACTCCGGCAACGGAGGATGAGGAGCCCGCTTCGGGCAAGGGGAATGCCGAGGACAAGGTTATGGAGAGGGTTGTAGAGACGAAAGTGGAGGTTGTGTAGGCAAAGGCGCACGATGACTAGCAGAAGGACTAGGCGAAGGCACATGCGAAGCGGAGGCGGAAGGTATGTAGTGGACGACATACACTTGCTCGGGGTACGACGTTCCCTTGACCGGAGGTGGAGACATAGGCAGAGACACATGTGGGTATATAGAGGCGGCGTGGAGGTGCATGTGGTGTAAGGCTGGCTCATGGGAGCGTAGGGTTGGCTTGTGGAGGGTGAGGTGTAAGTGGATGACTGACTCACGGCAAGTACAAAAGGGGTATATGTGGATGGCGAGGTGTATGCGGGCATAGAAGGTGAAGGAGACTCGGGGTCAAAGGAACCTTGGGTTTGTTGGCGAATGATGCGGGCTCGGCTATACAATTGTTGCCAAGAAGTTATATCATTCAGAGCTAAAATGAACTGATACTCGGGCGTAGCATTGGATATAAGCATCTTGATTTGCTCCTGCTCCGGAATGTGTGCCGGGACTTGTGCGGCGAGGCGACGCTAGCGGTCGGCAAAGGTAGAGAACTCCTGGTCGGGCTTCATCTTCTCGTGGGCCAGATCTATGACAGAATACTTGGGCCCAACCTGGTCCTAATACTACTGAATAAATTTCTCTTGGACAATCTGGAAATCCACAACTTACTCTTGCGACAAAGAGAAAAACTAATCCCGAGCTGGGACTTCCAGCTGCAGACCAAATAGATAAGTCATCAAGCGTTTGTCGTGTTGAAATTGGGCCGACTCATAGATGAACTCCTTCAAGTGCTCAAAGGGGTCACCGACTCCACCATAATGGCTATATGTAGGAATTTGTGAAGGTAGTGGAAGCCGAAGATTTTGGAAAGCGAATGGTACGCTCAAGGAGGATTTGGGATCGATTTGGCATTGGAGTTCATCAAGTTGGCGTTGGATTTGAGCAATCATCTCTGGGGTCGGGAGAGATCGAGAATGGTGCGGGCCAGCTTGAGCAAGAGGTTGTGAAGGTGGACCAGAAATATGGTAGTGGGCCGGATAAGGGGATCCAGGCTGAGAAGAAGAAGGGCCCATTCCGGGAGTAGAGGGATATGCGGGCCTGGAAGAAACATGAACATAAGGACCCATTGGGCCAATAACATAAGGAGAAGAAGAATGAGGCCCATTAAGAGAAAATTGGTCATTAAAAACTGGGCTAGCAGCATAGGAAGGAGAAGGCCCGTTAAGATGAAAAGGCCCATTAGGAGAAGAAGGCCCACTAAGAGGAGAAGGCCCATTAAGATAGTTTGCAATCAATTTTTGGGCCTGGGCCGGGTCCATTTGGCGAACAAGGCATGATAAGTGGACCATGAGATTAGCCTATTCTTCAGACGGGTCAGAGGGACCACGGAAAGATGGGCCCACGTGGGAAAAAGATTCTACGCGGGAATAGGAAGAAGATTGGAAAGAAGAAGGGTACATGGGGATGAAGCGGCGCTCCATGAGGGCAAATGGAGACTTTCTATAGGGATATCAAGAAAATACAACCAGGGAAGTAAGGGCGATGAGGGCAAGGAGAGGGCGGACTCACAGAGTAAGTGGCGGTCTAGAAGAGGCCGCTATTGGACGGAGGAGGTCATGGGAGGATCACTACCAAACTCTACGACAGACGGGCAGACAGACTTATGCCAATGCAAATGTGACCAAGGTAACACGAGGAGAGGACTATGCAAACAGGTAGGACAAACTGGGTGATGAGGGAATAACACACAAAATGTGGAGATTATGCAAAGAATGCAAAACAATATGAACACACAACAATAATATGCAAGGGGGTCTCACCAAAGTCAAACAAGTTGATATGATCGTTAAATTATTTTGTAGTTTCAATGGACCATTTAATGTTTCAAATTAAGATTAATTCCCTCAAGATAGGTATCCTATGGGAATAAGGTCCAAACTTTGAGTTGACTATGTTTAACTCCCTCACACGTATGCAAATGCAAGCCTAAGGGTGGAAAGGTACAACTGGCCCGGCGTCCGTGTGGGAATCCATGGCTAACGGGGACTTACGGAGGTCCGGGATAAGATCACCTAGTCGACCCTAAGGAATATGGAGGCGAGAGGATCACTTACCAAGGTTGGAATGCAACTATGAAATGTAATGCATGGCCCTATGTGCACTGGAGTGCATGCAGAAATCTAGCATAAAACTTAAAAATGAAGGCAAGATTAAATTATGAAAACACAATGATATGGATGCAAATTATATATGAAAATGAAGACAATACGAAGGATAACAATGTAGGACCAGAAAAAAGCTCAATCAGGCACTAAAAGATAGGTAAAACCATCAATGAACGATGTACCATTGCGTCTGCCCCTGGGCCTGTATGCATATTTTATGTATAAAACTAGAAAATGGAGACAATATTTAACTATGCAAACATAACACAATGGATGCAAATGACATATGAAAATGAATACAATACAAAGGAGAATAAGATGTGAGCAAGAAACACACAATCCAACCTCGGGAAGGAAATTAAATCATCAACGAAAAACGTACTTGTGAGTCTGTCCCGGGTCTACTTGCAGACTTTATGCAGAAAACTCAAAAATTAAGACACAATTTAATTATCAAAACATGGCCTAATGGATGCAAATGATATATGGAAATGAATATAATATAAAGGGCTACAGGATGGGACCAAAAATAGAGCAATCTGACCCAGGGAGGTCAATTAAATCGCCCAAGAACGAGGCACCCGTGAGCCTGTGCGCAGGCCAGCCAGAAAGCAAGTAGAGGTCCCCAGATGACTTTTTCGACGAAGTAGCGGTTCAGGAAAGACTGCTACTACAACAAAGAGGTGGGGGCGGCCCTGTGATGGCCGCTATTGGACGGAGGAGGTCCTCGGGTTGAAGCGGTGCTCCATGAGGGCAAATGGAGACTTTCTACAGGGATATCAAGGAGATACAACTGGGGAAGTAAGGGCGATGAGGGCAAGGAGAGGGCGGACTCACAAAGTAAGTGGCGATCTAGAAGAGGCCGCTATTGGACAGAGGAGGTCCTGGGAGGACCTCTACCAAACTCTGAGGCAGACGGGCAGACAGACTTATGCCAATGCAAATGTGTCCAAGGTAACACGAGGACTATGCAAACAAGTAGGGCAAACTAAGTGATGGGGGAATAACACACAAAATGTGGAGATTATGCAAAGAATGTAAAACAATATGAACACACAATAATAATATGCAAGGGGGTCTCACCAAAGTCAAACAAGTTGATATGATCGTTAAATTGTTTTGGAGTTTCAATGGACCATTTAATGTTTCAAATTAAGATTAATTCCCTCAATATAGGTATCCTATGGGAATAATGTCCAAACTTTGGGTTGACTAGGTTTAACTCCCTCACACGTATGCAAATGCAAGCCTAAGGGTGGAAAGGTATAATCGGCCCGGCGTCCGTGTGGGAATCCATGGCTCACAGGGACTTACGGAGGTCTCGGATAAGATCACCCAGTCGACCCTAAGGAATATGGAGGCGAGAGGATCACTTACCAAGGTGGGAATGCAACTATGATATGCAATGCATGGCCCTATGTGCACTAGAGTGCATGCAGAAATCTAGCATAAAATTGAAAAATGAAGGCACGATTAAATTACGAAAACATAATGATATGGATGCAAATTATATATGAAAATGATGACAATATGAAGGATAACAATGCAGGACCAGAAACAAGCTCAATCAGGCACAAAAAGATAGGTAAAACCATCAATGAACGATGTACCATTGCGTCTGCCCCTGGGCCTGTATGCATATTTTACGTATAAAACTCGAAAATGGAGACAATATTTAACTATGCAAACATAACACAATGGATGCAAATGACATATGGAAATGAAGACAATACAAAGGAGAACAAGATGTGAGCAAGAAATACACAATTCAACCTCGGGAAGGCAATTAAATCATCAACCAAAAACGTACCTATGAGTCTGTCCCGGGTCTGCTTGCAGACTTTATGTAGAAAACTCAAAACTTAAGACACAATTTAATTATCAAAACATGGCCTAATGGATGCAAATGATATATGGAAATGAATATAATATAAAGGGCTACAGGATGGGACCAAAAACAGATCATTCCGACCCCGAGAGGTCAATTAAATCACCCAAGAATGAGGCACCTGTGAGCCTATGTGCAGGCCTACTAGAAAGCAAGCAGAGGTCCCCAGATGACTGTTTCTACAAAGTAGCGGTCCAGGGAAGACCGCTACTATAGCAGAGAGGTGGGGGCGACCCTGTGATGACTGCAACCTGTATATGGTGGCCTCGGAGAGGACCGCTACCACCTGACAGACTCGAAAACACCCAGAACAGTAGAAAAATGGAGAAAATGCTATCTAAACATGCACATACACACACCAAGTTTACAAGAGAGCATGAATAACGTGATGGGCACTAGGCGTCCCTCTGTGATCGCCAAAAAACTAAGGTTGTAGATAAACTATCTACCCTGCCCCCAAACTAAACAAATATACAAATGGGCATGAACGTATGAACAAAGGGGCGATTAGAGATATATGAATGAACTGTGATCGCCACCAAGGGATGACAACGCCAAAAGTACAAGAAAAGGATGCAACAGTGCTATGTACCTTGGAAAAGGATGAAGACTTGATCGCGCTTAATAAATGGGATGCGGGAAACGATGTGGGTGTCACCTCCTCTCCTTCCAGCCAGCTAGAGGAAGAGGGCCTCGCGTCATACTCATGCTCTCCTGCAAAACAAATCCAAACAAGGGAAACCCATTAGAAACAAGAAGTGTAGAATCTGTCCCGAAGTGATAAAATAGTGTGAATAAAAGGGGGAGAATACACCGGAGGAGGGTTTTTAACCCCTGTAAACGAGTGCAAATAAAAGGTGGGTGTATGGTGATGAGAATGAAACAAAGAGATTGAAAAATTACGTAGCACAATTGCTGGAAATGTGCGTGCAAAATGGAAAAAAAATGCAGCAAAGTGCAGAAAATATGGACTATGATGATTTTGGATATTAGAGAATGAATAACTAAGAGTAGAGAGGATGAAAACGAGCCCTGAGTGTTGGAAATTAAAGACAATACTTCCCTCTTCAGGATGGGGTCGAAGATACGAATCGGGAATGTAGCATGGCTTCGCCCCGAACCAAGAAAGTGCCCCTCTTCGCATTCTATGAACTGGGCAGTTTATATAGAGGTGCAGAAACCCTAGGGTTTAAATATGAGATAAATACCCAATTTTGGGGATATGGTTTGATAAATCTCAAGATAATAGTAAGGGTAAGAGTCCCAGATCGATGGAAATCGAGGTGAAAGATTATCTCCCTCGAAAATGGTGTCAACAAGGAGTCCAAAGAGTCCTACGATAAAGAAATCAGAGTTTGGATCAATCTGGATTCTCTGTCGAAGAAACAGTCTATCACAAGACCGCAACTAGAAGAAAAGGTCATACAAGGACCGCCATTTGAAGAAACGGCCATATGGGTGACCGCTAGGTGACTGGACCGAGCCGAGGTGATTCTGTCCAAAAAACTGAAGAAACAGTCTTCATGAGACCGCTACTTGAAAGTGGTGGTCTCAGGAAGACCGTGATTTCATATTAAAAATAAATAAATTAAATTAAAAAATTAAAAAATGGTCAAAATGCGGTCTCCTAGGTGACCGCCTCCATGAAGGCGGTCTCATAGGAGACCGCTATCATGAAAATAAAAATAAAAAATAACACTATTCATTGAGGATGCGGTCTCCTAGGTGATCGCGTTCTCATGAATGCAATCGCCTAGGCGACCGCTACCATGAGCTGCGCAGGAATCTTCCGGGCATCCGTTCGGCCTCCCGAACTATCCAAAATGGACTCGAAAGCTGGGGAATCAAAGAAAAAGGACTCCAAAGCTCGATGGGCTCGAGAAACGGTCAAGAAATGGGCTCGAAATACGGTCAAAGAAGACCCCAAAATAATGGTTAATTCAGGGCATTATAAAGGAGAATAAGAGAAATAACTCAACTTGTAGACTGAAAATGAGTGTCAACAAATACGACCACAAATCGGTCAAGATACGGCCTGAGAACATTATTCATGAGTTGCTTAAATGCTACAGGGGCGTTGGTTAACCCAAACGGCATAACTACGAACTCATAATGTCCGTATCTGCTACGGAAAGCCGTCCTGTGAATATCTTCCTCCTTAATCCTCAATTGGTGATAGCCAGACCTGAGGTCAATCTTGGAGAAATACTCCACACTGGAGATCTGGTCGAACAATTCATCAATACGCGGCAGTGGGTACTTGTTTTTGATGGTGAGTTGATTCAACTATCGATAGTCAACACACAGCCTGAGAGATCCATCCTTCTTTCTAACAAATAGGACCGGCGTACCCCAGGGGGATGTGCTAGGTCGAATGAAGCCTTTCTCCAGCAATTCTTGAAGCTGCTTCTTTAACTCTTTAAGTTCTGCGGGGGACATCCTATAAGGGGCCTTTGACACAGGTGCTGCTCCAGGTGTGAGTTCGATGGAAAAATTGACTTCCCTTTCGGGTGGTAGACTGAGTAAGTCAGAAGGAAAGACATCAGGAAATTCTTTTACGAAGAAGATTTCTTCTATAAGCCAATCTACTGCAAATATGGCATCATAGCCTTCCATGTCAAGGCATATGAGTTTGTGGGGAGATTGTGGCCTTCTATGATAACCTCACTATTAGAGAAATAAGTTGTAAGTTTCGTTCCAGAACCTTAGGGTGTAGTTATAGTTAAATTCGAAGGTAACGGAACAGGTGAAATTGGTAAGGTTTTAGCAAAAGTGCTAGAAATAAAAGAATGAGAAGCACCAGTATCAAATAACACAAATGCAGGGTGCGAATAAATTTGAATGGTACCTTCCATTAATGCTCCTTCTTTGGTAACTACTTCCTTCATAACAACATTTAGATGAGCCTGCCGCCTTCGTCCACCCTCATTCTTCGAGGATTGTTCTTTCATTAAGGGATAATCGGGCATGCACTGCTCCCAACTTCCACATCTTAAACAAGCGCCAAGACGCTTCCAGCACTCTTCAACCGAATGGCTGAACTTTTCACAAAATGTGCAAGCAGTTGTGACAACTCTTTCTTCCTCCTTGATCTTTTTGCCTTTGCCGTTGCCACTCCCGTTGCCATTACGGGATCGCTTCTTGTTGTCACGGGACTTGTAGAGTTCCGTGATATTGAATCTCTCTCCTTTCCTTCCTCGCCGATCGGACTTCCGTCTAGACTCTTCTTCCTTGCCTTTAAATTTTCTGACCTTTTCCAAGGTCCTTTCACATAAATGTGCCCATTGGACCATCTCCGCATAAGTACGGATATTTTGGGGTCCAAGTTAAGTAATACAAATAGGCCTTAAGCCATCGATAAATCGGTTGGTCTTGAGTAGATTGGTGCTAACCAAGTGAGGAGCATATGGTGCCAGTCAAGAGAATTGAAGTTCATACTCTGCCACAGACATCATGCCTTGGCGAAGAGAAGCAAATTCTACGACTTTACTCTCCCCGACATGTTCAGAAAAGTATTTTGCTCGGAAGAGTGTAAGAAATCCATCCCATGTAAGCTGTGCATTTTTAGGTTGTGCCTTCCACCACGTACGTGCATCCTTGTTTAGTTGGAATGTGGCGAGTGGGACCTTCTCCTGGTCGGTGCATTGAGTGACCTCAAATATATGGTTCATCTCGTCGATCCAATTTTCTGCTTCGTCGGGGTTGGCGGATCCAGAGAATCAGGGAGGATTTAAACTCCAGAAGTTCCCGTGTAAATTTCCCACGCCAGCCCTAGCGCCAGCTTGGGCCATAGTCTGAAGGGCCTGGGTAAGACCTATAACAATTTGTTGCATCTCATCCCAGTTGACACGGTGAGCCATTATGAGGATGGGGGGTACCTGAGAAGAAGAACAATTTGTTAATTCCTATAGAGTTATGGGGAATTAACCTAGAGATGAAGCTCCAATAAAACAAAAAAAAATAGCGTGTATGCCCTCACAAAGGCTCTTGAAGGGTAGTGCTTCAGATAGAAGATGCTCCTTGAATCTTTTCAGAGCTCACTGAAAGCATTTACCCTGTGATCAGTGCATTCATTCCTTAGTTCTCTAATCTTGACTCCCTATATAATACTCCCAAATTTTTGTTTGTTAAACACATGGCATGGCTCAAATTCTCATCCCTAAAATTCAAATTTGTGAGAGAATGTTCTATCTGTTGTGTCTAAAGAACAACATATTCTTCTCTAGTTGGTTTGCTTTCATGGTCTATTTCCCATGCAGTTTCATGGCTCCATACACAACCTAGTATGGCCTTTCCAATCTCATTTTAGAATCTTAGTTTTAATACATGAAAGTAGCTAGGAGGAGGTTACCTTTTGTATCCCTAGTGGTATTGTCACGCCCCGAGCCTTTATTACAGTAGAAGACTCGCTCGAGGATATGAACAGCCGGCATGGTAAGCCTCTTGCAAGCAAGAATGATCAGAGCGCAAGACAATCACACACATGCAATTGCATAATATTTACCAAAACTCCAACTTTATTTCAATGATAATCAAATATTCAAGATACAATAACCTTCAATCCATCAACTAAAAAAAATAGGAAAATTACATCGACTCAATCTAAACAATATAGACTTTCCTATGTCTTCACTCTTAGCTTGACAATACTCTTATTCACTTCCGGACCCGCTACTAGTATAGCCCAAATCCGAATCCGAATCCGAATCCGAACTACTCCCATCTCCTGAAAAATATTGAAAATAGGTAATGAGCACACTTGTCCAGTAGGTATCTTCGCATCAACATGAAAGCATTATTAAAGTAATTAACAATTTAGCTCTAAGGAATTAAGATAAAATCATGCGAATGTGATCAATCATTCGATTAAACCGAAGTAACAAGACGATCAAGTAAGTTAGAATGAGAGCAAGAATGAATTATCAAGAATATAATAAGAACATGATATTGGCCTTTTATGAACAAGAACGTATCGAGAATGTACTAGCAAGCCATATAATCATCACTTTAGTATCTTTTGCTTATGAGCAAGTACTTCGTGAATTTCTGTGGAATATCAAGCAAGAATGTCATGTACAAGAATGTCATGTCATGTTGTATTTGTGCCGTGGATTTCCACTTATTTATAAAGAAAGTACTCCCAGCGCAATGCGACGCCAGTAGCATCATACCCCATGGTTTATAAAATAGTATGTTTCCGGCAATCAGCCGAGGAGACTAGTATAGAGCCCTTGAACACAATCAGTGCTCGATCGCATCTTCAAGTATAAATCAAGTTACTTCCACGCATGTAACAATAAAGTATGGCCAAGAAAGTACAATTCAATAAGTCATGGTAACTATAATCAATGGATGAATGCTTCAATTAAAGAATGTAAGAGTCAAGAGAAGACTTAAACAATGTCATTCTCATGGAAATAAATCGACAGCATAACAATACATTCTTTTACTTCCATTCATTATATTAGGTTTCATGATCATTATAATAAAGTTCTAGATCATTAATGAGTCATCTAGAAACCTTGGAATACCAACCCATTGGTCAAACCTTGGGTTATCATACTTAAGCAATGTGACGGTCATTCACTGGGCCGTTACGTTGTGTGACGCTGCAATAGTGGGCCGTTACAATGATCCGAGTCCAGAACGATCAAATAGACTCAGAGAAGTGTGACGGTCATTCATTGGGCCGTTACGTTATGTGACGGTCCAGGATTAAGCCGTTACAGTGGTCTGAATCCAGAATCAAGCAATCGAACTCAGATGAATGTGACGGTCTTATATTGGGCCGTTACATGGCCTGACGGTCCAATATAGAGCCATTACATTGCTCATAACCAGAAAACATCGATAGTGTACTCTAATCAATGGGCTTTAAGGGTACAACCAACTCGGCGTCCTAGTGGGAATCCCAGGCTCGCGGAGAATTACGGAGGCCTTGAAACAAGATTTCCTAGTCCATTGGAAGGAATATCCAATAGATAGGTCCTCATGTCCAAGAATAGTGTTCCTATAGTGCAAAGTGTGAACTAATGAACAACATACCAGAGTATGAGCCATGTACTTAAAGAAAATGACTCTATAGACAGAGAGAAAACGTGTATCAATATGGAAATCATGATAAAACTCCGTCAATACATCATTCAAAAATCATGCTTTACAATACAAATTATAGAGTTTTTGGCACATGAAATTAACATAACTTAAAATAACTCAAGATGCCTAATTCATGCAAACTCCAATATGAAACAGTAAGTAAACTTAAAATCATAATAATAGGTCAAAACTTAGCTATCTAGGTTTAATTATAAGTAAACTTAACTGGTTATTATTCTGCCATAGGTTGACAGAACACAGAGTCTAACGGTCTAACAGGAGAGCATCACAGTGCTTGTGACGGTCTATCGAGGGGCCGTTACAGTATGTAACGCTCCTGTCCGGGTGCGTTAGAGACAACAGTGAAATAAAAATATAACAGAGTGTGTGACAGTCTATCGTAAGGCCGTTATATCACTGTGACGGTCCTACTATGATCCGTCAGAGAATCTGCTAACAGAAAACAGTATGAAATCCAAGAGATCAACTCACATCATGTCTGTAAATCAAACATCATGTAGTTTGAGACATGTTAATGAAGTGTAGGCCAACTACATGCATAGGTATCAGTGAAATAGACAGATAACATCTTTTAATTTTCTATTTAGGGCTAAGAGATGTATGAATGCATAAAACTATTAAAATATGAAATTCATGATCTATCATGCATGGAATTCAATCAAATCAGAGGGCCTTTAGTCCTATCAAGATGTTTTTGCTGTTCATGAGATGACCTATCTCTTTATTATGCTTTAAACTTCCAGTTAAAATCTGAAAACCGTGCCCTAGTTCTCCTCTTCCTAAGATTTTTTAGCAACTTCCTTGGGCTCTAACTCCACGACCTCTTGACCTAAAGACGTGAAATTTTGAGAGTACTTAGTCTAAAGTATTGTAAACAAATACTTCTAAAGAACTTACCCAAAATTCTATCTCCTTACCTTGATTCTTCACGAGCCAAAAGTAAGGGTCGCACAGTTCAGAACTAGGTCCTATTTATAGAGTTCTAGCTAGGGTTTGAGGATTAAATCGATTCTAGAGTCCTTAATTTGTCATAATCTAATCTCTAAGAGTCCTTAGTAATGTTATAACTCTTCCCAAGTCGATCTCTAGTGGATAAGATCCTAAAGTTCTGATCTTTGTACTCGTTCTTTCTTTCACGGAACTATCGGGGTCTAACGGTCGAACGCAGGTGCGTTATAAGCATGTGACGGTCTCACGATAGACTGTTACATTTAACGTTCCCAGAGTTCAACAATGATCAAACTCTTTTGCTAATTATCCTATATAATTATTTATATAATTTGTATTTATCCTTATTCTGCTAAAACCTGATCTTTTAGAGTCCCTAGTGACTTAACACATCGTTCTAATTAGGTCTCTTGCAGATAAGAGTCCAAAGTTTCAATCTTTTTGCAAGTTCTTCAACTTACGAAATTCACAGAGTGTAACGGTCGTGGGTGTATGCGTCACATGGCTGTGGCAGTCGAGCGATAGACTGCTACATCCAACGCATTCAAAATTTTAATTTTTAATAAAACTCTTTTATTCATTATCCATCTAATTATCCTATTAAGTGGTGTTAATCCGTAATAGGCTTAGTAACCTTCTAGAATATGGGCCAAACTAAATGGGCCTGGTCTTTAAACCGTTTGGGCTTTGTTTAAGTGGTTAGGTTAATTATTTTAACCTAATTGGGCCTTATAATGACTTATTAATCTAATAATCTATTTATTAATATATTTAGCCCTTATAAATTACAAATCAATTCCATAAAATTATTAAATAATCTAGAAAATACTTATATAAATTCTGGGGTACTACACCCTCCCCCACTTAAAAGAATTTGGTCCTCAAATTTAATACATGGATTATGGAGAGTGTACTTATAGTTGAATAATTCCAGAAATCTTTTTCTCATGGCTGCTTCGGTTTCCCATGTTGCTTCATATGGCCATGTTTTCTTCCATTGAATTTTGACCATAGAAATAACTTTATTTCTTAGCTGACGCACTTCTTGTTCCAGAATCTTTATTGGTGTTTGCTCGTATGTCATGTCCTTCTAAATTTTCATATTGTCATAAGTGATAATATGGTCAGGATCATATACATACTTTTGCAGCATAGAGACGTGAAATACGTCATGAACTCCTGCCAATTGTGGAGGCAAAACTAATCTATAAGCCACTTCACCGACTTTTTCGAGAATTTCAAATGGGCCAATAAATCTAGGACTCAACTTCCCTTTAATGCCAAATCTTCGAATACCACGACCTGGAGAAACCTTTAGATATACATGGTCTCCAACCTGAAATTCCAAGTCTTGCCTTCGATTATCGGCATAAGATTTCTGCCTATCTTGGGCTATCTTCATCCTTTCTTGAATGAGCTTGATCCTCTCTGTATAATCTCTGATAAGATCGGGGCCTAGAAATTGCCTTTCCCCTATTTCACTCCAACATATTGGTGACCGACAGCTTTTTCCATATAAGGCTTCAAAAGGTGGCATTCGTATGCTAGCCTGAAAGCTATTGTTATAAGCAAACTCTACTAGAGGTAAGTGATCATGCCAACTACCTCCAAAGTCAATAGCACAAGCCCTGAACATATCCTCTACTACCTGATTCGTTCTTTCTGTCTGACCATCTGTTTGAGGATGAAAAGCTATGCTGAAATTCAATCTAGTCCCTAATGAATGTTGTAGACCTTTCCAGAACTGTGATGTGAATCGAGGATCTCTATCAGATATAATAGTGACTGGGACACCATGTAATTTGATAATTTCCTTCATGTATAATGCTGCTAGAATATCCACAGACCATTGACTCTTAATTGGTAGGAAATGTGCAGACTTAGTCAACCGGTCTATGATTACCCATATTCCATCGTGTCCACCTCTTGTCTTAGGTAACCCCATAATAAAATCCATCCCTATACTTTCCCACTTCCATTCGGGAATACTTAAGGGGTGTAATTTACCTGCGGGTCTGAAATGTTCTGCCTTCACTTGTTGACATGTGAGACAATGAGACACAAAGTCAGCTACTTCCCTCTTCATATTGGGCCACCAAAAGTTTCTTTTGAGATTCTGGTACATTTTTGTACTACCTGGGTGAATGGTGTACTTAGATTTATGTGCTTCTTCTAGTATCATTTTCGTCGTATTCATTTGATCTGGTATACACATTCGGCCCTTGAATAGCAATCTTCCATCATTAGAAATGGAAAAATCCGGCCTTTGTTCAATATTGGCCTTAATCTCTAATAATACAGGATCATCATTTTGCAGCTTGACTAGATCCTTTATCAATGTAGGCTGAGCTTGAATATTTGCTATGAAACAACCTTCTTCCTTCCTGTCAATATCTAAATTCAACTGTGCAAATTGAGGAACAAGGTTAGTCACACTAATCATAAGACTTGATAGCATACCCATTGGTTTTCTGCTGAGTGCATCTGCTACAGCATTTGCCTTGCCAGGGTGATATTGAATAGCAAAATCAAAGTCCTTGAGGTGTTCTAACCACCTTCTCTTCCTCGTGTTTAAATCTTTTTGAGAGAATAGGTACTTCAAGCTCTTGTGATCTGAATAGACCGTAAATTTTTCTCCATAAAGATAATGACGCCAAATCTTTAAGGCGAAAATAACTGCTGCTAGTTCCAAATCATGCACATGATAGTTTTCCTCGTGTCGTTTCAACTGTCTTGAAGAATAACAGATTACCTTCCCATTTTGCATAAGGACACACCCTAAGCCAATGCCTGAGGCATCCGTATAAACTTTAAATCCACCACCTTCCATTGGTAATGATAAAATGGGAGCTGTAGTAAGATGATCCTTGAGATTCTGAAAACTCCTTTCACATTCTTCCGACCAGACAAAGGGAATTTCTTTCCTTGTAAGTCTAGTTAAAGGAACTGCAATCTTAGAGAAATATTTAATGAATCTTCTATAATAACCAGCTAGACCCAAAAAGCTTCGAACTTCTGATACGGTCGTTGGCCGACTCCAATTCTTGACAGCTTCTACCTTAGAAGGATCCACAGCAATACCTTCTTTTGAAATAATGTGGCCTAGGAATGAGACTTCCTTGAGCCAGAATTCACACTTATTGAGTTTGGCATAAAGTTTGTGTTCTCTAAGTGTTTGCAAGGCTATCCTTAGATGTTCTACATGTTCTTCCTCTGTCTTGGAATATATTAGGATATCATCGATGAAGACGACAATGAACTGATCCAGATATGGCTGGAAAATATTATTCATAAGCTGCATAAATGCTGCTGGAGCATTAGTTAACCCAAATGGCATTACCACAAATTCATAGTGGCCGTAATGACTTCGAAAAGTCGATTTGTAAATATCTTCTTCTTTAATTCTAAGTTGATGATAACCTGATCTGAGGTCAATCTTGGAAAAATATTCTGCTCCTGAAAGCTGATCAAAAAGTTCATAAATATGCGGCAACAGATACTTATTTTTGATTGTAAGCTGATTCGGTCGCCGATAATCGATACATAGCCTGAGCGAACCATCTTTCTTCTTGACAAATAGAACTGGCGCTCCCCATGGGGACGTGCTGGGTCTAATGAAACCCTTGTCTAGTAGTTCCTGCAACTGCCTCTTTAGTTCTTTAAGTTCAGTGGGGGACATCCTGTAAGGGGCTATGGAAACAGGTGCCGCACTAGGAATGAGTTCAATAGTGAAGTTCACTTCCCTCTCGGGTGGTAAACTAGGTAGTTCAGATGGAAATACGTCGGGGAACTTATTTACAATAGGAATGTTTGCTAGGATAATTTCCTTAGACTCGGTAACAACGACTGAAGCAAGAAAAGCTTCACATCCTTTCGAGATGAGTTTACAAGCGTGAAGAGAAGATATAATAGTGGGGTGTTTCTTGTACTTGATGCTAAGAAAAGAGAATCTCGGAAGACCGGGCTTTCGAAAAGATATAATCCTATTCTGGCAATTGATATAGGCATCATGGTCTATAAGCCAATCTACCCCTAAAATGGCATCATAACCTTTCATGTCAAGGCATAATAAGTTTACGGGGAGATTATGACCTTCTACTATCACTTCGCTATCAGGATAATAGTTGGTAAGCTTAGTTCCAGAACCTAAGAGTGTGGAAATAGCAAGATCTGAAGGTAAGGGAACTGATGCGATTGATAAGGTTCTGGCAAAAGTAGTGGAGATAAAAGAATGAGAGGCACCAGTATCAAATAGCACAAATGCAGGACGTGAACATATTTGAAGAGTACCTTCCATGAGTCCACCATCCCGATCCTTGGGTGCTTCTTCTTCGTCTATAACAGCATTGAGGCGAGCCTGCCTCCTATGTCCTCCTCCTGACGATTGGTCTTTCATAAGGGGGCAATCTGGCATGCGATGCTCCCTACTTCCACAACGCAAACAAGCACCAAGGTGCTTCCAGCATTCTTCAGCCGAGTGGCTGAATTTCTCGCAAAAAGTGCACACCGAGGTGACTTGCTCCTTCTCTTCCTTGACCTTCTTGTTCTTTTGGGAACTTCCACCATTTTCACTTCTTGATCTCTTCTTGCTGTCACGGCTTTTATAGGGTTCTGTGCTGTTAAATTTTTCCTTCTTATAATGCCGATCTGAGCGCCGACTAGATTCTTCTCCTCTTCCTTTCAATTTTTTGACCTTCTCTGAGGTTCTTTCACATAAATATGCCCGCTGAACCATCTCCGCATAAGTGCGGATGTTCTGGGTCCCGAGCTGTTGAATGAAACCGGGCCGTAACCCATCCATGAACCGGTTTGCCTTCAATAATTCAGTACTAATCAAATGTGGTGCATAAGGTGCTAGCTTCGAAAACAGTAGCTCATACTCTGCCACCGACATCATCCCCTGCCGAAGTGAGGCAAACTCCATAGCCTTTCTTTCCTTAACGTGTTCGGAGAAATACTAGGAACGAAATAAAGTAAGAAAGCCATCCCACGTATGGGGTGCATCGGCCGGAGGTGCCGGAACCGACTTCCACCAAGTACGTGCATCCTTATTAAGTCGAAACGTTGCCAGACGCACCTTTTCCTGATCGGTGCATTGAATAACATCAAAGATACGATTCATTTCATCGATCTAATTTTCTGCTTCATCCGGGTTGGAAGAACCATAGAAACGCGGAGGGTTTAAACTCCGGAAATTGCGATGTAGATCGCCAGCCCGTGCTTCTGCGCCACCTTGCGCAAAAGTTTGTAATGCCTGCGTAAGGCCGGCAACTGTTTGTTGCATGCCATCCCAATCTACGTGATGAGCCATGATAGCAATAAGGTACCTGAGAGAAATATAACGACTTGTTATTTCTCACGAAATTGAAATGAAATCAATCCTAAAGCTAATTACTATCTTATCCTAGGCTCTACCCAATTCTCACATGGGTATGGGAATTTCTTTCTTAGTTCATAGGTAGGGGTCCTTAACCTTAGACTTATCGTATGACATGATTCCTTTCCCTAAGTCCTGAGACTTAGGCTCTGATACCAACTTAACTGTCACGCCCCGAGCCTTTATTACAGCGGAAGACTCGCTCGAGGACATGAACAGCGGGCATGGTAAGCCTCTTGCAAGTAAGAACGATCAGAGCGCGAGACAATCACACACATGCAATTGCACAATATTTACCAAAACTTCAACTTTATTTCATTAATAATGAAATATTCAAGATATAATAACCTTCAATCCATCAACTCAAAAAAAATAGGAAAATTACATCGACTCAATCTAAACAATATAGACTTTCCTATGTCTTCACTCTTAGCTTGACAATACTCTTATTCACTTCCGGACCCGCTACTAGTATAGCCCGAATTCGAATCTGAACTACTCCCATCTTCTGAAAAATATTAAAAATAGGTAATGAGCACACTTGCCCAGTAGGTATCTTCGCATCAACATGAAAGCATTATTAAAGTAATTAACAATTTAGCTCTAAGGAATTAAGATAAAATCATGCGAATGCGATCAATCATTAGATTAAACCGAAGTAACAAGACGATCAAGTAAGTTAGAATGAGAGCAAGAATGAACAATCAAGAATATAACAAGAACATGATATTGGCCTTTCATGAACAAGAACGTATCGAGAATGTACTAGCAAGTCACATAATCATCACTTTAGTATCTTTTGTTTATGAGCAAGTACTTCATGAATTTGTGTGGAATATCAAGCAAGAATGTCATGTACAAGAATGTCATGTCATGCTGTATTTGTGCCGTGGATTTTCACTTATTTATTTTAAGACCCCAAAATTTTTATAAATTATTTTGGAATATTTAATGATAATTTTAAAGTCCCAAAATGGATTAATAAATAAATATTGAATTAAATAAATCATTAGAAGGCCTAATTTATGTTAAATAATTAACCTAACCATTTAAATGAAATCAAAAAGGTCTAAAGACCAGGCCCATTTAATTTGGCCCATATTCTAGAAGGTTAGTAAGCCTATTCACGGATTTTAAAGGATAATTATCACTTAACAGGATAATTAAATGAATAAATGAATAAAAGAGTTTTACTTATTTAAAACTCTAGATACGATGACTGTAACGGTCTATCGTAAGACCGCCACAGCCACGTAACGTGGCAAGGGACGACCGTCATAGCCTGCGACTTCCGTGAGTGAAAGAACTTGCAAAAAGATTGGAACTTGATGTTCCTATCCACAAGAGACCTAGTTGGGACGATGTGTAAAGACCCTAAGGACTCTGAGGGATTAGGTTTTGATAGATTAAGGACTCTAAACTCGATCTAATCCTTAAACCCTAGCTAGAACCTTATAAATAGGACCTAGTTCTGAACTGCACGACCCCTACTTTTGCTCACGTGGAATTAAGGTAAGGAGTCATTATCTCAGGTAAGTTATTTAGAATAATTTATTCACAATACTATAGACTAACTCCTCTCCAAATTTCACATCTTTAGGTCAAGAGGTCGTAGAGATAGAGCCTAAGGAAGTTACTGAAAAGTCATAGGAAAAGGAGAACTAGGGCTCGGTGTTCAGACCATATTTGGAAGTTCTAAAGCCTAAGTTAAGAGGTAGGTTATCTCATGAACGGCAAAAATAACCTAATAGGACTAAAAGCCCTCTGGTTTGACTGAATTCTATGCATGGTAGATCATCAATCTCATGTTTTACTAGTTATTGTACATGTCATGCATCTCTTAGCCCTAATAGAGAAATTAAAGCATGTTATTCATCTAATTCACTGATACCCATGCATGTAGTTAGCCTATACTTTGTTATCATGTCTAGAATAGACATGGTATTTCACTTAGACATGATATGAGTTGATCTCTTAAGATTCATGTCGTTTCTGTCAGCAGATACTGTAACGCGTCAATGTAGGACCGTCACACTCATGTAACGGCCCTACGACAGACCGTCACACACTCTGTGGTAATTGGATTTCACTGTTGTCTCTAACGCACTTGGACAGGCGCGTTACGTTCATGTAACGGCTATTTCCTGACCGTCAGAATCACTGTGACGCCCCACTTCTAGACCGTCAGAGTCTATGATCTGTCAACCCTAGACAGAATATGATTTGCCAATATTACTTATTGTTAAGCCTAGTTACCTAAGTGTTAACCTGGTTATATGACTTTGAGATTATTTAAGCATTCATGATAGTTATTGTATGTTTTGGTATCTCACTTTTACTTTGAGTTATGTTAATTTCATGAAGCCAAATTCTATAGTTTTGTATTATAAGCATGACTCTTTTTAACGTTGTATTGACGGAGTTTTCATCATGATTTTCACATTGATTATACATCTCTCTCTCTGTCAATAGAGTCATTTCTATAAGTGCATGGCACATATTCCAGTATGTTGTCATTAGTTCACACTTTGCACTATAGGAACACAATCTTGGACATGAGGACCTCTCTATTGGATACTCCTTCCAATGGACTAGGAAATCTTATTTCAAGGCCTCCGTAATTCTCCGCGAGCCTGGGATTCCCACTAGGACGCCAAGTTGATTGTATCATTAAAACATATTAACTAGAATACATTATCGTTGATTTCTGGATCTAGTAATGTAACGGCCTTACATTGGACCGTCAGAAGCACGTAACGGCCCATTGCACGACCGTCACATTCCTCTGAGTCTATTTTGTCTTTCTAGACTCGGATCACTGTAACGGCCCATTATTGGAGCGTTACATGGTGTAACGGCCTAGCACTAGACCGTCACACAGCTTGTACCTGTTAACCTAAGGTTTGACCCAAGGGTTGATTTCCAAGGTTCTAGATGGACTAATAAGGGTCTAGAACTTATAATATGGATCAAGAAGCTTAAGGTAATGAATAAAGGTTAAAAGATTGTATCGTTATACTGTCGATTTATTTTCATGAGCATGACCTTGTTTAAGTCGTTTTCTTGACTCATACATTCTTATGTTGAAACATTCATTCATTGATTATAGTTATCACGAAATTATTGGAAGTAATACATTCTTGGCCATACTTTACTGTTGTATTGCGTGGAAGTAGCTTAATTTATACCTGAAGATGCGATCGAGCACTGATTGTGTTCAAGGGCTCTATGCTAGTCCCCTCGGCTGATTACCGGAAACATACTATTTTATAAACCATGGGGTATGATGCTACTGGCGTCGCATTACGCTGGGAGTACTATTTCTATAAATAAGTGAAGATCACGACACGACATGACATTCTTGTACATGACTTTCTTGCTTGATATTCCACAGAAATTCATGAACTATGTACTCAAAAGAGACTAGTGTGATGAATATGTGGCTTGCTCGTTACATGCTTGCTCGTGAAAAGGCCAAATATCATGTTCATGTTATATTCTTGATAAGTTCATTCTTGATCATTCTATCTTACATGATTATCTTGTTGCTTTGGTTTGATCGCATGATTGATTCGCATTCGCATGATTTTACCTTATTCTCTAGAGCTAAAGTGCTAATTACTTTAATAGTGCCTTCATGTTGATGTGAAGATACCTACTGGGTAAGTGTGCTCATTACCTATTTCTAATGTTTTTCAGGAGATGGAAGTAGTTCGGATTCGGATTCGGGCTATACTAGTAGCGAGTCCGGAAGTGAGTGAAAGTCATGTAAGGCTACGAGTGAAGACTTAGGACGTTATCATGTTTAGATGGAGTCAATGTAATTTTTCTATTTCTTGAGTCTAGTAGAAGGAAAAATGATGACAAGTTGGTTGTATTATGAATCTTGATCATTTATGATATGAAGTTGAAGTTTGATTAAATCCTGTGCAATTGCATTTATTTGTGTGATTGTCTTACGCTCTGATTGATTCTTGCTTGCAAGAGGCTTACCATGCCGGCTGTTCGCGCTCCCCGAGCGAGTCTTCCGCTGTAATAAAGGCTCAAGGTGTGACATTTATAAAGAAAGTACTCCCAGCGTAATGCGACGCCAGTAGCATCATATCCCATGGTTTATAAAATAGTATGTTTCCGGCAATCAATCGAGGGGACTAGCATAGAGCCCTTGAACACAATCAGTGCTCGATCGCATCTTCAAGTATAAATCAAGTTACTTCCACGCATGTAACAATAAAGTATGGCCAAGAAAGTACAATTCAATAATTCATGGTAACTATAATCAATGGATGAATGCTTCAATTAAAGAATGTAAGAGTCAAGAGAAGACTTAAACAATGTCATGTTCATGGAAATAAATCGATAGCATAACGGTACATTCTTTTACTTCCATTCATTATATTAGGTTTCATGATCATTATAATAAAGTTCTAGATCATTAATGAGTCATCTAGAAACCTTGGAATACCAACCCATTGGTCAAACCTTGGGTTATCATACTTAAGCAATGTGACGGTCGTTCACTGGGCCGTTACGTTGTGTGACGCTCCAGTAGTGGGCCGTTACAATGATCCGAGTCCAGAACGATCAAATAGACTCAAAGAAGTGTGACGGTCATTCATTGGGCCGTTACGTTATGTGACGGTCCAGGATTAGGCTGTTACAGTGGTCTGAATCCAGAATCAAGCAATCGAACTCAGATGAATGTGACGGTCTTATATTGGGCCGTTACATGGCCTGACGGTCCAATATAGAGCCGTTACATTGCTCATAACTAGAAAACATCGATAGTGTACTCTAATCAATGGGCTTTAAGGGTACAACCAACTCGGCGTCCTAGTGGGAATCCCAGGCTCGCGGAGAATTACGGAGGCCTTGAAACAAGATTTCCTAGTCCATTGGAAGGAATATCCAATAGATAGGTCCTCATGTCCAAGAATAGTGTTCCTATAGTGCAAAGTATGAACTAATGAACAACATACCGGAGTATGAGCCATGTACTTAAAGAAAATGACTCTATAGACAGAGAGAAAACGTGTATCAATATGGAAATCATGATAAAACTCCGTCAATACATCATTCAAAAATCATGCTTTACAATACAAATTATAGAGTTTTTGGCACATGAAATTAACATAACTTAAAATAACTCAAGATGCCTAATTCATGCAAACTCCAATATGAAACTGTAAGTAAACTTAAAATCATAATAATAGGTCAAAACTTAGCTATCTAGGTTTAATTATAAGTAAACTTAATTGGTTATTATTCTGCCATAGGTTGACAGAACACAGAGTCTAACGGTCTAACAGGAGAGCGTCACAGTGCTTGTGATGGTCTATCGAGGGGCCGTTACAGTATGTAACGCTCCTGTCCGGGTGCGTTAGAGACAACAGTGAAATAAAAATATAACAGAGTGTGTGACGGTCTATCATAAGGCCGTTATATCACTGTGACGGTCCTACTATGATCCGTCAGAGAATCTGCTAACAGAAAATAGTATGAAATCCAAGAGATCAACTCACATCATGTCTATAAATCAAACATCATGTAGTTTGAGACATGTTAATGAAGTGTAGGCCAACTACATGCATAGGTATCAGTGAAATAGACAGATAACATCTTTTAATTTTTTATTTAGGGCTAAGAGATGTATGAATGCATAAAACTATTAAAACATGGAATTCATGATCTATCATGCATGGAATTCAATCAAATCAGAGGGCCTTTAGTCCTATCAAGATGTTTTTGCAGTTCATGAGATGACCTATCTCTTTATTAGGATTTAAACTTCCAATTAAGGTCTGAAAACCGAGCCCTAGTTCTCCTCTTCCTGAGATTTTTCAACAACTTCCTTGGGCTCTAACTCCACGACCTCTTGACTTAAAGACGTGAAATTTTGAGAGTAATAAGTCTAAAGTATTGTAAACAAATACTTCTAAAGAACTTACCCGAAATTCTATCTTCTTACCTTGATTCTTCACGAGCCAAAAGTAAGGGTCGCACAGTTCAGAACTAGGTCCTATTTATAGAGTTCTACCTAGGGTTTGATGATTAGATCAATTCTAGAGTCCTTAATTTGTCATAATCTAATCTCTAAGAGTCCTTAGTAATGCTATAACTCTTCCCAAGTCGATCTCTAGTGGATAAGATCCCAAAGTTCTGATCTTTGTACTCGTTCTTTCTTTCACGGAACTATCGGGGTCTAACGGTCGAACGCAGGTGCGTTATAAGCATGTGACGGTCTCACGATAGACCGTTACATTTAACATTCCCAGAGTTCAACATTGATCAAACTCTTTTGCTAATTATCCTATATAATTATTTATATAATTTGTATTTATCCTTATTCTGCTAAACCTTATCTTTAGGAGTCCCTAGTGACTTAACACATCGTTCTAATTAGGTCTCTTGCAGATAAGTTTCAATCTTTTTGTAAGTTCTTCAACTTACGGAATTCACAGAGTGTAACGGTCGTGGGTGTATGTGTCACATGGATGTGGCGGTCGAGCGATAGACCGCTACATCCAACGCATTCAAAATTTTAATTTTTAATAAAACTCTTTTATTCATTATCCATCTAATTATGCTATTACGTGGTGTTAATCTGTAATAGGCTTAGTAACCTTCTAGAATATGGGCCAAACTAAATGGGCCTGGTCTTTAAACCTTTTGGGCTTTGTTTAAGTGGTTAGGTTAATTATTTTAACTTAATTGGGCCTTATAATGACTTATTAATCTAATAATCTATTTATTAATATATTTAGCCCTTATAAATTACAAATCAATTCCAGAAAATTATTAAATAATCTAGAAAATACTTATATAAATTCTGGGGTACTACAGGTATCCATTTAACATGAGCCTTCATAATCTCAAGAAGGTCCTTTTGTAGACGCCTAATTTAGGCCATCCCGCGGATCCCTAGTTAAACCATCATATTAGTGACGCTGCCATTTTACTCGGATTAATCAATGTTTTTGGGATTTAAGTCCAGTCCAACTCATACCATTGGGCCCTAATTGAAGAATTGGGCACTGGGAAGCCCATGGGCTTGGCAGCCGGGTCGATGGCCGCCCTAGTTGGTTGGGCGGGCAAGACTTTGGCCGCCCCGGTCTGGTAAACGACCAATCATCTGGCCGCCTTCAACCTATGAACAGCCAGTGGTCCAGTGGTCTAGCCACCTTTCTGCAACCGTTGGTCAAAAGATCATGTCCTACGTCCGCCAACCGCGCCTCGCACGGGCCCCGTTCGATCACCACTTCAGGCCTCATCGCCCACGTCCCCAGGCACGAAGCTGGAAGCCCCTAGAAGGGTGTCCCAGGGATAAAACTTTGAAAGGAGGGCGGCGTTCGAGGGAGGAACGAGGAGAGGAAAGGGGGAGCACACAATGGTTGATAGGGAGAGATGGGGGGAGTAGATTCCTAGAGAGTTTTTCCCTCGAGATGAAAGTGTTCGGGGAGGCAGGAAGATCAAGGAAAGACTGCTTCAGCCTCTCTGCACACAGCACCGAGCACGTCCACAGAGAAGGTGGGCAGCCGTCGATCAGGCCTCCACCGATTTCTGGGCAGCCAAGGGTTTGGCCGCCCTCGCCACCTCCTGGTTTGCTTTCTGTTCCTCCATTGTTTTCCATTTACATACACTCGTGTATACCTGCATTATCATCACATATTAGGAAATTCTTAGATCCCACTGACAGTGGTTTTAAACTTAAACAATCGAGAAGGTGGGTGGTCGAAAGTCTCGACCATCCCCCCTTCCCAACCACCCCTAGGTAATCTCGCCACCATCATTATGCATTTCTGTGATTGTTTTGAACATTCACTGTGTTGAGTTATGGTTTTGATGATTGTTGTGATTGTTAAGTTATAGTTTTGAAGATAACTAAACTTAATGTGTGATTAAGTGATGATAACTAAACTTGTGGTTGATTGCTCATGCTCCTGTTATCTATGTATGTTTGAGATGGCAAATGGCAACGGTTACATGGTCTTAATGCTTGGTTTGCATATGTTGGTTCTACAAGAGGTTTCAAGCCTTTATATGTTTGAACATATGGACTTGAGCTTTGATGAACACTTTTGTTCAAATCCTGATCAAATAGTTTGAAACTTGTTTGGTTGATTTTTACGCATACCATACATGCATTTGTCAAAGCAACAAGTGTTCCAATCTTATATGTGAAATTGGGTCTCAATGTAAATCACTTCTTGAACTCTAATACATATTTCACATATCATTTTGAGCTTGCATTATGTTGAAACAACTCATGAGAAATTTGCTTGAAAATTAGAATAATGGTACTTATATCTTGCTCAAACGGTTTACAATAAGCTCTTGTTAATTGATTGAAACTGCCAAATGACCAAAGGGGTTTCATACATGTACTTCATGCAATTACCACATGAATTATTGATCAAAGTTCTAATAATTTTTTCTATAATTTTGTAGGTCAAAACACTCAACATATATTCCCCAAGATCAAAGGAGTTTGAAGCCTCAGACTTAAATGGGTTGCAATGGAGTTCGGGGGTGAAACCTAAAAGTCTGAAGTTTACTGTAGCTGTAGGTCGACCGCCCCAGGTCGATCGCCAGCAGCGGTCGACTGCCCCAGGTCGATCGAAAATGCTAGGGATCATATTTCTATAGGATTCTTAGTAGCGGTCGACCGCCAGCTTCCACAGGTCGATCGCCAGCCCCGAGCCAACATATGTTGACTTTGTTTTCCACTTCGAGAAGAGTCTTTCTCCTTGTAATTATTTAATCCTAATGACACCAAATCACCCACAAAATGTGGATCTGGTCTGGGGGATGTCCATGGACCATTCAAGGGCTATAAAACATCTCATTTGGAGCCATAACCCTAAGCATCCAAGAGGGCTTCAAGGGAGATCAAGAGGGTGCTGTCCAAGGAGGAAGAAGAGAGTACTGTAGCTTCGTGAACAGTACTTCGTGCAGCAAGTTCTTCATCTATCTCCAACCCATTCAAGGTACTTCTCAAGCCAACAAGCATCTATGAAGTGAAGAATCAAGCAACCAACAAAGAGAGATCAAGGGTGAGGCTATCAAGAAGCAAGCAAGGATTTCAAGAAGAGATAAAAGGATGGTTATCCAAGGGAAGGAGAAGAAGGATGCTACAAGGAAGAAGGATCCATTCAAGCATCATCTTAAGGTACTCTAGCTCCATTTGAAGTCAGCAGTCTTAAAGGAAGAGAACAAGCTTACAAGCATCAAGAAGATACATGGATTTGTCCAAGGAAGAAGGAAGGGTACTGTAGCCGTGAACAGTACTCCGTGTAAGAAGATCTACATCAAATACAAGGCCATTCAAGCTGAGTCTCAAGCTATTCAAGTGAAGAAGGAATCAACGCGAACATCTAGAGCACACACTCAGGGGGAGCCTAAATCAGGAGCTTTCTAAACTGTGGTTTATTCATGTTTGTGTTTTGTGCTTTATAGTTTTAGATTTGTGTTTCTTATAAACTGCAAACTCATGTGTGTGTGGATCGTTGTTGGATCTGTGGTCGTGTGTGTGTGTTTCGTACTTGATTCGTGTGTGCATAGGCCTTCTTAGATCTGCGTGTGTGTGTGGATTTATCCAGATCTTAGTGTTTGTGTGTGTGGAGTGCTGCACTTGTCGCAGCGTGTGTGTGTGTCTTGTTGATCCGCTTGTTGGATCGTGTTGGAGACTGCATCTCCGTATGTGTGTGTGTTTTGGGGCGCGTCCCCGTGTGTGTGGGCAGGCGTCATCCTGCGTGTGTGGTTGGAGCGTCATCTCCGTTTGGGGATTTATCCCAGAGTGAAGCCTCACCGAGTTTGGTGAGGGGTGGACGTAAGATTGCCGTCATTGCATCCGAACCACCTTAAAAACCGTTGTGCACTATGGTTTGATTTGTGTGGGTTGGTCCTTTTCTTCTACGTCCATTCTAAGTGAGTGTATTTATTAATTGTTGTTACGGATTTATCTACGTATATCTTGCATATTCTATATCTCATCATACAAAGTTTGATAAATCCAATTTGTGTTCAAATAGTTTTGAATCTCATAACTAGCATTCTATCTCATATTTTAAAAGGGCCAAAAGTTTCTTTAAAATTTGTAAACACCCAATTCACCCCCCTCTTGGGTGTCATTGATCGCGGGACTTCAATTGGTATCAGAGCCAAGGCTCTATTTTTTTATAGATCTAACGATCTAGAGTGATCCAGATCAATGACTACCATTATGTATACTTCGAATTCTCCACCAGTGTTTGATGGTTGCAATTTCGATTTGTGGTTGGGTAGAATGTGCAGTCTTGTCAACTCATATGACCCTAAGCTATGGAAGCTTGTTTCATATGGTCCTTATGCGTTGCCTAAGGATAAAAATGTCTGGACTGAAAATCAAAAGTTTAAACATGAATAAAATTGTTTGGTGTTAAAGTTACTAACTGCTGCAGTTGATTCTAATTATTTCCCATTACAGATCTGCGAAGGATATCTTGGATGGCCTCACCAAAATTCGGGAAGAGGATGGAGACCAATGTCTTGTGGTAGGGACGAGTGAACAAAGGAGTGATCAGCCAAGTGGATCAAGCTCATCAAGTGGATCAAGCTCAAAGGTAAATTCCGATTCTGATAATGAAGATGAATTTAGCTATGAAGATTTGTTGAATGCATATGATGAGCTTGCTGAAAAGTACAAGAAAGTTAAGTCTGAAAATAAAAAATTGAAAAATAAATCTGAACATGCTTTTCTTGAGAATGCTTCTTGTGATAAATGCTCGAAACTTGAAAAGGAGATTAGTGTTTTGTTAATTCAGAACTCCTTACTTGAAAGTAATGTGAAAAATCTTGAAAAATTTTAAAAAGAAAATACTTCATGTAATAAATGCTTGGAATTCAAAACAGAAAATGAATCTCTTATGACTGACATCAAAAACCATGAAGAAGTCATTTCATGCATGAGAAAAGAAAATGAAAGATTGAAACAGTTGAATAATGTCATTTCTGAAAGATCGCTTATTTTTGAAAAAGGGGAAAGTTTGCTTGTTGATGAATGTGAAAAGGTGCATGTGTTGGAACAAGAAGTGGAAAACCACAAAACCATCAATACACATTTGAATGAAAAAAATCAATTCTTGTGAAAATGTGATTGTTTCCTATGAATTGCACATTTCATCACTTGAAAAAGAAATATCTGACTTGAATGCTTCATTGTCTAGATTTGTGGATGGTCAAAATAATCTGGACAAATTGCTAGGAATGAAAGTAAACTTTCAAAGAGAGGGGCTGGGCTATAATCTTGTGAACAAAAAGAAGTTTGAAAATAAAGTTTATACATCCTTTGTGCACAATTCAAACATAGCCAGCACATCAAATGAGAATCTGTAAAAGGAAAATCATGTTGCACACACACATGGATCCACAAAGAAAATTAATTTGCATCAAAGATCCAAAAATGCTGCTAGTACACCCATGCATGTTAAACATACTTCTGCCACACACACATAACCACTTAGAAAGAAACTCTCATATTTTTACTGTGGTAAATCTGGACATGCCATGCATGATTGTTTCATTATGAAGAATGATGATTTGAGAGCATGCAAGAAAATGAATGTTTTCAAAAATGCAAAAAAGATTTCATTTGGGAGAAATGGATTTGAGAATTCTTATGTTCATGCTAAAAGACCACATGAGAAAATGGCTTATGTGTGTTGTTTCTATTGTGGTGAATCTGGGCATACTAAGCATGATTGTGATTTGATGCATGGTTGTCCTTTGATGAAAAATGATAATTTGAATACTGTCAAAAAGTGGAAACTATGTGGAAATGTTGCTGCTAACCCACAAGGATCCAAAAGGATTTGGGTACCTAAGAATGGCAAATGAGAAATCTGTTTTGCAGGTGTACCTTGGGAATGTAAAGCATGAAATCTGTTTTCATCAAGAAGGTAAGGCACACAGGTCAAGTGGCATAAGTCAGGTTGGAAGAAAAATCAAAAACTAAATTTGAAGATCAGGTGATATCCCTCCTACCTTTGTAGTAACTCTATCATGTTTTAACTCACTTTGTGTCATATAGTCATGTAATCTTGCATATGTCTGCACATGCATTTCATTCATAGTTGGTTGCATATTTGTGCCCATATCACTTGTCATATAGCATCTTGTTGAAGTTGAGTTTTGAAACCGTCAATAAATCTCACTACATATACTGAGTTTGCATAAGCTTTCACGTACTGTCATGCATAAATTGAATATTGTGAATTCATGTCATAATGCATAGCAATCCTCCTCCTTCACCACCCTTGACTACATAGTATATCAAATGGTGACATGTGGAAGGGTAGGTTATGCCTGTCTGAAAGCTATCACTAGCGTGAGGTGATCTTCAGATCTAAGTTCTCCGCCCGGTACTATGAGTCAATCAGTCACAGGCTGCACATGGCATTAGATTTTTACTGAGCATATCACAAGCATGCACACATTGAGGGGAATCATCAGATTTGTCATATGGGCTTTATGTTTAGGTTCACACATGAGTCATGCATTACATCTAGAGCTGTCTGGGGGATGTTGGTTGTTAAAATAATTTGTTATGCCATTGTCAATAAATTTGAATCGAAATTGATAACTCAAGTCCTCTTGTCCTTGGATGCAGATTACACTCCCAAAATCTAAATGATGCAGGGCTAGTCATGGCCAAGCTTGAGTCAATGAAAGGAATATCTTGCAAGGATGAAAATGATGAGAACCCTATCAATTTGCTACAAGAAGATGGGATACTTTGTGTAGAACAATCTCCAGGATCGACTTAAGCACAAGTTGGTGAAAGTCCTTGTACGTGCTAAAGCAAGTATCCAAGGCATGGTATAAAAAGTCCGCATCTTTTGATTGAGAACATGTTAAATAGGTAAAGTTGATCAACCATTTTTCATGAGAAAATCAGGTAAAGTCTTTTTAGTGGTTCATGCATATGTGATTAATACCATCTCTGGAACTACTAATAATGCTTTATATGATTATTTTGCAGGGATTGTGCAAGTATATTTTAAAATAATCTCAATGAGTAAATTGAATTTCACTCTTCTTTGGATTGCAGGTGGAAGGCTTGGAAGAAAATGGATTCACAAGGCAAAGGTAAGAAAGCAAAATTTGAAATATCAACCCTCGTGAGGTTGGTGATTTTAGTGATTAAAGGCTTCCAATCTTGTCTCTTGAACTAAGATAATTCAACCTTATCAATTCATGCAATGGCCATCTTTGTCACTTGGTGACACTCTCAAGTGACAGGTATTGATTCTAAAAATTTGAATTGTCATTTATCAGCATGTTGTGATGAATGTGCCTAATTGATTGAATCAAATTGAAAATCTTGAAGGATGTGTATGAAGTGGTTGCACATTGAATGTTCTCAATTTGAATTGCATGATCACACTTGAATTGAATTACATATCTGGTATATCAAATAGCATCTGTGAAAAAGTGGATTATGTCCACTTGGAAGCATTCCCTATGCGTTGAGCTGGGTCTTTGGACTAAAATCTCCGCCTAGTACCAGATCTTGAAAATTGAGATTGGTTGATGTGTGAATGAATTCTTAAGCTGAGCTATGTAAATTGAAACCATGCTTGTTGAATGAATTCTCATTTCAAAACTTATGAAATGCTCTTGAAAATCTGATTTTGAACAATTTTGAAAATTGGGTTGCATTGCTTAATTTTGATCATTTATGCACCCTTATTCATAAAGGCCATATCATGAAAATGTTGTTGACACATTAATATAATGTGAATGCTCCAATGTGGAATTTATCCCATGGTTTGAAGATCAAGCCCTCCTATGCTGCATTTGCATCTTGCATCACATGCTCATCTAGACATAGGTTGCATGCATTTCAATTCATGCATTAGCTGAAGTTAGTTCATTCAATTGGATGCATTCAGTTCATTCAATTGGTATCCATTTGATTGGTATCATTTGCATGTGTGCATTGCATGTTGCATACATTCCCTCTGCGTGCTTGCTTGCTATTATACGTTATTCACCCCCATCCTTGAAACTTCTATGACCTTATGTCTTCTTGATAAATAATGTTACATTTGAGTCTTTATTGGAGTGCTTCATGTCGTACACTCTAGGAGAGTTCATATTTCATAAGTGAATCTATTTAGGGGGAGTTGCACTGTTATGTATTCATGATATTTTCGGTATACATGCTGAATCAAATTCGCACACTTCTTGCACAAAATGTGAAAGTGAGTGTTAATGATAAGGATATATGAATTTCTTTTTAACACTCTCGAGATGTTAAACTTGCTGCATGTATGTTGAAGAGACAGTTGAGGAAAAAGCTACCTACCTATCTTTTTTTTAAAAAAAATATCGAATGAAAATGAAAGATAGAGCAATGCTCGGTCTCACTGAGTAAACTGGGCACATGTCACCTGAGACGTGATGTGGTTCATATCTGAAAAGTGTTGACTAGTATCTCTGTTCAAAATGAGGTGAAATGGTTCAGTATTCTGAGTAACCGGGGATTCTGGCATGAGCTCCATGCGTCTACTCGCGTAAAAAGGAATTATTTGAACCTGATCACTCTTGAGAAATTCTGACTATCATGTGATATTGGTTGAGTTGAAAAATGATGGTGAAAACTCATTGTGGTAGAGTGTAGCCTCCAATACGCTGTTCTCAAAATAAAAGTGCAGTCTGTAAAATGTCTCCTTGTGTTAATCTGAAAATCTGAATATCCATATTGCAACTATCATCTTTCATGTTTTTCACTTACACATCTGGAAATTTGATTTAATATGTATTCAGAAAGTTGATCAACTGCTTTAGTAATTGCATGAATCTCCTATACGATTGTACAATCTCCCATGTGCTACACATGAGCATTCCGGTTAGCATGACTCTCTTGCATCTTTCTTATACCCATTCCCTGTTTATATATGTACGGGGGAGATTGCATGTATGTTTATATGTAACTGTTTGGTTGCATTGTGTACACTTCATGAGTCACCATTTGCATGTGTTACATTTCATGCATTTCAAACAAAAATATAAAAATCAGAAATTTTGAAAATCAAATAAAATCCTTTTGATATGCCCTCCTGCACTTGTTTGTTGTGAACATCTGATATAGGATCTAGCTCTTGTATGCTATCATGCTGAACACCTCATCCTGTGAACATCTTCCTCCACTGGTTCATATCCTTGAGGCCAATCACCACCTTCAATTGGTATCGATACATGCTTAACTGTATTTTCTTTGGATGGTTTCATATTGATTTGTGAGAATAATCACCAATTGATTTCTTCTGATTGGAATCATATTGCTTTGTTCATCCATGATTTGCCCTTGCTTCTTCTGATTTGATAAGATAGGCTTTTGATGTCACAGGGGGAGAAAGATTTACATTATCCCACTTTTTGACTATGTCAAAGGGGGAGAAAAATTGATGATTATGTGTGACAAGGGAAGGGGAGAAGAACATATGTGCTATTCTTTTATATCAACTCTGGTGTATCATCACTAATTAATTTCTCATCAAGTTTGTCATTATCAATAAGTTTGTCATCATCAAAAGGGGGGAGATTGTTGAGTTATGGTTTTGATGATTGTTGTGATTGTTAAGTTATGGTTTTGATGATAACTAAACTTAATGTGTGATTAAGTAATGATAACTAAACTTGTGGTTGATTGCTCATGCTCCTGTTATCTATGTATGTTTGAGATGGCAAATGGCAACGGTTACATGGTCTTAATGCTTGGTTTGCATATGTTGGTTCTACAAGAGGTTTCAAGTCTTTATATGTTTGAACAAATGGACTTGAGCTTTGATGAACACTTTTGTTCAAATCCTGATCAAATAGTTTGAAACTTGTTTGGTTGATTTTTACGCATACCATATATGCATTTGTCAAAGCAACAAGTGTTCCAATCTTATATGTGAAATTGGGTCTCAATGTAAATCACTTCTTGAACTCTAATACATATTTCACATATCATTTTGAGCTTGCATTATATTGAAACAACTCATGAGAAATTTTCTTGAAAATTGGAATAATGGTACTTATATCTTGCTCAAACGGTTTACAATAAGCTCTTGTTAATTGATTGAAACTGTCAAATGACCAAAGGGGTTTCATACATGTACTTCATGTAATTACCACATGAATTATTGATCAAAGTTCTAATCCTTTTTTCTATAGTTTTGTAGGTCAAAACACTCAACATATATTCCCCAAGATCAAAGGAGTTTGAAGCCTCAGACTTAAATGGGTTGCAATGGAGTTCGGGGGTGAAACCTAAAAGTCTGAAGTTTACTGTAGCTGTAGGTCGACCGCCCCAGGTCGACCGAAAATGCCAGGGATCATATTTCTACAGGATTCTCAGTAGCAGTCGACCGCCAGCTTCCACAGGTCGACCGCCAGCCCCGAGCCAACATATGTTGACTTTGTTTTCTACTTCGAGAAGAGTCTTTCTCCTTATAATTCTTTAATCCTAATGACACCAAATCACCCACAAAATGTGGATCTGGTCTGGGGGATGTCCATGGACCATTCAAGGGCTATAAAACATCTCATTTGGAGCCATAACCCTAACCATCCAAGAGGGCTTCAAGGGAGATCAAGAGGGTGTTGTCCAAGGAGGAAGAAGAGAGTACTGTAGCTCCATGAACAGTACTTCGTGCAGTAAGTTCTTCATCTATCTCCAACCCATTCAAGGTACTTCTCAAGCCAACAAGCATCTATGAAGTGAAGAATCAAGCAACCAACAAAGAGAGATCAAGGGTGAGGCTATCAAGAAGCAAGCAAGGATTTCAAGAAGAGATAAAAGGAAGGTTATCCAAGGGAAGAAGAAGAAGGATGCTACAAGGAAGAAGGAGCCATTCAAGCATCATCTTAAGGTACTCTAGCTCCATTTGAAGTCAGCAGTCTCAAAGGAAGAGAACAAGCTCACAAGCATCAAGAAGATACATGGATTTGTCCAAGGAAGAAGGAAGGGTACTGTAGCCGTGAACAGTACTCCGTGTAAGAAGATCTACATCAAATACAAGGCCATTCAAGCTGAGTCTCAAGCTATTCAAGTGAAGAAGGAATCAACGCGAACATCCAGAGCACACACTCAGGGGGAGCCTAAATCAGGAGCTTTCTAAACTGTGGTTTATTCATGTTTGTGTTTTGTGCTTTATAGTTTTAGATTTATGTTTCTTATAAACTGTAAACTCATGTGTGTATGAATCGTTGTTGGATCCGTGGTCGTGTGTGTGTGTGTCGTACTTGATTCGTGTGTGCATAGGTCTTCTTAGATCTGCGTGTGTGTGTGTGGATTTATCCATATCTTAGTGTTTGTGTGTGTGGAGTGCTGCACTTGTCGCAGCGTGTGTGTGTGTGTCTTGTTGATCCGCTTGTTGGATCGTGTTGGAGACTGCATCTCCGTATGTGTGTGTGTTTTGGGGCGCGTCCCCGTGTGTGTGGACAGGCGTCGTCCTGCGTGTGTGGTTGGAGCGTCGTCTCCGTTTGGGGATTTATCCCCGAGTGAAGCCTCACCGGGTTTGGTGAGGAGTGGACGTAAGATTGCCGTCATTGCATCCGAACCACCTTAAAAACCGTTGTGCACTATGGTTTGATTTGTGTGGTTTGGTCCTTTTCTTCTACCTCCATTCTAAGTGAGTGTATTTGTTAATTGTTGTTACGGATTTATCTACGTATATCTTGCATATTCTATATCTCATCATACAAAGTTTGATAAATCCAATTTGTGTTCAAATAGTTTTGAATCTCATAACTAGCATTCTATCACATATTTTAAAAAGGCCAAAAGTTTCCTTAAAATTTGTAAACACCCAATTCACCCCCCTTTTGGGTGTCATTGATCGCGGGACTTCACACTGCACTTCCACGTTCTAATCGACATCTTCCTTTTGTGTTCGTGGGTTTTAACATTGTTTACAGGACTTTCAACACCTCAAACTGCACAGGGCTCTCCATTCTTGGCCGGCCAAGCATGGAGAAGTCGGGTCCCCATAAACTCCCTGCTTAAGGCACCCCTATGCGATCATCCATTCCTGTGAGGCTCAGGTATAAGTCTTTGGCGATCACTACACTCCTCATTTCCTAACTCGTGTACTGCAGGCATACCCATCACCTAGCTAGCGGGAAATAAGGGGAGAAGGGAGACAGCGACGACGAGGATCGGGGGAGGGGAACGCATTCCTCTACATGTCTTGGGCATCGTCGCCGCGTGTGTTTTTGTGGCACCTACAGCTCTCTAGTGATCACGGTGGGACCCACTACCACCTACTATAAGTCTAGGGTGTTGAAAGTCTGAAGATTTACGAGCCCATGATTGTTTATTTCTTGCATTAGACTAACCTTGTCTGCAGGTGGAAGGAGGCCATAGTCTTGGCCACCTAAACCCCTGGGTGACCTAACTGTTGGCGGCCCAGGCCTCTGTGCAAAGGCCAGATATTTGGCCACCTTGCCCTTTGGATGGCATGGAGTTTGGCCGCCTTTGAAGGCCTGAACGGCCCAAGTCCTGGCCGCCTAGCTCCCCTGGGCGTCATCCGTCCTGGCCACCCAGCACATCTAAATGGCAGGACTCTGGCCGCCCCCTACCAAGTTTCGTTTAGCTTTGTTCTTCCATTTTCAGTTCTGTTTGTTTGTGTATATTGTGTGCTTGGCTTCTGTTGCAGGTTAATGCGCGGGTGGGCTTAGGAAAGAGTCGGCATCACACTCATAGGAACACCCTCCCATTGGATTGGGGCTCTTTACCTGGGGATTCCCACTCGGGTGTAACTAGTCCTTTCCAATTGGGAACCTCCGTAAGTTCCCGCGAACCGTGGATTCCCACATGGTCGCTGATGCGCTCGGCACCCGTCGTTTAAAAATGTCGTGCCACACATAATTTTAAAATTTATATAACCGCACTCACTCACTCAAATAGATTTGAAAATACGAGTAAAGTGGTGAATAGCGGGTCGATCCCACGAGGAAGAAATATTTTTAATTAAGCATGAGATGAAAAAATCTTATATTTGAAATCGAATCATTTATTTGGAGTGCGTTTGTACAAAAATAAGAAAATAACATACATGGAAAATAAATTTAACTAAAGAAATTGAGAGGGGTTGAGAAAAGAAATTTGGAAGAGATAGATTGTCAACATGAATTTTTATTGCTAAGGAAATAAAAATTACAACTATAAAAATTAAAAGTACAACTTGAAATTAAAAGAATAAGGGAAGAAATGAGCCGAGGAATCAGAAGAGTGACGCCGTCCACGCCGTGCCGAGCCTTTGATCGCCATCTCGCTTTCGTGTAGAACGCTGCCGTGAGAGGACCGAGAGAAGCAACTCCGCCATAGGGATGTGTAAAGAATTTGAAGAGAGGGAGATAGATGGAAGAAAAATATAGGGAAAATTAAACTGAAAATAGAGATAGATAAGAAGAGAAATAACTTTAAAATTGAGAAGAATTAGAAGAATTGAAAGAAACAAAAGTTAAAGATCGGAGGAAGAAGAAAAAGTTTTATGAAGAATGCAAAGAGAGAAAAATACTAGAAGGTCGTGAAAACTGGGAGAGAAAAGAAGTGGTCTGCGCGGGTGAATAGTGACTATGCAAAAAATTGAAATGTGGAAAATTGATTATAACTTAAACACGATAAAGAATTAGAAGAAGTGGTAGAAGAAGAAAATGAATATCTAAGAGAGTGAAAATTTTTTTGTGAAGAACTAAGAAAGAAAAGAAGAGTGGAAGGGCTTCAAAACGGAGGAAGAACAGAGACTAGCATCTCGGATGAATAGTAACATGCCAGGAAAGCAAATGAAAAATATGAAATAACATTAAAATGGGAAAGATTCAGAGGAAGTGGTAGAAAGAGACAATGTAGGGCATTAAAAACTGAACAAGTTTCGTGAAGATAAGAAATTAAAACTAAGAACATAAAAGTATGTAAGAAAGGATCTAAGACAGGCTAAGTCAAGCTAAGTTCTTAAAAATAATAACAAAAATAACAAAACCCACAAATTACACAACATAAACTCCCCAAACAAACTCTACATAACCCTCCCTAAGGCCAAAAAACTCTTCCCTCACATCACAATATGACCCCATTTTATAGGGCCAAAATTACCCCCATTCCTCATGTGAACAAGTCTAGATGCCATTTTTGACTTTACAAAGTAAGTAAACATGTGCTGGACACTTTTGTAATTTTTTATGAATTTTTCTTGTTTTTTCTCTATTTTTTATTCCTTCTTTCTCTCTCTTTATCTCTCTTCCACTCTCTTTCTTTCTCTTTGGCCAATGTAGCATGCGTCGACTGCTGACTCGGGCGCCCATGGTGCTGACTTCGTGCACACACCCGCCGCAACGCCCTGCCTGCGTTGGCCGCTCTGCCAACTGAAGCCGTAACTGCTGACTCCCACGTGCGAAGCCTATCGAAGGCCTGCCGACGGATGCGCCCGAGCGCCCGCCTGCCAGCTGCCTTCGGCCGCCTGCGGTTTGACCACGCCACCTCCGCCTGCTGCTGCTGACGCACGCCCGAGCCACCTTCAGCTCGTGCCTTGTTGTTGCTGAAGCCCGCCTGAGCCACCTTGCCTTCGTGTAGAGAAGCCCTGCTGCATGTTGAGACCACGATGTTGGTCTTCTGCCATCAACCTTGGCCGCTTGGGCATTCGCACATCCTGCATGCATGCATGCATTAATACATTTATATACATATATTATATATATATGTATATATATATTATAAACATGTATATTATATATATATTGAATAAACATGTATATTATATATATATTGAATAACTAGCTACTTTATTATTATTATTATTATTATATTTTTATTTTCTTTTTAACAAGCCCATGGGCCTTTGGCCCATTTGTATTCTTTTTTTTCTTTTTTTCTTTTTGTAATGGACTTTGGCCCATTATTGTCCAAACTTGTGGAGTTCGTGACATCGTCCTTTTTGTACCTATAAAATAAGTAAATTTATTTATTAAAATTAATTAATTCCATCAAACTAAATATTTTGCTCTAGATTGTGATTAAGTGTGATAAGTGCATAGTGATGCATATTAAATCTCATAAAAGTGTGTTATAATATTAATTAACATGTAAAAATGTACACTTATCACACCCCTCAATTTACTAATTGCTAGTCCCTTAGCAATACAAACGATTAGAATTTAAGACCAACAAGAGTTTGTAAAGTTCATACTTTTATATCTAACTTTTCCTTCACAGAATCAACCAAAGATTAGGAATCCGGAAACATTAACATACACTAGCCTTAGATTTAGAAATTAAGGTACATGATCAAGAACTCAAATCAAAGTTCTTCAGCACTAGTGCATGTGTAGACACCAAATCCACAGCGTGGACAATTACGTCCCCCATTTGCTATTCTAAGCAAGTGCCCTTCAACCGTGCACCTCTTAATTAGAGCATTAAGTATATTAGCTTTTTATCTGCCTTATTGCTTTGTCCCTTTGGGATCTTTTTTTTTTCAACACATGATACTGCACTACCTTTCACTGTTTAACACGAACCTCGACTCAGGCTCGGTTTTGCAGATCAAGGTTCCCTTTTCCGTTTGACGCGAACTTCAACACGTCTTAGGTGAAGTAGGCCCGGTTACTAAGATTTGAGACATTTCTCATTGTGCCTTTTTTTCTATTTTTTTTTGTTCATTTTTTCAATTATGCTTTTGCACTAATTTTGATAGATAACTTAGCAGAAATCTTATAAAAGATCTCTTTTTTCAAGAAGTGCTGAATATCAAGTAACATACCCAAAACAACAGAAGGCTTATCCTACTTGTTTCATTAGCATGCAACGTGATTTTTATTTTTCTAAAGTGCACATCAACTTTAAAGAGATTCATAGATCAGTTTTCTATCGCTAGATTTAATAAATTTTTCATCATCCTTATCCCTAGTCTTTTTTATTCTAGAATCATTTTCAAGTCAAGCATGAATCATGAAACTCAAAATGGTTTATATAAATATATATTTTTTATTTTTTTTTATTTTTAGCTAAATGCGGTTGTATATGAATGCAACATGTGCAATGGCATGATTTTCGTCCCCCTAACTTAAATGACATTGTCCGCAATGGCATGAACAATATGGATGAATAGAACAATGTAGACATGAAATTTGTTAAGGAACGGGACAACCTGACAGAAGTGAACGGCGACGGACATCCGTGCGGACCAAAGGCGTACTTGGCCGTTAAAGGCGAGACATAGGTGCAGTTTGCTCTCTCCCCCCAACTTATCCTTTATTCACACCGGTAAAATAAAAATAAAACCACAACACAAACTTGGGTTACCTTCCAAGAAGTCATTTATTAGCACATAGAAATCATAAAAACTGTGGGTTGCCTCCCAAGAAGCGCTAAGTTTTACGTCTTCAGCCAGACGCATGAAAACTTCATAACCAACATGTTGACTTGAGAATGAGCCACCACATTATCTCATCTTTATTGAAAATCCAAGCATTGTACCACAATAAGACGAGATGGAGCATGAGTGCGTAGGGGCATTGTACCACAACACGACGCGATGCATGGGTTAACAACCGTACTTTGAATGGGGGTGGCATGCAGTAAATACCACGATGGATCAGTTAGGCCGAAAGGATCCCCCTAATGAATGATCAAAACAATTTCCTTAAACTTTTGGTCTTTTTATGTGTTGAAAATATTAATGAAGACCTTATTATCAAGAAAAATATCTTTCTCTACCTCAATTTTAGGTATTTCATGAACATTAGTGAGGTGAGAAGGTATCAAAGGGAGAGGAGTTTCAGGTAATGGATCAGTGTCAAGGAGACTAGGAGAATCAACAGTGAAAGACCCATACTCCTCAACACCATGAAGCTTGTGGGGCTCAATAGGTTCCGACAGCTCGGCTAATTAGAGAATGTCAATCTTGCAATTAGATTTGCCGAGATCATGAATAGGTAGAAGCTCAATACTTCCCACTTGATCAGAAGATGCCCAATCGAGATAAAAGTCATGAAGGGTAGCTGCTTCCTCCTTTACCCAAGAGAAATCAGTGATAGCCTCTGTCAAATCCTTCTACACTAGCACATCCTCTTCATCCTTCCCTTGGAACAAAGTCTCCTGAAATTCAAGAAGGGAAGCGAATGAGATTTGATCATGAAGAAGCACATTACTTTCTTCTCTCCCCCCCCCCCCCCCAACTTGAGATCTTCCATGTCTGGAGAATTCTCCTCATAAGGGCAACTATGCGCCAGTTCCTCAATCTCAAATTCAGGGAAGGACATAGGTGGAATATGAAAATTAAGTAATTCATCACCTTCCTGTTCTCCTTTAATTCCAACATATTCCTTGATCCCCTCAAATTCCTTAGATTCCTCGTTTAATGTCTTCTGACAAGACCTCTCCATAATCCCTTCATCTTCTAAATTAAGATTATTCGGAGTGTTATGCTCTTGGGGAATCATAGATTGATCGTAGTCATCATAAAGAATTTGATCAGTAGAAATGGAACCAGAGTAGCTAAGCACTTGCTCTTCCTCAATCCTCTTGATCGTCTCAGTCATCCTATCAATTCGCGCTTGGAGAGATTAACTTTGAAGCATCATTGATTGACAGAGTTGATTGAGTGTCATCTCTGAATTGGGATTTGAGGGTAGAGGAGATGAATAGGGAGGTTGAGATTCAACGGAATAATGTGAAGAGTAATCAGTAGGAAGTGGTGACGAGGACATGGACCATCCCTCTTTATGTTGGGCTTGATCATAATAATCACTAGAATATGGACCCCAATTCTGAGAAGTGTGATGTAAAGGATGGTGTGTCAGGCCTTGATACAAATCCCAAGAATTATTATGTTGTCCTCCCCTATAAGAATCATAAGAAGGTATGGAGGGTCTTTGAGAAATTGGGATTTGATCTTGGGGGAATTAGTTAAAGGGCCCATGAAGGAATTGAGTGGATTGGATATGATCTTGCTTAAAGGAATGAAGTTGGGTCCCCATGAGTGATGGGCTTTCATGGTTGCCCGACCAAGAGTATGGGCTTTCATAGTGGGTCGGGCCTAGTTGGGTGAACGATAAAGGTTGAGTTAGCTCATTGTCAACATAATGGGCCGGTCTGGCCCATATGTCATTATGATCATGATAATAAGGTGGAATGAAGGTGTTTAAATTCATAGCCCAAATAGCGGATCAAGAAACATGGGCTAACAAGTCCACCTCATTGAATTTATGACCCCACTCAACGATTGGAATTTTCTCACCCATATTTTTAAGTTTTTTTATGTATTTTTTTAGTTTTTATTGTTCTCAATGCAATCAATACCTATATGAATATGTATGCAAGATGATGGTTTTTTTTTTATTTTTACAAAAGAGGAGTCGGGACTTGCTACCAAGTTGGTTCACCGACCAGGTAAGCGGTGGGGTTGCGGGAGGCTTCCCCTACTTTCGTAGGGACCTAATTAAATAACCACAAGTCCGCTTATGGTGTTTACCGTTGACCTCTAGCCTTAGACACCAGTTATCCAAAATAGTAATAAATTTTAAAACTTCTTTTTAACCTTCCAAGGGCAATCTAACTCTGGGGTGCTTCTAAGTATAACCTGCTGGGCTTCCGTGAGGGAATCCACAGGTGCAGGGACTTATGGAGCTCTTAGAAAAGGAAATTCCAATCCAAAGAGACAGAGTGCTCAATGGAAGATCTTTCCAATTCCAAGATAGGTGTAATCAACCTAACTTGCCCTTAAGAAGGGGAAATAGAGAAGAAGAGAATGATGCTGATTTTTTTATTTTCTTTTTCTTTCAAATGATGCAAATAAAAGAACAAATACTCAACTAAATGCACAATGCATGAAATTGATGCAACTAAAATGAGGACCTGATAGCATGAGACAAATATTTTTTTTCTTTATTTTTTGATTTTTGATTTCTATTTTTTTAGATTTTTCAAGAATATTTTTTCTTTTTTTATAAGAAGAGATGAATAAACAAAAATTATAAACTAAAAATATCAAACAGCATGCAAATCTAAAAAAATAAGGCCTAAAATTATGTTTTAGAAGTTTTATGGATTTTTGATTTTTTTTGGATTTTCAGAGAGTTATTTTTTTTTCTTTTTTCAAAAAGAGAGATAGATAAAATATAAATAATAACTAAAAATACTAATTATCATGCAACCTACTAAAAAACAAAGTCTAAAATCACTATTTCTGTGTTTTTTAGGTTTCTTGATTTTTTAGAATTTTTATGGATTTTTCAAGAATTTATCTGATTTTTTTGAGATTTTTCATAAATTTAAAAAACATAACATGTACCTACGCTTACTGACCTTTAGCGACGCTTGATTTTTCAGGATTTTTCAGAATTCTAAAATTCCAGCTCCCTATTGTGAGAGTTTATTTTCTGGGATTTTTAGGTCCGAATTTCTGTGATTTGTTTTCTGATTTTTCCTGTAAAATAAAAATAGAAAAAATATTATTCATATATATACATCAAACATAATAATTTTCCAACTTTAAAAATAATTTCCTCCCCAACAACGGCGCCAAAAATTGATACATTCGGCACCCGTCATTTAAAAATGCTATGCCACACACAATTTCAAAATTTATATAACCGCACTCACTCACTCAAATAGATTTGAAAATACGAGTAAAATGGTGAATAACGGGTCAATCCCACGAGGAAGAAATATTTTTAATTAAACATGAGATGACAAATTCTTATATTTGAAATCGAATAATTTATTTGGAGTACGTTTGTACAAAAATAAGAAAATAACATACATGGGAAATAAATTTAGCTAAAGAACTTGAGAGGGGTTGAGAAGAAAAATTTGGAAGAGATAGATTGTCAACATGAATTTTTATTGCTAAGGAAATAAAAATTACAACTATAAAAATTAAAAGTACAACTTGAAATTAAAAGAATAAGGGAAGAAATGAGTCGAGGAATCGGAAGAGTGACGCCGTCCATGCCGTGTAGAGCCTTTGATCGCCATCCTGCTTTGGTGTAGAACGCCACCGTGAGAGGACCGAGAGAAGCAACACCGCCATAGGGAAGTGTGAAGAATATGAAGAGAGGGAGATAGATGGAAGAAAAACACAGGAGAAATTAAACTAAAAATAGAGATAGATAAGAAGAGAAATAACTTTAAAATTGAGAAGAATTAGAAGAAGTGAAAGAAACAAAAGTTAAAGATAGGAGGAAGAAAAAGAAGTTTCATGAAGAATGTAAAGAGAGAAAAAGACTAGAAGGTGGTGAAAACTGGGAGCGAAAAGAAGTGGTCTGCGCTGGTGAATAGTGACTGTGCAAAAAAATAAAATGTGGAAAATTGATTATAACTTAATAATGAGTAAGAATTAGAAGACGTGGTAGAAGAAGCAAATGACGATCTAAGAGAGTGGAAAAACTTTTGTGAAAAACTCAGAAAGAAAAGAAGAGTGGAAGGTCTTCAAAACGGAGGAGAAACAAAGACTAGCATCTCAGATGAACAGTAACATGCCAGGATAGCAAATGGAAAAATAGTAAATAACTTAAAAATGGGAAAGATTCAGAGGAAGTGGCAGAAAGAGACAATGTAGGGCATTGAAAACTGAAGAAGTTTCGTGAAGACAAGAAATTAAAACTAAGAACATAAAACTATGTAAGGAATGATCTAAGACAGGCTGAACCAAGCTAAGTTCTTAAAAATAATAACAACAATAACAAAATCCACAAATTACACATCAAAAACTCCCCAAACAAACTCTACGTAACCCTCCCTAAGGCCAAAAAAACTCTTCCCTCACATCACAATAGGACCCCATTTTATAGGGCCAAAATTACCCTCATTCCTCATGTGAACAAGTCTAGATGCCATTTTTGACTTTACAAAGTAGGTAAACATGTGTTGGACACTTTTGTAATTTTTTATGAATTTTTATTATTATTTCCCTATTTTTTTATTCCTTCTTTCTCTCTCTTTCTCTCTCTTCCTCTCTCTTTCTTTCTCTTTGGCCGACGCCGCATGCGTCGACTGCTGACCCGGGCGCCCACGGTGCTAACTTCGCGTACACACCTACCGCAACGCCCTGCCTGTGTTGGCCGCTCCGCCAACTGAAGCCGCAACTGTTGACTCCCTCGTGCGAAGCCTGTAGAAGGCCTGTCGACAGATGCGCCCGAGCGCCCGCCTGCCAGCTACCTTCGACCGCCTGCAGTTTTACCACGCCACCTCTGCCTGTTGCTGCTGACGCACGCCCGAGCCACCTTCAGCTTGTGCCCGATTGCTGCTGAAGCCCACCCAAGCCACCTTGCCTTCGCGTGGAGAAGCCCTGCTGCATGTTGAGACCACGATGTTGGTCTTCTGTCATCAACCTTGGTCGCTTGGCCATTCGCACATCCTGCATGCATGCATGCATTAATACATTTATATATATATACATATATATTATATATATATATATTATATACATGTATAAATTATGTATATTGAATAAACATGTATATTATATATATATTGAATAACTAGCTACTTTTTATTATTAGTATATATTTTTTTGTTTTCTTTTTTACAAGCCCATGGGCCTTTGGCCCATTTGTTTTCTTTTTTTTTCTTTTTGTAATGGACTTTGGCCCATTATTGTGCAAACTTGTGGAGTTCGTGCCATCATCCTTTTTGTACCTACAAAATAAGCAAATTTATTTATTAAAATTACTTAATTCCATCAAACTAAATATTTTACTCTAGATTATGATTAAGTGTGATAAGTGCATAGTGATGCATATTAAAGCTCATAAAAGTGTGTTATAATATTAATTAACATGTAAAAATACACACTTATCAGTCGCGAGGCTGGTTGTACCCACGAAGTCCCATTAGTCATCCTTGGGGTTTGAGTGAGCTACTGCTAGGTTCCCCGGAGCATTAGACCTTCACCTTAGAGTTTCTCCTCTTCTCACGAGAGAACCCAAAAAATATAAAAAATTAAAAAAAATAAAATAATTTGTGGGCGTTACTGTGAAAAAAATTGTTTACTGTAGAGAAATCGCATCCTCTCAATAACGCGTGTAATTCCCAAAGTGCAAACCATTTAAAATCGAGTAGGATTTGTGTTAATGGAATGTGTCTTCACAAACCCCGGCTATGAGGAGGAGTTCGCTCCTCAACATGAGTTTGAGTTTAAGGCTAATCCCCTATTTGAAATAGAGGATAGTCATCCCGGTGCCTTCATAGGCATGTTCTCGGCTTCGCCAAATGAGGCTGCCCATGCTGATAAGTGGTATGAGTGGATCTAGAGAGGGGGTGAATAGATCGCACACCTAATTCTCGGTCACTTCAAAAATCAAACAAAGACTGTAAGGTGGAAGGAGCGATCTCGAGCGCTATTGTATGCTAATGCACGAGTTGTTCGAAGCACAAATACAAGAAATACGTTGATCGAATTACGGCACCTATGAGAAGGGGTAGATGAGAGGGAGTTGACGCATCAAACCACTACACACAAGTTTTAAGGTGGTTCGGCTGCTATCTAGAAGGCCTAGGTCCACCCCTCACCAACTCGGTGAGGCTTTCACTTCTGGCCAAGAAGGACACACATACACACAAACACACACATGCTGTCAAACAGCTTGCACAAGGAAAATGTTCCTCAACACACACACACGGCTACGAGGCAGCCAACACACACTCCGGTCCCTAAAATAGGGTACCAGAAAAATGCTGAGAAGACTCATCATACACGCATCGAAAGGCTAAGGGAAGAAACGAAAAATAGTGAAGAAAAACTCTAAACAAGAAAGCTAAAATGTAGCTTATGATAGAGATCAGGAAGCTAGACAAAGAAGATGTGAACTGCGATCTGAAACTTCAATTTCAGAGAGTCGAATCGAGCTAGTCTCTGGGCTGTAACCCTCTCTTCTTTTTCTCTCAAGGTTTCTGCTGGAGGCTTCAGGGAAGCTCTTCACTCTTTCTTTTTCCTCCTCACTTCTTGCTCGACTCCTCTCCAAGTAGTAGTGGCGGCAGTAGTAGCAGCAGCAAGCTCTTCAAGCAAGGAGCTTCATATTTATAGAGGGAAGGGGCAAAACATTTTTCCCTCCCAGATTCTCCCATCTGATTGGTTGGAATAGAAATAATGTTCTTGCCCAAGGAGCTCTTCCAGATCTCTTCCCTCATCGGCTTATGACAGAAAAGGACGGTCCTCTGTCCTAGGTGCTTTTTCAGAGAAGCATTCTGATTTGCTTATTGCAAAAAGGAGGGTACCATGAAAAGAGACCTTTTCCAAAACTATCTTCTGATAGATCTTCCTTCACAAAGAAATGGTCTGACTACCTTATGATGAAAGTGACAATTCTCTGTCCTAGGAGCTTTTTCAAACCTTGATTCGTGTGATTTAGGATCCTGCGATGTTGACTTCAAACGAGATTACGTGTTTGACTCGAATGGGTTTAAATCAGACAAAGGTCTTCAAGTGCGTCGACACACTTAGTTCCCTGTGTCGACGCTGCTTCCTGTCTTGTGAGCTGCTAGGCACCAGGGTGACGCATGAGTCGACGCTGTGAAGGGGTTGCGTTGACGCAACTAACTTCCCGCTTGAACTACTTACGAGCTGGGTCATTGTAGGTCGACACAGTTAGATGGATGCGTCGACGCATCCTTTGAAGATGCATCCGAGGTGGTTTCTGTTAGGTGGCCTGATGTCGACACACTATAAAAATAGTATCGACCTACTTGAGGAGTCTCGCCCATTTGACAGGGGCTGGTGCTGACGTTGTGTCGACGCAGCGAAGTGCGCGCATCGACGCACTAGTTGATGTGCACTTGAGGGCAACTTCTGGAGACTGTTCGAAGTCGATGCATCCATAGATATGAAGATGCTGGAGTCGACTCCTCCCCATAGAGGTTCCTGATAAGCAGTGTTCGAATAGAAGATGCGTCGATGCAACATGGTGCTTGAGTCAACGCAGCCTGAAGTGAAATCTGGCAGTTCTTCTTCTTGTAAGAGAGGGGTCGATGCCTTCATTAAGAGCGAGTCGACGCAATCATGAATCTTGTTGCTTTCTTCACATTCAGCCAATAAAGATGATGTTTCAGTTTTTTCAAAATAACTAGCCAATGACATATAGGAAGACATCATCAAAACACAATGCACACAACATTCTCCCCCTTATAATTTGATGATGGCAACTATGAGTCATTGTTCTCACATTTTTGAAATTGAATTCAATTAGCATGTTTTGGCATGCAAGAGGTTTTGACATGAATAGCATGAAACACATCAAAATTTGAAGGATTCATCGGGACATGCAGTGGAGATAGATTGACTCCAAACCGATCACACAATGATTTTTCTTTTCAGACTGACCAACCAGACTACCAGACTAAGACCCATCAATGACTTCTCAAAGATATCTCAGATAATGACTCATCAGTAACTTCTCCCCCTTTGACATCATCAAAAGACTAGGAGAGGGGTCCATAGATGTAGACAAATAGGGAAAGAAGTTGTGGATATAAGTAGAAAGGTAGGAGGCTGAAATGGGAGTTTAGTGAGGAGATTCAAACACAATACAGAGTTGATGATTGAGTGGGACTTATTCCGAATGCGAACACCTTCTTGAAAAAGCATTGCATGGTTAGAATGTGGTGATTGAAAGATTTAAGAAGAATAACTTCGGAGGTTGTAGAAGCTAGGAAAACAACATGAGTGCCTGCTGACAGGATTACTAGAACCGAGGCACTGTGGCACACTAAAAGACCTTAACACTCAACTTGAAGCCTTTTTTATGCAAGCCCAGTGACATTTCAGGACAAACTGCCATTAATATTGAGGCCAAATAATTTGAAGTAGTGAAAGTCTACTCAATTAAGCGCCTCTGGTTTTCAGTGGAAGGCACAAATCAACCATCTTATAGAAGCTGACAGTTAGGTTGAACTGACACCTTTTGGCATGAAGAAGCACATTGGTTAGATACAACCTTCCCCAGTGACTCAATGGAGTTAACTATTCTGTCTCATTTTGACCAGAGATAGCTTGCTACCTCATGCCTTAGCCCACTTCACTTCATTGGTGAAAGGGCACAATTTCTCAGCACACTGAAGCCATTGCTCTGTGCATATTTGCAACATTTTTTTAATCGATGAAACCAGAGCAGAGTTAGATAGGACACTACCTTTTGATGTGAACAACCTCACGTCTCAGGTGAAGTGTGCCTGGTTACTTAGTAGGTCTTTGCCATTGCTCTGCATTAAGTGCTTTCGAGAGACTGAGATGGCTTGATTATTTGAAGACAATGCTCAATGTGAAGTTAATCAACTAAAAATATTACTGAATTCTCATAATTAGGCTAAAGGAGTACTAGGTTTCAGCACGCTCAATGCCTCAACAAGAGTAAGCATGGAGAGGCCTTCCTCCAGCTTGCCACTTTCAGACCTCACAAAGTTATTAGCCTTAAACCTCTAATTCATTGCAGCAACCAAGATGCTAGAAGCTGGAAGGTCATTATTTTTAGGAATGTCAATCATTGAAGATCAGATATTAGGTGTGAATCTCCCCCTGAATCACAGCGTTGAGTGAGAGGGTGAAGGGTTAGGAGCCAACTAGAGTTGGCCTTAATCTTGAGATGAGGGAGTCATTTTGATAGCATTTTTTCCCTCCCTACCCCGTTTCCCGCACGTCCCCCGTCCCGTTCCTGCACGTGTGCGGGTTGGCTGCCGGCCATGGCTGGCAGGGGGGGTCTGCCACCTTCCCCTCCCCCCTCCGGCCTCCATCTTCTCCTCTAGGCGGCGCCTCAGCTCCGGCCGCCACTCCGCACTTCCCCGCCACTGGGAGTGCCTGCTTGGAGGTGCCTTCCGGCGCCCCTACCACCGCAGCTGGTCTTCCGCCTCCACCCGCCCCAACTTTTAGAGGTGCAAGCCTAGGCTCTGGTGCTGGGCGGGCTCCTACGCCCTCTACTGTTGGTGGTGTGCGAACAGGCCCTCCGGCTGCGGTGCCTCCCTCCTTTGCCCAGGTAGTGCTGCAGTCCCTGTCTCCCCCGGCTTCTCCACTGCTTGCCCATGGACCTACATCGATGGATTCTGGAGAGCCAGCCGCCTTCTTCTCTTTGGAGGAGATCAAGTTATCATGCAAGCTGCTAGAGTTTGCTATCATTCCCAGGACTCCCTAGAGCCATCCGCCCTTCCAGGACATCCGAAGCCATCCGGTTCAACGTTTTCGGTTCAAGCAAGAATTCCTTATTAGTGCCTTGGATGGGCGCCATCTGCTGCTTAGATTTCAGAACAAGGAGGACTTCTTGCAAGTTCTACTCAAGCAGTCTCTCTACGTCAAGGGCCGCCTGTTCTGGTTCTTCCATTGGACGTTGGACTTCTCCCCAGATGAGGACTCCCCTCTTGTCCCTATATGGCTGGAGATGCCAGGTCTTCCAGCCAACTTCTTCAGCGAAGCTATGATCCATTCTATTGTTGGGAGTATTGGCCCCATCCTTCAAGTGGATAGAAAAACGCTATGCATGTCCCACATGCACGCTGCCTGCGTTTGTGTCCAATTGGACATCTCCAAAGAGCTTCCCCACCGTGTCTGGATTGGCATCGGAGCTGGTGGTTTTTGGAAATCTCTGGTACATCCTGATCCCCTTATCTTCTGTTCTTCTTGCAAACGCCTGGGCCACCTGGCCTCCAAATGCAAGAAGGTGGCGGTCGGTGGACCCACTGGTGGCCCTTCTGGCCACATCCCGAAGATGCCTAAGGCCAAGCGTGTGTGGCGTCCCTCTCATCCTGCAGGGAAGGAGCTTGGTTCGCCTGACCACCCGCCTTAAATGGGTGTTGTTCTGGTGCCGCACCTCCCTGCGGCAGGTGCTTCGTTGGCGGTTTCCACTACTGTTGAGGCCGCGAATCAGGAACGCCCACCTTCTCCAGCTATGCAGGGTGTTGGGCCTTCTGCCCCCCAAGGCGTCGACCCTTGCCCCTCTGTTGGTGATGTGCAGGGTGAATCCCCAGTTATCAAGTCTTCTCCTTTTGGGATCGTCCCTTCTCCACTCTCAAAGCTCTTTCTGCTACTCTTGGAGTCGACCCATCTCCCCAGCAGGTCGACGTACGCTCCTCCGCCGCTGTTGGTGATCACTGCCACCTGATGGGGACATCAATGGCTTATAGGGTGTATTAGTGTGTATTGGCTTGTATAGGTGTGTCTTATGGGTTCTATGAGTTTGTAATTGTGTATTTGTTTGATTTCTTTCATTTGGGCTCCTTTGTAAGGCTTTTAACAAGCCAATGGGCCACATTCCATGTAGAATACATCAATGGGTTACATTTAGAAGAGTACATTAAGGGGTTAGTTCATATTGGGTTCATATTGGTCTTTAACTCACTTAAGGCCCAAGTGGGCTTTTCCCCTCTCATGGACCACCAAGGTTTGGAAGGCCCAAGGCTAGACATGGGTTATGGGCTTGTGTTGGTTGGCCTTGGACCAGCCTAGGCCCAAGAATAGCCCAAGAAGGGGGCACCCTTTGTTTTGGCGTTATTAGGCTAGGTAGGTGAAATTTAGGTGTGGTTTGAATGAAATTGGTCTAAGGTGGATTAGAATTTATTTAATGTGTTTTGACCACCTGGGAGAAATAATTTCTTCTATACCCTTAATACCCCTTTCAAATCTAGATCTGAGGTCATTTTGAGTCTTTTTACATTTTGTATAAATGCTTGTATTTTCACATTTTGTTAGAATTAATGAGAAGAAAATTTGTTGAATTATCTTGAGCCTTGGAGCTTGGTGCGCCCCTCCCCTCTCTCCTCTGGTTTTCCTTCTCCATCCTCTGCATTTCAGGGTTGTGAACCCTTCTATCTTAGCCCCTCCACATCTGAGTTCATTATGTGCCACCGCCGCCGCCGCCGCCGCCGCCGCCGTTCGTGCCGCCATCGAGCCACCGTGAGCGATCTACCGAAGTGCTGTCCAGGTTCTATTTTTCTGGACAGAGGTCACTCCGTGAATTTTAACTCCTAACTCCGACATCATCAGGAGTTGAGATTTTCAGAGTTGGTTCCTATCTTGATTCCCAACCTCCAGTAAAAAAAATCACGCCAGTCAAAGTTTGTTTTATATTTTTCTATTTTCGTGTCTTTCTATCTTCCTGATCTGTCCCCTTTCAGATCTGTGTAGCAGAAGCTCAGTTCTTCCACCTTTAGACCCACTTTTTGATTTTTGTTGGAATCACCAAATTTATTGGAGGTTCTGTCCACTTTCCCCACCATCCACGATGTTTCTTTGAATTTCTAAAGCCCTCTACATATTTTTAAAAAATTGGTCTTTCTCCCAAAATCCATTCAATCTCTGCTATCCAGATCTGACCCCGAGTCAGTGTAAAATCCACCAAAAATCGCCATCTCCACCAATTCTTTCATAAAATATATCTCTGTTTTTCTCTCTTCGGTCTCTACAACTTTCAAGAAGGGCCCAAAAGTTGAATCGAAGGTCTACATCACGGTCAATGCCAACTCTCAGGAAAACTTGGTTCTGCCCTGAGTTTTCAGATCCAGTGAGCCACCAGCTTGAAAATTTGATAAAGGCCATCAACAGGAAATTCAATTTTATTTCTCTGGCCCTAGATCAAATTACTTTGAAAGAGCTTTCCAACGGTACCTCTTGTGTGTTAATCTGACGTCGGGAGTGACTGCCGCAGCAGATCTCGCCGCGTCGCGCGCTGCAAAATAGATTTGCAGATCCATAGCCAACAGCTCCGACGGGTGATGATCGGAGCCGTCCGGCCTCCGCTCGGCGAACCAGCACACCACCATCCCAGGGAGCGCCCCTCCAGAGGTACCCACCACAGTGGTGCCCCCCGGGTCCCACACGGCCCCTCGGACCAGCACGTGGGTCCCACGGTCGCGAGTACGAGTGCCGCCGAAGCTACACAAGAAGCTGCCCATCAACCCGAACCCGTTACTCCCGGGCCCCATTGTGTGACCCTTTACCTCCCTGCGTGGAGTGGGCACTCATATTCATTGCTGTAATATTTGTGTATTTACTATTCCGGGAGTACGAGATCGGTCGGGAAGTCGTCCCCACGCCAGGCGCGTGGAGGTATCGTGTTTGCTTCTTACTGGGCACTTTGCTTAGTTCGTATATACTTTATATGCTGCTGCTAGAGAGCATGATATGGTAACTTAGCTCGCTATTTATTGATATTCACTGCTGCTGCGAGAGAGAGCGAGACCGTCCCATGACCCGATCCAGGTACGAATTTGTGAGTTGACCACCCTAGCTCTTTGCTGGTTTCTCAACCGCACACGTCCGACGCTTCCCTCATTAGGGACGATCGCGAGCTTGCTTAGAGTCCGAGGATCGCATATCCATTTGGAGTCGAGTCGCGTGTCCGTCCTGCATCAGTTTGGTATCAGAGCGAGGTTGAGTCTAGGTGTCTAAAATAAAAAAAAAAAGTGTCTTTTTGGGTCGCATTTACATCCCTTTACTCGGTATATCAAAAGGTGTTGCCCGAACGTTAGGTTACGCCTATCGGGAAGGCCGCACACTTGCGCGAGTGATCTTCGGATCGATTATCTCCACCAGGTACCGAATATTGGTTTAGGTGTAGGTGCATCATCTTTGCATTAGTCGGCGTCTCCTAGTCTGTGTGTCGTGCATGCCCACCCGTCGGGGTACCCAATATTCGCCCCCACCACCATCTATGGCGGACCCCCGAGCCCCTAGTCTCGATGCATTAGTTGTGGCCGAAATGTTCCAAACCCTTATGGGACAAATGCAAGGATTGAATACACGTATCGATGGGTTAGGTACACAAATGGAAGAGTTGAGTACTCAAATGGATAGGATGGAATGGTTGAGTACATGAGTGAATGGCCTAGGCACCCGCCTAGAAGAAAGGATGAAGGCCTTAGAGTATAGGGCCGACGGGTCGAACCAGTCCGTTCAGGGATTGGTCGGGAGAGTTGCCGCACTAGAGAGAGACCCAGCCGAGGCACACCCGAGTGCCCCAGTCCAGGCACCCCTCCCACCTAGACAAGGTCAACCGAAGCTAGTTCATCAACCCGCGATTCCAAGGGTTCAAGGGGTAGCTGTTAGGAGGCGTGAAGTCCCCGAGGTGCATGACTATGAGTCCGATAACGAGCAGCGGGGATATGGTCGTGATCGTCGTCCTACACGGCGTACCCACGACCAAGATATGGATGAACGGGCCCCTAGGACCCTTCGGGCCGATCCTCCCACCTTTGATGGGTCCTTAGATCCAAAGGTCTATCTTGATTGGGAGGCTGGCATGGACCGATATTTTGAGTGGTTCGAGATGTCGGACCAACGAAAGGTCAAGTTCGCCAGGATGAAACTCTTAGGCCAAGCACAAACTTATTGGAGGAACATGGAGAACCTATTGTTTCATCGTCAAGAGCCTCCGATCGATACTTGGACCGAGATGAGGGAAAAGCTTAGGAAGAAGTACCTCCCTACCTCCTACCGCCAGCGTCTCATAGAAAGGTGGCAAAGTATCACCCAAGGAGACCGGTCCATCTCTGATTACATCACCGAGTTCGATGAATACTATTTACGATGTGATGCCACGGAATAAGACTCCCTTACCGTCTCCCGATTTCGGCGTGGTCTACGGCTGCACCTACGGTATGAGCTTCTCCGCCGCAAGGTAGACAGGTTGGAGGATGCATACCAAGTTGCTCTCGAGATGGAGCAATTCGAGGAAGAGTTCGAGTCTATTCCACAGTGGGGCTCCACTCCTCCCCGTAGTGCTGATTCACGTGGCTCCTTAGGCTCATACCCGAGGGGACCCATGGCTCGTCCTCATGAGCCCGCCCGTCAGGAGCACTTCGCTCCTAGACCTCGACCTTCCCCACCACGGGATCTACCTCCACCCCAACCACCGGCACCCGTCCCCCAGCACCCATAGCCCATCCTCTGGAACCGGCACCCCCACCCCTATTGCCCAAGACACCTACACCTCCACCATTGCTGCCTACACCCCCTACCCGTCGGGAGGATAAGGGTAAAGGCCCTTTTATCGGAGAGACCAGTAGGTCGCGAGTGTAGTGTTTCCACTGTCATGGGTTTGGCCACATTGCCTGTGAATGCCCCACCCATACCACACTAGCCCTAGGGGTTGGAGAAGCCTCGCCTTCTGGGCTCGAGCTTGTCACCTATGAGGCCGATCCGGCGCTAGCCGATGAGTACTATGGGGAGGAAGGTCTAGAGGAGTCTGCCGCAGCTCATGATGCAGTCACTTAGTGGTGATGATGTTACCACCTTCATTCTAGGGTCATATATGAGTCAGCGTGTTTCTTATTTGTGTGGTCTGTTTGTGTGGCTTGTTTGTGTTGTTTGCATACGTGTGTTAGTGCATGGTAAGTCTGCATGTGTCTTGTGCAAGCTCGTTGATGTCAGTCCCTTAAGAGGCGAGTGGACTCGCTCAATGAGTATGGGATCAGCTCTACATCTATATCCGAATCTAGTCACCTATAGGGACCCAGCAGTGATTCCTAGTGAGTCGTTGAGCCGCCTCCTCCCTTTGAGAGTGACCCCACCCGGAGTGACCACCTCTAGCCTTATTTCCACAGCAGCTTGTGCATATCGAGTATATATGGAATGAGCAGGTGACGGTCACTTGGAGTGGAGCGTACCCGCGCTACTTGGTACGGTGACAGATTCGTCGGAGCTATTCGCGCAGCAACACCCCTTACTCGACGGGGTTGAGTTCCTCCCACCCGGGATAATTGATGGGGACATCAATGGCTTATAGGGTGTATTAGTGTGTATTGGCTTGTATAGGTGTGTCTTATGGGTTGTATGAGTTTGTAATTGTGTATTTGTTTGATTTCTTTCATTTGGGCTCCTTTGTAAGGCTTTTAACAAGCCAATGGGTCACATTCCATATAGAATACATCAATGAGTTGCATTTAGAAGAGTCCATTAAGGGGTTAGTTCATATTGGGTTCATATTGGTCTTTAACTCACTTATGGCCCAAGTGGGCTTTTCCCCTCTCATGGACCACCAAGGTTTGGAAGGCCCAAGGCTAGACATGGGTTATAGGCTTGTGTTGGTTCGCCTTGGACCAGCCTAGGCCCAAGAATAGCCCAAGAAGGGGGCGCCCCTTGTTTTGGCCTTATTAGGCTAGGTAGGTGAAATTTAGGTGTGGTTTGAATGGAATTGGTGGTCCATGGAATTTATTTAATGTGTTTTGACCACATGGGAGAAATAATTTATTCTATCCCCTTAATACCCCTTTCAAATCTAGATCTGAGGTCATTTTGAGTCTTTTTACATTTTGTATAAATGCTTGTATTTTCACATTTTGTTAGAATTAATGAGAAGAAAATTTGTTGAATTGTCTTGAGCCTTAGAGCTTGGTGCGCCCCTCCCCTCTCTCCTCTAGTTTTCCTTCTCCATCCTCTGCATTTCAGGGTTGTGAACCCTTCTATCTTAGCCCCTCCACATCTGAGTTCATTCTGTGCCGCCGCCGTTCGTGCCGCCATCGAGCCACCGTGAGCGATCTACCGAAGTGCTGTCCAGGTTCTATTTTTCTGGACAGAGGTCACTCCGTGAATTTTAACTCCTAACTCCGACATCATCAGGAGTTGATATTTTCAGAGTTGGTTCCTATCTTGATTCCCAACCTCCAGTAAAAAAATCACGTCATTCAGAGTTCGTTTTATATTTTTCTATTATCGTGTCTTTCTATCTTCCTGATCTGTCCCCTTTCAGATCTGTGTAGCAGAAGCTCAGTTCTTCCACCTTTAGACCCCCTTTTTGATTTTTGTTGGAATCACCAAATTTATTGGAGGTTCTGTCCACTTTCCCCGCCCTCCACAATGTTTCGTTGAATTTCTAAATCCCTCTACATATTTTTAAAAATTTGGTCTTTCTCCCAAAATCTGTTCAATCTCTGCTGTCCAGATCTGACCCCGAGTCAGTGTAAAATCCACCAAAAATCGCCATCTCCACCACTTCTTTCATAAAATATATCTCCGTTTTCCTCTCTTCGGTCTCTACAACTTTCAAGAAGGGCCCAAAAGCTGAATCGAAGGTCTACATCGCGGTCAATGCCAACTCTCAGGAAAACATGGTTCTACCCTGAGTTTTCAGATCCAGTGAGCCAGCAGCTTGAAAATTCAATAAAGGCCATCAACGGGAAATTCAATTTTATCTCTCTAGCCCTAGATCGAAGTACTTTGAAAGATATTTCCAACGGTACCTCTTGTGCGTCGATTCGACGTCGGGAGTGACCGCAGCAGCAGATCTCGCTGGGTCGCGCGCTGTAAAACAGATTTGCAGATCCGTGGCCAACAACTCCGGCAGGTGACAATCGGAGCCGCCCGGCCTCCGGCCGGTGAACCAGCACACCGCCATCCCAGGGAGCACCCCTTCAGGCGTACCCACCACAGTGGTGCCTCCCGGGTCCCACACGGCCCCTCGGACCAGCACGTGGGTCCCACAGTCGTGAGTACGAGTGCCGCCGAAGCTACCCAAGAAGCTGCCCGTCAACCCGAACCCGTTACTCCCGGGCCCCATTGTGTCACCCTTTACCTCCCTGCGTGGAATGGGCACTCATATTCATTGCTGTAATATTTGTGTATTTACTGTTCCGGGAGTACGAGATCGGCCTAGAAGTAGTCCCCATGCCAGGCGCGTGGAGGTATCGTGTTCGCTCCTTACTCGGCACTTTGCTTAGTTCGTATATGCTTTATATGCCGCTGCTAGAGAGCATGATAGGGTAACTTAGCTCGCTATTTATTGATATTCACTGCTGCTGCGAGAGAGAGCGAGACCGTCCCATGACCCGATCCGGGCACGAATTTGTGAGTTGACCACCCTAGCTCTTTGCCGGTTTCTCAACCGCGCACGTCCGACGCTTCCCTCGTTAGGGACAATCGCAGCTTGCTTAGAGTCCGAGGATCGCATATCCATTTGGAGTTAAGTCGCGTGTCCGTGCCGCATCACCACCAAGGGGATATCAGGCATGTTAGTGATGCGACCTGCTTGGCCGGTGCTATTACTGCTGAAGAAACTGGCCAGATGGTCATATTGGGTTCCTATGCTCAGTCCGGGCATGCCTTCTAAGGGGTCTGCCCTTCCCCCTCTGTCTGTGCTGGTTCTGCTCCACCTGGGGTCGACTCTCCTCTCTGGGGGTCGACGCTTCCTCCTTGGGTTATGCTCTTGGCCTTTGTCTGCAAGGGGTTGGGCCTTCTGTTGGTGGTGGGGCTTCTTTGCCCGATGCTCAGGCATTTGCAAGGATTGACGACAAGCGTTCTGTTCTATTGGAAGGCCAGGCTCCCACTTCTTCCGGGGCTTTGGGTCCTTCTACTGAGGGTGATATCGGGGCTGAGTGCTCCTTTGGATTGCCTGCCCTTCACTTGTGGTGCCTAGTCCTGCTGTACCTCACGCTCCACCGGCCGCGGATGGATCCTCACATTCCTGCTCCAGCGACACTTCTCTATCCTTGCCCCCTCTTATCCAAGTCTTTGCTATTCCAGGTATGGAACCGGTCTCACATGTGAAGAACCTCACTGCTACTCACGCAAAATTTGTGGGCAAGGGCAATTTTGCCCCAGTGGAGGACCACGGTGCTAGAACCCGTCGTGGATTGCGCAGGAGCACCTCGGCTACCCTCTCCAACCTCCAAGATCTAGGAAGGCCCTAATCTGGAATATTCGTGTCATAGACAATGCCCAATCGGTGAGCAGGTTGAAACTTCTCATTCGACAACATGACCTTGGTATTATTGGCTATTCTTGAGCCCAAACTTCCTACCTCACTGCTGGAAAGGTATAGGCGGAAGCTTCGTATGACACATTGCATGGCTAACTCCACAAAAAAGGGACGCATCTGGGTCTTTTGGTGGGCTCCTTTCAATATTTCCTTAGTTTCCAGTTTGGACCAGCATATCACCATTTGTGTTAGCTCGGTGCTGGACTACAGCTTCTACACCTCCATTCTCCATGCTAGTTTCTCTCTGCCGGAGTGCCGTGTTCTGTGGGACCACCTTGTGGATTTCTCCACCTCTTGTGATAGGACCTGGCTCATAGGCGGGGCTTTAATAGCATTCTTCACCCTTCTGAGAAACGGGGGGGAAATCGGGCTTTCTCCCTCTCTATGGCCGACTTTCAGACCTGCGTCTCTGCATCCGGACTGGAGGACGTCGGCTTTCTTGGTGGCAGGTTTACTTGGTACAATGGACAAAGGTCAAATGGCATCTGGGCCAGGCTGGACAGGGTCCTCTTCAATGGTGTATGGACCATCTCCTGCCCGATCATTTTGGTGCACCATCTCTCCCGAGCATGCAGTGACCACAACCCCTTGTTACTATCTATGCTCTCTGTTGCCCCGCGGGTGCCGTCAAGGTTTTGTTTTTAGCAAATGTGGAAAACCCACGCTCAATTTCTGAGTGATTCCAAAGTGGCTTGGGATGCAGCTCCATCCTCCTCCTTCCCCCTCATTACTATGGCCCTTAAGCTCAAGCTCGTGAAAGCCTTCTACATGAATTGGAATCGGAATATCTTCAAGAATGTTTTTGCCAATGTCCAGGCCGCTGAAGACACTTTCTCCGTGGCACAAGCTACTTTTGACTCCGATCCTTTGGAGGCGCACCTCACGGCCTTTATGGCTACCAAGGACGGCCTAGACCTATGTAACACCCTAATTTTTTTTTTGTTTTTCCAGATCAGGATCCGTGAGTTCGGAGAGTCATTGTGAGTCCCGGAATGTGTTTTGGGCTTTACGTGGGTTTGTGTCTGACGAACCTTCGAAACCCTGTGCAGGGTGAACCGACGTGTTTTCGGGCACCGAGACGTCGCAGGCACGTTGTGCATTTTTCGAGGATGATGGGGAGTATTTTTCCCCATTTTTGTATTTTCTAGATCACGAAATTTCCGCGTGGGTTTTCTATTTAAACCAACCCTCACCCCCTCTCTCTCTCCCCATCTCTCATTTCTCTATTCTCACTCTCTCTCTTCTCTTTCTCTTCCCCTCTCCTCCGGGCGGCCGACGGAGGCGATGGCAGGCGAGGCAGAGATGCTGCGAGGGCGAGGAGCGAGGATGGGTCGAGGATGGGCGGTGGCGCGGTGTTCGTTATTCGTGAGTTTGAGGCGCCGGCGGTGGTTCGCAAGGCATTTCACTACGGAACGGGGCCCACGGTGCGCAGAATCTTTGGTGAAGGTAGGGGGATGGATCCTTAACCCCTATACTTCCTTTCCATCTTCGGTGGAGGTAGGGGGATGGATCCTTAACAGGTTGGTGGTCGATTGAACCCCTTTGGTAGACCAACCAAGGGGTTTAGGTCGACCGAAATGCATCAGACCAGCCCGTTTCAGCCTCCGGTCAGTCTTATTGAGACCCAATGACTGACCTATGGCCCCGTGGTTGTCCCAGACACCCGGTGGGTAATGTGACCATATTTTTGGGTGTCCGAAGATACCATTTTACCTTGATTAACGTGCCTATGGGTTTTAAGGGTCTAGGTTACCCTTTCGTGTTCCGAGCTTCCGTGTCACGCTTGTTCGAGTCGCCATATATCGGCATGAGTGCGGAGGGCTTTTTCCCCACGTCGTGAGCTTCTCCATAAAGCAGTTTCCGTATGGGCCGTACGTACGGCCTGTGGACTGTGAGTCCAATTACCCAACCTGGGGCTGGAGGATTTCTTAGCTTCCCATTGGAAGGGATTAAGCTCGACGGTCGTGGGCCGCCTTGAGGATTATTTTACCGAGGCTTCTGACCTAGGGGTAGGCGAGATTGACGACCTAGGGCTGTCCTGTGCCACGGCCTTGACCTGAGTCTTGTGACTCAAGGGCCATTGGGTTTAATAGGTTTAGTGGACTGCCCAGAGTCCGGTGGCATAGTGCCACCTATCTTCTGAGCTAATTTATGACGGGCTCGTGCGTAGCCTATCCGTATTCCGTGGTTTTCTTATGAGAGTCATTTTGCTCAATGAGCCCCCACTAGTCATACCTTGCCTTTGCACGCATGTGCATACCCACCAGGGAGTAGGTGGAGATCTACACCCATGAGAGAGACGATTTTTAGGCTGCTTACCGTAGGGCCTCCCTTGTAGCGGCTCGAGTCAGGGCCGGAAGGAAAACCACCTAGAGGGCCTGACTCATGCAGTCAGTCATTGTGTGCATACATGGTCGGGGACTTCGGACGCATGTTGACAAGCACTATTCCGACTAGATGCTTGTTTTGTGATTACTAGTACGGTGTCTCAATTTCCGCCTGGGGAGACAGGGAGACACCTGAGGCGTGGACTCAGACGTCAATCGACGCATCCGGCCTTGCTTCTAGTGGGCAGTACTCATGTCACACGAGATGGGTTTTCCCGTGTTTCTTGGTGGTTTCTGAGTGTCCTTCCGACACCGAGATCTAGGGTTTCTGGTAGCGTTATTGTGGGTTTTCCCTAGACGGCACCAGATTCACGACAACGAGGTAATGACAGTGTTCCCAGACCGCGTGGTCTTGGGCTAGGCCTTAGTCAGTGAGGACGGGTCTCCACGATAGCGTTGTGGTGGTGTTTCTCCTAGCAACGTAGCCATAGTTTTCCCGTTAGTCCGGTGGTCCCCCGACTGTGAGATCGGGGTGTGTTTCCCAGTACAATAGGAGTAGCTTAGAGCCGAGGTTTGACCGGCCCTATGCTTTCTGTTCCTGTTGTTGTTGCTGCTTTCCGTTACGGCCCTTGTTTATGGTAGGGGTTCCGAAGGACCCCTACTGAGTCAGTGAGATGAGGCTCACCCCTACTTTTCAGGTGTGGCGATTCCTCCTCAAAGTTCGTAGTTGTCAGCTCGTCGGGCCGAGTGTTCACTCGGCATTAGAGTACGTTCTTTTCCCTGTAGATTGTACTTTTTGGACCATACTCTATAGTTAGTTTATTTAATTGTTATATTATTGTTGTTCCTACTTTATTTCTTATTTCCATATACCTCTACACACACACATCCTTTATCCCTTCCGACCCCTCCAGCTCATGGGCGGCGGACCAAGATTCGAATGGTATCGGGTCCTTCCCGATACTCAGATCTTAGGTCGTTACAGATGGTATCAGAGTGAGTGTGTTTATGGAGTGTACATGGGAATTCAAGATAATTACAGTGATCAGAATCCATAAGGTCCAGTACAGTCGGCAGCTGGCATAGGATTTTGTGTTTATTTTTCACTTTATTTCTCGCTTGAGAGCTAGAGTGCGCGCCGTTCGCACTGTGAAGGTGGTTGTTGTTTCGTTGGAGTGCCAGTGTGGGGCCTGGAGAATGAGATAGAGAGATTTCTTCTCAATGGGTGGTGCCCCAGTGATGCAATGTTAGGCAGAGGTTGTCGGCAGGTGCCTGTCTGTGGTGCTGCATTCGAGGAATTCGCAGCAAGGTCAGGTGGCTGGCGAGGATTGTTCATAGTTAAGTGGTCATAAGTGTGCTCTAAGGGAGTTAATGTCATTTTGGCCACCCAAATTTAAGGTTTACCCAGCCCCTGAGGTGTCGAGATCGTGGTTTGAGGCGGTAGAGTGGGTGCCATGATCGAGAATGTGCTTGGATGAGTGGAGGATTTTTTAAAAAAGCTACTGATTGTCGAGCTCGACGTTCCTGTTGTGCTCTGTGGCATTTGAAATGGCGTGCAAGTCTTGATTATTTTGCGGATTTTGAGGCAGGAATGGGCAGAGTTGTCCCATGGAGCTCTAAGTCCTACGTATTTGCGTGTGAATGGACTGCTTTAGTCCTGGATTTGGTTCGAGAATTATGTGGCAATGGTTTGGTTCTGGCCCAGATTATGGAATTTGGGGCCATTACGCCACTCTTGGATGCGCTGTGCGAGACTACAGGTGAGATGTGAAGGTTTCACGGCAGATTCGGGACTCGGGGATGAGCGTTAGCGTATGCCGAACGTGGTTCGTGTCGTGGCTCTTGGCGTGGTGGTCCACGCGGTGGCAGCTCAGAAGATGGATATTTTGAGGATCCAAGATTCGAGAATGGATCGGTGTTAGCACAGACGGATTCGAGGGAATGATGTTCGAAGGCTAGGGGTGTAGCAGCCTTCAAGCCTGGCATCTTTTATGGTTTATTTGCTCCTCGGTAAGCGTTTGGCGTATTAATGGTTCCGAGAGCTGAGACAGGCATATGAAAGGAGCATGTAGCAGCGGCTAGCTCAACTGCTATGGTAGTATGTGTGACTGGCGATCAGCAGAGTTAGTGCTCAAGACATGGCGAGTTGCAGTTCGTGGAATTACAACGGTGGTGCATTGAGAGATGCTGTGATCGTGGTCCGACGAGACACTTGGGGAGTGTTGTCGAAGGAGCTGACCTGTCACACCCCGACGTGGAATATCGAGGGCGCGACGAGTCGTAAATAAGCGTGTCAATCAGAGCGTGTATAAATTAATTCCTAACGACAGAAATGAATGGGAAAATGATAATTTTATTTTATCAAAATGAAGTTTACAACACTAATTGATAAGTCATAAAGGCAAACTACAAACTTACAATCCAAAATACATCATCCTTGTAAAAACACTAATGACCTACATAAACCTAGGTAAAAGGAAAATCACTCTCTCAATCTTGTCCATTCCCTTGATCATTTTCATTCCCTGCAACAATTAACCAAAACGTAGGGTGAGCTAAAAGCTCAATAGGATTTTATATCTCTAAAAACCAGGCAATCTTTAAGTATTAACAATTTAAGCAATTTTTGAAGTTGTATCGAGAAGTGTATAAACATGAATGGAATTTCTAAGTAATTTAGATAACAAGATATCAAGATGAATTTCCAAGTAATGACTTTGAACAAGTAAAGAATTTCATGTAATTGGCCATTTTACGCAAGTCAAGTAATTCATGTATTTATCGAGTAATTATGTAAACAAGTAATCAAATACCAATAACGAAATGTGGAATGCCGTATCAAGTAAATCTATCATGCACTTCGGTGCAATGTCACACCGTAGGCCAATCAACTCTCATGGGTACAAATACTTTTGGGCGCTCCCCCCAGGACCAGACCGGGCCCCATTAATGCCAAGCATTGAGTCATATGGATCAAAAGATCCCAAATACGCCTAGATATCCACTTTAATGTATATGGCCAATGAATTTTAAGAAATAGGGTATTGTAAATAAGTACAGATCTGGCAAAAATTCTAGAAGTTACAAGAAAAGTGGATAATAGTTTTAAGGCATAATGTTTAACGACATTAAGTCGTGGAATTCAAGAACGAACGGTAACTAGGAAAAAATTCAAGTAGATGGAATTATTTTAAATTTCATAGTCTAATCTGATGTGCATTTTTAATAATCAAGTGTTTTAGGTAAGAAGTAAAATTTTCAGATTTTAAAATCTTGATTTTTGGTATTTACTATTTATTTACTATTTATTCATCAATGTACTAGTTATTTGATAAGAAAATAGAGCTTATGTAATAAATTTCAAGTGTCACTTTACTGCTGAGATGATAAGGTAGACTTTTCGTGCTGGAATTAACTTTTTATCATACTGAAAATTATTATTTAATATATCAATATGAATACTTAACATGCTAATAATCCTTGTACACTAACATACTAATGAGGTGACAAACATGAGTTTATCATGCTGTTTGTCTAAATTTGCTGATAACAAAAATAATTTTTTTATGCGGAAAACATTTTTTTATACATTTATTTGTTAATTATTCATTAAGAAAATAGGTTTATCATCCGAAAAATAATTTTTAAATAGCTTTAGCATGCTGAAATTAATGATAAAATGCTAAAATAATCATGACATAGTGTAAATGATTTTATATTACTGAAAGTAATTTTTCTAGCATGCTGAAATTAATTTTTATCCCTTTATTTACTATTTTCTTGCTAGAAAATATCCAAAAATCAGTTTTAAATAAATTTAACATGCTGCAAAAATAATTTCCTATCTCAATATGCAGGAGGTAAATTTATCATACTAGAAATAATTTTTATCATGCTGAAACTAATTTTTATACATTACTTTACTAATAACATGATAATATAGATTTATTTCCATGCTGAAAAATAGTTTAAAATAACTTTAATATGCTGAAAAATAGTCTTAACAAGCTCAAATAATTCTAACATGCCGGAATTAATTTTATCATGCTGGAACTATTTTTTAACTTGCTGGAAATATTTTTCATGTATCAATTTACTAATTACTTAATAGGAAATTAGGTTTACCATGCATAAAAATATTTTAAATAGATTTTAGCATTCTGAAAATAACTTTCACATCTCAGTATGTATAAAATAATTTTATCATGTTGGAAGTAAATTTTAACATGCTGAAAATAATTTTCATGTATTAATTTACTAATTACTTCATAACAAAAAAATAAGTTTAACATAAAAAATTATTTTTTTTCTTGATAATATGATAGAAAATATTTTTATCATGCTGAAAATAATTTCAATATATCAATTTTCTGATAACCATATTTTTAGAAGCTGGAAATAATTTCCATGCATTAATTAACCAATTGTTTGATAGAAAAATAGATTTTTCATGCTGAAAAATAGTATTTAATTATATTTATCATGCTAAAAATAGTTTTCAAACTTTAGTATAAATAAAATCAATTTTACCATTCTGGAAGTAATTTTTAGCATATTGTAAATATTTTTCATACATTAAATTACTAATAATATGGTAAAAATAGATTTTTCATGGTAAAAAAAATATTTTTATTGAGGTTTCCAGACATGTGAACGCCTTTAAAAGTTTATTTTAATAAAATTTAATTTTTTTTTCATTTTTATTACTATTTTTATAATTTTTTATGGAGGCGTCCAATTACTTGGACGCCTTTATAAATTAAATCTAATAAAATTTTAAAAAATTTATATTGAGGCGTCTAACCCTTTGGACGTCTTTATAAATTTATTTTAATAAAATTTTAATTTTTTATAGAGGCGTCCAGGTAATTGGACGCCTTCTTGAAATTGTTTTATTTTTTTTTTTTGAATTTAGGGCGGAGGGAAAAGTATATATGAGCGCGTCTAATCTGGTAGACGTGCTCTGTTGACACGTCCAGATGGCTGGACGTCTTCTTAAATATTATTATATTTCTTTATTTTTGAATTCTGGTGGATGTAAAAGCGTCTGAGAACACGTCTTATCTGGGAGACGCGTTCATTAACGCGAACTGAGTTTTAACCGCCACGGTTTTCTTAAGAAAAAACGTGAACACCCTTCAATAAAATGCTAATAACTTACTCATTTCTCAATGAAATTTAGGGAAACAGGTATTAATGGAAAGAGCATTGAAAAATACACAAGATAGCATGCTTTAATAAGAGTTTAGTCTGAGAGACACCTACCTTTAGACGGATCTAAAGAAATATCCCCAAATATAAAGAAACTCCTTGATGTTCCAAATCCACCTTCAAATCTCCACTAATTCTTGCAACATCATAACCTTAGCCTCCATGGATGAGTTGAGGGTCGAATGGGGCTCTATTTATAGCCAAAACTTGGCCAATTTTGTCAAGATTTCTCACCTAATTTCACATAACCCATTAGCTACGAATTAGAAGAAAATTCACATTTCTTCTCTTAATCTAGCCTCAATTTGGTGTGAAACCAATGTAAAAACGACTGGTCTAAAGTTATAAGTTAGGTATGGTTTGATTTTTGAGTCAATCTTTTAGAAATGGGGTTATTTTAATCCCTTAAATATCATATTAAACACATGTTATGAATTTAAGACTATTTATCTTGTATTAAATCCTTTAATCCATTAATCTAACCCATTATGAATTATCCAATGGGCCAATTATGATCCTAGTCCATTATATGGACTTTTATTGGGCTTACTATGATTTATCAAAGGTTTAAAGCATTTAATTTTCTATTTACTTTAAGTAAATGCAAATAAATTCAATAAACTAGCGCATTTCATATAGTAAAAATATAATTTGATTATTTCATAAAAATTTTAATTACATAATGAAATTGAAAATTTTATTTCTCATTTAATTATCGGGTTTCTACATCCTCCCCTACTTAAAAGAATTTGGTCCTCCAAATTCACATTATATAATTAAAATTCAAAAATTCGAGTAGAAAGGTCGAATTTCTAACCTAAGATTAAATCCGGGTATTTCTTCTTGATGGATTCTTCTAATTCCCAGGTTGCTTCCTCGAATCCACGCTTGCTCCATTGAATTTTCACCATCGGTATGGCCCGATTCTTCAGTTGGTGCAATTTCCGATCCAATATTTTGATCGGTCTTTCTTCATATGATAAGTCCTTTTGGAGTTTCAATTCTTCAAATTGAATCACATGTGAAGGATCATAGACGTATTTTCTTAGCATGGATACATGGAATACGTCGTGTACACCTGCCAGTTGAGGAGGTAAAGCTAGTTTGTATGCTACCTCACCGATTCTCTCTAGAATCTCGAAAGGGCTGATAAATCTCGGACCTAGCTTTCCTTTGATGCCAAATCTTCTAATTCCTCGTGTAGGTGAGATCTTTAAGAAGACATGCTCCCCCACTTAGAATTCAAGGTCTCTCCTCCGATTATCGGCATAACACTTTTGTCGTGATTGAGCGACTTTTAATCTTTCTTGAATTATCCGGATTTTGCTAGTTGTATCTTGGACAATATCGGGACCAAGCAATCCCTTCTCTCCAGCATAGAGGCGATCTGCAGCTTCGGCCATAAAGAACTTCAAATGGTGCCATTTGAATACTAGACTGATAGCTATTGTTATAAGCGAACTCAGTCAGCGGTAAGTACTCATGCCAACTTCCACCGAAGTCTATCATGCAGGCTCTCAACATATCTTCAATAATTTGATTCATCCTCTCGGTTTGTCCATCCGTCTAAGTGTGAAAAGCCGTACTAAACCTTAGTCTAGTACCCATAGATGATTGTAAATCCTTCCAGAAATGAGAGGTGAATCTCGGATCTCGGTCCGAAATAATATAGCTTGGAATACCGTGCAGCCTTACGATCTCCTTGATATATAAGGCGGCTAGAACATCCACGGTCCATTTAACCTTGATAGATAAAAAGTGAGCAGACTTGGTTAACCGGTCCACAATTACCCATATAGCATCGAAACCACTTCGGGTCTTCGGTAATCCAACTATGAAGTCCATGCCGATACTATCCCATTTCCATTCTGGTATTTTGAGAGGCTTGAGTTTACCAGCCGGTTTGAGGTGCTCGGCTTTAATTTGTTGACATACCAAGCATCGACTTACGAACTCGACTACCTCTCTCTTCATGTTTGGCCACCAGAATGTTCTCTTGAGGTCTTGGTACATTTTTGTAGCACTGGGGTGAATAGTGTACCTTGACCGATGTGCTTCCTCCAAGATTTTTCCCTTGATAGTAGAACAATCGGGTATACAAGTTCTTCCTTTAAATAATAGCCTTCCATCATCAGCTAAATGGAAATCCGGTCGTTGATCTAATTTCTCTTTAATTTCAACGATCATCGGATCATCACCTTGTCGTTCCTTGACTTTCGAGAGTAACTCGGGTTGGAGTCGAATATTAGCAATAAAGACTCCGTCTTCCTTCTCCTCCATATTGAGGTTTAAGTTGGCCATTTGCTCAAGTAGATGCCATTCTTTAACCATCATACTCGATAATAAAGCCATTGGTTTTCGGCTAAGTGCATCAGCTATGGCATTGCCTTTTCCTGGGTGATATTGTATAGAGAAATCAAAATCCTTTAAATATTCCAACCACCGTCTTTGTCTCATATTGAGCTCCTTTTGAGAGAATAAATATTTGAGACTCTTGTGATCAGAATACACTGTAAAGGCTTCGCCATAGAGGTAATGTCGCCAGATATTCAAAGCAAAAGACCACAGCTGCCAGTTCTAGGTCATGTACGGGATAATTTTCCTCGTGCTTCTTCAATTGCCGTGAGGAATAAGCTATGACCTTGCCATGTTGCATTAATACGCAATCTAGGCCAATACTAGATGCATCAGCATACACTTCGAATCCTCCTCCTTCCGTAGGTAATGTGAGAATAGGAGCAGTCGTCAGACAATCCTTTAAAGTTTGAAAGCTTTTCTCGCATTCCTCGGACCATATAAAAGGATTCTCCTTCCTTGTCAATCTTGTTAAAGATACTGCGATCTTTGAGAAATCCTTGATAAATCTTCGGTAATATCCAGCCAATCCCAAGAAACTTTGAATTTTCGTTACACTTGTAGGTCTTTCCCAGTTCTTAACAGCCTCGACCTTTTATGGATCAACAGCTATACCGTTTCGGGAAATTATGTGACCGAGAAAAGAAACTTTCTCCAACCAGAAATCACATTTGCTTAATTTGGCATAAAGATTGTGATCTCTTAATAATTAAAGGGCCTTCTTGAGATGTTCTTCATGTTCTTCCTTGGACTTGGAGTAGATCAAAATATCGTCGATGAATACAACCACAAATTGATCGAGGTACGGCCTGAATACGCTGTTCATCAATTGCATAAATGCGGCAGGCGCATTTGTTAAGCCGAAAGGCATAACGGTGAACTCGTAATGACCATACCGACTCCGGAATGTTGTCTTGTGAATATCACTTTCTTTAATCTTCAATTGATGATAACCAGATCGAAGGTCGATCTTTGAGAAATATCGAGCTCCGGAAATCTGGTCGAATAATTCATCAATCCTTGGTAAAGGATATTTATTCTTGATGGTGAGTTGATTCAATTGCCGATAATCAGCACATAACCTCATCGAACCATCCTTCTTCTTGACAAATAAGACCGGGGCTCCCCAAGGTGAAGTACTTGGTCGGATAAACCCCTTCTCCAGTAATTCCAGTAATTGATCCTTTAATTCTTTCATTTCCACGGTAGACATCCGATATGGAGCTTTAGAAACTGGTGCCGCTCCCGGAATTAAATCAATAGAGAATACCACCTCTCTCTCTGGAGGAATACCAGGCAATTCGTCCGGAAATACATCAGAATAATCCCGAACGATAGGAATATCCTTTAGAATGGGTTCCGTATGTTTGGTCATTATGATAGAAACTAAGTAACCGGCACAACCCTTCCTTAATAATTTTTCGGCTTTATGGGCCGAAATGAGAGGTATGTGCTTGGAATGCCTGATACCCGAAAATAGAAGGTCGGGGTAACCCATCAAAGTTACCGTCCCCAACTTGCAATTTACACTAGCTCCATGTGTAGATAGCCAGTCGGCACCCAAAATAACATCATATCCTTCCATCTCCATGCATACCAAATCAGCGGGTAAGTTATAACCACTAATTAGAATTTCACTATCAGGATAGAAGTGTTTAATCTCCGTTCCCGTTCCAATAGGGGTAGTGATAGTGAGTGTAGAATCTAACGGAACAGACTTCATAAGTAAAAGACCAACAAATCTTCTAGATATAAATGAATGTGTAGCTCCAGTGTCAAATAAGATAGAGGCAGGCTTGTAGTATATGAAAAGAGTACCTTCTACGACTCCTCCTTCCTCGGTAGGTTCCGCATTCATTAGAGCTTGGAGTCTCCCTTCCTTCTTTGCAATAATTGGAAGCTTTGCTAGTGATGGAGCTTGCTCATTGAGAAGAGGGCAATTCGGGATCCTATGCTCCCGACTCCCACATCGAAGACATGCGCCGAGTTTTCTCCAGCATTCCTCGGCTATGTGTCCGGGCTTCTAGCAATATTTGCATAATTCCTTTGATGGCGTAAAGAAAAGAACAATTTGTTTGTCAAAAGTCCTCAGCTTCTTGTCCCCTTGAAAATTACGTCCACCCTTGCTGAAATTACGCCCGTCCTTGTTGAAGTTACGCCCGTCATTGGGCCTTTTCTTCCCGAAGGAAGGTTTGAAACTTTCGGACCCAGTAACTTGCTCTCTCTTGGCTTCCCTTCCTCAGATGCGATCCGATAACTCCATTGCATCTTCTAGGAGTTGAGCTCTTCGTACCATATCAGAATATAATTGAATATCCATCGGGACGAGTTGAGTAATATATTACGGCTTAAGGCCATTTATGAATCTCCTTGCCTTCATTTTCTCGGTACCCACGAGATGTGGAGCGTACCTAGATAACCTTGAAAATTGTGCCTCATATTCGGCGACCGATAATCCCCTTTGCTTTAAGGTGGCAAACTCGGCGGCCTTCCTTTCTTGCACCCGGTCGGAGAAATATTTACTATTGAAGTGTTCCACGAACTCTTCCCATAATACTTGGTCGTGCGGTAAAGTAGCTTCGACCGATTCCCACCAGGCACGCACATCTCTTTCCAGTTGGAAAGTAGCAAGTAAGACCTTCTCCTCCTCGGCACATTGCATGACTCGAAAAATCCTCTCGATCTCCTTAATCCAATGTTCGGCCTCGTCCGGGTCCGTAGATCCTGCGAACCGGGGAGGGTTCATGCTCCGAAAATTCCTATGTAAATCTCCGGCTCCTCGGTTTGCTCCTCCCTGAGCAACCTGTTGGAGGGCTTGGGTTAAGCCTTGAACGGTGCGCTGCATCTCGCGCCATTGAGCTCTCTCAGCGGCCATTTGCAAGAATTAGCCTGAAACCACAATTCCAAGGTTTAATTGTTTTATTCTTGTGTTTATTTCTTGATAAATCTTTTCTTTAGAACTTAACCCGTGTTTCTACCCAAACTTACCGAGAAAGTTTAAGTCCTTATCCAAGTTTCCAGATATTGATCTAAAACCTAACCTAAGTTTAAGAATAAACCTAAAGTTGTGAAACCTAGGATTTTATGTAACCTAGGCTCTGATACCACAAAGACTGTCACGTCCCGACGCGGAATATCGAGGGCGCGACGAGTCGTAAACAAGCGTGTCAATCAGAGCGTGTATAAATTAATTCCTAACGACAGAAATGAATGAGAAAATGATAATTTTATTCCATCATAATGAAGTTTACAACACTAATTGATAAGTCATAAAGGCAAACTATAAACTTACAATCCAAAATACATCATCCTTGTAAAAACACTAATGACCTACATAAACCTAGGTAAAAGGAAAATCACTCTCTCACTCTTGTCCATTCCCTTGATCATTTTCATTCCCTGCAACAATTAACCAAAACGTAGGGTGAGCTAAAAGCTCAATAGGATTTTATATCTCTAAAAACTAGGCAATCTTTAAGTATTAACAATTTAAGCAATTTTTGAAGTTGTATCGAGAAGTGTATAAACATGAATGGAATTTCTAAGTAATTTAGATAACAAGATATCAAGATGAATTTCCAAGTAATGACTTTGAACATGTAAAGAATTTCATGTAATTGGCCATTTCACGTAAGTCAAATAATTCATGTATTTATCGAGTAATTATGTAAACAAGTAATCAAATACCAATAACGAAATGTGGAATGCCGTATCAAGTAAATCTATCATGCACTTCGGTGCAATGCCACACCGTAGGTCAATCAACTCCCATGGGCACAAGTACTTTTGGGCGCTCCCCCCAGGATCAGACCGGGTCCCATTAATGCCAAGCATTGAGTCATATGGATCAAAAGATCCCAAATACGCCTAGACATCCACTTTAATGTATATGGCCAATGAATTTCAAGAAATAGGATATTGTAAATAAGTACAAATCTGGCAAAAATTCTAGAAGTTACAAGAAAAGTGGATAATAGTTTTGAGGTATAATGTTTAACGACATTAAGTTGTGGAATTCAAGAACGAACGGTAACTAGGAAAAAATTCAAGTAGATAGAATTATTTTAAATTTCATAGTCTAATCTGATGTGCATTTTTCATAATCAAGTGTTTTAGGTAAGAAGTAAAATTTTCAGATTTTAAAATCTTGATTTTTGGTATTTACTATTTATTTACTATTTATTCATCAATGTACTAGTTATTTGATAAGAAAATAAAGCTTATGTACTAAAAATAAGTTTTACTTGTTGGAAATAAATTCCATGTGTCACTTTACTGCTGAGATGATAATGTAGACTTTTAGTGCTGGAATTAACTTTTTATCGTACTGAAAATTATTATTTAATATATCAATATGAATACTTAACATGCTAATAATCATTGTACACTAACATACTAATGAGGTGACAAACATGAGTTTACCATGCTATTTGCCTAAATTTTCTGATAACAAAAATAAATTTTTTTATACTGAAAAATATTTTTTATACATTTATTTGTTAATTAGTCATTAAGAAAATAGGTTTATCATGCTGAAAATAATTTTTAAATAGTTTTAGCATGATAAAATTAATGCTAAAATGCTAAAATAATCATGACATAGTGTAAATGATTTTATCTTACTAAAAGTAATTTTTCTAGCATGCTGAAATTAATTTTTATCCCTTTATTTACTATTTTCTTACTACAAAATATGCAAACATCAGTTTTAAATAAATTTAACATGCTGAAAAAATAATTTCCTATCTCAATATGCAGGAGGTAAATTTATCATACTAGAAATAATTTTTATCATGCTGAAACTAATTTTTATACATTACTTTACTAATAAAATGATAAAATAGATTTTTTTACATGCTGAAAAATAGTTTAAAATAACTTTAATATGTTGAAAAATAATCTTAACAAGCTAAAATAATTCTAACATGCTGGAATTAATTGTATCATGCTGGAAGTATTTTTTAACATGCTGGAAATACTTTTCATGTATCAATTTACTAATTACTTAATAGGAAATTAGGTTTACCATGCATAAAAATAGTTTAAATAGATTTTAGTATTCTGCAAATAATTTTCATATCTCAGTATGTATAAAATAATTTTATCATGCTGGAAGTAAATTTTAACAGGCTGAAAATAATTTTCATGCATTAATTTACTAATTACTTCATAACAAAAAATAAGTTTAACATAAAAAAAAAATTCCTCATAATATGATAGAAAAGATTTTTATCATGCTGAAAATAATTTCAATATATCAATTTTCTGATAACCAGATTTTTAGAAGCTGGAAATAATTTCCATGCATTAATTAACCAATTGTTTGATAGAAAAATAGATTTTTCATGCTGAAAAATAGTATTTAATTATATTTGTCATGATAAAAATAGTTTTCAAACTTTAGTATGAATAAAATCAATTTTACCATTCTGGAAGTAATTTTTAGCATACTGCAAATATTTTTCATGCATTAAATTACTAATAATATGGTAAAAATAAATTTTTCATGGTAAAACAAATATTTTTATTGAGGCATCCAGACATTTGGACGCCTTTAAAAGTTTATTTTAATAAAATTTATTTTTTTTATTTTTTTTATATTTTTTATTGAGGCGTCCAATTACTTGGACGCCTTTATAAATTAAATCTAATAAAATTTTAAAAAAATTATATTGAGGCATCTAACCCTTTGGACGTCTTTATAAATTTATTTTAATATAATTTTAATTTTTTATAGAGGCGTCCAGATAGGTGGACGCCTTCTTGAAATTGTTTTAATATATTTTTTTGAATTTAGGGCGGAGGGAAAAGTATATATGAGCACGTCTAATCTGGTAGACGTGCTCTGTTGACGCATCCAGATGGATGGACGCCTTCTTAAATATTATTATATTTCTTTATTTTTGAATTCTGGTGGATGTAAAAGCGTCTGAGAACACGTCTTATCGGGGAGACACGTTCATTAACGCGAACTGAGTTTTAACAGCCACGATTTTCTTAAAAAAACGTGAACACCTTTCAATAAAATGCTAATAACTTACTCATTTCTCAATGAAATTTAGGGAAACAGGTATCAATGGAAAGAGCATTAAAAAATACATAAGATAGCATGCTTTAATTGGAGTTTATCCTGAGAGACACCTACCTTTAGGCGGATCTAAAGAAACATCCCCAAATATAAAGAAACTCCTTGATCTTCCAAATCCCACTTCAAATCTCCACTAATTCTTGCAACAGCATAACCTTAGCCTCCAGGGATGAGTTGAGAGTCGAATGGGGCTCTATTTATAGCCAAAACTTGGTCAATTTTGTCAAGATTTCTCACCTAATTTCACATAACCCATTAGCTACGAATTAGAAGAAAATTCACATTTCTTCTCTTAATCTAGCCTCAATTTGGTGTGAAATCAATGTAAAAACGGCTGGTCTAAAGTTATAAGTTAGGTATGATTTGATTTTTGAGTCTATCTTCTAGAAATGGAGTTATTTTAATCCCTTAAATATCATATTAAACACATGTTACGAATTTAAGGCTATTTATCCTTTATTAAATCCTTTAATCCATTAATCCAACCCATTATGAATTATCCAATGGGCCAATTATGATCCTAGTCCATTATATGGACTTTTATTGGGCTTACTATGATTTATCAAAGGTTTAAAGTATTTGATTTTCTATTTACTTTAAGTAAATTCAAATAAATTCAATAAACTAGCGTATTTCATATAGTAAAAATATAATTTGATTATTTCATAAAAATTTTAATTACATAATGAAATTAAAAATTTTATTTCTCATTTAATTATCGGGTTTCTACATGACCTGACGGTGGTAATGGTTTTTCTTGATGCTGGAAGGTGCGGTTCCCAGCATGCACGTGGCTCAAGGTCTGGTCAGGTGCGGAGATCACCCGCCTTGTAGGACGTATATTGGTTTCTCCTTGGTTGCAGAGATCGCATTTTGCCAAGTTCGTCGTCTTGCATTATGTGTTCGGATTGGTTGGCCTCACTTGTGTGCCATAAGATCCGTGTGAGACGCGTCCTATGTTGTGGCAATGTGCTTGCCTGTGAGAAGCGTTGCCCATTCCCTTGAGGCTTGAGGGTGTTGGCATTGTTCCGAAAGGATAAGTGCCAGTTGGGCAGTGATTGCGAAGACTCGTAGCTGGTGTTGTGATTCCTGATGTGTTAGGGATCAGAGCCTGCAGAATTGCAGAGGATTGCGAGATTAAGAGAGCGAAAAATTGTGCTTGGGTTCGAGGTAATTGGGTCTCTCCTCACCTTGTTCCCCAGAGTTAGCCAGCTGAGTTGAGGATCGTCGGGATGGTGAATCTCGAATTGTCTATGATGGTTGTGCACGTGGATAAGAGTGCACAGCGGAAGTCTATTGGACCCATAGCCTGCAAGCCCAGGATCTTGGCATTGGTTGCTATGGGCGGTTTCCCGAGGATGAGAAGAGAATCGGAGGATTGGTTCCACAGTATGAGTCGTTGTTGGCTATGTGGGCCATGTCATTACCATGCCATTGCTTGAGGCATCGTGGTTTGTGGCATTGACAGGATGGTGATTTGGGGAAATATGTTGGCAAGTGTGCCGCATGAATACCCCGTTCATTGGTTAGAAACTGTGTCAGGCGTTGGTGTTGAACCCGGATGGGGGTTGTGAGGAATCGCCAGACGGAGGACAAGGATGCGATGGTCAGAGTCAGTGACTTGTTGCTCGACTTGAGTTGGAAGTTGTGTCCTCGGATGAGATAGTGGTTCCCCAGGAGTGATCTCTGAGAGATTATGACTCCCAGTTGGTAGCTATGCTGAGTGATCGACCATGGCAAGGTCTGTATTATCAAGAGGCCCAGTTGAGTCCGAGAGTTTCGGAATGATGTGGAAGAGGACTCAGCGGTGATAAGAATTTGCGAGGTTTGGGGACTCGTGTGCATTGGTCGCGGCGTCGTCGACCAGATTACTGTGGTGGCAGGCGGCACTTGTCTATTCTGAAGACGTGTGTCGTGGATCATTTGGTTGTTGTCCTGTGGCTCTATGATGAGAGCGGAGCCGAGGATTGGCAGGAGTCCATCGGAAGTAATAGAGATGAGATAGGATTGATGAGATAGGAAGATGGACCCCGCCTACGTGCGAGATCCCTGAAGGGACGTTATCATTGGATGGTGAGCCTTTGTCTTGTGACCAACATGCGAGGATTTCCCTGTAAGCCTGAGTCGAGTGAGGTGAGGACCGAGGATTTCGGAATCTTGTCATTTTGTTTCGTTGTGCTCACCTGAGAGGGTAGAGTTGGTGTGAGGATCGGGATCGGATGCGGTATCCGATTGAGGTTCGGCTCGAGATGGAGTAATGGTCTGCGCGAGAACCAACGGATGGCCTGTCGAGATTTGGGATGTTCTCATCGGATCTGGAGGAGGACTAGGAAAGAAGGAAGAAGTTGAGCAAGTGAAGGTTTCCCATTGATGAATAGTTGGTGACCAGCAGATGGTCTTTCATAGATAGAAGATGCTAGTTGTAGCGAGTCAGGAACGGTAAGAACCGTGTGCAAGTAAGGCCTTTGGTGGCCGGTTATGAGGTGTGCCTTTTTTCAGATGGGATTTGGGCTTTGTCAAAGTTTGAGTTCTGACAGAGCTGGTCAAGTACAGTTATTAGCGTTTTGCTTGCCAAGTGTGAGATGGTTCATGGCGCAGAGCCGAAGGAATTTTCGCAGTCAACTGTGATGACTGTGTGAGTTGGTCGAAGCTCAATGACGATTGTCCCTGGTGTAGGGCGTGAGACCAGTTATCAGAATGAGAAGTTGACGTTCAATTGGTCCACTGAGCATGGGGTTTTATCGGTGGTTGTTTCTCATAACGAGGATTACGTTTCCTCGGTGAGCGAGATCGCGGCAGCGATGCCGTGGTTAGATTTTTCTTGCGGCTAAGGTGATGCCAGACTTGTTCCTTTTTGTGTTATGCCTGCTCTGATGATCAATGTGTGTTATGAGAGGAGCGAGGCATGATGACCGTGATCAAGGTCTGGCTGTATCCCTTAGGAGAAGTGTCTCCGCGAGTGTCGGGTTTTACTGGAGCTCTGGGGGAGTTGCCAACTGGGTGTGTTGTTCTTCCCCTGTGCCCTACTGGTTGCCTCAAATTTTAAGGATGAAATTTCTGTAAGGAGGGGAGAACCGTAACACCCCATAAAATTTTTCATTTTTCTGGATCAGGATCCGTCAGTTCGGAGCATCGTTGTGAGTCCCGGAACGTGTTTTGGGATTTACGCGGGTTTGTGTATGACGAACCTTCGGAACCCTGTGTAGGGTGAACCGACGTGTTATCGGGCTCCGGGACGTCGCAGGCGCATTGTGCGTTTTTCGAGGATCGTGTGGAGTATTTTTTCCCATTCTTGTATTTTTTGGATCACGAAATTTCTGCGTGGGTTTTCTATTTAAACCAACCCTCACCCCCTCTGTCTCCCCATCTCTCATTTCTCTCTTCTCACTCTCTCTCTTCTCTTTCCCTTCCCCTCACCTCCGGGTGGCCGACAGAGGTGATGGCGGGCGAGGCAGAGATGCTACGAGGGTGAGGAGCGAGGACGGGTTGAGGATCAAGGGGTGGTGACGCAGTGTTGGTCGTTCGTGAGCTCGAGGCGTCAGTGGTGGTTCACGAGGCATTTCACTACGGAACGACGTCCACGGTGCGCAAAATATTCGGTGGAGGTAGGGGGATGGATCCTTAACCCATGTACTTCCTTTCCCACTAGTTTGGTAGCCTGTGGTGAGTCGAGTGTGGGTTTATTCACGCCGGGGGTTAAAACCATGTTTTTAGGGCGTGCGACGGATTCTTCGGATCGAATGCCATTTTCCCATCTATTTCCTTCTATTTTAGTGTTGTGGGACCCGGGGAATGATCCACAATGTTTTCCCCTCAATCTGGGGTCAAGTCGGCATGGAAACCGGGCTCAAGGGTTGAGCTCGGACTAGTTCCCGCCGTTTTCAGTTGACCGACCGGTTGGAACCGGTCAACTGAATGGCCCAACACGCGGGGCAGAACCCACGCGGGTTTGGTCAACCGACCGCTAGTCAGTGGTCGACCGATCCCCTATGGGTGCGTCGACACCTTGCGCCAGCGGTCGGTTGACCGATCCCCTATGGGTGCATCGACACCTTACTGCACAAGGTCGACGCGGCTAGGGGTAGTCGACCGACCGCCGATCGGCGGTCGACCGAACCCCTTTGGTCGATCAACCAAGGGGTTCAGGTTGACTGAAATGCATCAGACTAGCCCGTTTTAGCCTCCGGTCGGTCTGATTGAGACCCAATGACGGACCTATGGCCTCGTGGTTGTCCTGGACACCCGTGGGTACCGTGACCTTGTTTTTGGGTGTCCGGAGGTACTGTTTTACCTCGATTAGCATGCCCGTGGGTTTTAAGGGTGTAGGTAACCCTTTCTTGTTCTCGGCTTCCGTGTTACGCTTGTTCGAGTCGTCGTATATCGGCATGAGTGCGGAGGTCTATTTCTACACATCGTGAGCTTCTCCGGAAAGCAGTTTCCGGACGGGCCGTGCGTACAGCCTATGGACTGTGAGTCCAATTACCCAGCCTGAGGCTGGAGGATTTCTTAGCTTCCCTTTGGAAGGGATTAAGCTCGACGGTCGGGGGCCGCCTTGAGGATAATTTTATCGAGGTTTCTGACATAGGGGTAGGCCAGATTGATGGCCTAGGGCTGTCCTATGCCACGACCTTGACCTGAGTCTTGTGACTCAAGGGCCGTTGGGTTTAATAGGTTCAGTGGACTGCCCAGAGTCTGGTGGCATCGTGCCACCTGTCTTCTGAGCTAATTTATGACGGGCTCGTGCGTTGCCTGTCAGTATTCCGTGGGTTTCTTCTGAGAGTCATTTTGCTCAGTGAGCCCCTACTAGTCGTAGCTTGCCTTTGCACGCGTGTGCATACCCGTGAGAGACGGTTTTTAGGCTGGTTACCGTAGGGCCTCCCCTATAGCGGATCGAGTCTGGGCAGAGAGGAAAACCAGCTAGAGGGCCTGACTCGTGCTGTAACACCCTGAAATTTTCTAGAAATTTTTAGGAATTAAAAACCATTTATTAACATTTAAAAAGGATTAATGGGTTATTAAATAAATTATGGGACCCTATATTAACTAAAGGGTTTGGCCCACTTAAATTAGGCCCACAAACCCAGTTCCTTGACTTTAGGCCCTAGCCCACACTCTAGAAACGTAAATTGAGCTATTTACAGATTTAAATTGAGTAAATAGACCAATTAAGGGGGTAATACAAGATAAATAGGAAAATCTGAAAATTTTAGATTTAACACTAGATGGCGGTCTATCGCGCGACCGCCACCAGATAAAAGCGGTCCCACCATGACCGCTACTTCCTTCTGATTGCGTGAGTTGAAGGAACGTGAAAAGCTTGGATCTTTGGCATCCTAATCCTCATGGATCGAAGTGTGTAGACATGTAAACATGTCTAGGACTCTTAGAGATCTATCCTACCCCTAATTAAGACTATAAGTTCGAGCTAATCTTTCAAACCCTAACTCAACGCTATAAATATAGCCCATATTCGACCTCCGCGAACCTTACTTTTGGCTCACCTGGTTTGACAGTAAGACGGCTTTATTTCCTATCAATTCTTTAGAACTTTATGTTCCTGGTAGTATGGACTAACTCCTCTCCAAATTTTGTGCTAGGAGGTCAAGTGTCCAGAAAGTTAGAAGTTTCAGAAGTTGTTGTTCCTCTACAAGGCACTCAGGAACCCTCGTGCCGGTCTAAGGAGGATCTAGAGATTGGAAGCCCAAATCAAGGTATTTAGAAGTTCATCCTTTAGAACAATTTTTTAACCTTTATATATTCTACCTACCCTCCAAATCTCATGGAATTAGGTCAAGAGGCTGAGGAGATAGAATCACTGGAAGTTGGGGTTTCCACGCAGGATGTGCAGAAACTAGGGTCTTCTTCCAGTTAGAAATTCGAAGATTAGAGCTTGTTAAAGAGGTAGGTTATCTCATCAACAACTTAAACATCAAGATAGGATGAAAATCCCTCTTGTCTTGCTAAATTTCATGTTTTGTACTTAGAGAATTTCATATTTTCATACGATCACGCATGCATAGTCTTCATAGCATCATATCCCTTCACCCTCAAACAAAAAGATGAAAATTGTGGCTTAATACATGCAACTCATGCATCTCCATGATTTAACTTTGTTATGGCATGTTTTATCCTTCTAACCAGCATGTTTTCCATGCATATATTGCCCTAGATTAGGCCTATACCTCGGTTTCTACTTCTGCTTACACTAGACAAGAGACGGTCTCCATGAGACCGCTATCATCAGATAGTGGCCCTACGACTGACCGCTACCACTAGTATGCGGTCAACATCCGACCGCTATTTCCTTTCTATTTTCTGCACTTTGTTAACTCTAAATAGATTGCAGATTAGCCCTAATAATTATATGTTAAGCCCAGATAATTAGGTCTTATTCCTAGCTATTGCCTGGAATCATGTTAATGGTTATATTGTGCATCCATCATGCTAGGTTTCATGACTTACATGCTTTAAGAACTTATTTTAAACTTATGCCTATTTCATGCCAAACCAAATAGTATTGTATTAAAGTTACATTCCCTATGCTTTATGCACTTGATTTATTAACGATTTGATCATTGTTTTCTACACGATTCCATCTCATCTATGAGTCTTTTCTAAGTACATGGCACGTACCTCGGTACAATGTCATTAGTTACACTTTGCACATTATAGGAACACTTTCTTGGACTTGTGAACCTCTCTGCCAGATCTTCTTTCTGTCGGACTAGGGGATCATGTTTGAAGGCCTCCGTAAGTCTCCGCGAGCCTAAGATTCCCACTAGGACGCCGAGCTGGTTATACCCGCAAAGACCACCTGTCTAGAAAGCACTCAAGTTACCGGCGTTTCTGTGTCCTGGTTAGTAGCGGTCCTCAGGAGACTACCATTGTCAAGTAGCGGCCGTCCGATGATCGTTTTCTTCCAGAAATTCCAGTGTGTCGATTCTTTCTTTCTTCATGCGTCGATTGTCACGCCCCGAGATTATGTAGCAGAAACAATCAGGAACGTGAACAGTCGGCTATTACGTCTCAAGCGAGCAATATAATCAGAGCGCTAACACATTCACATATAAGAAATGAATGCACAACATTTGGACAAAATCTTTGCTTTATTGAAATAATAATTGAAAAGTACATAAGGTTGACTCTTGACTCTTTGACTAACTAGACTCAAAAAAATAGAAAATTGCATAGCGACTCTTGACTATCAACTGATGACAATCTAAGGCTTGGCTCCTTCTTTAATCACTCTCGGATCTATCACTTGAATAGTCTAAATCCGACCAGCTAGAATTTTCTGAAAAAGATTGGAAAAGTAGGAAATGAGCATACATGCTCAGTAGATATCTTCGTATCAACATGAAGGTAATGTTTAAGTAATTAACATTTTAGCTCTAGAGTAAAGATAAATCATGAAAATATGATGAAACATGTGAATAAATCAAAGTAACAAGATATGATCAAGGTGAAATATGAGAGTTCATGTAGACTGGAAATATGATTAAGCAAGAATATAACAAGAATGTAAGTTTGGCCTTTCATGAACAAGAATGTACTTTTCATAACCTTGAAGGTTATGCACTAGAAAGTCATGTAACGAGAATGTACTAGCAAGCATGTAATTTTACAAGATTGTCTCGTGGATCTTCACTCGTTTATAAAAAAAGTACTCCCAGCGTAATGCGACGCCAGTGTTCATCATACCCCAGGGTTTATAGTATGTTTCCAGCTATCTACCGAGAGGACTAGAGTGGAGCCCTTGGACATTGTCCGTGCCCGCTCTTGCATATTCAAGTTATAAATCAAGCTACATCCACGAGAAATATAAATATGACCAATAATGTAACAAGTTCAAATTATACTTTGATGATAACAAATATCAAGGTAAGAATGCTTCAATTAAGAATATGGGAGTTCAAAGATTTGATTTAGAATAAGGTTATGCCATGAAGAAAAATTCGACAGCATAACAGCATATTCTTTAATTTCCATAATTTATTAGATAGCTTTGGAAATAAAGTATAAGGTTCTAGATAATCAATAGACCATCTAGGATCATAAGAAAATCAACCCTTGGGTCAAACCTTGGGTTAATCAAGACTTAGGTATAAAACGGTCATATCAGGGTCGTTTTATGGAAATAGCGGCCGTTTACTATACCGTTTGCAGATCTATACGGTCATGACTGGATCGTTTAGAAACAGAGTCGATGAAACAAATGAACTGGAACCATGCAGTCAAGGCAGGATCGCTAGGCGTCCTTTGCGGTTAGGTAAATGGCGGCTAGGTCCCTCTGGCGGTTGTCCATAGAGCCGCTAAGGTCTAGAACACAAAACACCGGTTAAGTGCTTTCTAAACAATTGGGTTTTTGAGGGTACAACTAGCTCGGCGTCCTAGTGGGAATTCCAGGCTCGCGAAGTCTTGTGGAGGCCTTAAGACAAGATCACCTAGTCCAGTGGAAGGAATATCCAATGGAGAGGATTACAAGTCCAAGATTGTGTGCTTAATATGCAAAATGTATCTAATGATATCATACCAAAATACGTGCCATGTACTTAAGAAAAGACTCTAGATAAGAAGGGATCGTGATAAAATCGTGATCAAATCAAATCTAGACAAGTCCATGAACCATATGAAATTTAAAGTTAATACAAGAGTATATGGTTTTGGCATGAAACTAACATAAGTTTAAAATAAGTCCGAAGTGTATAAAGAACATGAAATCTACTAGGATGATTAACTAACACAACCAAGTGTATGAATACAGTACTTAAAACAGCAGTAAGACTACTTACCTACGCTTATCATATGATAATTAGGATTGTTCTACCTTATGTTTCGGGTTAATAATAATACAGAACTCAGAAAACGAAAGCTATCTTGGGAGGACCATTTCATGGGCTCTAGCGGTCTATCGTAGGACCGCTTAACAGGGTTTAGCGGTCTCATGAAGACCGTTTCTTCATGTCTACTGTAAACAGCAATAAAACCTAAAATATATGCTAATCTAAGATAGATAATTGCATAGTAAAGCATGCGAACAGGTAAATAAGGCTTGATATAACCATACTAAGACATGGAGATGCATGGGTAACCATGATTTAAACTAGAATTTTTATTTTCGTTATTAAAGGTTTGAACTATGCATGCTATGTTAACCCTATATGCGCAGTCAGAATAAAACCTCAAATTCGTCATGTACAATCAATGAAAACAGAAGGTAACAGAGGGCTTTTATTTCTAACGCAAGAATTTAGCCTTTTCATGAGATAACATACCTTTGATTCGATCCCTAGACTATTGGATTTCTGACTGGAAGTAGACCCTAGTTCCTACATGTCCTGTGCCAAACTAGCAACTTCACATCCCTCTATCTCCCGATCCTCTTGACCTAAGTCCATGAAAATTAGAGGGTAGGTAGAAGATACGAAGGGGAACAGAAAGTTCTGAAGAATCAACTCCTAAATACCTCAATTAGGGCTTCTATGTTCTTGATCTTCACTGGACCGTCGCACTAGTTCATGTGCAGTCCGTTGTGAATCAGCAACTTGCAGTGACTCTAACTCTCCAACGGCTGGGTCTTCTAGCATGAAATTTTAAGGGTAGTTAGATAAAACTAAGAAGAGCATAAAATTCTAATGAAATATCTTGAGAAGATGTCTCCTTACCTTCGAAATACGCGAGCCAACATTAGGGTTCGCATGTGTCGAAGTTAGGGTCTATTTATATGGTTCACCTAAGATTTAAGGGATTAAATTGAACCTAGAGTCCTAAATTGGAGTAGAGTTAATCCCTAGAGAGTTCTAGAGAGTCTTCCATGCCAGGTAGTTTCGATATAAGGTGATTTGATAGTCAAAGATCCAAGCTTTTTACGTTTTCTTCCATTCACGGAACTGGGATTGCTAAGCGGTTATAGCAGGCCGCTAGGGTGGGTCTGGCGGTCGCGCGATAGACCTCCAGGCTTCAAAAGATCCGAATGTTTTGAGTTTTTCATATTATCTCCCATTTATCTCCTAACTGATCTATATATCCTATTTTAAATCTGTAAATTACCTAATTTACATTTCTATTTATGGGCTTGGGTCTAAAAGTCTTGGAATTAGGTTTTTGGGCCTATTTGAGTTGGTCTTAGCCCTTTAGTCGATATAGGGCTTTTAAATGGATTAAATAAATCCCTAATTCTTCTTAATAGCCCATTAAACCTTTTAAATTGCTTAATAATTATATTTTAATCCTTGAAAATTTCTCGCACGTTACACCGTCCCCTACTTAAAAGGAATTTCGTCCCCAAATTCATCGTAATAAGATTTTGCTAAGGAGAGTGTACTTACTTCATAATATTTTCAGAAATCTTTTGCGCATGACTTCTTATGTTTCCCATGTCGCTTCGTATGGATAAGATTTGCTCCATTAGACTTTGACCATGGGAATAGTCTTATTCCGAAGTTGACGTACTTCTCGTTCAATTATTTTGATTGACTTTTGCTTATACGTCAAATCCTTTTTAATCTCCAAGTTGTCATAAGTTATGACATGGAATGGATCGGGGACATACCTTTTGAGCATGTGAAGTGGAATGGATGATCACGCAAGCACACATGCATCATAATAAGATATAAAATCAAGCAAGTCCTGTATGGACATGTTAAGAACCATGCTATCGTTTGAGAGCATGAGTTGCATGAACAATATTAAGAAGGTCGTGCTTACAAAAAGATGGTACTATATTACTAATGAAATATGATTGATTCAAAGGGTACATTCACACAATCACTCCCTAAGTATAGATGTGAAGAATGAGCAATGAATTCTAAACCATATGGATTTTCATATTTTCTAAAGAACACTAGAAAGAACCTCTCCTCCCTACACTTTCATACACAGTACTCGAATTTTGGTAGCTACGCACAACTCCATTTTTTTTAAATACAACAAGATGACTAACTTTTTGACACGAGTCATACCCTTTGTTTCAGGGGCATTTTTCGGTTACTCAGTTTTGTCACTTATTTTAATTGTGGATTTGTGTCACTTTTCGATCCGAGTTTCCTCCTTTGTCTCAGGGGGCATTCCCGGCTACTTGGTTCCAAATCCACGTATTGAGATTTTTGGCGGGGCTGACAGCTTTTTCCTCACGAGACACGCGACTTCTATGTAGGGAATCAAGTGCCCTAAAAAGTGTTAAGTGGAATAACTGAAATCCTTATAAGATAGAGCCATTTATCTCAAAAGTGCAAATAGTGTAAGAGATTGTACAGAATGTAAGAGACGAATTAGTCTAATCATAGTTATGTCTCCCCCTGAGTGTATGCACAGTTTTGAAAAGAACCTCCCCCTTAATGTGTACCATGTAACAAACATGTCTAAACCAATGCATTTTTATTTAGCAAGAGAAAAGGTCATAGGAGGAATCAAGGAGAAGGGTGATATAATATATACACTTGAACATGCACTGAGATAAAATTTTCACACAAATTAATTACAAGTACGTGGCAGAGAACGTAGGTCCGAAGACCACCATCGCGCATGACGAAAGCGTCCAATTGGACATAATCCAACTTTCCGCAATCGTCATTTGATATACCGAAAATCATGGCATTCAAGCACACAAGTTTAAAATATCTGAAGATATGTACATGCGGATGCAGCTGTATGAAGATATGAGTGAAAATCAAATGTTATTCAATTTGATATGCACATTAGAAAAGAGATTAAGACCTAGAAGCAAAGGAAGAATATCTGTGCAAGAGGGTAAATCAGTATGCACGGATGGATTTATTCAAGTTATCTACATTGAGATGTACCAAAAAGATTTTAACGATCTAACCTGCAAACACCTAATTCTCTCCTAAGAAAGCAAAACTGATCAGAATTCAAAGGTTTTGTGAAAATATCTGCAAGTTGATGTTGTGTATCTACAAAAGTTAACTCAAAATCACCTTTATTTACGTGATCTCTAATAAAGTGGTGTCTAACTTCTATGTGCTTTGTGCGAGAGTGTTGGACAAGATTTTTGGACAAATTTATTATAGAAGTGTTATCACACAAAATGGGAGACGTTTTCAATGAAATGCCATAATCTAGCAACTGATGTTGGATCCAGAGTACTTGGGCCGCACAACTGCCTGCAGCCACATATTTGGCTTCAGCAGTTGATAAAGCCACACAATGTTATTTCTTTGAGGTCCATGAAACCATGCAGCCCCCTAGAAACTGGTAGTGACCACTTGTGCTATTTCGATCCATTTTGCACCCAGTATGATCAGAATCAATGTATGCAAGTAAATCAAACGAATCATGTTTAGGATACCATAAACCAAGATCATTTATATAATTCAAATACCTAAAAATTCTTTTCACGACCGACAAATGAGATTCTCTAGGACAAGATTGATATCTTGCACAGAGACACACACTAAAATGTATGTCAGGCCTGCTAGCAGTAAGATATAGCAAATAATCTATCATACCCCTAAAAAGTTTTTGATCAACGATATTACCTTTCTCATCTTCCAATTTGAGTGAAGTGGACATTGGTGTAGCAAAAGGTTTGGCATTCTCTAGTTGATACTTTTTCACAATCTCCTGAGTGTACTTCTTCTGGTTAAAGAAAATACCATCATCTAGCTGCTTTATTTGCAGCCCCAAGAAGAAGTTCAACTCGCCCATCAAGCTCATCTCGAACTTTCCCTGCATAAGTTGGGCAAAATCATCATTCATTTAAATGTTCGTGGCTCTAGAGATTATATCATCTACATAAACTTGCAAAAGTAAAGCATGCTCATCACAAGTCTTAGTAAATAATGTTTGGTCTATATTACCTCGTTTGAAGCCATTATCAATCAAAAATGAACTTAAATGATCATACCATGCCCTGGGAGCTTGTTTTAACCCATATAGTACCTTGTGCAATTTGTAGACGTGGTCCGAAAATTTTTCATCTTCGAAGCCCGGTGGTTGCTCCACGTATACCTCTTCCTTGATGACTCCGTTGAGGAAGGCACTCTTGACATCCATTTGAAAGAGCTTGATGTTCTTGTGACATGTACAAGCAAGAAGAATTCTTATTGCTTCTAATCCAGCCATAGGAGCGAATGATTCATCAAAATAAATGCCAAATTCTTGGGAGTAGCCCTTAGCTACTAATCTTGCCTTATTCCTCACAATCACCCCATCTTCACTAAGTTTGTTTCGAAAAACTCACTTAGCTCCGATTATGGGATGATCATCAGGCCGGGGCACAAGGAACCACACCCGATTCCTTTGGAATTAGTGCAGTTCTTCTTGCATGGCGAGAACCCAAGAATTGTCATTAAGAGCATCATCTATAGATTTGGGCTCAACAGAGGAAAGTAAAGCAAGATTATCGTAATGTTCAACTTCTTTGATTGAGGCCCGTGTCCGTATTCCTTCATCCACACCGCCAATTACATTCTCTAAAGGATGATCTATATGTGTTGTCCATTGGCGTGGAAGGGTCTGCTATATTGGCTCCTCTTATTGTTCGTTCAGCTCATCCTCTTCTTGATTTTGTGCCTCACCTTGATTGCTAGACTCTACTTTCTCATTCTCATCTTCACCTGAAACAATAAAGTGTTCATCATTATTAGGCTTCCTTAGAGTACATTCATCAACTACAACATGAGGACTCTCCTCGACTACAAGTGATCTAGAGTTATACACTCGGTAAGCTCTAGATGTCAATGAATACCCAAGGAAAATCCCTTTATCACTTTTTGCATCAAACTTTTCCAGATTATCCTTACCATTATTCAGAATATAGCAAATAGATCCAAATGACTTGAAATGAGATATATTTGGTTTCTTACCTTTGTATAGCTCGTAGGGAGTTTTCTTAAGGATCGGTCTTACCATAGGTCAGTTCGTGATATAGCAAGTAGTGTTGACTGCTTCAGCCTATAAATACCATGGTAGACCATTTTCTGCCAACATGGTAGATGCCATCTCCACGAGCGTTCGATTCTTTCTCTCAACAACTCCATTTTGTTGTGGGGTCCTTGGTGCTGAAAATTGGTGTTCATACCCCTACTTCCTGCAAAAATCATCAAACTTAGAATTGTCAAATTCCTTTCCATGGTCACTTTGAATTTCTGAATATGAAAGCCCTTTTCATTTTGAACTCTAATGCAGAAATCAACAAATTCTTTGAAAGCTTCACCTTTCTTAGCCAAGAACAACACCCATGCATATCTAGAGAAATCATCAACGATGACAAATTCATATAGTTTCCCTCCAAGACTGTGAGTCATGGTGGGACCAAATAAATCCAAATGAAGTAACTGAAGGGCTTTTTCAGTGGAAATAATGTTCTTGCACTTAAAAGAGACTTTGGTTTGTTTTCCTTTATTACATGCTTCACAGATTTTTGAAGTTTCAAAATCTAAGCATGGAAGACCTATAACTAAATTATTTATGTTCAACTTCCTAATGACATTAAAACTAGCATGCCCTAAACGGCGATGCCACAACCACACATCATCATCTTTATTTGCAACCAAGCATAGATTTTCAGAACCAAGTTCACTAAAATCAACATGATAAGTATTATCACTTCTCATACCTATAAATTTAATTTCATGAGTATTTGCATCAATGATCGAACAGTGAGAGGATTCAAAAATGACTTTGTGACCTTTGTCACAAAGTTGACTAATGCTCAGCAAATTATGGTTCAAACCTCTAACTAATATGACATCTTTAATGCAATGGTTGAGATCCTTGCCAATTCTCTCAATACCAATGATTTTACCTCTGTCCTGTCCACCAAAAATTACTGCACCTCTATTTTTGTCTGCTAGGTCTGCAAAAAGTTATTTATTTCCAGTCATGTGCCTGGAGCATCCGCTATCCAGGTACTATTTATTTTTCATTGCCTTCATGCAGACTTGCAAGAACAAACAACCGTTCTCATTTTGGTTTAGGTACCCAAGCAAGCTTGGGTCCTTTGGCGTTAGGATTCACAGTGGTGTGACTGAATTTTCTCAAAAATAAGTCATCATCAAATTTCATAAGTTGGCATATATACATATCATGTCCTATTCTCCCACAGTAAAAACACGTGGGTTTTCTTCTACCAAAATTATTTCTTTTATTTACACTGTTAAAAGCCAAGGGATGTTGAGTGTGGACATTCTGGGTTTTCAGGTGTGTGTGTGAACATTCTCCATGATTTGATGAATCTTTGACTCTGTAGTGAAAAACATTTTTGTTGCCAAGCAAGAGACTTGAATTTTTCTCAGCATGATTTTATTTTACATTTAAGAGGTTTTCATAAACAACTTTCATCTCATTCAATTCAGTGGTGAGTGATTCAACTTGGTTTTCTACCTTGACCTTGACTTTCTCACACTCACTCATTTTCTCATTCAGTTGATCCAGTTCCTTTTTCAACATGTCATGCTTTTTCTGAAGTTCCTCTTTGAGTTTAAATGCACTTTGTTTTTCTACTTCTAAAAAGGAAATTTCATCTTCAAACATAGCTAATTTTGATTCAAGCATTTCATTAGCATTTTTTCATTTTTGAACTTGAATATCAAACAAATTACATTTTTCACAAGAGTTGGGTGAATGAACAATTTTATGAATTTTCTTTCTCAAAGTTTTATTTTTAGATTTGATCCTTCTGTATTTCTCATACAAATCTTCTTATACTAACTGCCATTGATCATTTGTAATAAGCTCGGAATCAGAAGTTACCTGTTCATGGTCCTCCGGTGCCATGAGACACAAATTCTTCACAATTTCTTCAATGTCTTCTTCCTCTTCTGACGTAGGCTCATCCTCGTCCTCGTCACTCCAGGTGGCCTTCATGGCCCTTGGCTTCTTGCCCTTGTCTTTCTTAGCCTTTTTCTGCAATTCGGGACATTCACCTCTTATATGTCCCATCTTCTTACATTCATAGCACATTATCTCATTTGGCTTGGATGGCTCGCCTTTCTGCTTGAATTGCTTCTTCCTTTTTCTGAATTTCACATAAAATCTTCTTCTTTGCTGTAGAAATTGCCTAACTTTTCTTGCGAGCATGACAACTTCTTCATCATATGTATTCTCCGTAGAGTCCTCCTGGCTTGAGATTGGGTCTGGGTTTGCTTTCAGGGCTATTGACTTCTTTTTCTTCGTGTCCTCTTCCGTCCTCTTGATATTTATCTCATAGGCCATTAAAGACCCTATGAGTGCATGCAATGTAAGAGTTGTTAGATCCTTTGAGTCCTCTATCATAGTTGCCTTGGTGTGCTAACTAGGTGACAACGACCTCAGCACCTTTCTAACCAAGTTGGTATCCTTGAAATCCTTTCCTAGTGACTTTAGTCCATTACTTATCTCCATGAGACGTGCAAACATCTCGGAGATCGTCTCCTCGTCCTTCATATGAAATAGCTCATAATCCCGGATAAGCATATTAGCCTTCGTCTCCTTGACCTCTGAAGTACCTTCATAAATCAATTTCAGCTTATCCCACATTTCCTTTGCACTGCTACACATAGAAACACGAGCATATTCAGTCGGGTGAATAGCACACTGAATAATATTTAAGGCATTAAAATTCACAGTAGACTTCTTTATATGATCATCATTCCACATCTCCTCATCAGGGGGTAAGGTGTATGGACCATTCGTAATAACAGTCCATATTTCATGACTTTGAACACGGAGGAAAACCATCATTCTATTTTTCCAATAACTATAGTTATTTCCATCAAAGTAGGGAGGCCTGTGTATAGAATGCCCTTGGGGCATCAACCCCTTATTAGCCATTCCTAACAGATCACTCTAAACTGTGAGGTTTCAAGATAAAACAGAGCCGAGGCTTTGATACCAATTGTTGGCCCGATTAGGAATCCAAGCAAGAGGGGGTGAATTGATTGCGCCCCCTTTTTTTAAAAAACTAAGCACAAAGATGTTTGGATGAGAATGAAAATCAACATAACTACTGAACAATGAGATTTAAATATATAAATATCAAGCACAAACTCTCAACTCACCAATGACAGTATGAGAACCACTCGGATAGAATGAGAAATAGGCACGGATTACATGTCTACTCTCTACTCACTACATCCCACATGAAATCGAGAACGAACAATCGAACAAGACAGACAAGCAAGAAGCAAACCCCAACACCAGAATTTTTAGGTGGTTCGGACGCACCCAGTGCAGTCCTACATCCACCCCTCTCAACGCGAGAGGATTCCACTAACCACGCTGCACAACGGCAGCAAAACAAACACACACCGGCACAACGGCCCCATACACACGCGTATTCTCGCGCGATGATGAGAAAACACGCACACTCGGAGATGATGCTCCGAAACCGTCTATGAAAGAAAAATATAGGAAATTACAATCCTAGTCCAGATTTTCAATCAAAGCACAAGTAAAAGTGTAGAAATGATAGATCAAGGAATCCCCCTCAGATCTACAATGAATCCCTTCGATCGGAATGGTAGGGTGCTTTTGGAGTTTGATCCCTTAAGTGGGAAGAAGCTGGTCTTGTAAGAAACGCCCAAAATAAGAACCCAATGGTGTGCAACACAAGCAATCTTCAGATCAACAAGAATGGCTCGTGGATGGCGTTGTTCTACAGCTTCCTTCCTGCTCCTACGATGGTGTGACCCTCCACTTCCTCCTTCTGCATGAAAGATAAAAACTATTTGCTCAAAAAAGGATTATCTCATCAAATGGAAATCGCAGCCTTCATATACCCTAAGAGAATGAAGCAAAAAGACTAGATAGCCCATGAGAAAACCCCTTCAAAACAACACCCAATCAAGTAGAGAAACCGTAAGGGTAAGGGGGTAAAAACCCAAGCCAATCGGATCACAAAATGGGGGTTTCGAAACCAAACTGGCAAACATGATCTGGACGCACCTTGACAAGTGTCGACGCTTGGAGTCGACACTTCTTCCAGCGTGTGCTGTCCCGTTTAAAAAAACAAGAGCCAAGGTGAAAGTGTCGACTCTCAGAGTCAACACTTTTTGCCATAGCAGCTATTTACGTTAAACAGCAAGCACCCACCTGTAAGTGTCGACTGTCAGAGTCGACACTTGCTGCCTGCTACATCAAGGCAACAGGCTGCCCAACAAGTGTCGACTCTGAGAGTCGACACTTACACTTGCAGAGCAGAGACTGAAAAATGCCTAATGCAGCCAATTAAACCTTAAAATCATTAAGAATGCATCAAGACCAATCTAGCCCTATTGAAATGCATTCAACCATGAGTTCTTACCATGGATCCAACAGATTGAAAGCAATTTGTAAATCAATCCTACACTTTCCACAACCAATTCACTCAAATCAATCTTAAGCAAATGCAGAACAAAAATTGCTTGTTGAACCTTCATGTTCAACCTTTGTCATATGGCTTGTTTAACAAGTAAGAGCCATTCCCAAGCTTCAAATCAAACCTTGGCCACCTTCCCATCTGACCTCTCATGAGTTACTCAAAACAAACACAGTCAGATCTCAACTAGTCAAGTCATTAACACCAAATTTGAGTTTCAACATTTCATATCAAATATTGATTCAATTCAAAGCATGGAGTCTAAATTCAATTCAATCAAATCACACATGAATTTAACATGCAGTCAAAGACAAGCTGAACTCACACAAACCATTAAAAATAGAACCAATTTGATTAAATGTTTAAGCAATTCAATTTCAGTTCAAGGATGGCCATTCATGTGACCAATCATTTTGACTCACATTCATCATAGGATATGCAATGCAAATTACTAGATTGAACAATTTGTCTTCGTCAAAATACGACGAGGCATAACAGATCGACAGCGATACCTTCTTTTGAAATAATATGGCCAAGGAAAGAGACATCCTTTAGCCAGAACTCACACTTGCTAAGCTTTGCGTAGAGTTGATGCTCTCTTAGGGTTTGCAAGGCTATTCTTAAGTGTTCTTCATGTTCCTCCTTAGTCTTGGAGTATATCAGAATATCATCAATAAAGGTGACCACAAATCGGTCGAGGTAAGGCCTGAAGACATTATTCATAAGTTGAATAAATGCTGCCGGGGCATTGTTAACCCGAATGACATTACCACAAATTCATAGTGCCCATATTTGCTTCGGAAAGTAGTCTTGTATATGTCTTCATCTTTGATCCTGAGCTGATGATAACCCGACCTGAGTTCTATCTTGGAGAAATATTCTGCTCCCAAAATTTGATCAAAGAGCTCATCGATACGCGGCAATGGATATTTGTTCTTGATAGTGAGTTGACTTAGTCGCCGGTAGTCGATACATAGCCTGAGAGATCCATCCTTCTTCTTGACAAATAAAACTGGCACACCCCAAGGGGATGTGCTAGGTCAAATGAAGCCCTTGTCTAATAACTCCTGAAGTTGGTTCTTCAATTCTTTGAGTTCTGTAGGGGACATCCTATAGGGATCTATTGAAACAGGTGCTGCTACGGGAACGAGTTCAATGGAGAAGTTTACTTCCCTTTCGGGTGGTAAACCAGGTAAATCTGATGAAAACACATCGGGAAACTCATTTACAATGGGGATATCTTCTAAGATCATCTCCTTGGATTCAGTGATGATTACGGAAGCAAGAAAAGCTTCGCATCCTTGCGAAATGAGTTTGCAAACATGAAGGTATGAAATAATGGTAGGAAGCTTCTGGTATTTGATACCAAGGAAGGAAAATCACGGGAGACCTAGTTTTCGAAAAGAGATTCTCCTATTGCGACAATGTATATAGGCGTCGTGATCTACAAGCTAATCTACTCCTAGGATAACATCGTAGCCTTCCATGTCAAGGCATACGAGATTTACAGGAAGATTTTGGCCTTCTAACATTACCTCACTATCGGGGTAGTGGGTTGTAAGTTTAGTTCCGGGACCTATGGGTGTAGTGATAGCTAGGTCTGACGGTAAGGGAACTGATGAAACTGGCAAGATTTTTGCAAAAGTAGCAGATATAAAGGAATGAGAAGCACAAGTATCAAATAACACGAATGTAGGATGGGAATAGATTTAAAGGGTACCTTTCATTAGCCCATCATTCTTGGGTGCTTCATCATCATTCATAACAGCGTTAAGACGAGCCTGTCACTTGCGTCCACCGCTGGAGGATTGTTCCTTCATGAGGGGGCAATCCGGCATGCGGTGCTCCCGGCTGTCACATCTCAAACACGCCCCTAGACATTTCCAGCATTCTTCGAGTGAGTGGCTGAACTTCTCACAAAAAGAGTAAGCTGCCATCACTTGCTTATCTTCTTCTTTAGCCTTCTTGTTCCGGCGATTATCCTTGCCGTTCCCATTCCGGGATCTCTTCTTGTTACCTAAGAGTTGTAAGTGATGCTGAATTTTTCCTCTCTTCTTCCTCGCTGATCAGACTTCCAGCTCAGCTCCTCCCCTTTGCCCTTGAGTTTATCGACCTTCTCCAAGGTCCGTTCACACAAGTGTGCCCGATGGACCATCTCTACATAGGTTCGAATATTTTGTGGGCCAAGTTGCTGGATGAAGATGGGCCGCAGCCCGTCCACGAAGCGATTTGCTTTTAGAAGATCTATGCTCACTAAATGTTAAGCATAAGATGCTAAGTGAGAGAATTGTAATTCATATTCTGCCACCGTCATCATGCCTTGACGTAGCGAAGTGAATTATGCCGCCTTCCTCTCCTTGACATGCTCGTAGAAGTACTTTGCTCGGAAGCGGGTAAGAAATCCCTCCCGAGTGTGACCGTCTTCAGGCGGTGCCGAAATAGACTTCCACCAAGTACGTGCATCCTTGTTGAGTTGGAACGTTACGAGAGGAACCTTCTATTGGTCGGCACATTGCATGACCTCGAATATACGGTTCATTTCATCTATCCAGTTTTCAGCTTCGTCTGGGTTGGAAGACCTAGAAAATCACGGAGGGTTTAGGCTCCGGAAGTTGTGATGCAGATCACCAGCACCAGCCCTTGCAAGGTGTGGGTGAGACTCACAACAGTTTGTTGCATTCCACCCCAATCAACACGGTAAGCAATTGTAAGAATGAGGTACCTGAGAAGAATAATAAATTTGTTAATTCTAGTAGAATTGGTGGGGGTTAATCTTAGAGATAATTTATAATTACTATCTCATCCCAGGTTCTACCCAATTTCTCTCATGGGTGAGGGAATTTATTTCCATGTTTCATAGGTATGGGCCTTTAAGCCTTGGACTTAACCTATGACATGACATTTTCCTAAGAATAAATGCATTCTAAGACCTATGCCCTCTGATACCACTTTAACTGTCACGTCTCGAGATTATGCAGTGAAAATAATCGGGAACGTGAACAGTAGACTAGTACTCCTCAAGCAAGTAATATAATCAGAGGGCTAACACATTCACACATAAGAAGTGAATGCACAACATTTGGACAAAATCTTTACTTTATTGAAATAAATAATTGAAAAGTACATAAGGTTGACTCTTGACCCTTTGACTAACTAGACTCAAAAAAATAAAAAATTACATAGCGACTCTTGACTATCAACTAATGACAATCTAAGGCTTCGCTCCTTCTTTAATCACTCTCGGATACACCACTTGAATAGTCTGAATCCGACCCGCTAGAATTTCTTGAAAAAGATTGAAAAAGTAGGGAATGAGCACACATGCCCAGTAGGTATCTTCGTATCAACATGAAGGCAATGTTTAAGTAATTAACATTTTAGCTCTAGAGTAAAAATAAATCATGAAAATACGATGAAACACGCGAATAAATCAAAGTAACAAGATATGATCAAGGTGAGATATGAGAGTTCATGTAGACTGGAAATATGAGTAAGTAAGAATATAACAAGAATGTAAGTTTGGCCTTTCATGAATAAGAATGTAGTTTTTCATAACTTTGAAGGCTATGCACCAGAAAGTCATGTAACGAGAATGTACTAGCAAGCATGTAATTTTATAAGATTGCCTCCTGGTTTTCACCTGTCTATAAAAAAAGTACTCCTGGCACAATGCAACGCCAGTGTTCATCATACCCCATGATTTTCAGCACATTTCTAGCTATCTGTCGAGGGGCTAGCATGGAGCCCTTGGACACTATCCGTGCCCACGCTTGTATTTTCAAGTTATAAATCAAGCTACTTCCATGAGAAATATAAATATGGCTAATAATGTAACAAGTTCAAACTATAGTTCCATGATAACAAATATCAAGGTAAGAATGCTTCAATTAAGAATATGGGAGTTCAAAGATTTGATTTAGAATAAGGTTATGCCATGAAGAAAAATTCGACAGCATAACGACATATTCTTTAATTTCCATAATTCATTAGATAGCTTTGGAAATAAAGTATAAGCTTCTAACTAATCAATAGACCATCTAGGATCATAAGAAAATCAACCCTTGGTTCAAACCTTGGGTTAATCAAGACTTAGGTATAAAACGGTCATATCAGGGCCGTTTTATAGAAATAGCGGTCATTTACTATACACTTTGCATATCTATGTAGTCATGACTGGACCGTTTAGAAACAGAGTCGATGAAATGAATGAACTGGAATCATGTGGTCAAGGCAGGGCCGCTAGGCATCCTTTGCGATCAGGTAAATGGCCGCTAGGTCCCTCTGGCGGTCGTCCATAGGGCCGCTAAGGTCCAGAACACAAAGCACCGGTTAAGTGCTTTCTAAACAATTGGGTATTTGTGGGTACAACTAGCTCAGTGTCCTAGTGGGAATCCCAGGCTCACGGAGTCTTATGGAGGCCTTGAGACAAGATCACCTAGTCCGGTAGAAGGAATATCCAACGGAGAGGATCACAAGTCCAAGATTATGTGCTTAATGTGCGAAGTGTATCTAATGACATCGTACCAGAATACGTGCCATGTACTTAAGAAAAGACTCTAGATAAGAAGGGATCATGATAAAATTGTGATCAAATCAAATCTAGACAAGTCCATGAACCATATGAAATTTAAGGTTAATATAAGATTATATGGTTTTGGCATAAAACTAGCATAAGTTTAAAATAAGTCCAAAGTGTATAAAGAACATGAAATCTACTAGGATGATTAACTAACACTACCAAGTGTATGAATACAGTACTTAAAATAGGAGTAAGACTACTTAGCTAGGCTTATCATATGATAATTAGGGTTGTTCTGCATTATTTTTTAGGTTAATAATAATACAGAACTCAGAAAATGAAAGCGGTCTTGGGAGGACCGTTTCATGGGCTCTAGCGATCTATCGTAGGACCGCTTAACAGGGCTTAGTGGTCCCAGGAAGACCGTTTCTTCCTGTCTATTGTAAACATCAATAAAACCCAAAATCTATGCTAATCTAAGGTAGATAATTGCATAGTAAAGCATGCCAACAGGTAAATAAGGCTTAATAAAACTATACTAAGACATGGAGATGCATGGGTAACCATGATTTAAACTAGAATTTTTATTTTCGTTATTAAAGGTAGGAACTATGCATGCTATGTTAACCCTATAGGAGCAGTCATAATAAAATCTCAAATTCGTCATGTACAATTAATGAAAACGGAAGGTAACAGAGGGCTTTTGTTCCTAACGCAAGAATTTTGCCTTTTCATGAGATAACCTACCTTTAATTTGATCCCTAGACTTTGGATTTTTGACTGGAAGTAGACCCTAGTTCCTGCACGTCCTATGCCAAACCAGCGACTTCCCATCCCTCTATCTCCCGATCCTATTGACCTAAGTCCATGAAAATTGGAGGGTAGGTAGAAGATATAAAGGGGAACAGAAAGTTCTGAAGAATCAACTCCTAAATACCTTGATTAGGGCTTCTATGTTCCTGATCTTCACTGGACCGTCGCACTGGTTCCTGCACAGTTCGTTGCGAATCAACAACTTGCAGCGACTCTAACTCTCCAACGGCTGGGTCTTCTAGCACAAAATATTAAGGGTAGTTAGATAAAACTAAGAAGAACATAAAGTTCTAAAGAAATACCTTGATAAGATGTCTACTTACCTTCGAAATACGTGAGCCAACATTAGGATTCTCATGTGTCAAAGTTAGGGTCTATTTATAGGGTTCACCTAGGGTTTAAGGGATTATATTGAACCTAGAGTCCTAAATTGGAGCATAGTTAATCCCTACAAAGTTCTAGAGAGTTTTCCACGCTAGGTAGCTTCGATCTAAGGTGATTTGATCATCAAAGATCCAAACTTTTTACATTTTCTTCCATTCATGGAATTGGGGTTGCTTAGCGATCATAGCAGGACCGCTAGGGTGGGTCTGGCGGTCGCGCGATAGACCGCCAGGCTTCAAAAGATCCAAAATTTTTGAATTTTTCATATTATCTCCTATTTATCCCCTAATTGATGTATATATCCCATTTTCAATCCGTAAATTACCTAATTTATGTTTCTATTTATGGGCTTGGGTCTAAAAGTCTTGGAATTGGGTCTTTGGGCCGATTTGAGTTGGGCTTAGCCCTTTAGTCGATATAGGGCTTTTAAATGGATTAAATAAATCCCTAATTCTTTTTAATAGCCCATTAAACCTTTTAAATTGCTTAATACTTATATTTTAATCCTAGAAAATTTCTAGGGCGTTACATCGACTCTACCTGATTGCGGCTACCCCTGGACCGCCACCTTCAGGTTGCGGCCAGGCTATGACCGCTATTTCAAGAAAAGGCCCTGGCATGACCATTTTTGTCTCAAGTGTTCTTAACCCGAGGTTTGACCTAAGGGTTGACTTTCCTATATTCCTAGATGGTCTATTGATTATCTAAGAACCCAACACTTTGTTTAAAAAGCTATCTAATGAATTATGAAAGTTAATGAATGTACCATTATGCTGCCGAATTCCTGCCATGGCATGACCTTGCACTTAATGCATTATTTAAACTCTCATACTCATGACTGGTGTGTTCTCACCTTGATATTGTTATCATGGAACTTGTTATTCAACTTTACATTATTGGCCAAAACTTTATTTATATTTCTCGTGGAAGTTGCTTGATTTATAACTTGAAGATGCAAGAGCGGGCATAGACAGTGTCCAAGGGCTCGACACTAGCCCCCTCAACAGATAGCTAGAAACATACTATAAACCATGGGATATGATGAACACTGACGTTGCATTGTGCCGAGAGTACTTTTTTTATAAACGAGTGAAGAACCACGAGGCAATCATGTGAAATTACATGCTTTCTAATACATTCTTGTTACATGACTTTCTAGTGCATAGCCTTTAAGGTTATGAAAACTATAATCTCGTTCATGAAAGGCTAAGTTACATGTATGCTATACCCATTCTCGATCATGCTCTCATTCTACCTGAACTTACATATCTTTTATATCTTGATACTCGCGATGCTACTTGACTTTATGTCGCACGATTTACCGTATTTCATTTACCTTTTTCTCTCTAAAGCTAAATGATTAATTATTTAAACATTGCCTTCATGTTGATACGAAGATACCTACGGGGCAAGTGTGCTAATTACCCTACTTTTTTAATCTTTTCAGGAAATACTAGTGGGTCGGATTCGGACTATACAAGTGGCAGATCCGAGAGCGATTAAAGAACAAGTGAAGCCTTAGTTAGTCTATGTGTCATGAGTCCATTATGTAATTTTTCTCTTTATTGAATCTAGTGAGTCATTCGAATCAAAGATATGTAAACCTTTATTATTATCATCAATAAAAGTTGGATTTTTGTCAATCATTGTGCATTCCTCTTTATTTGGATGTTAGTGCACTCTCAATTATATTACTAGCTTGAGGCATATTGCCGGCTGCTCACGTTTTCCCCGAATTACTTCCGCTATACACACATGGCTCGGGACATGACAGTTAAGTTGGTATCAGAGCCTACGCCTAAGTAAGTCCTAGGAAAATGTCATGTCATAGGCTAAGTCCAAGATTAAGGGCCTATCCCTATAAACAAGGAAAGAAATTATGAACCCATGTGAGGAATGGGTAGAGCCGGGATGAGATAGTTGTTTAAAATTTATCGCTAGGATAACTCTCCTCAATTTCGTAGGAATTAACAAATTGTGCCTCTTTTCTCAGGTACCCTATTCACACCATTGCACACCATGTTGATTGGGACGAGATGCAACAGACCGTTGCGGGTCTTAGCCAGGCCCTACAGACTATGGCCCATACTGGCGCGAGGGCGGGTGCTGGCGATCTGCCCCAGAACTTTCAGAGTTTAAATCCTCTGTGATTCTCTGGCTTCTCCAATCCGGACGAAACGGAGAATTGGATAGACGAGATGGAGAGGATTTTCAACGTTATGCAACGTGCTGACCAAGAGAAGGTCCGTCTCACCACATTCCAACTGAACAAAGATGCGTGTACTTGGATGAAGGCTACCTCGGCACAACCTCAAAATGCCCAGCCTACATGGGATGAGTTTCTTACACTCTTCTGAGCAAAATACTTCTCCGACCATGTTAAGGAGAGAAAGGCCGTAGAATTCGCCACACTCCGCCAAGGCATGATGTCCATGGCAGAATATGAACTTTAATTCTCTCGGCTCGCACCGTATGCTCCTTATTTGGTTAACACGGATCTCTTAAAAGCTAACCGATTCATGGACAGATTAAGGCCCGTCTTTATCACTCAACTTGGACCCAAAAATATCCGTACATATACGGAGATGGTCCAAAATAAGGAAGAAGAGTCCAGTCGGAAGTTTGATTGGCGAGGAAAGAAAGGAAAGAGGTTCAGCATCACGGAACCCTACAAGACCCGTGATAGCAAGAAGCGATCCCGTAATGGAAACAGGAATGGCAAAAATAAGAAAGTTAAAGAAGAAGAAAAGCAAGTCAAGGCGGCTTACACATTCTGCGAGAAGTTCGACCACTCGGCCAAAGAATGCTGGAAGCACCTAGGGGCATGTTTGCGATGTTGAAGTCCATGTCAGATTGCCCCCTCATGAAAGAACAAACCTCAAATGGCGGGCGTAGGAGACATGCTCGTCTCAATGCTATTCTAGATGATGATGAAGCGCCCAAGGATGAAGGGCTAATGGAAGGTACCGTTCAAATTTATTCTCATCCTACATTCATGTTATTTGATACTGGTGCTTCTCATTCTTTTATATCTACTACCTTTGCAAAAACTTTACCAATTTCACCTGTTTCTCTACCTTCAGACCTAGCTGTCACAACACCTTTAGGTCCCGGAACTAAACTTACAACTCACTACCCAGATAGTGAGGTAAAAATTGAAGGTCATAATGTTCCCGCAAATCTCGTATGCCTTGACATGGAAGGCTACTGATAAGTGTCCATTTTCTATCATAATTCATTACATACACAACATTTTATGTGCATATAATTAGGTAATTATACATATTTCATAGTTAACCTCAACTCCGCGTTTAAATTGGGTCTTTCACGTAAATTGATTAACTTGGTGATATTATTGAAGTTGAGGGCCATGAGCATTAATTCTCCATTGCATAATCATGAGCATTTGTGATTTATGTGCACATTCTAGTAATTTTTATGGATTAAATCATAATTATGTGTCTGCAGGACACAGGAGGCAATTGCAGGAGAAGCAGGGGGCAAAACTGTCATCAAGACTAGGGCATGGTTGCCCTAGGGCGCCCCCCAGCATTTTGACCAAGTCAAACACAGCAGCCACATATTTTGGTTGGAGGGAAAAGAAAATTCAAAGTTTGAAATAGAGGAGATTAAGGAGAGAATTAATGAGTCTTTGGAAGAAGCTCACCCATTTAAGAAACCCCAAAAAAAGAGGGCACCCAAAACCCTAGACTAGGGCACCCACCTCCTCGTCCTTTCCCTCATCCATCATATTCTACCTAAATCCTAACCATCCATCTTCTTTTGTTGCAATTCCCACCTTCCATTGACCCAATTTTCCCTATAAATAGCCCATGTCAAGGAGGAGAAAGGAGTTTTTATTTTAGCATTTTTTCTCACCCTCTCACATCTTCACCTTAGGTCGCCGATTTCCTCCCCCTTCTGTTCCTCTTCTCCTCTTACTCTCTTCATGAAAGTTATTAGTTTTTAAAATCTCTTCAACTTCTTCTGCTTCATCTTCCTCTAGTTCTGCTTTCTTTTCACGTTATATTCCAGTTTTCAATGGTCTGTCTCTCACATTTTCCTATTCATTCGCGAACCAGTGTTTCCCTATGTTCTTTCCCCCATTTGGCCTCTTTCTGCTCCTCTTTTTATCTTTCTCTCTTCATGAAAGTTCTTCATTTTTAAATGTTCTACAACTTCTCCTTCTTTGCCTTCATGTAGGTCTACTTCATTTTCACGTTACCTTCCAGTTCTCGAAGGTCTATCTGTTACATTTTATGGTTCATCCGTGCCCGCATCCCCCTGTTCTTTACACGTTTTCTCCCTCTTATGCTCTTTTTCTCCCACTGTGTCCTTCATCAAAGTTTTTACACTCTTCATCCAATTCAACTTCTTCATTTTCCACATATTCTAATTCTCCTTAGTTTTAGAGTTATTTCAATTCTTCTCTTGCTCTATTTTTAGTGTTTCTATTTTAAAAACTCTCTCATCTCTTGTCACTTCTCTTCTAGCCATTGCTATCTCCCTCACCTCTAGATCACCATAACCTCTCCTCTACCTCTCCCTTACCTTTCCATATCCCTCTCTCCATCTCCCCTTAAATCTCTCACCTCCATCTACATGACACTCTCCAAAGGCAAAGGTGACTTCCTCCCGGCGTAGACGACATCTTCCGTGAGGTGGTTCGTGATCCAAGACCAAGAGAGGATGGCACCACCGTCACCGTTGATGCCACCATCATCACACTCCAGGCTTTTATTGTTTCTATAACTTTTGAGTCACTTCACTTCATTGTAATCTAGCTATGTCATTAGTGTAATTTTATCTTGCATTTCATGTACTTTTTCTTTTAAGTTAATGAGAGGAGTTATTCTTTTGATCTAGATCTTACTCTTCTTCACTCTCTACCTCCCTCTTCTATATCTTCTTTTCCACTTCGTGCAATTATCTTTAGAATAGGCGCATAGTCATAGGTGTTTTTTATTTAGTGATTGGTTCATTCATCATTTCACTATTTTATTTAAGCAAAGCAAAATGACAAGTGTTTTCTAAAGAGATCTTTGTTAACTTCAAAAGTCTCTTCTTCCTTGTGGATTCGACCCTTCTCGCCGCCATATTATGTATTTTTATCTAAGTGCGAGTTAGAATTTTTATGATTGATACGCGTGTTTTAAACGACGAACTTTCGTGTTATCAATTTTAGGCACTATTGTCGGGGAAGATTGGTGATTTTTGATTTAAGAACTTTGTTTTCCTTGTGTCTATAGTGTACTAATAAAGTTCTCTATTCTTATTTTTGTAGGAAAAAAAGGGAGAAAAAGTAACTTGAAAATCCAAAAAAAACTATCAGAAAATCTGTCGTAGAAAGCTGGAACGTAGGTGCAGAGGACAGAAAGCAAAAAATCAGATAAAATAACTATCACAGAGAGTAGAACTATGTAAGCAAAAGTCCTATTCTAAAGAAAGAAAGTCGAGAAAGAAAAAAATCAAAAAAGCCAATATATATATATATATATCAGAGGTAAGTTGTCCTTCTTTTTCTTAATTTTGTGATTTAGTCATTCATTTCAAAAAAATGAGGGAACGCTTTTCAAGTAAGTATCCAAACCTTTCCTCCTTCGTTTTAATTTCATTTCTCTACATTCCATATCTTGTGGTTAGATAAGTTCATTAAAAAAAATCACTTGAACTTCAATAAAAATCTTCATTGTAAGAATAGAACACACACTTCCATATTTTAGGTCAATCATCATTTAGGATAGAATTTTTTTTATTATTTAATTTTTATCAATTGCATCATTGAAGATTGCGGGGGCAAGGTGAGTTCTTCCAAACTTCTTATTGAATACATGTTCATGTATATTACATAAGAACCCCTTGTTTGACTTTGTGGTATTGCATTTCATTTTAAATCATCAAAACCCATAATCACATAAGGTGGGGATTTGATCACCCCTCCTTGGCCCACAAACCATAAGCCCTGCATCTTGCATTTCCTAAGCCCAATAAAATTCAGTAGACATTGGCCCCAAGGTTCACATTGAGATTTGGGTCCACTTAGGTCCATTATCAATTTAAAAACTAGTGTCTAGGAAAGAGATCCAATGGCAAACACCTTAAGTGGGATTGTGGTTTCATAAATAGGACCCTACATAAGTAGGGGGAGCCTCCCACAACCCCACCTCTTTCTTGGCTAGTGGATAAATTTGATAGTAGGCTTGGGCTGAATTTAAGTTGATTTGTGAGAAAGCTAACATTGAGCCCACTTTGTGGTTGGAACCTAAGGGAGATTGTGCTTGTATCACCGTCTAAGGTTGGTGTCTAGGCAAGGGGTTAAAAGGCTACACCTAAGTGGATTCATGGTTCATTAATTAGGACCTTACGAAAGTAAGGGGAACCTCCCATGATCCTACCTCTTACTTGGTCAATTTAAAGTTTGGTGTGTGCAAGATTGCAATTGAACTTTGGAGAATTCTCACGATTTGTGCTCCAAGTCCAAGGAGCCCTAAGTCTTGTAAGTTAATTTGATTGAACAAGTGTTTGCAAAAAAAAATAAACAAAAAAATAAAAAAAATTCTTAGGGTTCATGCATGGTAGAAGATCTCAACATCCACATTTAGTTGAACCTCTCCAAGAAATTGAGAGAGTGATCCACCAAGCCCACAATCCAATTCAACAAATGGCTAATCAAGGTGAATTTCCCAAGTAGATGAAGGAATACTTCATTCCTTCTAGCTACCAACCTTCTACATGTATCCATCTTCCGGAAGTGCCAGCGGCCCAATATGAGATAAAATCTAGTACTATCCAAATGCTCCCTTCATTCCATGGGCTCACAAATGAAGACCCATATAAGCATCTAGATGAATTCTTGGAAATATGTTCCACTGTGAAAATTCAGAACTTCACAGATGATGCCCTCAGGTTGACTCTTTTTTCCTTTTCTTTGAAAGACAAAGCCAAATATTGGTTAGGGATCTTAGGAAGACCCATTCGATAATGGGAGGAGATGCAAAAAGAATTTTTGAAAAAAATATATCCTATAGGTCGGACCAATACAATGAGAAGAGCCATCACGGGTTTTGCTCAAGCACCCGGGGAATTGATCCATGAGTCTTTGGAGAGAATGAAGGGGTTGTTGAGAAAATGTCCACATCATGGGCTATCAAAATAGAAAATTGTGCAAGCTTTCTATGAGGGATTGACTGAACCTTACAGGCAAATGGTTGATGCTTCGTGTGGAGGTGCTTTTATGAGCAAGAGTGAGAAAGAAGCTTACGATCTCTTTGAAATGTTGAGTGAAAATTCAATCAACCATACTTCTCTTTCCTCGTATGAAAAGTCAGTAGGACCATCTAGAAAAGCTGGGATATATGAGGTGAAAGATAAGGGAGAGGTTGAGCCTAGATTAGATGTGAATGCCCTAGCTCAAAAATTTGAGAAAGTTGACCTATTAACCCAACAAGTTGGCGAACTGATTAATTTGAATAAACAAACTTTCAATGCCCAATCACAACCATCTTTTCACTCTCGCCAAGGTCAAGTCCAGGAAGCATGTGTGCTATGTGAGAGCCTACATCAGGTGGACGAATGTCCTACGGCGGCTCAATTACCCTCTGCCATCCAGGAGTAAGTCTATGCAGCCCAAGGATTCTCCAAGCCCAATAATGACCCATTTTCAAACACATACAATCCGGGCTAGAGGAATCACCCAAACTTTTCTTGGAAATCCCAGCATGCCCAAAACTACCAATCAAAACCCCAACCTCAGGCCCATTTTCAAACTCAAACTTTTCATAAGGGCCAAGTGTCACAACCATTATCAAATCATTCTCAGCCTCCTTATGGCCAACCATCTTATGGTTAACCCTCATTTGTTCAGCCCGCATATGGGCAATCTTCATATCCTCCACCAGTTTACCAGCCTCCTATCTTACCTCCGCCAGTGGCCCAGAATGTTGAAAAAATCAATCAATTATAACAGCTCATCCTTGCCCAAAATCAATCTTTTCAAGGTCAAATGGCGGAGATGAAGGCCCAAATTGGCCAACTTCTTGAAACCAATGTGAGGAGAGAACCGGGCCAACTTTCGAGCCAACCCATACCCAATCCTAAAAATTATCCTCCAGATTTTCAACAACAGCCCCTTCCGTCTATCCCTCAAGGACAATTTCAATAAGGCCCAAATCCTCCAAAGGGCCCACAATTTGAGAAAGCTAAGGCCATCTCGGCCTTAAGAAGTGGAAAAATCCTTGAAGACCCCTTCTTTGCCCATCAATCTAATGAAGCCTCATCAAGCCAAGCCCACGATGTTATTGAAAATGAATCCTTGCCCAAGGCCACTCCCATAGTGGACAGTGAGGAAGTCAAAAAAAACAAAGGGAAGACAAAATTAGATGAATCACCTGAAGCTTACAAGCCCAAGATCCTTTCCCCACTGCCTTGGAAGCTGGAAAAGGAAAGAAGTGGCAAAACATCCAGGCCCAAAATGAGGAATAAATGAAATTGTTTAAACAAGTCCACATCAACATCCCACTTCTTGATGCGATCCAACATGTGCCAGCTTCTGCCAAATTTCTAAAGGAAATATGCACCCAAAGGAGAGAGCCAAAAATAAACCCCAAAAGAACTCTTTTGTCAGAAGAAGTGAGTGATGTCTTATTAAATGAACTGCCCTAAAAAATGAAAGATCTCGATGCCCCACTCATATCTTGTGTTATTGGTGGTATCACTTTTGAAAAAGCATTGTTGGACTTAGGGGCTAGTGTAAATGATGTGACACAACCTAGGACTTAAACAAACAAGCACAATCGCAATCAAACGGACCGATGTCGGCGACCGCTCACCCGATGCTCACCAAGACCCAGGGTAACTTGGCAATGCCAAGTGGAGGTTGTGTGGGCTGGGCCCTTGCTGGTAGAGGGCCAGCAAGGCCTAAGTTGATTCCCAAGGGTAATGGCAGCCCAATTCAAGGGAGCCGACGTCGTGCCGAGGGCATGGGTTCCACTCTTTTCCCACGGTGATCACTTATAGCAAAGGAGCTTAAGGATCGAGCTCTCATTCACGGCCAGCGGAGTTTATGAACTAATATTGAAAGAACAAGCACAAATTAGAGCAAAGTTTGGAGCACTTACTCGACCGGTTTGAAGAAATCGGTCCCGCTCGGAGACGAGGGCAAGCGGGAAGGCGGGTGGATCCCCACACGCCGCGTCGGGGTAGCTTGACCTGCCCAAATGATTACAATACTACACCTCTCGCAGGAGGGGGATCTTGGGGTGGGGGTTAAGTGATATTATAACTAAAACTACCTCCACATAGGGAGGGGCCTTTAGCCGGCCAAGCGGGGAGGGGAACTTGAGAGAGGAACACCGAAGATGGGAGGTTGCCGATTCTGTCCACGTTCTGTGGGTGCTGACAGATGATCGAAGAAATGGTTGCTGCGACTGATGCCGAATTTTGTTGGGGATGAAAGCACATGAAAAATCTTCGTAGGTGGCCAGGGAAGTCTTCCAAAGTTTGTTGATTTCTTCTCGCGCTGACGTTGGTCTGGGTGGAGGTCCGAGCAGGGAGGCAGATTCTTGGACTGGCAGCTTCTGGCGGCCAACAGCAGGTTGCAGAGGATGCCCCGTCAGCTCCCGAACTCAGAATCAAGCACCGCTGGAGTTTTTGGAATCATGGACGAGTCCTCTTCGCAGAAAAACTGACGGGGAAGCCAAAAGATGCCAGAGAAGACCAGGGGACTCTGAACACTGATGACAGGTTGATGCAGGCTGTGGGAAGCTAAACCGCGTACCCGAGGGAGAAAAATGATAACTATGGCCCATGGACGTCGATAGAAGTTCCACTTCTTGATTCTGAAAGTAGACAGGAAGCGGAACAACTTTGTAGAAGAACTTGTGGCCTGAATCTTCCAAGGTTCGTCATGGTAGAGCTTCTACTATGGCTCAGGTGCTCAGTAGGGGCAGCTCTGCGCAGTTGTAGGAGAACGGATCTCCCGGTCAGTTCGGAGCTCGGAAGGGGACGAGACCACCGCCGTTGCGAAGAAGACAGGTAGACGCTTCCTTGGATACCTCTTGGGCCTTCAGATTCTCTGGGATGTGGTCGGGGTCGCCTCTGCAAACTACTACTCTTCTACTGCCAGCGAACTGAAAATTGGAGGTTGAAGATGGTGGGGGGAAATGGGGTATATGGGAGGGGAAATGGAGGTGGATGAGTGTGGGGAGAACCCTGGCTGTGAGGGGGTCTAGGAGGGGGTGTTCCAAGGTGTGGGAGGGGAAGAATAGGGTCTAGAAGGGTGTCTAACAGGTGGTGGGAGGAGGAGCTACGAATTTGGGCTTGGAGGGAGAAGGAGGAAGGTGGGGGGGCACAAGTGGGTGGAGGGCATGTGAGTTTGAATTTCCTTTAATGTGGGGTGGTCAATGGTGGTCTTGGGGATGTGAAGAGGTGCCTTGGGAAGGTGGAGGGCTGCTTTGGGTAGTGGGAAGGGTGCTTGGAGAAGTGGGTGGGGTAGTTGGGGGTTGGGAGGTGGAGCTAGGATTGGTGGAAGCTCTCTTGGGACTAGGGGGTGGAGTAATGGGATGTGTGGGGAAGGGGAGGTGGTCTTTAATGGGGGTAGGTGGGAGAGTGGTGGTTGGGAAGGGAGGAGAGAGAAAATTTTTGAAATTGGGTGTGGAGGAGAGAGAAAGGGGAGTGAAAAAGAGAGATTAAGAGAGGGATGGGTGAGGAATCTCTCCCCTAGGGTCTCTCGCCCAAAAAATGGAATCTCTCCACTAGATAAGAAGTGTAAACTCTCAAAATGGCAAGTTTTTCATTCATTGATTCATTACCTCAAAATGGAGAGAGTGGGGTCCTATTTATAAGGATCCCACAATTTACAATAAGACCCTGACTTTTGACACATTGACTAATAACCAACAAGATAGGGGTGCCCATGGGCCAAGCCCAATGAATTGGGCCCAATAGCTAACTAATAAACCTAATGACACTCAAACCTAGGGAAATAAGCACAAGACCTAGGGACATGACTCAAATAAAAGGGAAATTACAATGATATGACTCAAATAAAATAAAGAAACATACATAGGACTCAAAATAAATGACTAGACCATGATGTACGCCTCCGGGGTGACGAGAATGGTCGAGAGTGTCAGGATGGATGGTGATGACCCCATCATACTCCCGGGGTGCGGAGAACTCGACTCCGTCGGGTAAGAGGTGGTACCGCTCACATGTCTTCTGAAAGAAGCCGATTCTTCCACCTAGCGAGGTAGAGCCCGTTCACCTTGCTCCGAGTGATGATTACCTGTTCATCCAATATTCTCTCAAGTTGCTTACGTCGGGCTCTCTGGGCTGATGGTGCTCACATGGGGAGGGGTGGGTGCTCTCTCAAGGGAGGAAGGGGGCTTAAAATTCTCACTTGGTGCCACCGTGGGTCCCTTGTGTGGCATAAGGCTTTCCACTGAAGTTAACTCCGTATCCCTTGAGGAGGCCTAACTTAGTAGTGGGGCTAATGCACCTCAAAACCTGGAAGGGGCTGATCCCACAAAACCTCAATCTTGAGTTGTCTCTATGTGAGAGCCTCTCATTCCTTACCATCCCGGAATCACCCATTTGGATTTCTTGGTGACGCTATTGAGTCGGTCGGCCTTTTGTAGATTTCATGACTCTTGTTGATGCGCTTGCAAGGTTATCATGCAATTTTGTGAATGCTGTCCTTTTAGTGGTTATGGGTGAACCTGGACAACCATAGATGGACCTATCATGCCATGATGCCATATGGACCTTGATGAACCTTGGTGGGCCGGGGCAACCATATGTGGACTTATCATGCAATGTTGTCATGTAGACTTTGGGGGGCCTAGGTGGGCCGGGGCAACCATATGTGAACCTATCATGCAAAGTGGTGATGAATGTCGGGGGACCCGGACATCCGTAGATGCTTTTGACATGCTTAAGACCCATGATGAATGAGGGTGGACCAATACATCCGAATATGGATCACTCATGCTTTCTACTTGACATGTGGGTGATATGAATGAATGGACCCAACATAGTGTTCATGCCAAGTGGTGTGGTAAGCCTAGACACATGCATGTTTTTCCTATGGGTGACTTCCATGTGTATAGGTGTGGGACAACCTTTGAACTCCCATTGGAAAGGGTCGAATGGATCTAAGAAGGTGGTCATCATGGGGTGGAGCACAACCTCATTACCTAGGGATATGTGGCCCAAGGTCATGGCTCCCAAGGTGTAACCCGGGTCTAAGATGGAGTGAATTGGGTCAAACATGGTGAGTTGGTGTAGGGAAAGGTGGGTGGTGGATAAAATATTTGGGTCACACGAGTCTCTTGACTCCCATTGGAATGGATCATATGAATCATAAAATGGGTTACCTAGGGGGAGGAACTCCATGTCCTCAAGATCCTCAAAAGGTGCTAAGTCATCCTTCTCCATGATAGTTGGGCCAATGTTCTTGGCAAGTGGGTCGGCCATGAGTGGAGGGCTTGGCTTTCTACCCGAGATAAGAAGCTCTAAATCGAGGAGAAGGTTGGGCTCATCGGGTGTAGGGAGGAATAGAAGGAGGTCGCTAGTGTAGCAACCAATGGTGTAAACCGAGGTGATAGACTCTATGCATAGGTGTATGAGGCTAAGGCTCCTAGGTTGTTCGACCATAGGGGTCAACATGCTAGTCATCTCTAATTGCCATGATATGCTCTTGAGAAGGTCCTCTAAAGTCTCCACTTGATAGGATGCTTGGATTGTAGTGTGATAGGAGAAGAAGGGCACTATGAGAAGGTCTTGTTCTATGGGAGAGAAAACATGGGCCGAGATCTCTCTTATTGGGCTCTCCTTTAGCCAACTAACAAGGGGTTCTCCTAAGATGAGCTTGGCCCCAACTAGAGAGGGTGATGTAAGGTGAAGACTATCGTGTGATGTTTCCTCTTCAACTTGGTCTTGTGTTTCCTCCCAGGTGGAGAGTGGATTTGGAGTGTTGACAACTATTGGATCGGGTATGAGTTCTTCTACCAAGGAGGTGAGGGGATCTTTTGGGGTGATGAGGGTTGGTGTGTGGTGCTCCCGTGGTGGAGGGTAAAGGGAAACTTGGATTGGGATTGGTAGAGTGGGGTTTGGGAGTGGAAGTAGTGGAGGCCTATGTTGGGGTAGGATTGGGGTTGGAAGTGGAAGGTGGGTTGGGTGACAAGATTTGGGTTGATGGGTTTTGGGGGGTGTACCCTTTTTAGGGAACGATGGAGGGGTAGTGGTGGGGACCAAGGGGAGATGTGGGGTATGGGTTTGGTGAGGGATTGTGGGTTGGGTGGTGGTAGCCGTCATGGGTCTAGGTGGAGGGATGGACACGGGGTCCACTTGGGTTTGAATGGTGGTCCTTATTGGGGAAACCAGGTCGATTGGGGGTCTCTTCCCCTTGGGATCGATCGGTTGTGGAGGGGGGGAAGTGGGGGCCAATTTAGTTTGGATAGTGAGGTTTGCGGAAGGGGGTTTTGGTTGGAGTGTGGGGACCCTTAGGGGATTTGGTGGAGAGGTGGATGCTTGGTTTATTTGGACCTTAAGGGAGAGGACTTGGTTGCGAAGTGTAGTTATGATGGTTGAGAAGTGATTTGTTGGGAGTGGTGGGGGAGGAGGCCTAAAGGTGATATCAAGTTGGTCAGATGGGGATGGAGGGGTGGTAGTGCACCTCGGGCTAGGGGTGTTAGAGTAGAAGGGGTGAGAATATTTGGGGATGTAGATTTTTATAAGTTCTTTCTTCATATCATCCAATGAGGAAATGGGTTCTTGTTTCCTAACGTCCCTTAAGCCCACTATGTTCCTCCATTTTTGCTTGGCTTGACCCTGAAATTGCCCCATGGCAACGCGGACACTTGCGGGTCCATAAACCATAGTTCTCTCAAAGTGTTTTTCCATGGTGACCTCCCACTTTAGGTAGGCACTATAGCATGATCCATCGAAGAGGAGATCCTCAAAAGAGATTATGTCAAATGGAGGGTTGATCGGTCCCTTATGGGGGGTCGAGGGGGATGAATGTGACCAAAGAGAGGTAGCCATGTTGATGAATGCAAATGTGCCCAAGGACTAGACTTAGTAGAGACAAGTCTAAAACTTGCTCGGATACTAATTTGATGTGACACAACCTAGGACTTAAACAAACAAGCACAATCGCAATTAAACGGACCGATGTCGGCAACCGCTCACCCGATGCTCACCAAGACCCGGGGTAACTTGGCAATGCCAAGTGGAGGTTGTGTGGGCTGGGCCCTTGCTGGTAGAGGGCCAGCAAGGCCTAAGTTGATTCCCAAGGGTAATGGCAGCCCAATTCAAGGGAGCCGATGTCGTGCCGAGGGCACGGGTTCCACTCTTTTCCCACGGTGATCACTTATAGGAAAGGAGCTTAAGGATCGGGCTCTCATTCACGGCCAGCGGAGTTTATGAACTAATATTGAAAGAACAAGCACAAATTAGAGCAAAGTTTGGAGCACTTACTCGACCGGTTTGAAGAAACCGGTCCCGCTCGGAGACGAGGGCGAGCGGGGAGGTGGGTGGATCCCCACACGCCGCGTCGGGGTAGCTTGACCTGCCCAAATGATTACAATACTACACCTCTCGCAGGAGGGGGATCTTGGGGTGGGGGTTAAGTGATATTACAACTAAAACTACCTCCACGTAGAGAGGGGCCTTCAGCCGGCCAAGCGGGGAGGGGAACTTGAGAGAGGAACACCGAAGATGGGAGGTCGTCGATTCTGTCCACGTTCTGTGGGTGCTGACAGATGATCGATGAAATGGTTGCTGCGACTGATGCCGAATTTTTTTGGGGATGAAAACACCTGGAAAATCTTAGTAGGAGACCAGGGAAGTCGTCCAAATTTTTTTGATTTCTTCTCGCGCCGACGCTGGTCTGGGTGGAGGCCCGAGCAGGGAGGCAGATTCTTGGACTGGCAGCTTCTGGTGGCCAACAACAGGTAACAGAGGATGCCCCGTTAGCTCCCGAACTCAGAATCAAGCACCGCTGGAGTTTTTGGAATCGCGGACGAGTCGTCTTCGCAGAAAAACTGACGGGGAAGCCAAAAGATGATAGAGAAGACCAGGGGACTCTGTACACTGATGACATGTTGGTGCAGGCTGTGGGAAGCTGAACCGCGTACCCGAGGGAGAAAAATGATAACTATGGCCCACGGACGTCGATAGAAGTTCCACTTCTTGATTCGGAAAGTAGACAGGAAGAGGAACAACTTTGCCGAAGAACTTATGGCCTGAATCTTCCAAGGTTCGTCATGGCAGAGCTTCTACTATGGCTCAGGTGCTCAACAGGGGCAGCTCTGCGCAGTTGTAGGAGAACGGATTTCTCGGTCAGCTTGAAGCTCGGAAGGGGACGAGACCACTGCCGTTACGAAGAAGACAGGTAGATGCTTCCGTGGATACCTCTTGGGCCTTCAGATTCTCTGGGATGTGGTTGGGGTCGCCTCTGCAAGCTGCTACTCTTCTGCTGCCAGCAAACTAAAAACTGGAGGTTGAAGATGGTGGGGGGAAATGAGGTATATGGGAGGGGAAATGGAGGTGGATGAGTGTGGGGAGAACCTTGGCTGTGAGGGGGTCTAGGAGTGGGTGTTCCAAGGTGTGGGAGGGGAAGAATAGGGTCTGGAAGGGGGTCTAACAGGTGGTGGGAGGAGGAGCTACGAATTTGGGCTTGGAGGGAGAAGGAGGAAGGTGGGGGGGCACAAGTGGGTGGAGGGCATGTGAGTTTGAATTTCCTTTAATGTGGGGTGGTCAATGGTGGTCTTGGGGATGGGAAGAGGTGCCTTGGGAAGGTGGAGGGCTGCTTTGGGTAGTGGGAAGGGTGCTTGGGGAAGTGGGTGGGGTAGTTGGGGGTTGGGAGGTGGAGCTAGGATTGGTGGAAGCTCTCTTGGGACTAGGGGGTGGAGTAATGGGATGTGTGGGGAAGGGGAGTGGTCTTTAATGGGGGTAGGTGGGAGAGTGGTGGTTGGGAAGGGAGGAGAGAGAAAATTTTCGAAATTGGGTGTGGAGGAGAGAGAAAGGGGAGTGAAAAAGAGAGATTAAGAGAGGGATGGGTGGGGAATCTCTCCCCTAGGGTCTCTCACCCAAAAAATGGAATCTCTCCACTAGATAAGAAGTGTAAACTCTCAAAATGGCAAGTTTTTCATTCATTGATTCATTACCTCAAAATGGAGAGAGTGGGGTCCTATTTATAAGGATCCCACAATTTACAATAAGACCCTGACTTTTGACACATTGACTAATAACCAACAAGATAGGGGTGCCCATGGGTCAAGCCCAATGAATTGGGCCCAATAGCTAACTAATAAACCTAATGACACTCAAACCTAGGGAAATAAGCACAAGACCTAGGGACATGACTCAAATAAAAGGGAAATTACAATGATATGACTCAAATAAAATAAAGAAACATACATAGGACTCAAAATAAATGACTAGACCATGATGTACGCCTCCGGGGTGACGAGAATGGTCGAGAGTGTCAGGACGGATGGTGATGACCCCATCAGTAAATCTTCTGCCTACTTCGGTGTACCAAAACTTTGGGATGGGGGAGCTCAAACCAACACCGGTAATCCTCCAATTGGCAGATCGGTCCTTCAAAACACCTAAGGGATTAGTGGAGGATGTCATTGTCAAAATTGACACTTGTTATTTCCCTGTGGACTTCTTAATTCTTGACATGGATTCCACCCCAGATTTGGCCCAAAGTCCCATCATACTGGACTGACCTTTCTTGGCAACTACCAATGCCAACATCAATTGTGAATAAGGACTTATGGATCTCTCCTTCGGAGATCAAAAGATCACATTGAATGTCTTCAAAGCTTCTAAACACATGCGGGGAGAAGAAGATTGCTACTCGGTTGATGTGATTGAAGATGTTATAGAAAGCAAACCTCCTCTTGGCCAAACTGAAAGTCTCATTGAGTCTGATGATGATGAACTTATTTTAGATGACCACACCCTTGATTCCACTGAGCCTGAACCACAGTTTAACAGCATTCATGAGCCCTTACTCCCTTCCAATCAAACCCCACCTCAGCTAGAATTGAAAGCCTTGCCCGACTCCTTAAAATATGTGTTTTTACGGCCGAAGGAAACCTTACCAGTCATCATAGCTTCTGATTTGACACCCTCTCAGGAAGATCAGCCGATTGATGTCCTTAGGAATCATAAAGAAGCCCTAGTCCATAGCCGATCTTAAAGGAATAAGTCCATCTGTGTGCATGCACCACATTTATCTTGAAGAAAATGTCACACCAACTAGAGAAAGGCAAAGGAGATTGAATCCCAACATGAGAGAAGTAGTTAAGAAGGAGGTAATAAAGTGGTTGGATGCGGGCATCATATACCCCATCTCTGATAGTCAATGGGTGAGCCCAACCCAAGTTGTCCCAAAAAAATATGGGCTCACCGTGGTGAGTAATGAACAAGGGGAAATGGTGCCCACTAGATTACCCACTGGGTGGTGGGTATGCATTGATGATAGGAAATTGAACTCTGCCACTAAGAAGGACCACTTTCCTCTGCCATTCTTTGACCAGATTCTGGAGAAACTAGCTAGCCAAAAAAATTTCTATTTTTTGGATGGATATTCAAGATACAACCAAGTGGCCATTCACCCAAGGGATCGGGATAAAACTACATTCACATGTCCCTATGGGACTTTTGCATTTAGAAGGATGCCCTTTGGGTTGTGCAATGCCCCGACCACATTCCAAAGATGCATGATGGCCATCTTCTCTGATATGGTGGGAGATTTTTTTAGAAATTTTCATGAATGACTTATCTATCTTTGGAGACTCTTTCGACACATGTTTGAACAATTTGACTAAGATCCTCAAAAGATGAATTGAGAAAAAGTTGATTCTAAGTTGGGAAAAGAGCCATTTTATGGTGAAAGAAGGGATTGTGTTGGAACACATTGTATTTGAAAGAGGAATTGAGGTGGATAGAGCAAAAGTTGAATTGATTGCTAATATACCTCCACCAACGTCTGTTAAGCAAATCAAATCTTTTTTAGGTCATGTTGGCTTCTACGGCCGATTCATCAAAGACTTCTCCAAGATTTCCCGGTCTTTGTGCAACCTGCTTGCCAAAGATGCCCCTTTCAACTTTGATGAGTCATGTCTTCAGGCCTATGAGTTTCTTAGGAGTGCTGTCACCAAAGCACCTATCATCCAACCCCCAGATTGGTCTTTACCATTTGAAATAATGTGTGATGTTTCGGATCATGCTATTGGGATAGTTTTGGGCCAAAGAATGAACAAAAGCCTAGTTGTGATTTATTATGCAACCAAAATGTTAAATGAGGCCCAAAAATATTACACCATAACTGAGAAGGAATTGTTGGTAGTGGTGTCTGATCATTCAGCCTTGAGGTACCTCTTATCTAAAAAAGAAGCCAAGTCCCAATTGCTCCGATGGATCCTCCTCTTATAGGAATTTGACATGGAAATACGGGATAAAAAGGAGTCTGAAAATGTTGTGGCTGATCATCTCTCTAGGGTTCGTGTGAACGATAGTGGCCCCATTAAAGACCATTTTCCAAATGAGCAACTCTTATCCATTGCCCACATTAGGCCTCCTTAGTATGCGGGCATTGTTAATTATCTGGCAGTTGGATTAACCCCTGATGGGTGGTCCAAGAATGAAAAAGATAGATTATTTGCCCAGATAAAACACTACATTTGGGAGGACCCGAAATTGTTCAGTATTTATGCTGATAATGTCATTCGAAGGTGTGTCTCGGAAAATGAACATCAAAGCATTCTCACCTTTTGCCACACCCTTGCATGTGGAGGATATTTTTCTGAGAAGAAAACTGCTGCAAAGGTCCTCCAAAGTGGTTTCTATTGGCCTACTCTCTTTAGAGACTCACATACCTTTAGTCAATCTTGCCCAAAATGCCAAACCATGGGGAATATCTCTCAGAGAGAAATGATGCCCTTAAACCCTATGCTTGTGATAGGAATTTTTAATGTTTGCGGAATTGATTTCATGGGACCCTTCCCACCATATTATGGGCATGAGTACATTTTGGTGGTTGTTAATTATGTTTCAAAATAGATTGAGGCTATAGCAACTAGAACCAATGACCACAAAGTGGTCATGAAGTTTGTGCAAAAGAATATTTTCTCTAGGTTTGGATTCCTTAAGGCTATAATCAGTGATGGAGGTAGTCACTTCACCAACTTCCAATTCAAAAGCTTGCTGAAAAAATATGGGATCACCCATAAAGTGGCCACACCATATCATCCTCAAACTAGTGAGCAGATGGAAGTTTCTAATTGAGAAATCAAAAATATTTTGCAAAAGACTGTGAGGACTGATAGGAAGGATTGGGCTGAGAGATTGGATGATGCATTGTGGGCATATAGAACGGCCTACAAGACTCCCATTGGAATGCCACCCTTCAGATTGATCTATGGAAAAGCCTGCCACCTCCCGGTGGAACTGGAACATAAAGCTTATTGGGCGGTTAAGCAATTTAATTTAGATTTGGCCCAAGTTGGAGCACACAGATCCTTGCAATTAAGTGAGCTAGATGAGCTTCGTAGGGAATCATATGAGAACGCCAAAATCTATAAGGCCAGAATGAAGGATTTTCATGACAAGCACATTTCAAGGAAAACATTCGAACCTAACCAAAAAGTATGGCTATTCAACTCCATATTGAAACTTTTTCCTGGGAAGCTCAGATCTAGATGGGATGGGCCATACATTGTGACTAAAGTATTTCCCCATGGTGCTGTTGAAGTTCTCCATCCTAAAACCAGGAACACATTTAAAGTCAATGGGCAAAGACTCAAACCCTACATTGAGGGCATCTCAAATGAAATGATTGTGGATACGATTGAATCATCTAATACAAATTGAACCCTCCTACATCTGGCTGAAGACGTTAAATTTAACGCTCGTTGGGAGACAACCCAATTCTTTTAAAAAAAATTGAGTGACTAATTTTCTTCTTTTATCTCAGGAGCATGGAGCAACATTTCTTGGTGGAGGCACCGCCTTTCTCAGGTTGTATCTCTCCTCCCTAGCACTTTTCATGGCATTATTTCATTTCTACATCTTGTTCATGCCATTGGGGACAATATCATCTAAGTTGGGGGTGGATAACTCAAAATTTCTCCAAAAATCCTTTTCAAGCTCAAAATGTTTGCAATCTTTCATAACACCCATAACAAGTGCTTCATGTTCATATTTCATGTTGAGAAATGTTTCTTAAAATGATAGGACTTGGAGTCTTACTTGTGAGAGCAGGAAGTTAAAATGGTGAATTAATTGGTTATGTCTTTAGCCTTTCCCTCAGAATACATCTAAAATTCTATTGAACTTGCACACAATTGCACAATAACAAGATTGGTAGATGACAAACATTAGGATGATGGGAATTTTGCTTAACACTTCGGTGATGATTGATATTATGCCCATTCATTGAAAGTAATCGTGAGGAAAAAGTTACCTGTAAAAAAAAAAATAGAAAATGCCCCTAAACTTAGTAACCGAGCCTACTTCTCCTAAGGCAAGAGTTGAGGTTCGCGTCAAACGGCGAAGGGATGTGCAACACCATATATCAAAAAACATGAATGAAAATGAATGAATAAACAAGCAGAGTGAAACTACCTGTAATTCGAAAGCTTAATTCTAAATGTGGGCAGAATTGAAAATCATCTTAAGTGAAAAGTAGAAGACTCATTCATCTAGACTGTTTGGTCATCACTAGTCAAGTTACATCACTTCTACACAAAGGGATATTCAATTTTGAGCATGTCCTAAGGAAAGGTCAAAACACATGGGCTGATGAAATTTGTTCCGAACACATACTGCTTGAACTTGTAATACTCCAAAGTCAAAATGATCATGTATACCATGAACTGTGACACTTGAGTGTTTGTTAGTCCTAATTCTATAACTGTTTACTTTGCTAAGGGACTGGCAATGTTCAAGTTGGGGGGTGTGATAAGTATCTATTTTTTATGATAATTCACTGCATACACAATATTTTATGTGCATATAATTAGGCAATTATGCATATTTCATAGTTAACCTCAACTCCGCATTTAAATTGGGTCTTTCATGCAAATTGATTAATTTGGTGAGTTTATTGAAGTTGAGGGCCATGAGCATTAATTCTCCATTGCATAATCATGAGCATTTGTGATTTATGTGCACATTCTAGTAATTTTTATAGATTAAATAGCAATTATGTGTGTACAGGACACTGAAGGCAATTGCAGGAGAAGCAGGGGGCAAAACTGTCATCAAGACTAGGGCATGGTTGCCCTAGGGCGCCCCCTACCATTTTGCCCAAGTCAAACACATCAGCCACATATTTTGGTTGGAGGGAAAAGAAAATTCAAAGTTCGAAATAGAGGAGATAAAGGAGAGAATTAATGAGTCTTAGGAAGAAGATCACCTATTTAAGAAACCCCAAAAAAAGAGGGCACCCAAAACCCTGGGCTAGGGCACCCACCTCCTCTTCCTCTCTCTCATCCATCATATTCTACCTAAATCTCAGGCATCCATCTTCTTTTGTTACAATCTCCACCTTCCATTGACCCAATTTTCCCTATAAATAGTCCATGTCAAGGAGGAGAAAGAAGTTTTTATTTTGGCTTTTTTTCTCTCCCTCTCATATCATCACCTTAGGTCGCCGATTTCGTCCCCCTTCTGTTCCTCTTCTCCTCTTACTCTCTTCATGAAAGTTATTCATTTTTAAAATCTCTTCAACTTCTTCTGCTTCGTCTTCCTCTAGTTCTACTTCGTTTTCACGTTATATTCTAGTTTTCAAAGGTCTGTCTCTCACGTTTTCCTATTCATTCGTGAACCAGTGTTTCCCTCTATTCTTTCCCCCATTTGGCCTCTTTCTACTCCTCTTATCGTCTTGCTCTCTTCATGAAAGTTCTTCATTTTTAAATGTTCTATAACTTCTCCTTCTTCACCTTCAGGTAGTTTTGCTTCATTTTCATGTTACCTTCCAATTCTCAAGGGTCTGTCTGTTGCATTTTATTGTTCATCCATGCCCGCATCCCCCTATTCTTCACATGTTTTCTCCCTCTTATGCTCTTTTTCTCCCTCTGTGTCCTTCATAAAAGTTTTTCCTCTCTTCATCCTATTCAACTTCTTCATCTTCCACATATTCTAATTCTCCTTAGTTTTATAGTTATTTCAATTCTTCTCTTGCTCTATTTTTAGTGTTTCTATTTTTCTATTTTAAAAACTCTATCATCTCTTTTCACTTCTCTTCTAGCCATTGCTATCTCCCTCACCTCTAGATCGCCATAACCTCTCCTCTACCTCTCCCTTACCTCTCCATATCCCTCTCTCCATCTCCCCTTAGATCTCTCTCCTCCATCTACGTGACACTCTCCAAGGGCGGCTCCAAAGGCGAAAGTGACTTCCTCCCGACGTAGACGACATCTTCCGTGAGGTGGTTCATGATCCAAGATCAAGAGAGGACGGCACCATCATCACCATTGCTGCCACCATCGTCACACTCCAGGTTTTTCTTATTTTTATCACTTTTGTGTCACTTCACTTCATTGGTAATCTTGTTGTGTCATTACTGTAATTTTATCTTACATGTCATGTACTTTTTCTTTTAACTTAATGAGAGGAGTTATTCTTTTGATCTAAATCTTGCACTTTTTCCCTCTCTACCTCCCTCTTCTATATCTTGTTTTAAGCTTCGTGTAATTATCTTTAGCATAGGCGCATAGTCATAGGTGTTTTAAATTAAGTGTTTGGTTCGTTCATCATTTCATTATTTTCTTTAAGCAAAGCAAAATCACAAGTGATTTCTGATGGACTCTAAGGGTGTTAACTTCAAAAGTCTCTTCTTCCTTGTAGATTCAACCCTTCTCGCCACCATATTACATATTTTTATCTAAGTGTGAGTTAGAATTTTTAAGATTGATATGCGTGTTTTAAATGACGAACTTTCATGTTATTAGCTACGATTCTATCCTAGGGGTAAATTGGCTTGTTGGTCACGACGCCTATATAAATTGTCGCAATAGGAGAATTTCTTTTTGAAAATGAGGTCTCCCGCGATTCACTTTTCTTGGAATCAAATATAGAAAACACCATGCTATTATTTTTTCTCTTCACGCTTACAAACTCATCTCGCAAGGTTGTGAAGCTTTCCTTGCTTCCGTGATTGTCACCGAGTCTAGGGAGATCATCCTAGAGGATATTCCTATTGTAAATGAGTTCCTTGATGTTTTCCTATCAGACTTACCCGGTTTACCGCCCGAAAGGGAAGTAAACTTCTCTATTGAACTCATTCCTAGAGTAGCACCTGTTTCAATAGCTCCTTACAGGATGTCCCCCACGAAACTCAAAGAATTGAAGAAGCAGTTTCAAGAGCTATTAGACAAGGGCTTTATTCGACCTAGTACATCCCCTTGGGGTGCACCAGTTCTATTCGTTAGGAGGAAGGACAGATCTCTTAGGCTGTGTATCGATTACCGGCGACTCAATCAACTCACTATCAAGAACAAATATCCGTTGCCGCGTATCGATGACCTCTTTGATCAAATTTCTAGAGCAGAATATTTCTCCAAGATAGACCTCAGGTCGGGTTATCATCAGCTCAAGGCTAAAGAGGAAGACATATACAAGACGGCTTTTCGGAACCGATATGGGCACTACGAGTTCATGGTAATGCCATTCGGGTTAACTAATGCCCCGACAGTATTTATGCTACTTATGAATAATGTATTCAAGCCCTATCTCGACCGATTTGTGGTCATTTTCATCGATGACATTCTCATATACTCCAAGACAAAAGAAGAACATGAAGAGCATCTAAGAATAGCTTTGTAAATACTAAGAGAGCATCAACTCTACACAAAGCTCAGCAAGTGCGAGCTTTGGCTAAAGGAGGTCTCTTTCCTTGGCCATATTATTTCAAAGGAAGGTATCACTGTTGATCCTTCTAAAGTAGAAGCTGTTAAGGGCTGGAGCCGGCCGACAACCGTATCTGAAGTTAGGAGCTTTCTTGGTCTGGCTAGTTATTATAGGCGATTCATCAAAGATTTCTCAAAGATCATCATCTCTTTGACTAGGCTTACAAGAAAGGAAAAACCCTTCATATGGTCGAAGGATTGCGAAGCTAGTTTCCTAACTCTTAAGGAACATTTCACTACGGCCCCTATATTGGCACTACCAGTCGAAGGGGCTGACTTTGAAGTCTACATGGATGCATCTGGCATTGGCCTTGGATGCGTTCTTATGCAAAATGGCAACGTAATTTGCTATGCTTCAAGGCAATTGAAGCGTCATGAAGAGAACTATCACATGCATGATCTGGAGCTAGATGCTGTTATTTTTGCCTTGAAAATATGGCGACATTATCTTTATCGGGAAAAGTTCACTATCTTTTCAGACCACAAAAGTCTGAAATATCTTTTTACTCAAAAGGAGTTAAACATGAGACAACGAAGATGGTTGGAGTATCTCAAGGACTTCGACTTCTCTATCCAATATCACCCAGGCAAAGTAAAAGCTGTAGTAGATGCTCTCAGCAGAAGACCGATGGCAACTCTAGCAAGTCTCAGGAAAGGTATGACCTATCTTATCGAGGATTTTGCTCAATTAAATCTAGATGTTGATACAGATGAAGAAAGGGGTATTATTGCCAATATCCAGTCGTAACCTACATTAATTGAAGACTTAGTCATGTTACAAGATAATGATCCTATATTGATGGAGATTAAAACCAATATTGATCAACGGCTAGAATTCTCTATTTTAACCGATGGAAGACTATTGTTCAAAGATCGAATCTGTGTGCCAGATCTTGCCGACACTAAGAAATTGATCATGGAAGAAGCTCATAAATCAAGGTATGTTATTCACCCTGGTGCTACCAAAATGTACCAAGATTTGAAAAGGAATTTCTGGTGGTGCAATATGAAAAGAGAAGTAGCGGACTTTGTATCTCCCTGCCTTACTTGTCAGCAAGTTAAGGCAGAACATTTAAAGCCCATTGGAAAGTTGCGTCCCTTGGATATTCCCGAGTGGATGTGGAAAAGTATAGGGATGGACTTCATCATGGGTTTACCTAAGACAAGAGGTTGACATGATGGTATATGGGTGATCATAGACCGATTGACTAAATCTGCACATTTTCTACCAATCAAAAGTCGATGGTCTGTGGATATACTAGCAACATTATACATGAAAGAAATTATCAAGCTACATGGTGTCCCTGTTACAATTATTTCTGATCGAGACCCTCATTTTACATCACAATTCTGGAAGGGTCTACAACATTCATTGGGGACACGACTCAACTTTTGTACGGCAATCCACCCACAAACTGATGGTCAAACTAAAAGAACAAATTAGGCAATGGAAGATATGCTCAAGGCATGTGTCATTGATTTTGGTTGGAGTTAGCACGACCAGTTGCCTCTAGTGGAATTTACCTACAACAATAGCTACCAATCTAGTATACAAATGGCACCGTTTGAGACACTGTATGGAAGAAGTTGCCACTCACCTATATGCTGGAATGAAGTTGGGGAAAGATAACTTCTAGGCCCTGAAATCATTCGAGATACCACCGAGAAGACTCAGCTTATTCGAGAAAGACTCCATATGGCTCAAGCTAGGCAAAAATCTTATGCTGATAACCGAAGGCGTGACCTGGAATTCCAAGTAGGAGACCATGTATTCCTTAAAGTTTCTCCGGGTCGAGGTATTCGAAGGTTTGGCATCAAAGGCAAGCTCACTCCGAGATATATCGGCCCTTTTGAAATCCTTGAAAGGGTTGGCGAAGTCGCATATGGGATTGCCTTACCTCCTCAACTAGCTGGAGTCTATGATGTATTCCATGTCTCGATGCTCAAATGGTATGTCTATGACCCATTTCATGTTATAAGTCATGACAACTTGAAAATTCAAAAGGACTTGACATACGAGCAAGAGCCAATCAAGATCATTGATCGAGAGGTACGTCAGCTTCGGAATAAAACTATTCCCATGATCAAAGTCCAATGGAGCAAATCTTGGCCACACGATGCAATGTGGGAAACCGAAGAAGCTATGCGCAAGAGATTCCCAAAATTGTTCGATTGAAACTATACTCTACATAAAACCCATGCAATGAATTTGGGGACCAAATTCTTTTAAGTGGGGGAGGGTGTAACATCCTGAAATTTTTTTAGAATTTTTAGGAATTAAACACTATTTATTAAGATTTAAAAAGGATTAATGGGTTATTAAATGAGTTATGGGACCCTATATTAACTAAAGCGTTTGGACCACTTAAGTTAGGCCCACAAACACAGTTCCATGACTTTAGGCCCAAGCCCACACTCTAGAAATGTAAATTGAGCTATTTATGGATTTAAATTGAGTAAATAGACCAATTAAGGGGATAATACCATATAAATAGGAAAATCCAAAATTTTCAGATTTAACACCAGATGGCGGTCTATTGCAAGACCGCCACTAGATGAAAGCGGTCCCGCCATGACCGCTACTTCCTTCTGATTGCGTGAATTGAAGAAACATGGAAAGCTTGGATCTTTGGCATCCTAATCCTCATGGATCAAAGTCTGTAGATATGTAAACATGTCTAGGACTCTTGGGGATCGAAGTGTGTAGTTCAAAAGTCCCAAAATTGTGTGTGATGTCTAGGCAAGGAATGCCTACAAGACATGCAAAAAAATGGAAAGTCATGGAGTTTCATGTGGAACAATGAAGGTGAAATGTAAGAAGTCTTTAATTGTTCATTCCTATTTTGTCTTGATATTTCTATGGTTTTGTAGCCCCAAGAATAGTCTTTAAATCCTCTCAAACTTATGTAAAAATGGTAATATCTAATCACTTTTCTTCCCTTGATTTGATGGAGGTTTGTCATGTTTTTCTAACCCTTTCTGGCATGGGTCGACCCTTATAGTTTCTGTCTGGATAGAAACTAGTTTTTTGATGACAGTGTGCAGGGGTCGAACCCTGGGGTTGACCCACAGCAAGGGTTGACCCCAGGGGTCGACCCCTGTATGCCAGGGTTCTATTTTTATGCAGTCTGCCCTCTGTCTGCTCGAGGGTCGACCCATTTCGGATGGGACTTTCGTAAGTGACCTAAACTCATTCTAAACCCTTTCAAACTTTACCAAAATACCCCCAAAGTCTCCTAGACATATGAGGGTGTTTTTAAGACACCTTCGGAGGGGTTTATAGGTCTTTTGTTCACTCCTTGTTATATATATATGTGAACTCCGACTTTGGAACGATAGAACCCTAATGCTTATGTTTTCTATCTTGTAGGAGAAGAAAATGGAGAAAGCAAAGAGGAGATCTTGTGGAAGGGTTTTGATCTACTTGGAGGGATTTCTGGAGGTCTTGGTAGAAGGGAAAGTGGAGTGCCTTGAAGAGAGGATCGAGGAGATGCTCAAATCGACGCCATCCGACTTCCCTCCGACCTAGGCTTCAAGGAACTTCCTCAATCGGCTTATGGAGCTCAAGGGGATACATTCTACAACCTTTACTCATCTATCTACGATGTCATTTACTGTTTACATTTTTGTTTGAGCTGTATTGAGCAGATTTCTGCATTTTTTGAACTCGAAAATACATTGTGGGTGGACCGTCTACGTACGGTCGTGTGATTATTGTTGTGATTCTCGCAGTGTGTGTGTGTGTAATTATCCCGGTGTTGGATCATTACGGAGATGAAGTCTCCATGTGGTTGGAGTTTTTACTCCGTGTGCTTCGTTGTGAAGTGAGTGAAGCCTCACCGATTTGGTGAGAGGTGGACATGGGGAGCCCGTCGTGGTCTCGAACCACATTAAAAATCTCTCTCGCACTGTGTGTTTATGTGGTTTGCATGATATATCTGTTTGCGTGATCGTGTGAGATCGGAAAGGTTGAGAGAAATACTTCTACATACTTTTCAATTCCATTCCATCATTGTTCAAATTTTATAATCATTTTAATTCTGCAACGTTAGTTTTAAAATCTCCCATTTCGTTTGGGGGACAATTCAACCCCCTCTTCTTATGCGCGAGCATATCTGGGCCAACAATTGGTATCAGAGCAAGGCCTCTGAATTTTATTCAATCTGACTGTTGAAGAAGAAAGATCATTTGATGATGGAAAGTAGAGGAATGCTCCCTGAGGGACATTCTATACATAGGCCACCATTTTTTGATGGCACGAATTACAACTACTGGAAAAATAGAATGACTATGTTCTTGCGAGCACAGGATCATGATACTTGGAAAGTCATAAGTAAAGGTCCTTATCAATTGCCCGATGATGAGGACAGTTGGACTGAAGAACATATTAAAAAATCATGTGCAAATTTCAGAGCTATGAATATAGTTCAATGTGCTGTACATTCGAATGAATATTCACGCATATCTATGTGTTTGTCTGCGTAGGAAATGTGGAACAAGCTGAAGTTGATTTATGAAGGCACTTCAGAAGTCAAGGAAACGAAGGCAAATTTATTGGTCCGAGAATATGAGCTCTTCATGATGAAGCCACATGAGACCATCTCGGAGGTGTTTGCTACGCTTATGTAAATCACCAATGCAATGAAAGCTCTTGGCAAGGAATATAAAAATCAAGATCTTGTGAGGAAGGTCCTTCGATCTCTGTCATATCAATGGCACACCAAGGCAACATTTATTGAAGTTTCAAAAGATCTTAGTACCTTGACACTTGATGAGCTGATTCGGTCATTGATGACCTATGAAATCAACAGTAAAAGGATAGAGGAGGAGGAAGATAATAAGAAATGAAAAGCATTTAAGGCTTACACAAAGTCATCTGAGGAAAGTGATGAAGGGTCAAGTCTTGATAGTAGTGAGGAAGAACTTGTGGACCTCGTCACTAGTAGAGCTAGAAAAATTTTTAGGAAGGCTAGAAGGGATGGCACTTCCTTTAGAAAAGTTCAGAAAAAGTCACTATAGAAGAAAGGAGAGATAAGATGCTATGAATGTAACAAGGTCGGACACATGAGGAATGAATGTCTAGATCTTGAGAGGAAAGTGAAGAAAGGAAAAGCTAGCAAGCAAAAGGCAATGAAAGCTACTTGGAGCGATGAGGATGATAGCGAGTCAAAATCCGAGAAAGAGGATGAGTTAGACGAACGGGTCCAGAATCTATGTCTAATGGCTGATGAGGAAAATGACAACGAGGTAAATTCTGATAACGAAAATCTCACTTGTGAAGAATGGCAAATTGCTTATGTTGGAATGTATGAAAAGTGCAAGAAGTTGAAACATGAAAATAAAAGCTTAAAAAAGAAGTTTCATGATATTTTACATTCTAGTTCATCTTCATGCGCTAAATGTAGTTTGCTTGAGTTGGAACTTGAAAAAATGAATGATGAAAATAAAATGTTGTTGTCCAAAGCTTCTCTATTTGAGGATGAAATCTCATACTTAGAAATTGAAAAATAACATGCTTATGAGAATGTAAAAAACCTAAAATCTAAAAATGAAGAATTGGTAAAGGAGTTGGATGGAGTCAAAGTGAAATTGATTGAATGTGAGAAATCTAAAAAGGACATTGAAACCAACTTCAATACCATCCATGAAGAGCTAAAGAAATGAAAAGTGTTGTTGAAAAGGAGTTAAAAGGAAAATAGAAAATGTTTGAATATGGTGAAGGTAGTGGTGACATCGATTTATTTATTTTAAAATTAATTAAAATAAACACGTAGGCGTGCCAGTCACATAGGTGACAAATCAATTGTGCGCTCGATCTGACTTGGTCAGACGAATATGAGGTTCGTGTCGAGACTCAAAACCCGCCGTACCATAAAGGCTACGACGTTAATTACATCCCTCCGGAAGAGGGACAACCCTTGATTAATGGCCAAAATAGAGAGGCCATGGGACCCGTAGACTAGATATAAGATGTAATTGCATGCAAGCACACAATATGGTAGTATTTACTTATTAAGCCGATTCCCGGTATAAGGCGAAGAACTTAGGTCCGAAGATCACCATTACGCATAGTGAAAACCTCCGGCCAGGTATAACCCGACTTTCCACTAATCACCATTTGATATACCGGAGAAGCGGCCCCTCCAAGCATACATGGTAGTAGTATTTAGTTTTATTGTTGTTTATTATCTATTCGATCTTTTATTTGTAGTTTCAAGGGGGATTTCGGCAACGCCTCTCTTGTTTTACGAGTTATTGGGGCCTTCTTATTTTGAGATAGCACATGGCATTACGGTTCACACATATGGGCCCATGAGGTGGGCCGAGCATGACCGCGTTTGGGTAGACTCATGCAATGTCGGGATAATGTATGCCGAGATACGGTAAATTTGCTGTTCAAGAAACGAGGGAATGTGGTTGAAACCCGGTCGAAATGAATTGAAGACAACAGATTATTGGCTCGGAGCGAAGCTATACCATGACCATAATGGGATAAATCCCGAGGTCCAGGCACGACTTGTTGGCCACCATTAACATTCCCCATACTCGGACCTAGAGGAGGTGAGAGCCCCGAGGCGGGTACAATCGTGTTCGTTGTTTGTTATTTATTCTTGTCATTATTTTAGATGCGTGAATGCCCCTCTTTCTTCTTCTTTTTTTAAATTCTTTGTTCTTGTTTTGTTTATATTATTCCCTTCTTATACTCATTTATTATTATTTTATTATTTTTTATCACATGCGAACATCTTTTATTTTCTTTTTGGCATTTATTGGGTTGTTAGTCATTCATTGATTTTTTTGTTGTTCATTTGTCACTTTTATTCCTTTACTATTATTATTATTATTATTATTGTCATCATTTTATTTGGTCATTTATTTGTTTGTTGTGTTGTTTTATTTTTTATATTTTTTAGTTTTACTCTTTTTGTATCTTTTCTCTTTTTTATTATTTATTTGTTTTATTTTAACCATCTTTATTTCTCCATTTTGGAGTGAGAGTGTGTTATTTGTTTTATTATTTATTACCCCATTTTTTTGAATGATTACTTATTATTATTATTATTATTATTTCTTTTTATTTATTATATATATATTTTTACATATGTGTACATATATAAGATAGAGGGGTTGGACGTGTGAACCCATGCGTTTATTTATAAATAATGTGAATAAGGTGTTAATGGGTGATTAGCATTATTAATAAGTGTGTAACGTGGGTGTGCTAAGTATGCATTAAAGGGAAGGGTGCGGTTTGTGCATTGTTTCTTTTACACCGTAACGTGTGGATGTTTAAATAGGTGAATGCATGTGTGTGTTTGACAAGAACATGAGACGGTGGGGATTGTACGGCGTGTTTTTAAGTGTTGTGCATATGAATGGGTTTCACGTCGGTGCATAATGAAGGGAGGTCGGTGCAGTGTATGTGTGTTACGTGAACAAATGCAAAAGTGGCTCGTGGGTATTTTTTTTATTTGTAAAGGAGACACGTGGGTGTATGGGTTAGTTGTTAATGGGTGTACTTTTTTTGAGTGTGCATGTTTCATAATGGCAACCGAGTCACACTGTCCCATGGATGCTTCAGTTTATGGTTTTAATGTTAATTAACGGCCACCGACTCACTTTTGGCAAAACAGAATTGAACGGGAGGTGATGAATCGGTGGCGTCGTCACCGACTCAACGCCTCTCTCCCTTTTTGTCGTTTTATTTATTCATGTTTGTTTTATTTGTTTTATTTATTGTCATTATCATACATGTAATATATATATATATGTTTATTTTATTATATTCTTTTTTTGTTCTATATATTATATATTTTTTATGTTATTATTATTATTATTATCTTATTTTGTTGTTCAATCCAGAGGTCCCCACGAAAATTTGGCAGTATCTCCCCTAGACCCGGAATGTTCGGGGAGTAATGGGACATACACACGGGGGAAGCCGATGTAAGTCCATAAAACTCGAGAGGCCAAGTGCGGCTGTCTCGAAATCTGAAATTGCCAATGAGGGACTCTAAGGGCTTGCCTACTAAGAGCCCTTGACAATTCAGGGGTTAAATCGAGGGGCGACCGAACCAATGTTGCCATATGATTGGCATTTATGTCCACTCCATAAGAGGGGCTTCCAAGAGAACACTGCCATGGCATGGCAGACCTCCCAGAACCCAGAGTGACCAGAAGATAGTGGACGAAAATCAGCAGATGGGGAACTGTTCCCCGCCCCGATAATGGATCTACAATCACGGTCGAGAAACAATTAAAATGAATGGAGAAGCCGAAAGCTGAAGGCACTGCAACTATGGCTAAGCACTCATACAGTGGCTCGAGGACCCCCCCCCTCCCGGGGTTAGAATAGGCTATCCTAGTCAACCAGGTTGGCTCGTGCCCACACTTAACAATACAAGAGAGGGGACGTTCAGGGGGAGGTCAGAGCCCTTGAGGAAAAACATCGAACACCCAAGGTGCATACATGGTTTAGCACATAGACGATACAGACGATGAAGCAATCGGATCCCGAGGAGGGGATATCACTGTCGCCCTGGTGGGCGTGGCCATTGGCCATTTTCAGCGTGAGCTTCGAACGAAAACCACATTTTTTGACCGATCCATGGATCTCAAAGTGTGTATAGCCCTACCGAGCCTCCTCACGATCGGGAAGTGGAGCATTATAGCATAGCGCTGCAATCCTCTTTGACCGATCCTAGGATCTCAAAGGGACGTAGCCCCGCAGGGCCTCCTCCCGGTCAGGATATGCAGCCGATCGCTCGTCCCCCTCGAAAGTTAAAACTCAAATCCCCAAAGAAAAAAAGAAGATTCAGAAGAGTTGATTGCAGACGTTAACAAGAATACTCATTACATAACATGGAGACATCTGGCACGAAAGAAATGATGTGTCTATTATTCCATTCAGATGGACCAGAAGATACAGAAAGGGGTGAGCAATTCTTTATTCCAATCGAAAAAAACAGCCAATACAATAAGCACCGAACACGGCGTAATACAAGAAAAGAAAAGAAAATTCCCCCAGCCTAATACCCACCTTCTTCTTCCGCTCCTCTCTCTCTCTCTCACTCTTTGCTCGTCTTTGCGTTTCTGTGTGGCTCTCCTCATCTGTCTTCGCCTCTCTCCTTTTGAGTCTATCCTCTCCTCTCCTTCAGCGGCGCTCGAAGTGGCTACTTATAGGCGAAACAGAGTGCCGGAGGGCAGACGGGACCCCAGGGCAGCGGCACCGACTCGTGCTTGAGAGGTCCATCGACTCAGCTAAAAGGGCACCACCGACTCGACTAGGAAGGGCACCGCCGAATCAATGGCACAACAAATGTGCCACCAATTCAATAAGCAAGGTTTTTTTATATATATGTAGAAAAGAGGGTGCTCCACTGATTCATCCTTCTTAAAAAGAAAAAAGAATGTGTCACCGAATCAGCCATTTTTGCCAATTCACCTTTTGAATAAAGTGTCAACGATTCATCATTTTTTGCCCATTAACTTTTGAACAAAGTGTGCCACCGACTCATCCAATGGCATTTTTCGTAATTTTATCATTTTGCTCCGAAACTGACCCAAATGGAAGCTCGACGTCCGATACAACCTTGGATTTGGTGCAGTGACCTTAGAGTATAGATTTAATCATTTTCGGGTCCCGATTTACAATTTCTGGTGATTCCGGCGTGTGTCGAACCCGTGCCGATCTTCTTGGGTTTTATCTTGATTCGGCCATCGGCATAGTGGTTTGCGTGACCAACTCAACTTCGTAGATATGTGGGGTATCCTCATTGAGTTGACTACCCTTGGAAGTATTTTCGCCCTGGCTAGGCATCCTTTCGGCCACTTACGGGCCTTTCTGGTGCCATGTGTACTCGAATCGGGTAACCAGGGTTTTCTCCTGATTTGGTGTTCGGCACGCTGATTCGTGCCACCAACTCCACGATATGGACACGTGGGGTGTCTTCATTAGGACGGCCATCCCTCGAAGCATTTCCGCCCTAATCAGACGACTTTCTGGCCACTTACGGATTATTTCGGCATTCCGCATGTGCTGAGCGTATTTCCTGGGTTTTTCTGCTGATATCGCCTTCAGCTTCCCATTTTGGTGGTGTAGGGGCACTCGGCCAGTGTTTATGACCTGCCAAAACAAAGGTCAAGAAAAAAATTAGAAATATTTTCAGTGTCAACAAATGCCCCCTACTTGCGGGTGTCGCGAGTGAGAGACGAAAGAGCGGGACCTGTGGGTGTAGCCCATAGCCCATTTGAAGATATCTTTTGTCTTTCATTTATTATTCTGATATTATCCTCATTTTTATTCATTACTATCATCATTTTCATTTATTTTATTATTATTTATTTATCATTGTTTTCATTCTATTTATTTTAATTTTTTTATTATCATTTTTATTTCATTTATTTCTCTATCATCGTCATTTTTATTCTCACGCAAACATGCAAGCACTCATCACCAGCACACAGAGTATATATATAGTGTAATTCCCTTGTATCAGGGATAGGATAAGGACAATGCCCAAAATTCACGGATGGAGTGCAGCTCACAAGGCACAACTAAGGGAGATGTGCATACGTGAAGAGGAAACTGCGTAGGATATATACATAGCATAAGCCACGATCCGCACCCAAGACTATTCCTCCGTAGAGTGAAAGTGTGATTATACGCGCAACAAACCCTTAACATAGGGACGTGCAGACGTTCTAAGTAACACTAGAGGATTACTTTATCGCCTACAAACGCATTTGGGGTTCTCGACTTTTGGTAGCTTCGCACGTCCCCTTGTTTATTCTCGATTCAGGATTTCACCGTTCGGTGTGAGTCTCCTCATGTGTCTCAATGGGGATTCCCGACTACTAAGATTCATCCTATTTTATTTGCAGTGTTATTACGGACTTCACCGTTCAGCGTGAGTTTCCTCATGTGTCACAATGGGGACTCCCAGCTACTGAGATTCATCCTTTTATTCATGGTGTTATTATGGACTTCATCGTTCGGCGTGAATTTCCTCATGTGTCTCAATGGGGATTCCCAGCTAATAGGATTCATCCTTTTATTCATATTTTATTTTTTTTAAAGGGGGTAGGCAGCTTTTTTCTCACGATTACCCTTCACACGAGTGCAGAGATTCTAAGGTTCCATGAAGTGTTAGGAAGAATTTATGACGTCCCTACAGCTAGGGGTCACGGCTCATATCGTGTGTGAAGTGTGGGAGTTTCGTCTAGGGTGTATCATCCGAATTGTGCTAGCAACATAGCCACGACTCTTCCCTTGGCCGTATGCACTTATCGAGAATTGACTTTTCATTCCTTAGTGTGTGCCGTGACGCACACCGACACAGAATCTGGGCAGTGTTATTTAGCAAGAAAGCAAGCGATCTTAGAAATTTGAAGGAAGTGTATTAATGCTATGTTACAGGCAAACATGCGCACGAAACATGCAAGCAAGCAAACCATGTTATGCTCCCTCTTTTTTGTCTTTTTCTTTCTCTTTTTTTTCTTTTTTTTCTTTCTCCTTTTTCTTTCTTTTTTTCTATTCTTTTTTTTCTTTTTTCCTTCTTATTTTTTTTCCTTTTTTTTATATGGGACTTAATAGGCACACCCGCAAGCCGACAATTTGAGAGGTAAGTGGCTGATGCCAGAGCAATGGAGAGAAGACTGTATATGTTGTTGTGAATCCCGAGAGGGGTCAGGAGTTGGTATGAAACCAAGGGAGGGGTCTTTTAGTTCATTGGTTCGAACTGCGATTTTGAGCCAATAGTAAGGTGGTGGTCAGCCTCGCTCGAAGGTCGTGACACCGAAAGACTTGGCTTGGATGTAAAGCTATAATGCCAAGGTAGAAAGGTCTTTTTGTTCATTGGGTTGGATGATAGTTTCCGGGCCAATGATAAGATGACTGTCGACTTAGATAAAAGGTCATGACGCCGAATGATTTGACTTAGGCGTAAGGCCATGACGCCAAGAGAGAGCATTCGCGGGCTTAAGCAAGGAGCCATGACGCCGGATCACTTGGCCTAGACGGAAGGTCATGATGCCAAGGGAGAATCTTAAACAGCCTAGGTGGAGAGCCATGATGCCGAACAAGTTGGCTTAGGTGGAAGGCCATGACGCCAAGGCAGAATATTCACCGGCTTAGGCGGAAAGCTATGACGCCGGACAAGGATATTTAATGGCTTAGACGTAAAGCCATGACGCCATACAACTTGGCTTAGGCGGAAGGCCATGACGCCAAGATATAATATTTACCGGCTTAGGTGAGAAGTCATGACGCCGGATAAGGATATTTAACGGCTTAGACATAAAGTCATGACGCCGCACAGCTTGGTTTAGGCGGAAGGCCATGACACCAAGGTATAATATTTACCGGCTTAGGCAGAAGGAGCCATGACACCAGACAAAGATATTTAACAGCTTAGACATAAAGTCATGATGCCGCACAGCTTGGCTTAGGCGGAAGGTCATGATGCCAAGATATAATATTTACTGGCTTAGGCGAGAAGCCATGACGCCGGACAAGGATATTTAACATCCTAGACATAAAGTCATGATGCCGTACAGCTTGGCTTCGGTGGAAGGCCATGGCGCCAAGATAGAATATTCACCAGCTTAGGCAGAAGGAGCCATGACGTCGGACAAAGATATTTAACGGCTTATACATAATGTCATGACGGCGTACACCTTGGCTTAGGCGGAAGACCATGATGCCAAGATAGAATATTCACCGGCTTAGGCAGAAGGAGCCATGATGCCAGATAAAGATATATAACGGCTTAGACATAAAGTCATGATGCCATACAGCTTGACTTAGGCGGAAGGCCATGACGTCAAGATAGAATATTCACCGACTTAGGCAGAAGGAGCCATGACACCGGATAATGATGTTTAACGGTTTAGACGTAAAGTCATGACGCCGTGCAGCTTGGCTTAGGCGGAAAACCATGACGCCAATATATAATATTTACCAGCTTGGGCAGAAGGAGCCATGACGTCGGATAAGGATGTTTAACTGCTTAGACGTAAAGTCATGACGCCGTGCAGCTTGGCTTTGGTGGAAGGCCATGACGTCGGGTAGCTTGGCTTAGGCAGAAAACCATGACGTCAATATATAATATTTACCGGCTTAGGCGGAAGGAGCCATGACGCCGGATAAGGATGTTTAACAGCTTAGACGTAAAGTCATGACGCCATGTAGCTTGGCTTAGGCGGAAGGCCATGACGCCAAGATATAATATTTATCGGCTTAGGCGAGAAGCCATGACACCGGACAATGATATTTTTGTTAACTTACGTGCCAGCCTGGACGAAAGGTCATGACGCTGGCGGTAGAAGGGTTCTTTTGTTCTTTAACTGGATGGAAGGGGCAGAGCCACAGGTAAAATGGTCCTTTTGTTCTATGGTCGGACGAGAGGTCCAAGCTAAAGGTGAAAGGGTCTTTTTGTTATCTGGCTAGACGAAAGGTCCGAGCCAGAGATAGAAGAAATGTCTTTTTGTTGTCTGGCTAGACGAAAGGTCCGAGCCAGAGGTAGAAGGGTCTTTTTGTTCTATGATCGGACGGAAGGTCCGAGCCAAAGGTGAAAGAGTCTTTTTGTTCTATGGTCGGACGGAAGGTCCGAGCCGAAAGTGAAAGGGTCTTTTTTGTTCTATGGTCAGAGGGAAGGTCCGAGCCAAGGGTGAAAGGGTTTTTTTTTTGTCGTTTGCTTATATGAATGGTCCAAACCAAATGTCAAGGGGTCTTTTGTTATGGGGTCGAATGGAAGGTCCGAACCAAAGGTAAAGAAGGGTCTTTTTATTAACTGGCAAAACAAAAGGTCTGAGCCAGAGATAGAAGAAGGGTCCTTTTGTTCTCTGACCGGACGGAAGGTCCAAACCGAAGGTTTAATATGGACGTTGACCCAACGAGATGTCGGAGCCAACAAATCTTGCTTAGACGACATGTCCGAGACAAGGGCAGACATAAAACACTGTTGTCGTCTCGAAGTCATGTCGAAAATGACCAGCCTGGGAGAGACACAGGGTCTGGGCCAGGGTAGAAAATGGTTGTTGACTTGACAGACTGCCAAAGTCAACCAACTTGGCAACGACATGGGGTCTAAGCCAAGGAAGGAATATAGGATATAAATGTTGACCCGACGTCATGTCGAAGCCAACGAACTTGGTAGAGGCGTGAGGCCTATGCCAAGGGCAGAATATAGGATAAGTGTTGACTCGACGTCATGTCAAAGCCAACGAACTTGGCAGAGGCGTGAGGCCTTAGCCAAGGGCAGAATATAGGATAAGTGTTGACTCTACATCATGTCAAAGCCAACGAACTTGGCAGAGGCGTGAGGCCTAAGCCAAGAGCAGAATATAGGATAAGTGTTGACTCGACGTTCTGTCGAAACCAACGAACTTGGTAGAAACATGAGGCCTAAACCAAGGGCAGAATATAGGATAAGTGTTGACTCGACGTCCTGTCGAAGCCAACGAACTTGGCAGAGGCGTGAGGCCTTAGCCAAGGGTAGAATATAGGATAAGTGTTGACTCGACGTCCTGTCGAAGCCAACGAACTTGGCAGAGGCGTGAGACCTAAGCCAAGGGAAGAATATTGGGTGTGGATGTTGACCCGACATCATGTCAAAGTCAACGGGCCCTACCCTGATAGAAGGTTTGGGGTGAGGGTAAACCAGATGGTAGATGAACGAGAGGCCCAAACCTAGGGCTAAATATTGATATTAATCCGACGAAGTGTCGGAGTCAATGAACCTTGCTCAGACGGAGGGTCTAAAAAAGGGTAGACTGTGTAGATCAGGGTGTCAACCCGACGTCATGTCGAAGTTGACCAGCTTGGCGAAGATGTGAGGTCTAAGCCAGGATAGAATATGGACGTTGACCCGTGGAGATGATGGGATCAACAAACCTTGCCCCGACAGAAGGTCTGAGACAAAGTGAAGATGTCTTTTTATTATTATTAGTTTATTTGTTTGGATTGGTCAAATTTTTTGAATTTGTTGAGTTCATCGAATTTGTTAAGTTTATTGGGTTTATTGGGTTTATTGGTTTTATTGAACTTGTTGGTTTTATTGAGTTTGTTGGTTTAGTTCGTTGAGTTTATTGAGTTTGTTGAATTTGTTAAGTTTATTGAATTTATTGGTTGAGTTAATTAAGGTTTATTTAGTTTATTCGGTTTGTTGATTCATTGAGTCTGTTGAGCTTATTGGGTTTGTTAAACATTTTATCATTTCCATTGAGTTTATTAGTTTTATTAGGTTTATTGAGTTCATTGATTTATCGGGTTGATTGATTTTGCTTGGTTTATTGGGTTTATTGAATTTTGTTGTATCAATTGATTTTATTGGGTTTATTGGGCTCGTTGGGCTTATTAGTTCCCCTGAGTTTATTTGGTTTGTTTGATTTATTGAATTGATTAGTTTTATCGTGGTTTATTTAGTTCATTGGATTGATTGGGTTTTTTTGTGATTGATTTTGTTATGTTTATTGGGTTTATTGAGTTTGCGAAATCTGTTGAATTTATTGGTTTTGTTGAATTTGTTGATTCATTAAGTTTATTTTAAATCATTATCTTCATTTCTTCATTTTATTTTTTGATTTATTTCTTCTTTTGTTTTCTTTTTTTTATTGTGCTGTTTTTTTTGTTTTTGGTCTCCCTGGAACAGACTCGTTTGCGGTGTAGGACATTTTGTTCAGTGGGACTACTGGTGACTTTTATCGTTTATTACGCTGGTGGGACTTGGGATTAATGTCCAACAGTCCTGCCAAGACGGAGTGCCTCGAGCCGAGAAGGAAGGGGTTCAAGGGCCCAGTTCTGTGAGGCTAGGGACAGTTTTTGAGCTCGGCGAGGGCGGAGGGCCTCAAGCCTAGAAAAGGGCTTTATGAACCCAGCCTAGTGGGACAAAAGATTAATTTTAGGGCTCGGCAAGGGTGGAGTGCCTCGGGCCAAGGAAAAGGCTTTGGTGACCCAGCCCGATGGGACAAAAGGTTATTTTTGAGCTCGACGAGGGCGGAGTGCCTCAAGCCAAGGAAAAAGATTTTGTGGACCCAGCCCGACGGGACTGATGGGCAAAGATCTCGGGAGCTTGACAAGGGCATAATGTCTTATTCCGAGAAAAGGGAGATTTTACTGGGCCGACATTGAGCAAAGGGTAAGAACTAGTAACAGTGGGAGAGCCCCATGAGACAAATATGGCGTTTCTTGGTGTATCTGAATCATTGTTGGCTGAATGCTAGAAAACAAAGAGAATGCATTGGCCAGGGGCATAGGTCCCAAATCAAGGGTAGAGGTTCAGTCCCAGTGGGACAAGTGGGGAGTACCCCCGTAGGATGAGTCATTGGTACGGCCTATTCTTTTCGATTCCCTCAACGGGCATGGACCAGTATTTGAAACAGGAGGCCTAGTGGCCAATGAGGGCTCTTTAGCATTAGTGGGACCATTGACTAATGTGGTCCCCTTGGGGATATTCAATGACAGCTATGCATAAGATCAACAACTGTCTTCTTTTGTCATTGATTTCTTCATGAGACGCTCTAAGTAGCTTTGGCTCGGGCTCCCGACGCTTATGCCAAGTGTCATCCTCTTGACCCTTTTTCTTAGAAGCTGCGATTGCAGGGTCTTCCTACTTCCGCAGATGGCATAGTCATTTTATTTTCCTTTAGGCATTTACCATACAATGTTACTAGGGAGTCTTCTGCCCACGGGGCGGATGGGGAGGCCCTGTTGACCTCATAATTTCTTTTCTTTTTTTCTTTTGCATACATTCTCCTTTTTTTTAACGGACAACTTGGATGGCACTGACAATGCAGTGCAGTGCAAAGTCGTTACCCTTCATCCATTTATTTTGAAACAGATCAAGGCGGGTATATAGGAGAGCGCTCACCTCCTCAGAGAGGAGATGAGTGGTTCGCTCCACCATATCAATCCCACAATGGTAGGTTCTTATTGGGCACGGGCCAAGTCGTGAGGGGAGTGATATTTCCCCTAGTAGATGCAGCCATCAAGGCTTCCTTCCTTCATCATTTTTTTTGTGTCTGCCCCCAGAACATGCCATTTCCTTTCTTTGTCTTTTTTTCTTTTTTCTTTTCTTTTTTTTCTTTTTTTTTTGCAAACATCCGCATTCGAGCTATAAGATGATACTAAATGTTGGCTTCAGCCAAATCTGTGAGGAGCAGCTGGGGGAGCGATGCTGCGTGGGGTTGCTCTTTTGAAGACGGGCATTTGATGAGGGAACGGTGGGTCCACCTTGTACTCACCCAACTGCAGTTCGCCCTTCTAGATCAGGCCTTTAATAATGTCATTGAACACATAGCAATCCTCAATAGGATGCCCCAACATTTGGTGATAAGTACAGAAGCGTGGATTGTCTTTCCTTGCTGAATCACCCAGTTTCTTCGTCTGCGGGAGCGCCACTTTGCCGCATTCACAGGCCCACTCAAAAAGAGCTCGAGTCTTATCCTTCGAAAAGGAGTACGGTTTCATCATTCTTCCCCCTAATGAGGACCCTTGTTTTGCTGACTCGGCGGAAGAAAGGCTAGCTACCTCTTTCATTTTCTTCTTCTGCTACTCGAAGGCTTCAAAATTCGAAGCGTAGATTTCTTCTTTTGACGGGTATTTGTCGGCTAGTTTATTCTTCTGGCTTGAGGCTGTAGAAGTTAGACAAAGCTTCGCCAGAACTGCTTCGACATCAGCCACGACGTCACTTAACTGCTCGAAGGTTGTGACCTCGATGTCGATGACCCATCAAAGAATTTCTGTTCTCAAATTTTCTTTGCAGATTTGAATAGAGTCCCTGTAACTTGGCGGATGCCGACACCTTTCGCAAAGATTCCTCCACCTTCTTATGTAGTCCATGGCAGACTCATTATCTTTTTGTTTGGCTGCTTGAAATTCGGCCTCAGTGACTTCTTCTTCGGCCATCTTCATGCTCATTGTTTGTTCTATCCTCGGTCTGTCTATCATCAGCAGACTTGTTGGACTTTGATGTAGGGCAGTTGGTTGCATATGCGGCTCCATTGACGCCATTGTCGGAGACGCTTCGATTGCCTCTTGACATGCCCGGGGGACTGGACATTGGAGTGGATGAGGGGGAATGCCCCCTATATATTCAGGCGTCAGTCGGAGCATGACTGGCCAGGTTGAGGCTTTAGGTGAGCTAGCACCAGCTTGTACCGCATCAAGTAGATGTCCTGCCGATCGAGGCATGTATGGACTTACATTCATTTCATTTAAGTGCCTCTACAACATTTCAATCTCTTGATGTTTTTGGTGTAGTAGCGCCACCAAGGCAGAGTCTTGTAAGAAGGAGCCGAGAGCGCTACTGCTTTCCGCCTCTGGTTTGTATAAGATGTGTGGCATCCTGCCATCATTGCCGACTGCAAGTAGCTTCTTCAAGATGAATCCCTTGTGTTTTATGCCTCTGGATGTAGGAGAAATGTGGTGTTGACCCCCCTTATTAGCTGACAGGCATTGTTTTGACATTATCCCAGACCGAATAGATGAGTGGGAGGCGAAAATCTCATTCTGAATTATTCCCTTCGGTATGAAGCAGATTTCTTCATCTTTCACATCAACAATTTACGCCCCGTTAGGCGAGGTTGACAATGTGTTGCAGGAGAGAGCCATATATCTCCTTTCAGCCTTTGTGAGCTTCTTTTTCTACCCTTCTATGGTCGGTCTCTGCACCCACAGTGGGTTGCTTAGTGCATTTAGCATCTTTGCCTTTCCTTTAATTCTTTTTGTTAGCCAGTGGGATTCATTGTATCTTTGAGGGGCATGCTTCTTGAGCTGCATAGGCTGGCCCTCGGGCTGCTCATGCTCGTCTGGCCCGTTTATTACGGTTTGAAGACATTGCATGGCTGGGTTGATTTCTTCATGCATCTCAAGAGCCGGGTGAGGTGCCGGCCTTGTTCTTTTTCTTGTTGGCATTGCTCGCCGATTCCTTTATTTTTCTTTAGGAGCTAGAACATAGTCCTCATTGGTGCGCCAGTTGTAGGCCTCTGGCACTTCTTCGGGTAGCTGTTGACATATAGATACCATGTTGATTGATGCCCCTAGAGCAGGTAATTCACGCGGGCATGGAGGATTGACTTTGTGCTCCCCCATCTGTAGTTCCCCTCTTTTTATTAGGCCATGGGCGATGTCCTTGAATATTTGGCAATCCTCAATGGGGTGCTCGAGGATTCTATGGTAGAGGCCGAAGCAAGGATCATCTCTTCACCTGAGATCATCATGCCTCTTCAACTTTGGAAGAGTAATCTTGTTATACTTGATAGCCCATTCGAACAATGCTCGAGTCTTGTCCCTGGGGAAGGCATAGACCTTCTTTTCATTATTCTGCTGGTGAGGCCTTTCTTGACATCCAGTAGGTTTATTGGGGGGAGGATTGTGCACCCATTTACGCCTTTTCGCCTTGAGGCTAATAGCATGGACCGCTTTCAGCATCGGTCGCTTATTAACCTTCCTGGCTTGGTGACTTGAGTCAGCAGGAAGTGTGGGGTATCTCTCGAAGAAGTCTTCCACTTCCGTGGCAATATCAATTAATTGGTCAAAAGACCGGATTTCTATTCCAATTATCTTTTCTAAGATCTCTTTCTTCAGCTTTTGTTTACACATCTGTATTGCATCTTCTGGATGCGGAAGGCGTCAGCACTTCATGCTGAGATCCCTCTATCTCTTGATATATTTTACAGCAAGCTTATCATCTTTTTGCTTGATCGCCATTAGCTCGGCCACTGTCACCTCCGCCTCGGCGACGTGAAATCTTTCAGTGAATTTTCGTTGCATATCTGACCAGTCTTTAATAAATCCAACTGGCAGGCTAGAATACCATTCAAAGGCAAGTCCTGTCAGAGAAGACCCGAAGAACTTCAGTAGATACGACTCGTCAGCCGCCAAGTCGCCCATGGCTGTTATATAGTGTGCAATATGTTCTTTCGGGGAGCCCTACCCGTTGAATTTCTCAAATTTAGGAGGATTGTTAATGCCAAGCGGCAGTCTCTTGGCAACATGATAGGCTGGATATGGCACTTCATATATGTCAAAGGGGGCATGATCTTCACTACCCCTCTTTTCCAGCCTTGCTTCGATCAATTGCTCCACCATCAGCTCATTCACCATAACTGACTCTGCTAGTTGAGGGCAGAGGTGGGCGGGCTGCATCAATTGTGAGGCCGGAGCCGCAACATAAGGTGGCAGAGGCTCTGATAGGGGAGCCTGCTGCTGCATTTGAGGAGACATTGGCCGTGCCGGCTGAAGCCATTGGGAAAAATGCTGGGGTGTAGCCTAGTTCTGATCAGCAGTTTGTAAAACAGCCGGTGAAGGAGCACCCGCGGGGTTGGAACCTTTCTGTGACAGCTCGGCTCGTGCCCCCGTTTGCTCAGGTGCCATAGCATGCTCAGTCTTTTCATTTAATTGTTTCTTCAACAGTTCTACCTCCTGCTGGTACCTTTGCAAGGTTATTAGGACAGCGGGGTCCATAGATGTTTGGTTATTGGTGCCTTCGAATGTGCTACTGGAGGTACACTTAGATGGAGGAGACGGGACTGCTCCTTCTTGTCTAGATGTCACTGTCCTGGCAATGACGGTTGTAATATCTTCATCAGAAATCTGCTTACTCTTGGCGGCTTGCAGTAGCTCGGTGGTGACTTTGCGCTGTCCTGTCATTGGGCTTTTTCATCCAGCGATCTCAGTTGGCTCCTCTTGTTCATTCGGCATGGTACTATGCCCACTCATCACCCCTGTCATATTGCAGGTAAGGATTTGCATTCTCCTATTATACTTTCTGACTCCCCTCCGAGCCTGACGGGAGAAAGTTGGCTCTTCATATATAGAAGTTCTCTTCATCTTTTCATTTTGTGGAGACCTTTCAAGGCTTCTAGCCCCAACTTTCTTCTTCTTTTCATTCACCCCCACGGGTGATATTTTATCTTTTTCCTCTTTTTTGGCCTCGACGACATGAAGCGACCTTTGCCGGCCCACAACGGGACTCCCAAAGCTATGGAAATACTCCCGGACCATCTTTATTGTGTCTTCTTGGCTGCACATTGTAGAGGTGGCAGAAGGCAGTGTTTGGATTCAGGCCGATGGCATGCATGAAAGCCGTGCTAGTTTGGCCACTCGATTGAGACTCCTTGAATATTTAGGAATATCAGCCTGCCTTGCACAGGCCCTGACAGTGGATGGAGGAGTTGTAGCTACGGCTTCCTCTGCATGCATAATTTTGTAGCCCCCTCTCTAAGGGACATCAGTAGAATTATAGAAGTTCTGCAGGGTTGGTGCAGCATCTCGGGTCCTCTTGGGAACCCACATTTGCTAAATTTTGGAAGAAGCCTCCATTGCTTGTTCTCATCAAAATTCACCCTCTAGCTTGCTAGCACTTGGAAGGTGTTATGGGTGGGAATAGTTGAGATGACCCTGTCCGGCAGAACTTTGGCGTTGCGGCCATTGAAATAGACTCGGACGCCTCCGATCAACATAGATTTCCCAGATGCCGATAATCGACCCCGGGGAGCAGTAGCAATTCTTACTTTGGAGCTCTTCTAGTGTCCCCCAGCGGGCTTCTTTTCGGGTGCCCCAGTTGGGCGAGTAATGTGGTGAACATGGCAGCTCACAATTACTGGACTCTTCAGTAGAGTTTTGTTAATCCGGCCATCACCTTGGCGGGCCGCAACTTCATCGTTCATTAGCTTTACAGGTTCCGAGCCTTTCACTTCTAGAAGACTTACAAACGCAACTCCCAGGAAGTTGGGGAAGCCAACAACTGGAGGAAAGTTGCCAAAGATAGTTGGCATGGCAAGGTAGCAGTATGTAACATGGCTAGCCATGATCTGGGGGCCGAAGGCAAGTCCAGACAATCCGCTTGTCATCGCTCCAACCTGCAAAGGAAAGAAACAAGACGAACGAATAGTTGACATCGAAATTATTTGAGTCGGGGGCCCATGGTCCCTCTATTTCGGCGAAAAGATGAAGGGAGGTTGTGTCCCACCGGGCGTGCCACTTTGGTGACATCGATTTATTTATTTTAAAATTAATTAAAAATAAACGCGTAGGCGTGCCAGTCACATAGGTGACAAATCAATTGTGAGCTCGATCTGACTTGGTCAGACGAATGTGAGGTTCATGTCGGGACTCAAAACCCGCCGTACTATAAAGGCTACGACGTTAATTACATCCCTCCGGCAGAGGGGCAACCCTTGATTAATCGCCAAAATAGAGAGGCCATGGGGCCCGTAGACTAGATATAAGATGTAATTGCATGCAAACACACAATATGATAGTATTTACTTATTAAGCCGATTCCCGGTACAAGGCGAAGAACTTAGGTCCGAAGATCACCATTACGCATAGTGAAAGCCTCCGACCGGGTATAACCTGACTTTCCACTAATCACCATTTGATATATCGGAGAAGCGGCCCCTCCAAGCATACATGGTAGTAGTATTTTGTTTTATTGTTGTTTATTATCTATTCGATCTTTTATTTGTAGTTTCAAGGGGGATTTCGGCTACGCCTCTCTTGTTTTGTGAGTTATTGGGGCCTTCTTATTTTGAGACTGCACATGGCATTACGGTACACACATATGGGCTCATGAGGTGGGCCGAGCATGACCATGTTTGAGCAGACTCATGTAATGTTGGGACAATATATGCCGGATACGGCAAATTTGCTGTTCAAGAAACGAGGGAATGCGGTTGAAACCCGGTGGAAATGAATTGAATGTTGAGTCTTGTTGAATCTTTACATGTTTTGATGATGACAACACTATAAGTCTTAGTGGTCTTCAAAAAATTATGTCTATGTGAAAATTTAACAAAAATATTTTTTCTGTGAAAAATGAACAAAGAACATGTTTGTTGAAGAATGAACCTTCATTTCACTTCAGGTATTTTTCAGGGACTGTATTCGTGTTGATTGGCACTTCGTCATGTTTGTATATAACACCTCGTGTTGAACTGGTTGTCTTCGTGTCGTTTTTCTCTGAAGTGTTTGTTTTGATTCAGTGACATTTTCGTGTCATTTGATCTTTACTTCGTGTTGTTTTCATCGTCTTCGTATCATTCTCCGTGTAGTGTGTGGTTCTGTCAAAGTTCACTTCGTGTCTGTCTTATATTGAAACCATACTTAGTGTTGGTTTCTGTTCTTGTCTTCGTGTCTTTGCGTTGTTTTTCTGTCTACCTCGTAAAGTTCTCTTAGTAATGTTCATTGTGTCACCACCTTATCTCGTGTCGTTCTCTGTTTAGTACCTCTTGTCGTGTCCACTAACCTCATGCAGTTCTAGTTTTTATGACACTCAATATTAATGGCTCTTATCTCGTTGCAGGTCCGAGGAAGAACATTCACCAATGTCTGGGTGCACATGATCCAATGCTGAAGGAACAAATACAAAGAGGGCACGTGGCAGGAAGGTTCTAGGATCGAACGTGGGAGGCACACGCGTTCAGTGCCCTATCCATCTGCTGCGGCTATAAAGAGAAACCTTTCGCCCACCGATGAAGGGTGATCAGAGCTAAGAAAGAAAAGGCAGTGTTACAGAGAGCTCGATCCAGTAGAAGAAGAAAAAGAAAAGAGAGAGAGATAGTGATCGTGTGAAAGAGGAAGAGAGTTTAAGAGAAAGAAAGTTAGAGAGAGAGTCAATGAGAGAGTTCGTGGAGAAGAAGAAAGAAGCTTACCTGAAGATCTGTCTTCACTGGACCGTGGATCAAATCCAGGCCAGTCAGCTCCGTTGAGAGCCAAATTGTGCATCTCGTGTTTCAGCTTCTGTTTGCTGAAGCTATTTTTCGTTTATTATCTTTTCTTTGTTTTCTGGTTTGCTGTGCTTTCCGATCCTCTGGTCTGAGGTCGGGTTCCCTCCGGTTAGGAGGAAGGGAGATCTGATCTCCAGTTGCAAGTAGCTGGGAGCTACTTGTGGGTTCCCTCCGGTTTGGAGGAAGGGAGACTTGTCTCCGACTCTGGGCTTGTGGATTTAAGTCCAGAGGTTCCCTCCAGTTTGGAGGAAGAGGGGAGGTTGTTCCCCTGGTCAAGCTGTGTGGCAGCAATTGTTTGCAGACTGAGTCTGTTTGGTTCTAGCGTGTGCTAGTGAAGCCTCACTCCGGTTGGGAGTGAGGGGTGGATGTAGGTCTGAAGGACCGAACCACCTAAAAAATCTTTTGAGCAGTGGCTTGATTGTTTGGTTTGCTTCCGCTAAATGCTTGAATAGGTGCGCTCAATGGGTTTGTATTTGAGTAGAATAGAATTGGTTCTATTTTGTTTCTTTATCTAGCATCCGTTTTTTAAATTTGGCCATTATTCGTAGAAGGATTCATTCACCCCCCCTCTGTATCCGGGCCAAGCACCCTAACAGTTGGTATCAGAGCGGGTGTCTGCTTACAAGGTCCAGCGACCTGCAGATCGATCTTGCAATCTTAGGTGCTTATTTCCTTTTAGTGCATCAATATTCTTGTGCGTTAATCTGTGTGTTCTCATGGCCCATCCACCGATCTTCAGTGGTACGCATTTTGATGCATGGTTCGCTGTTTTGAAGAATTATGTTAAATCTGTGAATCCAGACCTGTGGAAAGTAATTTCACATGGTCCTCATGAACTACCTAGGAAAAAGTCCAAATGGACTGACAGTCACAAATCCATGCATGAAGAAAATCAGATAGCAATAAATTTAATGAAGGCAGCTACTGATAGAGCTTTTCATTCATGTTTCTCTGAATCCAGTTCTGCTAAAGATATTTTGGATGCACTGAAGCGAACTCAGGAGATAGATGTGGACAGATGCATGATGGCCAACAGAAGAAATCAAAGTGCCAGCAATCAAGGAAGCAATCAAGCTAATGAAGATGATGATGATGAGGTAAATATCTTCGAGAATTTCTCTCTAGAAGATTGGGAGAATGCATATGCTGAATTATTTGAATCTCATGAACTGTTAAGAAAATAGTATAAAAAGTTGAAAAAGAATATTCGGGTAGATAGTTCTAGCTCTCCATGTAAAAATTGTTCAAATACGAAGAAATCTCATGATGCATGTCTGTCTGATAATCATATGTATAAAAACCAGAATGCAGAACTGAAGAAGGAACTTGAATGTGTTCACTCTGAGCTGAACAATTTAAAATCTGAAGATGACTTCCTCAGAAAGCTCTCTAAAGAAAATGATGAACAACTAAAGAAACTTAAACGAGAGAATGAGTTGCTGATTGAAAAATTTAATGCCATAAAATTTGTGAACGTGGAATTACAGAAAGATTTTGAAAAACAACAAAAGGATTTGAGGGAGTTTGAAGCTAGGAGAAAAATCATGGTTAACTCAGAAGATCAGCTTCTAATAAATGAGTTAATTCAAAATGATAAGCTTAAAGAAGAAGTTGAAAAATTAAAACTGTTAAACAGTGCCATGTCTGAAAGACTTCTCACATTGGAAAAAGGGAAAGCTATCTGTACAAACGAGACTGAAGAGGTAGATGAGCTAAGAAAGGAAATTGAAGAATACAAAACAGCTAACAAAGTTTTGAATGAAGCTGTCAATTGTAGTGAACAAGAGATCACTAGTTATGAAATACACATTGCATCTCTTGAAAATGAAATTCAGGATTTGAAAGCTTCCTTGTCTAAATTTGTTGATGGGCAGAAAAACCTAGACAAGCTGTTAGGTGTAAAAGTCAATGTCAAAAAGGAAGGGTTGGGCTACAATAATCTCAATAAGAAGGCCTTGCAGAACAAAGTAATGACATCCTTTGTAAATACTTCAAATGTAGCCACTACATCAAAAGACAAACAGCCCATTGTTCAGAAAATACTGGGAACAAAGATTAACTTTAACAAGGAAGGACTGGGTTACAGTCCAGTCATGAGGAAGGTTGATGGAGCCAACCTGAAAACTGTCTTTCTCAAATCCTCTGAACAGGAAAAGCCTTCTATCTCATCTCCACCTCAGTACAAGGCTAAGAAAACAGAAAAACAAAATAAAAATCATAAAACATCAAAAATTCAAAGGAACAATCTGCATGCTAAGAACTCATCAGATAAATGCCATGTTTTAAAGAAATCAAGTGGCTCGTGTCATTATTGTGGTAAGTATGGACATCTTATGAGTAATTGTTTTGTGATGGAAAAAGATGACAACAAGCATGCTAGAAAATCTGTGTCTGGTCAGAAAAGGAATGTCAAATGTTCTAATTGTGATAAAGTAGGACACACTACTGCTCATTGTTGGTTTGCAAGTAGTAAGGAAAAATCATGCTCATATCATACAAAACACTTTGCAAATCAGCATGTCTTTAACAAGAACCAGCACATTACATGTTTTAATTGCAACAAAATTGGTCACAAGGTCTCTGAATGCTGGTCAGGTTCTTTTAAAAGAAATTCTATCTCATGCTTTGAATGTGGAAAGTATGGCCACAGGGCCATTGATTGTTGGCATGCTCAAAGAAAAAATTTCAGTTCTGAAAAGTATAGATCTCCTGCTAGTACAAATGCTCTTAGAAAGAACAAAGTGGTTTTCAAAAGGAAAAACTTTGAATGTGTTGATTATGGAAAACAGTTTGGTCATGCAAATAACAGAAATTTCCATGCTAATGCACATACAATTCATGCTAATAAGAATGTGCATAAATCAGATCTTAAAACTACTCCTGGAAATGTGCTGAGAAAACTTGCTAAACATAATAATGTCATGTCAGGACCCAAGACCTCTTGGGTACCTGTTTGTGCAAAATAAACCTTGTTTTGCAGGTGTGCCTTGGGACTGAAATAAAAGGGGTAATGATCCAAGGCACTCAAGAATGAAAACCCCATTCTCACAATTTTCAGGTAATCTATCTACATGTCCCATTTTGAAACTTACTGCATATCTGGTTTGATGCATTCTTGCATATCTTGCTATTAGTTTCATCTAGTGCATGCATATTGAATCTGGTCTTGCATATTCATTCATCATCTGCAAGTTGCATTATTTTCTAAAACATGCACTCTGAAATTTCTGAAATCTTTAACTGAAAGCGAATGCTGGTTGAAAACTGTATGTTGCATAATTCTTTCTTGGCATACACTGCATTCATTAAATAATTAACACTTCCAAGAGTCGTGTGTGAGATGTCCTTGAGTGGGCTGAAGAGGAGCTTGTCAGGCTATTTGGTTTCTGAAGATTTTTGTCAGCCGATGCAGTTAATGTGGTTTTAAGATCAGTCATCTCAAGAGGTTGCAGTCTGTTGTCCAAGAGTTGCTCTGGATGTGAGACAGAACTACTTCAAAATACTATATTTGGATATGTCCTTAGTGCTTAATGTCTTGAGTGATCTCTCACTTGTTGGCTTGCTGATAGGAGTGCTGCTCATCTCATTTCATCTTTCTCTATTCAATCAGCCACCTCATTATCTCTCACCTCTCACTATTGGTTCAGATTCTCTCTCGAAGAAATTGTGGTTTCAGTCTTCTTGCTCTTATCAGATAAGATATGTATACCTTAAACCACCCTATATCAAGTGTAACAATCTACACCTGTTAATAAAGAATTTCAATGTTTGGGGGTTATATTTGGTCCTTGATCCTTCTAAGTTATCTTCTCAAGTGTTGGTCAACATATTATAAAACTTCCTGTTAAATGAGAAAAACTTATTGAGGATCTCGACTTAACTGAAACTTATGTAAAGAGAGCTCTGAGATAAAAAATTATGTTAAGTAAGATTTTTTTTTGTCTAAAATCATGAGAAGTGCTTCCAGGGAATACGCCATTATTTGTGGCAGAGCAATGGCTTTTGTGGAGAAATAGACACTCTAGATCAATGAAGTCCAGAGTCTCTGTCATGATACAATTAGCTATCTCTGTGTAGAAATGTTAAAATAAAAAAAAATCCTCAAAAGAAAAATATCATTGGCATTAAGGTAATTCGTCCTGAGTAACCAGGGTTTCTGGTGTCTGATAAACATGTCTCCTTGTGTAAAAAGGGACTATTCTACCTTGTGTTCAACAAATTGGTTGACCCTGTATGGCTTCTCGTCCATTAATTGAAGAAATGAAATCTACTTGACTTTGTTGTGTTATTTCGTTGCTTGACAAACATAAGGTGCAATTTAATAGTGTCTCTCTCTAGGTTAAGCAACTTTAACAGCTAATTTTATGATTATGCTGATTTAATATCTTGAGTTAACTGACCTTGGTTTTTGGAAGAATATAACCCGTCCACATATTGAAGGGCTAACTTTAATATGGTGTAGCTGTGTTACATCAGAACTAAGGGTATTTTGGGTATTTACAGAAAAAGTGTGATAAGAGTAAAAAGCTACTCGACAACACCTTTTTTGTTTCTCACGCCTTCAACCTCAAACCCTTTATTTCCCCTTGCCGCTTCCTATTCATCCTCGTGCCGCTCCACCTTGAGCGTCTTCTTCAAACCCATCTCCATCTCTTCCCGCTCACCTTCTTCCCCCCACAGAGGTCTATTCCTCTCTTCAGTCTAGCATCGTGTCCAATAACAGCCTGCAAGAGAGAGTTGATACTCTGGAAGTTCCGGCAGATGGATCAGCAAAGGTCAGCAGCTCCGGGTGACAGGAAGAGGAAGGGAAAAGAAATTGTTGAAGAGCCCTCATCTAAGCAACAGAGATGTCTTGTGCCAGAACCTGCTGCGGAAGTATCTTCCAAACAAGGTACCAGGATGTCTCAGTCTACCGTGTTTGTAGAAAGTGGAAAAATCATTCCTCCTAGATTAATAGATTTCGGAGATGAAACTTTGATCTCGAAGTTCCCAGAACTGTTAAGAATCTTTGAGTTTCAGGAGTGGAGAGATTTCTTAGAAAATCACCGTGTCTATTACCCTAGGCCGGTAATGGAATTTTATAATAACTTGTCTTTGAGCCGAGACAAGTCTGCCTTATTATCATCTGTTAAAGGGGTCGAGTTAACTGTTACATGTGAGTCCCTCCACAAAGCCCTCGGTGTTCCAGATAAAGGGGAGGTGGAGGGAAGCTTTCGATACAGTCTCCATGAAGCTTTCTCAGTCATTACTGGTAAACCCAGTAATATTCATGATAAGGGGTAGTTAAAGCTAAAAGCTTATCAGACATCGTCATTTCCTCCTCTTCACAAGCTCCTTCAGAATGTCATCGCTTCCATTATCACTCCACAGACTGGGGCTAGAGGAAGAATTACAGACACACAGAGATTTCTACTGTTTTGTCTGATTCAAAATGTAAAGATTTGTCTGCCAGAGATTATTTTTTCGGTCATGAAGGGATGCATTGGATCCAAGAGACATCTTCCCTATGCCGCCCATCTGACTGAGATATTCAAGCACTCTGAGATTTGCTTGGATGGAGAGGCCGCATCAGAAGTGAAGGCCAGAAACATTTTTAATATGAACTTTGTTTCAGTATTCTTGGGGTTAGAGGACTCCTCTATGGTGGGACAAGCTAAGGTCCAAAAGGCCAGGGAATCACAATCTCAGGGAGAGCATTTAGAAGAATTTCAAGTCTTAGCCCAAGCTGGTGAGCAATTGGTTTCTGAGACTGCTCAACAAGAAACACCAGCTGAACCACCAGTGTCTACCTTGCCAGCTGCACCCATCGAAGTACCCTTCTCATTTCAGAGGCTAGTTGAGGCTGCATCTGAGGACATCAGATTGTCTGACGAAAGCATTCAAACAGATCTAGATGCAACCATTGCTGGGCTATTTGATTCGTTTGGGAAGACATCTGAAGAGGCAATAGTGCCTGAAGAACAGCCAGCTAAAGAGCAAGACGGTACTGATCAAGATCTTGCTGTTCTTGTTAATGAAATTTTAAGGGAAACTGTTGAGCGAAGCTTGGAAGAGGCTACCGACTTGGTCGTATCTGAAAGTCTTGAGCAGGCCTTTGTTGATAGACCTACTGATCAGGAACTCATGGAAGATAGAGGAAAGGCTCCTGTCATAGAACTAGATACAGAATCTTCAAGTGAAGAAGAGGAACCTGAAGATGTATTTCCTCAGAAAGAAACTCAAGCTGAAGATGAAGTTCAGGTCCCAGCTGAGAGCAGTCAAATGCCAGTACAAGAGGAAGCAGCTGAGAGAACTGCACCTAGCAGTGAGTTTTTTGGTACACCTCTAGGTCCACCTAGACTCTTATCTGCAGAATCTACTCGGGCGCCCAACATTGAAGAGCTTCTCATAAACCTGACTCAGCAGATGCAAAAATAAGACAAGAAATTGGATGATCTGCTTACATTTGTCACTCTCAACATTAATCAGGTACATACCAGATTACTGAAGCTTGAGATATCTCTCCTCACTGAATGGAGACGATTCCTTCTAAACAAAAGGGCTTCAGATGATGCAATCAAATCCTTGATGGAAGGATTACAGGAAATTTGTTCAAAAATTACAAAAGCTCTGAGAGAGTCACATGATGTTAATATTTCCTCCTTCAAAATGTCTTCTACCATAATAGATCATTGCTATGAGATCAGAACAGCTTTAGAATTGTTGAAGAAGTCTTCAAGTGCCCTAGGTCCAGGCATTCAGAAAATCTATGATAAGTTGGTCGCCTTCATATCAGAAATGACAACTCTAACTGACAGATATGAAACTGTCAGTGTTCGCCAAGACGACATTATTTCTGAAGTGGCAAATGTCAGAAGCACTGTGGCGTATTGGCTTGCTGAGCTATCAAATGATTTAAAGGAATTTCAGTCTATCTTGGGTTCTACACCTGGTCACGCCTCTTCCAGCAGAACTCCACCTCAAGAACATTCTTCTGCTTCTCCAAGGGGGAGACCACCACAAGGCAGGACGCGTGGCCCCTCTAGCAGACAAGCCAGATACTTTTCTTGAAAAGTCGATGCTCTGTACTTTTGTTGCCCTTTTGAGGCCTTCTCCCTCAGACTCTTGGACAAATTAACTTAACTCATATCATTTGCGTTGTTGCATTCTTCTTGTTTTCATCTTTTTTTTGATGATGTCAAAGGGGGAGAAATCAGGAAAAATGTTTGTGATATTCATTGCGAATGGCTATCTAGTGTTTTTTCCTTCTCTGCAAAGACTCAAGACTCATAGTGTTGCCATCCATCAAAAAGGGGGAGATTGTTGAGTCTTGTTGAATCTTTACATGTTTTGATGATGACAACACTATAAGTCTTAGTGGTCTTCAAAAAATTATGTCTATGTGAAAATTTAACAAAAATATTTTTTCTGTGAAAAATGAACAAAGAACATGTTTGTTGAAGAATGAACCTTCATTTCACTTCAGGTATTTTTCAGGGACTGTATTCGTGTTGATTGGCACTTCGTCATGTTTGTATATAACACCTCGTGTTGAACTGGTTGTCTTCGTGTCATTTTTCTCTGAAGTGTTTGTTTTGATTCAGTGACATTTTCGTGTCATTTGATCTTTACTTCGTGTTGTTTTCATCGTCTTCGTATCATTCTCCATGTAGTGTGTGATTCTGTCAAAGTTCACTTCGTGTCTGTCTTATATTGAAACCATACTTAGTGTTGGTTTCTGTTCTTGTCTTCGTGTCTTTGCGTTGTTTTTCTGTCTACCTCGTAAAGTTCTCTTAGTAATGTTCATTGTGTCACCACCTTATCTCGTGTCGTTCTCTGTTTAGTACCTCTTGTCGTGTCCACTAACCTCATGCAGTTCTAGTTTTTATGACACTCAATATTAATGGCTCTTATCTCGTTGCAGGTCCGAGGAAGAACATTCACCAATGTCTGGGTGCACATGATCCGATGCTGAAGGAACAAATACAAAGAGGGCACGTGGCAGGAAGGTTCTAGGATCGAGCGTGGGAGGCACACGCGTTCAGTGCCCTATCCATCTGCGGCGGCTATAAAGAGAAACCTTTCGCCCACCGATGAAGGGTGATCAGAGCTAAGAAAGAAAAGGCAGTGTTACAGAGAGCTCGATCCAGCAGAAGAAGAAAAAGAAAAGAGAGAGAGATAGTGATCGTGGGAAAGAGGAAGAGAGTTTAAGAGAAAGAAAGTTAGAGAGAGAGTCAATGAGAGAGTTCGTGGAGAAGAAGAAAGAAGCTTACCTGAAGATCTGTCTTCACTGGACCGTGGATCAAATCCAGGCCAGTCAGCTCCGTTGAGAGCCAAATTGTGCATCTCGTGTTTCAGCTTCTGTTTGCTGAAGCTATTTTTTGTTTATTATCTTTTCTTTGTTTTCTGGTTTGCTGTGCTTTCCGATCCTCTGGTCTGAGGTCGGGTTCCCTCCGGTTAGGAGGAAGGGAGATCTGATCTCCAGTTGCAAGTAGCTGGGAGCTACTTGTGGGTTCCCTCCGGTTTGGAGGAAGGGAGACTTGTCTCCGGCTCTGGGCTTGTGGATTTAAGTCCAGAGGTTCCCTCCAGTTTGGAGGAAGAGGGGAGGTTGTTCCCCTGGTCAAGCTGTGTGGCAGCAATTGTTTGCAGACTGAGTCTGTTTGGTTCTAGCGTGTGCTAGTGAAGCCTCACTCCGGTTGGGAGTGAGGGGTGGATGTAGGTCTGAAGGACCGAACCACCTAAAAAATCTTTTGAGCAGTGGCTTGATTGTTTGGTTTGCTTCCGCTAAATGCTTGAATATGTGCGCTCAATGGGTTTGTATTTGAGTACATTGAAGACAGCGGATTATTAGCCCGGAGAGAAGCTATGCCATGACCATAATGAGATGAATCCCGAGGCCTAGGCACGACTTGTCGGGCATCATTAATATTCCCAATACTCGGGCCTAGAGGAGGTGAGGGCCCTGAGGCAGGTACAATCGTGTTCATTGTTTGTTATTTATTCTTGTCATTATTTTAGATGCGTGAATGCGCCTCTTTCTTCTTCTTTTTTTAAAATGCTTTGTTCTTGTTTTGTTTATATCATTCCCTTTTTATACTCATTTATTATTATTTTATTATTTTTTTATCACATGCGAACATCTTTTATTTTCTTTTTGACATTTATTGGGTTGCTAGTCATTCATTGATTTTTTTGTTGTTCATTTGTCACTTTTAATCATTTACTATTATTTTTATTTTTATCATCATTTTATTTGACCATTTATTTGTTTGTTGTGTTGTTTTATTTTTTATATGTTTTTACTTTTACACTTTTTGTATCTTTTCTCTTTTTTATTATTTATTTGTTTTATTTTAACCATCTTTATTTCTCCATTTTTGAGTGAGAGTGTGTTATTTGTTTTATTATTTATTTCTCTATTTTTTGAATGATTACTTGTTTTTATTATTATTATTATTTCTTTGTATTTATTTTATATATATATATTTACATATGTGTACATATGTAAGATAAAGGGGTTGGACGTGTGAACCCATGTGTTTATATATAAATAATGTGAATAAGGTGTTAATGGGTGATTAGCATTATTAATAAGTGGGTAACGTGGGTGTGCTAAGTATACATTAAAGTGAAGGGTGCACTTTGTGCATTGTTTCTTTTACCACAACGTGTGGATGTTTAAATGGGTGAATGCATGTGTGTGTGTTTGATAAGAACATGAGACGGTGGGGATTGTATGGCGTGTTTTAAGTGTTGTGCATATGAATGGGTTTCACGTCGGTGCAGGATGAAGGGATGTCAGTGCAGGGTGTAGGTCGGTGCAGTGTAGGTCGGCGCATTGTGTGTGTTACGTGAACAAATGCATAAGTGGCTCATGGGTATTTTTTTTATTTGTAAAGGAGGCACGTGGGTGTATGGGTTAGTTGTTAATGGGTGTACTTTTTTTGAGTGTGCATGTTTTATAATGGCAACCGAGTCACACTGTCACATGGATGCTTCGGTTTATGGTTTTAACGTTAATTAACGGCCACCGACTCACTTTTGGCAAAAATAGAATTGAATGGGAGGTGGTGAATCGGTGGCGTCGTCACCGACTCAACGCCTCTCTCCCTGTTTGTTGTTTTATTTGTTCATGTTTATTTTATTTTTTTTATTTATTGTCATTATCATACATGTAATATATATATATATATATTTTATTATATTCTTTTTTTGTTCTATATATTATATATTTTTTATATTATTATTATTATTATTATCTTATTTTGTTATTCAATCCAGAGGTCCCCACGAAAATTTGGCAGCATCTCCCCTAGACCCGGAGTGTTCGGGGAGTAATTGGACATACACACGGGGGAAGCCGGTGTAAGTCCATAAAACTCGAGAGGCCAAGTTCAGCTGTCTCGAAACCTGAAATTGCCAATGAGGGAATCTGAGGGCTAACCTACTAAGAGCCCTTGGCAATTCAGGGGTTAAATCGAGGGGCGACCGAACCAATGTTGCCATATGATTGGCATTTATGTCCACTCCATAAGAGGGGCTTCCAGGAGAACACTGCCATGGTATGGCAGACCTCCCAGAACCCAGAGTGACCAGAAGATAGTGGACGTAAATCAACATATGGGGAATTGTTCCCCTCCCCGGTAAGGGATCTACAATCACGGTCGAGAAACAATTAAAATGAATGGAGAAGCCAAAAGCTGAAGGCACTGCAACTGTGGCTAAGCACTCACATAGTGGCTCGAGGACCCCCCCTCCCGGGGTTAGAATAGGCTATCCTAGCCAACAAGGTTGGCTCATGCCAACACTTAACAATACAAGAGAGGGGACGTTCAGGGGGAGGTCAGAGCCCTTGTGGAAAAATATCGAACACCCAAGGTGCATACATGGTTTAGAACATAGATGATACAGACGATGAAGCAATCGGATCCCGGGAGGGGATATCACTGTCGCCCTGGTGGGCATGGCCATTGGCCATTTTCAGCGTGAGCTTCGAACGGAAACCACGTTTTCCGATGGATCCATGGATCTCAAAGTGTGTATAGCCCTACCGAGCCTCCTCATGATCGGGAAGTGGAGCCTTAGAGCATAGGGCAGCAATCCTCTTTGACCGGTCCTAGGATCTCAAAGGGATGTAGCCCTGAAGGGCCTCCTCCCGGTCAGGATATGCAGCCGATCGCTCGTCCCCCTCGGAAGCGAAAACTCAAATCCCCAAAGAAAAAAAGAAGATTCAGAAGAGTTGATTACAGATGTTAGCAAGAATACTCATTACATAACATGGAGACATCTGGCATGAAAGAAACGATGGGTCTATTATTCCATTCAGATGGACCAGAAGATACAGAAAGGGTGAGCAATTCTTTATTCCAATAGAAAAGAAACAGCCAATACAATAAGCACCGAACACGACGTAAATACAAGAAAAGAAAAGAAAATTCCCCCATCCTAATACCCACCTTCTTCTTCCGCTCCTCTCTCTCTCTCTCACTCTTTGCTCATCTCTGCGTTTCTGTGTGGCTCTCCTCGTCTGTCTTCGCCTCTCTCCTTTTGAGTCTATCCTCTCCTCTCCTCCAGCGGCGCTCGAAGTGGCTACTTATAGGCGAAACAGAGTGCCGGAGGGTGGACGAGACCCCAAGGTAGCGACACCGACTCGTGCTTGAGAAGTCCACCGACTCAGCTAAAAGGGCGCCACCGACTCGACTAGGAAGGGCACCGTCGAACCAATGGCACAACAAATGTGCCACCAATTCAATAAGCAAGGTTTTTTTATTTTTTTATTTAATAGAAAAACCTAACCTAGGGGTCAATGGGAGAGTGCACCCCTTACCAGAGGTAAGGAGAAAGCCACTCCACCATCAAGCCACTAGGAGGCAAATTATATTCCATTGATGAATAATAAAGAATTACATCAATCTGATACTAGGCAAGCCTAGTGAGTCCAGCCAAGCAGCACCTTTTATAATAGAAGGGAGCTCACTATAAGAATAAAAAGAATTACATTTAGTGGTGCAAGCTAATGAAGCAAGTAAATCTACTACTGTATTGCCTTCTCTGAATATATGAGAAATAGAATCATGCTGAGATAAGAGGCTCCAGATATCCCTGACATAGCTGAGAATGGACTAGGGGCAATGAGTTTCCTTTTTGATAATCCGGACAAGGATGAGGGAGTCACATTCAATTAGAGCTGGTTTGGAGTCCACAGTCTTCAAATATTTGATGCCATCAAGTAGTGCACGGGCTTCTGCTATTAAACTATTTGATTGTCCATAAAAGTGAGAGAAGGCAAGGAAGACCTTGCCTCTAGAATCCCTGATAATTCCGCCTCCTCCTGTATCTCTAGATAGCTTGCAAGCACCATCAGAATTTAATTTTAGAAAAGGCCAAGGAGGGCAAAGCCATCTCACAATCTTCAGCTGTTGTCTGCAAGGGGCTTGATTTTTGATTCCTAATTGATCCAAAATTTTCCGGTTGGTGGACTTTGGTTCCTTAAGTGCAGCAGCCGAACAAGCCATCTTCACTTGGGAAATAATGTGATGAGTGATGTTGGATTTGGAGAAATATTTATCATCATATTTGACAGTGTTTCTGGCCTTCCAAATTTCCCACATTCCAAATCCAATAGAGGCAAGAGAGAAAAGACCAAAAGCCGAACCTGGCTGAGACTGGCAGATGGAGTTCAGGATGAATTCCCTAGTAGTGCAGCCCTCAAAGTGTAAACCTGCAGCTGTTAGAGCAGTCCAAACAGACCTTGCAATTTCACTATGCAAGAATAAGTGATTGGGGTCTTCCACCTATGGCAGCCTGCAGCATGAGCATTTAGAGCAAAGGACAACACCCACTCTTTGAATGTTATCATCAGTCGGTAAACAGTTGTTCATAATCTTCCATAAATGGACTGAGATTTTAGTTGGAACCCAATTAGACCACATTCGACTCCAAGGAATATCAGACTGAAGATGACTGTTAGCCATAGACTTGTAGGTCGAGGCTACTGAACACAGTCCAGATGGAGAGAGACTCCAAACATCCAAATCCATTTCCTGATTCAAATTCACAGATCTGACAGCTTGCTGTATACTGTTGGGAATCAATGCATTCAGCAGGGCAGATTCTTCAGAGGAAGGGTTAAGAAGGACATCTCTTACAGATGCTTTTGGGTTAGGAATGAGAACATCAGGAACATAAGTATTTAGACATTGTTGGCCCAGCCAGTTATCATACCAAAAATTGGTATTTAAACCATTCCCAATAATAACCTTCTTAAGCTGAAGGATATAATCCTTGGCCTTCAACCAACTTCTTCTAGCAAAGCCCTTCATGTTTCTAAAGTTAGCATCACGGATGTGGCATTGGTGCAGATACTTGGCTCTAAAATAATTAGCCCATAAAGAACTAGTGTGAATAGCATGCCACAACATTTTAACTCGAAGTGCATTTTCCATGAGCCTAAGGGATATGATGCCAAGGCCACCCTTGGATAGAGGCCTACTTAATGCCTGCCAAGATTTCCAATGTCTCTTTTTGCCAAGAGGGGAAGACCCCCAAAAGAAATTAGCAAAAGCCTGCTCAATCAGATTGTGAATGCCACTATGCAATAGAGTTGAAGACAGTGAATAAATTGGCAAGGAAGAAAGTACATGCCTTATAAGAACAAATCTGGCACCTTGAGACAATAAGTTAGCTTTCCACCCAGCAATCCTCTTTTGTATAGAGTTGATAACCCCTGCAAAATAAACCTTTTTTGTTCTACCAATCACCAAAGGTATACCAAGATATTTATGAGGAAAATACAGTCTGGAAAAACCAGTGAGGTTTTGAATCCGCTGTGCAACAGAACGAGGCTTCTTTGGGTGGATTAAAAATCCACTCTTACTGACATTAATCAGTTGACCTAAAGCATGCTCATATGTGTGAAGAAGTTTAAGAAGATTACTGATAGAGGCTGAGGTGGCTTTACTGAAAATCAGGGTATCATCTGCAAATAATAAGTGAGATATGTTTGGACATCTCTGAAAACCTGTGAACCATTCAACCCGGCCACTGCTGAAGGCTTCTCTAAGCGACCTGCTCAATGCTTCTTCAGCAATAACAAATAAGGAAGGAGCTATCGGATCACCTTGACGGATACCTCTAGTGGATTTAAAGAAACCAGCAGTGTCTCCGTTCAACATAATAGAAAACCAGCAATTGTTAATCAGCCTATCAATAAGATTAATGAAATTATTGCTGAAACCAAATCTAAGCATAACTGAGTATAGAAAGTTCCATTCTAATCTGTCATAGGCTTTAGCCATATCAAGCTTAAGCATAACATTTGATCCTCTGGTTTTTCTACCCAATTCAAGAGAGAGCTCCTGAGCAAGAGCAATATTTTCAATAATCTATCTCCCCTTTACAAAAGCAGACTGCTCAAGTGAAATGATCTTGGGAAGAATAGGAGCCAATCTTCTATTAATAATTGAGGAGATGATCTTATAGAAGAAGTTACATAAGCTTATCGGCCTATAATCTGTAATATCCACAGCATTAGATTTTTTTGGTATAAGAGCAATCAAGGTGGAAGTAACACTTCTTGGCAGAGGATTGCTGGATGAAAAGGCTTCTTGCACAGCACTGACAACCAATGGTACAATGATGCTCCAAACTTTCTGGAAAAAAGCTCCAGAAAAACCATCAGGTCCAGGGGCACTATCAGCTGACAAACTAAAGACTGCATCATGAATTTCAATTTCAGTAGGAATAGCAGAAAGACAGTCATTTTCATCCTGGTTTACTAGGTGGGGAATACAGTTCAAGAAGTTATTGTCAATATGATGGTCTTGGGTGGAAAAAGCATTCTGGAAATGGGAAGCAGCTATACTTTTCATATCCTCATGATCTGAAGAAAGATTCCCAGCAGGAGTTCTCAATTGGGTGATTTTGTGTTTGCGTCTGTTAGCTAATGTTGACATGTGAAAAAACTTAGTGTTTCTGTCCCCCTCAAGAAGCCACCTAATCCCAGACTTTTGTCTCCAAAAATATTCTTACTGTAGAAGCCTGTCAGATTGTATATTTTTAGCTTCTTCCAAAGCGGCCAGGTTTGCATCAGTAGGTTGCAGGTCATAATAATGCTCAGCTTGAAGAACAGCATCCTCAGTAACAATCAGATTTAGGTGAACATTACCAAAAGTTTGTTTGTTCCAAACCCGAAGCATCCTTTTCAATGATTTAAGCTTGAGGTACAAGCAAGTCATGGGAGAGGAAGCTATAGGGCTAGATTTCCAGCATGCCTGGACAACTTCCAAAAACTGCTCATGCAAAATCCACATTTTCTGAAAATAGAATCTACTAATTTTTCGATCTTGGGAGAGCAATTTAACAAGAAGAGGAGCATGGTCAGATGCCTCCCTGGACAGATGCTCAATAGAAACAGGAAGAATATTAATTCAGGCTGCATTAAGAAGAACTCTGTCCAATCGAGCCCAAATTCCTCTACCTCCAGACTGATTATTATGCCAAGTATAATTAGAACCAGTGAAGCCACCATCCATTAAGGCACAATCAGAAATACAGTTATTAAAATCTGTCATAGCAGACAAATTAGGGGAATTGCCACCAAGCTTCTCATCCGCATTTAAAATGCAATTGAAATCGCCAGCTACAGTCCAAGGGCCATTTATCTGAGAGTGAATATTAAGTAAAGATGCCCACAGGGATTGCCTTTCAATAGCATTGCATTTGGCATAGACAAAAGTTGTATGAAAATCTGGTAAAATAGCATTAGATTGAAGACGAGTGATCTGCTGATCATCCCTGTAGACAACAGAGAACTTCAGAGGGTCTTTCCATAGAATCCAGATGTGAGCCAACCCATCATTGTTCGCAACAGCATTGTCCATACCCAATCTTCTGCAGATATTCACCATTCTGCTAATGTTTATTTTTGGTTCCAAAATCACAATGCAGTCAATGTTATGAGTTCTAAGTAGGAATTTCACTCTGCCAATAGAGACATCATTTCCTATACCTCTGATATTCCAAATAATGAAGTTCATGATAAATGTTTGATATCAGGAATGTTACCCGTGGATCTTATCCTCAACATTGATATGGTTGTTACCCCTGAGCGCTCATTATGCAGTGCCAGAACATTTTGGGCTTCTGCAAGGTTAGCTATTTCCAGTCTTCTAGTAGTGGCCTCAACAATCGAAGGAGGTTCATGCTCTTGCAAGGCAATACCAACTGCAGGATCATCAATCGCAGTTGTGTCAGCCTGACCACTATTTTGGTTTGAAGGGAGCTCCAAAGGTGGACGGACCAAAGCTTCGGAGTGAGCAGCTAGAGTAATATCCTGGTGTCTAAGCACAGAGGAAACATGAGCCAAAGCAGGGGCGTCCGTTTGTAATGCTGTCTCGCATCCAATATGTTGCTCCATAATATTAGTAGGTAAAGTCTTCATAGGGATATCCCCTCGCAGGCATTGAGAAGGAGAATTAGCAGGATCCCTTGGGTCTATATCAGGAATGTAAGAATCATTAACTAAACAGGGTCCATTCAAATCTATCGACTGATTAGAGCATCCACCCAGTATAGAATTCCTTGAATTAATCAAAACAGGGCGATTGGGAAGAGTGCAATCAGTGGCTCGGGGGGCAATCAAATTTTCTTCAGCTTTCTCCTTATGGTTGATAACAGGTTGCCAAATAGCCTTGCCTTTGATTTCTGTAGCAGTCTATTTGGGCTTCACAATAGAAACAGAGTTCCTTGGGCCTTTACAATTTGCTGCATTGTGACCAATGTGAAAACAAGCAGAACAGCAAGGTGGAAGGTCCGGGTATACTACATCTTGCCAGGCACCACCTCCTGGGAATCCAATCCAAACTCGTGGAGGGCACAGTTTGGATATATCAAGCTCAATACAGACATGAGTGTTGACACCCGTTTTATGACCAATAAGTCGGGTCATCTCCTTGTTCATTCTACATGATGCTCCGAGTAATTCACTCTTCATTGAGTCTCCTTGATTGATTTGGAGCCTATTTCTTGGGTCTTTTCCCTGATTGGATGTGGCTTTTTGTGGCATTTCATTTGACTAAAGCTTAGCAAAACCTTCATTTCTTCTTTTTTGAACTCCATTGATAATAACGGTCTGCTCCAGGAGCGTTGTTTCTTTCTAACGGGTGGGTCCTGGGCCGTTACTCTTTGAAGAGTCCTGAAGCTTAAGGTCTCGTTTCAAATCTTTATCCTTTGGCTTACACGTTGATAATAACGGTCTGTCGTGCAGCCGTTGTTTCATTGTGACGCCCCATGCCTTGGCCATTGCTTTCTTCACAGAGTCCTATTGCTTTGGCCTTCTCCCTGTTGATCTTATCTTTTAGGGATAAGATTGAAAGTAACGGACGATCCTTGGCGCGTTATTTCCAAGTGGCGGTCTGTCGTGCAGCTATTACTTCCTTCAGAGAGTCCTGGCAGTTCATGCCTTTTCTCTGCTACTCCGTGGTCGAGATAAGAACTTGGATTGGCAATATCTCTTTCAAATCTAATCCTCAGGACCTTCTGTTTGATTCTATGGACTCTTGGTGATATTATCTTCAAGGATTTGCTAAGAGTTATCCCTTTCTCTTACCGGATTATCCTCTGCTCGACCTGAGAGTTTGAGGGTCTATAAATAGAACCCTTAACTTTATGGCCAAAGAAGGAAGATATAGAGTTTGCGTCAAAGTGATGCCGCATTCTAGAGCCGCGTTTGATCAAGGAGAAGTGCTTCTCACGTTCGTTTGCTGCATGGTGAAGGGAGTATTTGTTCCTTTGGTTCTAAAGTTCATAATTGCATATTGAGTTTCCATTCAATCTCCCTTTCATCATAAGCATTATTTCTCTCCTTTCTCCACGTTTTTCACTGGTTTTCATCATCTAAACATCCTCCTAATCTTTTAAAACGCCCAGAGGGGTTAAAAAAACAAAACTCCCCGGTATTCCCCTCTCCTTTTGATGATATTTTGTTTATTGAAGAATTGATGTTATATTATTGAAAGGGCTAATTTGGGTTGTTTTGTTCTTGTCTTCCACTTCTTTGGCAGGTTTACAGGTTCACTAGGGCGAGGCCCAAGTCTTCTAGCCGGATGGAAGAGTTGGAGTTAAAAGGATCCACACTTTGCTACTGCAGGTATTACAACGGCCTTGTGCAGGCGCGTCAGAGTCTTCCAACGGTCGATCAAGTGACCGTCACTTTCAAGTGACGCACAGGGTTCTGGCCGTTACTTCCAGCTGACCTGCAGGTTCTCTTTGGTTTTCTCTCCCGTGGGCGGGTGCTTCATCCACCTATTTCCAAGATATTTTCAAGTTTTTGGCTTGTTTTACTTTGGTGGCGATCACGACTTTCCTTGGTATTGGGCATTAGCTTTCTCCTTCATTGCATATCTTTTATTTCCTAGCTTGTTCCACCCCTCGCGGTGTGTTTTCATTTACTCTTTGCTCCACGCCCCAGCGTGTGTTTTCCTTTTCCTTAGCTTAGTCTGATTGAGATAGCATGCCCATGCTAGAGCTAACTTTAATTGCCTAGGTTCATGATCACATGTTCATAGGTTGAGTGCAGATCTTTGATTATTTGCTTGTCATCTTGCTACATATCATCACACAAAACCCCCTAAGAAAAAGAAGATAGATAAGCAAAATAAAATCAACAGATAATTTTTTGGCGATCACGGTGGGACAGCTTGTGCCAATCGTGCTTTTGATTCCTGTTAAACCTGCCATCATCTCTTGTGTTGTCCCCTCCCGTTTTCCCCTTATTTCCTGTTAATCCTGATTCTCTGAGTGCTCTGACGGCCCTGTGTCCCTGCGTTACAGTCCTCTGACGCAGGGGCATTAGACTGCCACATCTGTTCTGCTGAGAGCTTTCACGGTTTTTCCTATTACTTCTGGTTGATTTTGGTTTTCTGGCTCATTTGACGGTCCTAGCTCCCTACGTTATATTATTTCTGGCGGTCTGGCATCCGACCGTTATTTTCTTCTGACGCAGGGTTCCTAAACCGTTATACTCCAGACAGGTACGCCCCCAGGTGCATTTATTTCCGCAGTTTCTGCTGTGACTTTTTTGCTTGGGTGATACTTGACTTCCTCCTTGCTTTGTTTCATATCTCCATATCATTGTGTGCATCATTGATTGCTAGATTTTAGGCTAGACTTTGCATGCACTCCGGTGCACATAGGACCATTCATCTTTTCATATCCTAGATTACATTTTCCTACCTTGGTGTGCGGACCTCTCGTCTCCATATTCCTTGGGGCCGACTAGGAAATCACACCAGGGACTTCCATAAGTCTCCTCGAGCCGTGGATTCCCACACAGACGCCCGGCTGGTTGTACCTTTCTCACCCCATGTCTAGGGTTTCATAAGTGAGGAGTGATTACACTTAGAGTCAAACCAAGTCCCATACCCATCTCCTGTTAGGAACCCATTGTTGAGAGCACATTTTCAATCAATTCACTAAGGTTCCAAAGGAGAAATCACAAGAATTGTGTTGCATCATCTTAAAACAACTTGGTTGACTTTGAGTGTCTTCACCTTTTATCACTTACATCTTTTTCTAAAAACATTCGAGTTTGGTTACTTATTGCGTTATTGTTTGTGTTGTTTGCTTGCATTTTGTCAAGGTTGTCCGTTGCATATGGAGTTGTTTTCGTTCGTCTGACTCATCTCCTCAAGTCAATTTCTTCTTCAAGTCCTACTCCAATCCTCTTTTCGAGTCCACCATGGCATCCTTTAATCCTCCCCAGGGTTACCTCCTTTTCTTCTAGAGAGGGGACTGCCCCCCTTCTATCCTCCACTTCCATGGAAGGTGGTCAAGCCACCCCTTCTTTCTCCACTCCTTCCGCGGGCTCCGTCCTTCAGATGATGGCCCAACTGGATCCGGCCCAACTCCAAGCTCTTTATCAGGCCATGCAAGGGTCCAACGCATCTCCTTCTACCATCATCCAAAATCAATCCAATCCTTCCATTGCTGGGCTTCCCATTCAACCCACTCCAATTGATCTCACCCCGGTCCAACCACGGACCATCACTTTCGCGGGCATGGAAACGGGCCAGTCTTCCAATTCGGCCCAACAATCCTTCGATAAGGGAAAGTCGCCCATCCCCTCTTTTGTTCAAATGGATCATCACGTATCTACTCCGGTAGCTCCGCAAGTTCTCATGGGCCCTTCCGATTTCTTGCACCCTCGGCAAGGGGTAGCTCAAGCCCATTCTAATCTGGGCCAATCTCAGGCCCAATATCCTTCTTATGGGCCCCCCATCTCTACTGTTTATCCCTCCACTCCTGCTTATGGGCTTCCACCTTCTGCCGCAATCGTTCCATCTGCTCCTCAAATTCAATCAGCGTCCTTCACTACCCCTGCTCCCTCCCGAGAGCAGGACTTGCTTGACAAATGGGCCGCCATGCAGCAACAACTCGATTTCCTCCAGAAGCGGGTTGGCCCGCAATCTTTGGCGGATGTTCCTGTCCCGAGCTTCCAGAATATTCGGTTCCCCCCACAATCAGAACTCCCTAACTACCGCAAGTACGATGGGAACGGCAATCCCTTCATTCATGTGAGGGATTTTCTATACGAGTCGGCGCAGTTCCAATATGATGATCGCCTTATGGCGTACTTATTCCGCCGATCTTTGGATGGTGTTGCTCTGGAGTGGTTCTACTCTTTGCCGCTAGAAGAAGCTGAAAGTTTCAAGGTAGTAAAGGACAAATTTATCCAGCGGTTCCAAGACAGGGTCGGCCCGGAATACTCATTGACAGATCTAGTAGCCGAGAAGATGAAGCCAGATGAGGAGTTTGCCACTTATGTAGACAGGTGGAGACAGATGGCTGCTAGAGTGCCTGGCCACATTCCGGAGGAAGAGAAGGTCAAGCTGCTCATTTCAAATGCTACCCCGACCTTCAGGAACATCCTAGCGATGAATGATATAGCTAACATGCATCAACTCTATAGCCGAGCGCGCTTCATACAAACCCAGTTCAAGGATTCTCCCATACACGCCCTATTTGAAAACCAAAAGCCCAAATATCACAAGAAACCACAAGGGCCGGTTACCGAGGGGGTCCAGACAAACAAACAGGTACAAGCCGTCACCTTTCCATTCCAAGCCGCACCATTCCGCTTCCCCCAAAACCCCCGCACTCCACAAAATCCCGCTTCACAGAACTTTCAAGCCGCTCCACAAAACCCTCCGCCCGCCTTCATCATTCCATAAAACGCCTTCGTCGCTCCGCAGCAACAACCACCACCTCCGTAATTCCATAATGTTCCTCCACCCAACGGCTATAACAACAATCCGAACAACAAGCGCCCGGCTCCCAAGAGGGCACAATATCCTCCACTGCCAGAGACCCTCACGGATATCTTCTCGGCTCTTATGTCGGTGAATGCAATTCAACTTCCTCCGGAACGGCCTAACTGGAACCCATCAGTTGATCAGACGAAATATTACATGTTCCATAGGCAGCCAGGCCACACTATCGAAGGATGTTATCAGTTCTGGGATCTGGTATACGATCTCCATGAGGGACAGAGAATCGATTGGGCCGCGATGCATCGGGCCATTGTTGAAATCAAGGAGAAAAGAGGGCAGCAGCCGAGGCAGCAAGCGCAGCATCAACAAGCACCGCAGCCGCAGCAGCCACTACCACAACAGCAACTACAATAGGCTCAGGATCTGGGGATCCATCAAAATCCGATGCCAAATCATCCGCCTGCACTACAGCAACCTCAGCCGCCTGCACCGGCTCAAGTGAACGTAGTTCAACCCCTGGCCCCTAGTGCCGAGTGGTCTTTTGATGACGATGGCGCCACACCGCAAGTCATGGCCCTTCACCACAACCACCGCAATCCTCTTACCCCCTCCTTCGTCCTTCCTTCACACCCAATATCCGCTTCACTGGTCCTCCCGTTTACGCCCGCTCCAACAAATTTACTACCACCCACCACTCCGTCATACCCCTCGCCATTTACCTCTGCCACCATCATCACACCGTCACCTAACCTATCACCCGTTTTGACACCTCCACCAACACTCCCTCCATCCGTACCACCCACCATCACCATCCCGCCTTCCATCAATCCTTCACCCATCATCCGCTCACCACCACTCACCACCGTCACTAACCTTACACCCCACCAAATCATCTCCCCCACACAGCCTACACCGCTCATCCACCCCGCAGGGCCCATCATACTATCCACTGATGCCACGGCCGCTACAAGTTACGCCTTAAGGAGCGGGAAGTTATTTCATCGGAATTATCCTACTAATTCCAATCCCCAGTCCTCTCAGCCAACAGCCGAGCAGGCAGAAACTGAACCTCTGTCGGGTACTCAATATGACTTGTTGCATCATCTGGATCGAGTGCCCGCTAAAATATCTGTGCTGGAGCTGATCAAAAGATCTACCCTTCATCAGGATGCACTGAGAGATTTCTTACAGAAGGTAATGGTCAGCGAAGATATGACAGTTGACAGCTCACCAACAGCCCTCGCAACTATTTCCAAAGGGCCAGCAATCACATTTTCAGAATCCGAGCTAGCGCTTCCAGAAGCTCGGCAAATGCCGCTCTGCATTACAATCACTCTGAACAAAGTCAGCATTGAAGCAGCACTAGTTAACACAGGGGCTTCAATCAATGTGTGCCCACTCAGCACTCTACGAGCTTGCAACATATCCGAAGAGTTATTACGACCTACCCCGACCACTATAGCAGCATATGACAATTCAAGGCGAGCATGTCACGGGGTGGTCACTATCCAAGCAGAGCTCGGACCCATTACAATGGCCGTAGAATTCTATGTACTAGACATCGACCCTATGTTCAAGGCTATCTTGGGTCGTCCATGGCTGGATACGCTCGGTGCCGTGCCCTCCACCGCACATCAGTGCGTCAAATTCCCTTTCCAAGGGAGGGTCGTCAAGGTCAAAAGCCTATCTACAGTGCAATCGGTTAAGGCCATTTCAGAACAGATTCTTCCTACACTTTGGCCAAGCAGCCGACCCGTCATATCAGTGCTGGATTTAAACTTCCCTTGGGCTTATACGCCTCCTAGGCCCATCACTACTCCAGTTAACATCAAGATGAAGCCCCAGATCCGAGACCCAAAAGGCTGGAACATTATACTGAAACTGGGCTACCAATCGGGTAGAGGTCTCGGTGCACAATTATAAGGAATGACCAAGCCCATACCCAAGGGAAGAAAGATGGGCAGGAGAGGTCTTGGCTACAAAGAGACCGCATTATCTGTGATGGGTGATTCTGGGCCACTCACCTGGGACTACCGCCATCACTTTGTCCGAGGGCCTCTCCATCCCCGCACATTGGCTCTGCAGCCAGCTCCGTTAGGGAGAAATACAGTATGTCCAATTGCCAGTCCTCCGCCGGCACTAAAAAGGCCAGAACATGATATGCTTGATTATGGTCAAACCCTTCAGAGATTGTTTCATGAAGAAGACTGCCAAAAGAAGCAAGAGGTTCGGCTCATGCAATGGAAACTGAAGAAGCGGCCAGACGGTGATCCACGGGAGGAGGGGAGCTCTCCGATTGTCTTTTCTTGGTCTCCCTCCTGCTTTCAATCTCTCCTCCAGCAATGGGAGTTCTTATCCCGTCTTCCTCCTATCATGGTAAACCCATCCTTCATTGATCCGCCCGAGATTCTATTTGTTCCTTGCGCTTGCGGGCACTGCCCGCCCATTGATTTATCCACTCTATTCACTCCTCCTCCTCCCAACGCCCAACTCCACGAGATGTGATTCTCATCTTCCGATCCCTTCTTTGACTGCATCTTCCCTGAGCTATTCCCTATGCAGCTCCCGCCTCCTCCATCTTGATGTATAGTCTCTTCTGATTTCCCAAAAAAAATGTCAAAATGGAGATTTCAGTGGAAGATTATGCTACCCTGTCTCCATCCTCATCCCAGGGGCACGAGTCCCCTGCTCCTTCCCTTCCACTAGGTCTCCTTTCTCCTAGGTTAGGGTTAGGGTCTATCGAGTCTAGGGAAGTAGAATTAGTTAGGTCTAAAGAAGTAGGGTCTTGTTCTGGGTCATCCAACCCTTCCTCCTCTGAGCCGTGCCCGCTTGCGCGTCCTCCCAAATCTGTTCCTGATAGGTTCTTGCAAGACCTAGCTCAGCGCTGTCATGCCCTTTTAAAATGTCTGAAATTTGTTGCTACGGCAATTACGATTGAGGATGAAGAAGAAATAGAAGGGGCATGGGGCGATGACGGACTCGGCATCTATGAAATCCTGGGTGAAAAAGATCCGGTTAATGAGGACAGCGACGTAGATGACACTGCCGATTTGTATGCACAAGGACTTAAGAGATTCGACGAGCCATCGACGGCAGTGGACGAACCTACGAAGGAAATCAACTTGGGAACTGAAGAAGACCCAAGGCCCATCATTATTGCCGCTAATCTCCCTCCACATGTAGAAGAAGATTTAATCAAAGTTCTAAGGGAGTATAGCGATTCCTTCACCTGGTCTTACGAGGACATGCCGGGTCTTGACCCCTCCTTAGTGGAACACCGGCTCGTGCTTAAACCAGGGGCAACACCTGTCAAACAACGGTCAAGAAGATTTCACCCCCACATAGCCTTGAGGATCAAGGAAGAAGTTGACAAGTTATACAAGGTCAGGTTCATCAGAGTTGTTTTATATCCTCAGTGGGTGGCAAATATAGTCCCTGTTATCAAGAAGGATGGAAAAGTGCGTATTTGCATCGATTTCAGGGATCTTAATAAAGCATGTCCTAAGGATGATTTCCCGCTGCCTCATATAGACGTCCTGGTAGACAACACTACCGGGTATGAAGCTCTGTCATTTATGGACGGGTACTCAGGCTACAATCAATGTCGTCTCGCTCCGGAAGATCAAGAGAAAACTTCCTTCACCACGCCCTAGGGCACGTATTGTTATGTGGTTATGCCATTTGATCTGAAGAACGCAGGTGCCACCTATCAGAGGGCAATGATGGCCATCTTCCACGACATGATGCACATCTATATGGAAGCTTATGTGGATGATATCCTGGTGAAGTCAAGAACCAAGGTAGAACACCCCTCTATCCTGGCTAAGGTGCTGCAGAGAGCCAGGGAGTACAAGCTCAAGATGAATCCGAAGAAGTGTGTGTTCAGTGTCTCCTCAGGGAAATTGCTAGGTTTCATAGTGAGCAAACGGGGGATCCATATTGATCCTAACAAAGCACATGCCGTCATGGACATGCCTCCTCCGAAGAACATTACGGAACTTCGAGGATTGATTGGTCGATTACAATTCATCAGAAGATTCATATCCCAGCATTCTCAAAGGTGCCATCCGTTTTATGAATTGCTTAAGGACTATGAGGACCTTAAGGAATATCTATCCAATCCCCCGGTTCTACAACCTCCTGTCCCTGGGAAACCCCTAATCCTATACATCTCGGTTATTGAGGACTGCCTAGGGGCGGTCTTAGCACAAGTGGACGATGAAGGGAAAGAGCGGGCTGCATACTATCTCTCTCGGTTGTTTAATCCAGCTGAATCCAAGTACACCGCTATGGAGAAAACTTGTGCCGCCTTAGTGTGGGTAGCTCAGAAGTTGAAACACTATTTTCTTGCCCACCCAGTTAGGTTGATCTCTAGAATGGACCCGATCCGCTATCTCTTAGAAAAGCCTATCCTCTCTAGTAGGTTAGCTCGCTGGTAGAGCTTCCTCTCTCAGTTCGATATCACCTTTGTTGTTCAGAAGGCAGTCAAAGGATATGCCATTGCTGAGCATCTTGCACACCTCCCCATTCCTCACACTGATTCCATTCAGGACGATTTCCCTGATGAGCATCTTTCTGTTATCTCTCATCACCCCTTCTGGTCTCTGCACTTCGATGGTGCACTCAACTCTCAAGGCCGAGGGATCGGTGCTGTTTTGCTTACTCCGGAGGGAGTGACCATTCCCTTCGCTTATAAACTTCGATTTCCTGCTACCAACAACATCGCTGAGTATGAGGCTCTCCTGGCTGGATTGAAGCACGCCTACCTCCTAGGCGCGCGTTATTTAAACATCATAGGAGATTCTCAGCTCGTCCTACGGCAAGTTCTGTCCACTTACCGTACTCGTGACCCTAAGCTCAAGCCTTATCAAGATCTGGTCACGCTCCTTGCCAGGCAATTCCGTAAGCTGATCTATATCCATACTCCCCGTTCTCAGAACATTCTAGCTGATGCTTTGGCATCCCTTGTTTTTTCCCTATCTTTCCCTCTCAGTCGGAACACTGAGTCTATCGTCGTTCAGAGATTAGACGCACCCTCTCTTCAGGACCCTTGGTTCGTCAATCTTAGGAAATCTGTAGAGGCAAGAGCTGAGAAGGAAGACCTCAAAGAAGTATCTTTAACAGAACTAGAAGAGATCTTGGACGAAGAAGAGTTGCCTTGGTATCATGAAATCGAGTTGTTTTGTAAGGAGGGATTGTTCCCAGAAGGGGCAACTACTGAGCAACGCAAGTCAATCAGAAGAGCCGCCGCACGGTATACTATTGTCGCAGGAGAACTGTACAGGCGCGCTACTAATGGGATGCTCATGAGATGCTTAGATGATGTTGAAGCTTGGAAGGTGGCCGAAGCAGCCCATTCTAGTGAGTGTGGGGGTCATGTCAATGGCCAGGCTCTAGCGAAGAAGATCCTGAGGCAGGGCTACTATTGGCCCACTCTAGAGAAAGATTGCTCCCTCTATGTCCGGAGGTGTCTTAAGTGCCAACTCCACGCTGATAAAATTCATTCTCCAGCTTCGTCTCTCCATCCTATGACCGCTCCTTGGCCATTCTCTATGTGGGCCTTTGACGTTGTCGGCCCACTCGGTGATCCTAACTCCCAGATCAAGCAGAAATCCTTTATCCTTACCGCCATTGAATACTTCACCAAGTGGGCTGAAGCCGAGGCGTACGCAGAGATCAAAGCTACAACGGTGTGCCACTTTATTATGAAGAATATCATCTCACGGTTCGGAGTGCCAAGCAGCATCATCACCGACAACGGACCCCAGTTCATTTCCCAAGAGCTCAAGGACCTATGTAAGAAATTCAATATTGCATTGCATCATTCATCTCCATATTATCCTCAAGGCAACGGCCAAGCCGAGGCCACTAATAAAACCCTTCTTAAAATCATCAAGAAAACATGTGAAGCTCATAAGTTCTCTGATTGGCTAGAAAGATTAGTGGAAGCTCTGTGGGCTTACCGTACCTCCGTCCGTACCCCTACGGGACAAACTCCCTATTCTCTTACCTACGGGATGGAGGCGGTGCTCCCATATGAGATCCTGATCCCTTCCCTTAGAGTACAGCTTGATAAGGAACTTAATCTCGATGAACGTCGAGAGGCGTTGCTGGTTCAGTTGGAACTCTTAGATGAGAAGAGGATGAATGCGGCCGATTATGTATCCGTTTATCAAAAGAGGGTTTCGCGTTATTTTTAAAAGAAGGTAATCGAACGTAAGTTTCAAAAAGGTGATATGGTTTTGAAACGAAAATTCATTCGGTCTGCAGGTCCTAGGTCTAAATTACAACCTAATTGGGAAGGGCCGTTTGTCGTAAAAGAAGCTTATCCAGAAAATGCTTATCGTTTAGTAAACGCGGAAGGTGAGGAGCTCTCTCACCCGTGGAATGGGTTGTATCTTAAGCGTTTCTTTCCTTAGAGTCTAACCATGTGCTACCCCGGCGGCAAGATGCTCCTCCTGTCACTAAAGGAGTCCCGAGTGAGGCAATCACACACTACACGACATCCCTGGTCAGGTTTTCCACGTTGAGAAAGGACAACGTTTCTCCTTGGCCATGCTTTGGGGGAAAGTCAAGGTCCCTGTCCGTTTCTTCCTTCAGCTAAAACCAGGGGCAAGAGGTGAATAAAGAGGCGATAATCGATCCAAACACCCTCACGAGAGGAGGTCTCAAATAGGGGCAGTCCGTTATGACCTGACGTCACAAAAAAGCAAAAGAGACAGCGAAGGGGCAATCTTTATGATAAAATCAAAAGCATCACCTCAAAGTCGATATAGTATGAATTATGAATTCCAAAGCTCCAGAAAGGCAAAGCAAGAAAAGCTAGGCATGACAAGAGTGGCAGTACAGTTCCCCGCGGGACGTTATGAGCCCGGTCGCATGCATGCCTAGGATGGATTAAGGTTCGATGACGGACACAAAGCCCCGACACAACAGACCAAGTCTCTAATGGGTTGTACGGAAAGGAAATCAAGTCTTAAAAACTTCTATATCTGGCCTAAAGCTTACCCCCCGTATTCTATTTTTCTTTTAGGACCTAGATTAATACCCTGGGTATGGCCCTGGCAGAAACACCATCATGACAATTGGACCTTGTCCAGGGGTCGTCACCTTCTCTCACACCCACCCCTCGGGCTCAATATCAACAAGGAAGGGCTCACGCTGCTGGGGAAGCACTGGTTTTTCAAAATCCAAAAAAAGTTAAATATTTTCAAAATCCAAACAAATTTAATATTTTCCAAAATCCAAAATTAAACAAAAAAAATCACATATTTCAAAACCCAAAAAACAGCAAATATTCCTAAAACTCACAAAAATTCAGATATTTTCCAAAATCCAAAAAAAAAAAAATACCATCATGTGCATCGCATGCATCGCATTAGTTCTATTATGTTTTTCCCGCTTATTTAATAAGGCTCCACCCCTTGACCGAGTATTGAGAAACGGTCATTATCTAACTTGCTTCAAGGCAAGGGGTTGAGTCTAAGAACAGATCTAACTTGTTTCATGTTTAAAGTGTGCGCAGAATACAGGATCAAGATCAAAGTGAGAAGCTCACAATTATGCAGATTCAAAAGCTGTAACGCGTCATCACCAGACCGCTACAGTCATCTAACGGTCATATCCCTACCGTCACTCCTCTTCTTGCATAAGCTTTCTTTCTTTCAGCAGCCATCATTCTAACGGCCAAGGTTAGGACTGTTACTGACTCTAACGGCCTGAGTCTTGACCGTTACATCCCTCAGAGAACAGCGTTCTTCGTGCTTCCACTCTGACGGCCTATCGTCAGGCCGTCGTTTCTTTGTAGCGGCCCAGTGCACATCTGTTACATCCTCCAGAGGCTCTGCCTCTTCACATCATTCTAGCCGATCAAACCACAAAGCTCATGCTCATTCAACTAAGGCAATCTCATCTCATTCAAGCAAGCTTAATGAAACATGAATTCATAAAAATTCCAAACTCGGATTGTCAATTACAAACAATATCTCTCATGAATAAAAGGAAATCAAGGTACATTCAGTTTTTATCCGCGAGAGGGCGGATCCTTCTCAGCTCTTTTACGTAATCACGGCGTGCTTCATCGTTCTCTTCAACTTCTTCTTGCCAAGGGCGCACTTTGCTGATCTCCCACATGGTCAGCGCGTTCCGGATCGCCCTTTCATCCTCCTCGGTCCCCGTCTTCCTAGGTAGAAGGGGAGGGTAGTGTGATAGTGCAGGAGCTTTGGGTTCTTGGAAGTCCGATCTGAAGATGGCACCGGTGAGGGTTGTAGATCGCCATGGTGGTGTTCCCCACTAGCTGGAGGTCCAGGCCTTGACGCTGCGGTATTTTAAGAAGAGTGCTTCGAAGGATTCTTGGTCGCATGATGAACTTATCTATTGGCAAAGTGTTGAAGAAGAGGTGCCATTCATCCCGTGTTTTCTTATCCGCCGTCTTACATTCAACCTGTGAAGAGTATCCAAATGCCCCTCCAATGAAGAAGAGAGGGTGGCTCCCAAAGATTCGGCTAGTTGAAGTTAGGTCCTCCTTGTATTAGAATTTGACTCTTACTCCCATCCAGCACTCAAGGAGTATCATGGAGCCGAACAGAAGTCCTCCTAGGCAAGCCGAGCTGAGTCCTTCATAAAGGTATGAAAGGATCGCTTGAGAGATGGACATTCCCTGCCACAACCCACTAATAATGCTGAGATTTTGGGTGTCTAGAAGGTGGTCGGTCGTAGTGAAAAGGAAGACTCCGCATAGGCAAACCGCCACCACCTTGGCTATTGCTTCGTGTCTCTCCCACTTATTTTTACAATGAGACACTATCCACTATGCCAAGGGTATCAAATGAATGTGGTGTGGGCTGATCATGGTCCTCACGTCCTTTGGATTATGGATGAAATCACTCAAGATCAAGGACGGGTCAATAGGCTCTATTGTATAGTAAACCCGGTCTTCATCCCCCGCCTTAGTCTTAGGAAAGGCTAGGTAGGTCTCCACCTCTTCTAATAGGACTGTTGCTTCGAAGGAAGGGAAGATGAAAGTATGAGTTTGTGGATGCCATAGTTCTACAAGAGCTGAAATACTTGGCCAATCTAAGGATAATTTCTGGAAATTTTTGCCTAAAACCAAGAGAGGTTGAAGGTGCCCAGCTTTAAGGATGGATGTGACTTCTATAGGGAGTGCTTTTACCATGGGAGCCACCCACTTCAGATTAGAGTAGCATCTTGGACTAGGAAGAGGCTTGGAGAAAGAAGGAGAAGAAGAAGTCATAAAGAGAATTAGAGTGCAGAATTTTCTGAACCTGGATGAGTTGTTGGGAACTTACCACCCTTTGAACATTGGAGCTTAAGTGCGTTATAATTGACGTCAACCGTTGGAGCTCTCCATGTACTTTTCTGGCAGCTTTAGGTCCGGTGTAGACCTTCTCCTCCATAGCCATCACCTCGAAGCTTCTCTTCATCTTGATTTCTGCCCTTAGGAGAGGTTCTTCAGCCCTAGAGCAGAGGTTTTTAGCAAAGCTACGTTTTTTGGATGAGTTTCCAAGTTTTAAAGGCTTGATTGGCTTAGGAAGGATAAGACTTGAGTTGGAAGGCTTTATCTTCAATCTAGATAGGTTCTAGTGGGAGATCAAGTGGATAAATCTCGGGTTTAGGCTCTCACGGCTCAATCCGTCTCGGAACACAACTCAGTCTCTAACGGTCTATCGTGGGGCCGTCATTTGTCTCTAACGCGCCATCCTTAGGCCGTCGCATTTCCTGTGGGTTTGATTTGGCCCGACCCTGTTCTGTGAAGCTTAACGGTCTAGTCTTTGGCCGTCTTTATCTTGTAACGCGTGGACCATGATCCGTTACACTCTCGGCCGTTCAGATGTTGGCTTTTGGGTTCAACATTTTCCCGACGGTCTTGGATATGGCCGTTATTTCACCCCGACGCGTCTCCCGTGGGCCGTCGTATTTCCTGCTAGTTGCCCTGACAACCCATCGTTCTGCCATGATCAACGGTCTAAGCATTGGCCGTTATTTCCCTCTGACGCACCAGAGGTGGGCCGTCGCTTTCCTGCAGCTCAGATTACAAATTTGGCCTCTGTTGTGTATAACGCCCTTCAGCCAGTGCGTTGTTTGATTATGACGATCTGACCCTGGACCGTTACTTTCTCTGCTGCTGAATTCAGGCAATTTCTTCCTGCCCTTGTGTTAGACCTGGCGGTCTTTCACACATTCTACAACTCATTCATCATCCACGCATTCTCATACATACTCCTTTTTTTTTCCTTCCGCATACATGCATTCGTACATTCACACACATCTCTCGCACTCAAATCATCTGAATCGATCATTCATTTCTGCATTCACATTCAAACCTGCCAAACCATTCATTCACTCATTCATTCCTGCATATTTATTCATTCACACTCATGAAAACAAAACAAAAATGCCAAAAAAGAATTTCATTTTTCTATATTCATAGTCATGTACAAAAATACAAAAAAAAATGCATCATTCGGCCGGCTCGTTCGCCGGGCCGCCCTCCTCATCTCCACCCTCCGGCTTCCTTGCTGGCGGTGCTATGGAGGCACTCTCCTCCTGCTGTCCTCTCTCCACCCTCTCATTCCTCCGCTGGCCGGAGGAACTCACAAGGAAATCAGCCACCGTCCCGCTCCGAGCAACGCTCCTCTGTGCTCCGCTCTGCGAAACACTCTGCTCAGGTCCTCGACCTATCATCCGGACAGTCCTCTCGAGGGTCCGCAGTGCGATCTTCATATCGTAAGCCTGGGGCCGAGCCTCGCGCGCCTCGGTCCGATAGCGGTCTAAATCTACCGTCCCAACTCGGAGTCGCTCGATCTCAGCCTGTGACCGAGTCAGCTCCTCCCGGAGTCGCTGTGTCTCGGTCGTTGCTGCGGCTAGTTCTCTCGCCTGTAGGTTGCATTTCACATAGATAATCATAAAGCATTTAATTAGCATAATCATAAAGCATAAGCATTTTTTTAGCATCTTACCCGCTCCGCGAGGGTGGCCTCCGCCTCCTCGGCCCGGGCAACCGCCCGAGCAAACTCGGCCTCCTGCTCAGCCCTGCCTCCCGCAGGCTGCGAGGAAGACGATGGGGCATCCGGTCCCGCTCGTTGGGCTCCCTCGGCCCGCTGCATTTACAAATCACGGTTAGGTGTCGTGGTTAGTCAGCATTAGCATAATTTTGCATTGCATAAACATAATCATTTAAGTCTAAGTTTTAGAATCTTACCAGAAGCTCCAGGGCGGTCCGGTACTCGTCCCGCTGCTGGATGGTGGAGTGGAGTAGTCCCTCCAGCTCGGCTATCCGTCCCTCAGGGTCTAGCTGCATTCAGAAAGCATGTAAGTCAGTACATCTAGCTCGTTGCATTTTTGTATATAGAAAGAGTTTTTGAGTTTAGAATTTGCATACCGGTCGTCGGGTACCTCGGTACACCCGGTCGCCGTAGAATCGAGCGAAGGCCTTCAGATATGCCTCGTCGCTCTCATCTCGCTCCTTCACCGCTCGGCCCCGCCTGTTCCAGTCATGGACGTACTTCGCCTTCCGAGCGCACCAATCCACGTTGCCACTAATGCCCCTTGCCGACTTGCCTGGGTGGTCATCACTGTGGCGTGGAAAGGTCACCTCGGGCTGGTGCAGTCCCCGAGTCCACAGGATCAGCCTGTAGTGCAGAGGCTCGATGATGTGGATCCAGTGCAGCCATATATCTCGTCCCCGATATGATAAGGCCGCCTCCACCCACGGTTGTCCCGTGTAACCCTCGCCGCGGTACGGGGTCCATCTCACCTGAAAGCATTTAGAACCATTCATCAGATTTAGAAGCATTCAGGAGCATTTAGAAGCATTCAAGAGCATTTAGAAGCATTTAGAAGCATTCAGGAGCATTTAGAAGCATTCAAAAGCATTTAGAAGCATTTAGAAGCATTTAAAAGCATGTAGAAATCATTTCGAGTTCTGGACTTACCGACGTGTGTGGGTTGGAGTCCAGGTCGTCCTGGATCGTCTGGGTCAATCTGATGATCGACCATGTGTCCCTCGCTACCGTCCACCATCTCGCAATCGGGATGTGGCTGGGGTGGAGTAGTGTACCTCTCCCGATGCCCGGGAGATACATATAGCTCCAGATCTGCATTTTAGAAATCAAGTCAGTCAAATTGCATAATCATTTGCATAGCATTCTTTTGCATAATATAGAAAGCATTTAAATTGCATTTACCTGTAGAAAAGGCCAGAAGCCGCCCAACATCGTCTGCCGGTCCGTTGTGCTGAGGGACTCAAACAGGAACGCTAGCACCGCCGCTCCCCAGGCGTATCTCCCAACTATGTGCAAATTTTCTATCATCAGAAGCAGTCGACAGCTGATGACGTCCGCTCGAGTCGCGAAGAGGAGCTTCCCGAATAGCAGCATCAGGAAGCATCTGAGCACTCTGTCTCCCTCTAGTCCCGCCTCCGCCGCCACGCGAGGGCGCACCTGGTCTATCACTCTGCCCAGATGCTCCTCGGGTAGCTCTCCCATGGCGATCACCGCTCCTCTCAGCCCCAAGCTCTTCTGCAGTACTGATCTCGAGAGTTGAGATGAGGATTGTCCCGGCCTGATCAAATCCAACCCGAGCAGTTGCTGCGCCATCTCCTGGTAATCACCGTACGTCCATCCTGTCACTGCGGCTCCGTGGACTCTCAACCCGGTAATCCTCGCTATATCTTCTAGTGTGGGGATCATATGGCCCCACGGGAAGATGAACGCCCTGCTAATCGGGTCCCACCTCGCGTGCAATGCGTACAGCAATGGTGTGTCCATCCGGATCACCTCGATGCTGAGCACCTCAGCGAATCCCATACTGGCTAGCCGCTCTCCCTGGAAGTCGGGCATTGCCTGGTACACTGCCCGGATCTGCAGCCAGGAGATCCTTGATCTTCGCTTTCCCTGCATGTCATTTAGATCATAAGTTAGTTGATTGCAGCATAAAAACATTGCATAAAATGAAAAACAAACAAAAATATGAAATTGAAAAACCCTAAAAAATAGTCTAGGTCCCTGGTAGATGTAACGGCCCTAGGGTAGGGCGTTGCTTGGCTCTGACGCACGCAGGGTGGCGCGTCAGGCGTGTGACGGTCGCTGGCAGGACCGTCACATTGTCTGCATTTTGGCATTTTTTTCTTTACATTCCTGTGGTCTCCCACTTTGGCCAAAAGGCCTATAATCAATCCTAATGGGTTCTTGGACCCATTTTCTACCCTCAAAACCCACATGCATTCACATAAAAATTCAAAAAAAAAAAAATCAAAAATTGAAGTTAGGGCGGGAGGACCTACCTCATGGTCCATGCCCCTTCTCCTCTTCTTGACTGATTCTTTGGGCTCTTCTTCACCCAATAGGGTTTCTCCTTGGTTCTCCACGGCCGTGGGAGCTTCATCTTCCTCCCTTGGATCTCTTCTCGCCGTTTGTTCTTCTTCCACCGGCGGGATTGCTTCTCGTTCGAGCCGGCGGTGGAACCTCCGTATTGCCTTCCTCTTTCCTCTCTCTCTCTTCTGTGGAGGCGGCTGGGATGGCTCGTCGCCGGCCATGGTGGTGGTGGGGGTTGGAATCGCCGGAGTTTTTTGGGGCGTTTGATTGCTTGGTGATTGAATGAAGGCTGTGACCGTTCGGTTTTATTTTTTGAACGCTCAGGAAATGTGGCGGTCTATCGACCGACCGTTACATCATTCTGACGCGTCTGGATTTGACCGTTACATGTGTTGGCCCTGTTTTATTGAAGAATGTGAACCGCCTGGTTTATGACGGACTAGGGGTGGTCCGTTACGTGATGTGACGCACGTACATGAGACTGTTACAAACTTGCAAGTTTCTTGATGAATTAAATGGTCTAATTGATGTCAAAATGGTTCCATGTTCTATCAAGATGTTCATTGATGATGTCTCTCACACGTACAAATGGTTATGCCTTGATTCATGATCATATTTATTTTTGGCTAACCTATCTTTCATGAAGGAATTTATGAACGAAGTCACACTTTGCTGTCCGTCAGGCAGGTAAGTCAGGTATTGTATTTCGTTTCCTTATCCCTTAATGCATTACTATATGTTATCTATGACATATTATCTCGAGAACCGGCCGGTCATTCATGTGTTCTGGGATCTGATGTTCCCCTTAAACAAAAATGATGATGATCTGAGTTCACACGTTTAATCGTTGGATAAGCTGTTAGGTTGGAAAAATTTGGGGACGATGGTTCTGTCTTGCACACCGTGGTTGCAGATAGTGTCCTGACCCTAATTTCTCCGGTCTAGCAATATTATTCTCGAGTATCTTGCTATTTTATCTTTCTTTTGCATTCGTTTTGATGATTTCTTTTTCTTTAGCCCAGCATGCATCATGCGCATTCTTTGAGCATTCATGAAGCTTCATCCGTTCAAGGTATCTCAGTGATGGTGAATAGCTGTGTTCTTGATCTCGAACGAGGAGAATTATTCCACACTAAATTAGAAGGTTTCCTTCGATCTGCTCACTTGATCTGGTTGGCTGAAGATTCCTGTCTGGAGTTTAGTCAGTTCCCTTTCCTTTCCGTTGCCTCCGGCGGCTAGCCGTGTTTCCATTCCTTAGTTGTTAGCTCCTCCAGACTTGCATTCTTTGGTTGACTATTTCCTTGTGATCAGTTCGAAGTTTTCCAGAAATTCCTGTCGCTTGTTGGTAAAGAACGGGTGTCGTTTACCTTAACGCCCTCTTCTTGATCTACTCCTGGTGCGGACACTCGAGCGCATGCGAGACACGAGCCGGCGAGCCACCGGTACCGCACGAGGAGCACGACTCGAGCCACCTCAGCATCCCTATGGCTCGGAGACAGTCTGGAGGTTCCCCACTGAGTCATAGCATTTATCATATTTTGGGGATTTTTATTTGTGTGTAATGTATTTTATTTTCTTTCATCAGTGTGTAATTTAGATAGTTCGAGGGGCTTATTTGTAAAGTGGGACCCCCGGGCCCCACGGGACCCCCAGGGCCCCTCCCATTGATCCACCTCAGCCCATGGGCCCCATGTGGGGTCAGTCAACATGTCAAATGGAGGCATCTAGAAGTTTGAATGGTAAAAGGCACATGGGAGACAAGTGGACTTCAAAGTCTAAGGTGGCTACCAAACTTGTCCCCCCTTGCCACCAAAGTCAATAGGGCGCCCCCTTCCTTGTATTTTTTTATTTTAATTTGTGTGGATGGTCACATGCTATCCCAGCCCTCCATCTCACACCCCTAGATCCAACGGTTGAGGGTTGATTAGACATATGACCTATATATGCTTGTATTTTCCCATTTTCTTGAATTAATGCATTTGAATTGGAAGAAAATCCCTTGAGCAAGGCTTAGGCCGCCCCTCCCTCTCCCCTTGAAGCTGTGAAGACTTCCTTCTGGTGGTGAGACTCCACCCTATCAGTTCCGGTCGCCGCCGCCGCCGCCACCGCACCGCCATCGTCTTCATCGGAGTTCTGCCCCCGCAGTACCACAGCAGCTTCCACGAAATTCAACCATCAACCACGAGCTCAGATCGACTTGGGAATTTTACTGGATGTTCCAGAGGTGTCAAGAACTATCCACAAATTTTGGTTTGTTATTCAGATCCCGTTTCATAATTTTAGATTTTCGTCCACTCTTCCACTTTGGTTCTGCCAAAGTTCTGTCCAGGTTCCCATCCGCCCTGAGTTTCAAGTCTTAGGTCCACTTTTTGATTTATTTTGGTTCGCCCAATTTTATTTGGGATTCCACCCATCCACCCCTTCATCCACAATTTTTCTAAATTTCTGGTGCACCCATTTCATATTTTCTAAAAATCCTTTTCAGTCCCATCTACAGTTTTGTCCACCTGTTCCTAGATCCGACCACCAGTCACTCCAAAAATCATATCAAATCGCCACCACCTCCAAATCCAATTCCAAAAAATGTATCCGTTTTGTGGTTTGATTCCCTACAATGTTGAAGAAGAGATCGAAGTCTGATTCCAACGGAAAGCAGGCGGTCAACGGCCATTTACAGGAAACTCATATGCTGATCTGATATTTCGGTTACTGTACAACAGGGGCTTGTAAATTCATTAAAGTTCTGATCCGACCAGATCCAGCAGATCTCTCTGGGTCTAGATTGAAGCATTTGAAGAGAGCTTTCCAACGATAGCTCATGCGTCCCGATCCGACGTCGGGATTGGTCGCAGCGGCCTTTTTTGCCGGAGCGTGCGTCGGAAAACAGAAATCAAAATCCGTGGGCAGCTAGTTCAACAATTGGGGATCGGGGCCGATCGACCCCCGATCGGTGTTCCCGGCTGACCGCCGTCCGTGGAGGCGCGCCACCAGGGGTCCCCATCATAGTGGGTCCCACCCCCGCAGATCCGGAGGACAGCGCCATCCGTTGGCCCCGCGGGCCCGCAGAACCCGCCGTTCGGAAAGCACGAAAACGCGGAGTTCGGCACCGCCGGGCGACATCAAGATGCTGCCCGTCAACCCAATTCGCGTGATTCCCGGGCCCTGCATGTGACCTTTTACCTCCCTGCGTGGAGTGGGTCAAATTATTGTACTGCTGTAAAATTGTGTTAACCGGGGGTCCGTGATTGGCCGGGGTTGTCTTCGCCACGCCGGGTGCGTGGAGGTAATGATCCGAACTTCTTGGCGTTACATTGCTTAGCTAGTATACGGTCTTAGGCCACTGCCAAGAGTGTAGGTACTAGCCCGTGTGTCCATGTCACCGCTGTGAGAGTGAGAGTGACCCGTCCCGCGACTCGATCCGAGTCCGGAAGTTGAGTCGGACTACCCTTGACCTCCGCCGGTTTCTTAACCGCGCACGGTCCGCGCTTTCCCTCGCTTGGGACGACGAGTGAGCTTCTACTTCTGTTAGCGACGTTTTGCCACTAGGAGCTCGTAGTGTCGGGCTTAGTGTCTCCCTGGTATGTATTGCTGGTCGCGTCTTCATCTAGAGTCCGAGGGTGGCACCTAATAGTGTCGTCTCCCGTGTCCGTCCCGCATCAGTTTGGTATCAGAGCGAGTTGAGTCTAGGGTAGTCATTGCATATGTCTTACATGCATCATGGTATAAGTCGAGTCTAGGATCATCATTTCAAAACAACAAAAAAAGAGTGTTTCAAATTGCATTTCACCCAATAGCCCGGTATATTAAAAGGCGTTGCCCGAACATTAGGTTATGCCTATCGGGAAGGTAGCGTACTTGCGCGAGTGATCTTCGGGTCGCTTATCTCCGCCACGTACCGGATATTGGTTAGGTCTAAGTGCATCATCTAGTGTGTGTTTGCATTAGTCGGTTTGTCTTGTCCCTTTGTGTCGGCATGTCCATCGTATAGTCTCCAATTTCCCATGGATTCCTCATCACCCGGGCAATATGGCCGTTGGTCCACCCATGGGCTTGGCAACCATCCCCTCCACTTCCGTAGGCCCGAAGCCTCGGACTTTTATGGCTCCAATGACCCAGGCGACTACCTCAAGTGGGAAGCCGCCATGGACACATACTTTGATTGTTATACTATGTCCGATGCCATGCAAGTTAGTTTTGCCCGAGAGAGGCTTGTCCACAAAGCCGCCTGGAAATGGGAGAGCATTGAGCGCATGAGAGAGGTTAGGAGGCAAAGGCCCATCGAGTCGTGGCATGAGATGAAGGACGAACTTAGGAAGGTCTACCTACCCGGACCGGTCACCTCCAACCGACCCCACCCAATCACATCCACCCAAGTGGGCCATAATCGGAGGCAATGCGCCGCGCATGTAGAAGAGCCTAGGTCCACGACTAGGCCGACTTCATATGGGGGAGTCCATCACATCGCTCCTACTCCAAACCCCACCATTGCCGAACTCTTCCAAATCATTTTGGATAAGGTGGATAGGAAGTGTGATTATATTGAGTCCCTGCTTCCCCCTTGCCTACCTCCTAGCCGAGATAGAACCAAGCATGACCCTAAGGAGGTAGCAACCGGTAGTCCCAATCCAGTGTCATCTAGAGTGCCATCCCGAGGTCCTCTCCCCATCTTGGTGGATCCTCTTCCCCCACCCACGAGAGCCCCATTGCCTACACCCCCTGTCCGTCAGGAGGATAAGGGTAGGGACGCACTTATCACGGAGCGTAGAGGATCACGACAACAGTGTTATCGCTGCCAGGGGTTTGGCCACTTTGCCGGACAGTGTCCCACTCGGACATCTCTAGCCCTAGGGGATAAAGGGGTTGGAGAAACCTCACCTTCCGATCTTATTTCGGAGCCCTCTCATTTGGAGCCGCCAAAGCCCGAGCCACCCGTGTTTCTAACGGGTACACTTTTCATAGCCGAACCACTTCTTAGATGGCTCAAGAACTGCTTGGCCCCATCTCTCCTCCCATCCATGGACCCTACCCTACCATTAGTGCCGGTCAACTCATTCCATACCACCTTCCGGTCTAGTCACCATGTGGATACATTAGATGATCTTCTTAAAGGATTAGACCGGCAGTTGACATTTACGCACTTGTTGGCCCCACGCTTCGACCGACCTACAGGTCGTAGCTTCACACATCCATCCCTAGGGTCCATCACCTCCGTGTACACTGTGGGTCATGTTACCACGGAGGTTCTTCTACTCCTCCCTTTGCCGGCCGAGTCCAACTTCATTCCCCTTTGCCCAATGGAGGAATCTTACTTTCTACCTATGACTGTCGTCCCATCTCTCGCAATGAATGAAGGTGATCATTTACACCTCCAAGATTTCCAAATGTGGGACAGTGATTTGTGGAAGCCTAGTCCGAGGGGTCATACCTTCTTTGATCCCTTCGACCCATTCTCTTATGAACTCCGTGACCCACCATATTTACACCACCTTTTCGAGAGAGTCCACCATCATACCCCCACCGTCTCATCTCCCTTCACGGATGAAGGTGACCATCAACACCTTCTAGAATTCCACACATGGGACCTTGAAATGAGGGAATCCATATCGAGGGGTCACACATTCTTTGATCCATTCGATCCCTTTCTTCATGGGCCCTTTGGCCCACAACCTCCATTACACCTCTTTAAGGAAGTCCACTATCACACCCCTCCTACTCGGGCCTGGCAACCTTTACATGGCAATAGGTCCGAACCGTCATTTGGGGGTAATGAAGACTTTGGTTCCCCCGGCCCACCTCAACCACCCAAACCACCCGGACTTCCCACATCCAAACCCCATGTCCATGGTTGGTGCATCGTAGGATGTCTAGGAGTCCACCATGACATTAACCTCCGGTTATGTCAAATGCATGCATGGCACACATTCGGATGTCCTGGACCACCTTGCATATGATTGGGTTTTACTAACTGTAGGGTTGTTTAGGGTCGTGTGTGCATCCGTGTGTTTCTTTTCTTTTGCTAAGCATGTTAGGTCGTGTGTGCATCCTGTGTTTTTTTTCTTTTGCTAATCATGTTAGGAGTCTGCATGACGATGTCCGTCGTCACAGTTGAGGCCAGCAATGCACGGTACAAGGAGTTAGCCGATGTCCACCGACACCATCGAGAGTTCCAAGAGGGCGAATATGTCATGATCAGGGTAAGACCTGAACGGTTTCCCTCTGGAACCGTTAAGAAGTTGCAAGCTCGCGGAGCCGGTCCCTTTAGAGTGTTGAAACGCGTTGGATCCAATGCGTATGTTGTGGACCTGCCCGAGGAATATGGTATAAGCTCTACCTTCAATGTATCGGATCTTGTTGCATATAGGGACCCAACAGTGATCTCTAGTGAGCCTTTTGAGCCATCTCCTCCCCTTGAGAGTGATCCCACACCTGAGTGTCCACTTCCACCTCCAGCCCCTTTTTCACGGCAGCGTGAGCATATAGATCGTATACTGGACGAGCAAGTGACAGTTACCAGGAGTGGATCTTACCCGCGCTACCTAGTGCGATGGAGAGGATGGCCCGCTACTGAGGACACATGGATCACACATGGCGAGTTGCAGCAGATTGATCCGGACCTTTTGGAGCGATACAGGAGCGATGCCGACCCTTACTCGACAGGGTCGAGTTTCTCCCACCCGGGGAAAATTGGTGCGGACACTCGAGCGCATGCGAGACACGAGCCGGCGAGCCACCGGTACCGCACGAGGAGCACGACTCGAGCCACCTCAGCATCCCTATGGCTCGGAGACAGTCTGGAGGTTCCCCACTAAGTCATAGCATTTATCATATTTTGGGGATTTTTATTTGTGTGTAATGTATTTTATTTTCTTTCATCAGTGTGTAATTTAGATAGTTCGAGGGGCTTATTTGCAAAGTGGGACCCCCGGGCCCCACGGGACCCCCAGGGCCCCTCCCATTGATCCACCTCAGCCCATGGGCCCCATGTGGGGTCAGTCAACATGTCAAATGGAGGCATCTAGAAGTTTGAATGGTAAAAGGCACATGGGAGACAAGTGGACTTCAAAGTCCAAGGTGGCTACCAAACTTGTCCCCCCTTGCCACCAAAGTCAATAGGGCGCCCCCTTCCTTGTATTTTTTTATTTTAATTTGTGTGGATGGTCACATGCTATCCCAGCCCTCCATCTCACACCCCTAGATCCAACGGTTGAGGGTTGATTAGACATATGACCTATATATGCTTGTATTTTCCCATTTTCTTGAATTAATGCATTTGAATTGGAAGAAAATCCCTTGAGCAAGGCTTAGGCCGCCCCTCCCTCTCCCCTTGAAGCTGTGAAGGCTTCCTTCTGGTGGTGAGACTCCACCCTATCAGTTCCGATCGCCGCCGCCGCCGCCACGAGCCGCCACCGCACCGCCATCGTCTTCATCGGAGTTCTGCCCCCGCAGTACCACAGCAGCTTCCACGAAATTCAGCCATCAACCACGAGCTCAGATCGACTTGGGAATTTTACTGGATGTTCCAGAGGTGTCAAGAACTATCCACAAATTTTGGTCTGTCATTCAGATCCCGTTTCATAATTTTAGATTTTCGTCCACTCTTCCACTTTGGTTCTGCCAAAGTTCTGTCCAGGTTCCCATCCGCCCTGAGTTTCAAGTCTTAGGTCCACGTTTTGATTTATTTTGGTTCGCCCAATTTTATTTGGGATTCCACCCATCCACCCCTTCATCCACAATTTTTCTAAATTTCTGGTTCACCCATTTCATATTTTCTAAAAATCCCTTTCAGTCCCATCTACAGTTCTGTCCACCTATTCCTAGATCCGACCACCAGTCACTCCAAAAATCATATCAAATCGCGACCACCTCCAAATCCAATTCAAAAAATTGTCTCCGTTTCATGGTTTGATTCCCTACAATGTTGAAGAAGAGATCGAAGTCTGATTCCAACGGAAAGCAGGCGGTCAACGGCCATTTACAGGAAACTCATATGCTGATCTGATATTTCGGTTACAGTACAACAGGGGCTTGTAAATTCATTAAAGTTCTGATCCGACCAGATACAGCAGATCTCTCTGGGTCTAGATTGAATCATTTGAAGAGAGCTTTCCAACGATAGCTCATGCGTCCCGATCCGACGTCGGGATTGGTCGCAGCGGCCGTTTTTGCCGGAGCGTGCGCCGGAAAACAGAAATCAAAATCCGTGGGCAGCTAGTTCAACAATTGGGGATCGGGGCCGATCGACCCCCGATCGGTGTTCCCGGCCGACCGCCGTCCGTGGAGGCGCGCCACCAGGGGTCCCCATCATGGTGGGTCCCACCCCCGCAGATCCGGAGGACAGCGCCATCCGTTGGCCCCGGGGGCCCGCAGAACCCACCGTTCGGAAAGCACGAAAATGCGGAGTTCGGCACCGCCGGGCGACATCAAGATGCTGCCCGTCAACCCAATTCGCGTGATTCCCGGGCCCCGCATGTGACCTTTTACCTCCCTGCGTGGAGTGGGTCAAATTATTGTACTGCTGTAAAATTGTGTTAACCGGGGGTCCGTGATTGGCCGGGGTTGTCTTTGCCACGCCGGGTGCGTGGAGGTAATGATCCGAACTTCTTGGCGTTACATTGCTTAGCTAGTATACGGTCTTAGGCCGCTGCCGAGAGTGTAGGTACTAGCCCGTGTGTCCATGTCACCGCTGTGAGAGTGAGAGTGACCCGTCCCGCGACTCGATCCGAGTCCGGAAGTTGAGTCGGACTACCCTTGACCTCCGCCGGTTTCTTAACCGCGCACGGTCCGCGCTTTCCCTCGCTTGGGACGATGAGTGAGCTTCTACTTCTGTTAGCGACGTTTTGCCACTAGGAGCTCGTAGTGTCGGGCTTAGTGTCTCCCTGGTGTGTATTGCTGGTCGCGTCTTCATCTAGAGTCCGAGGGTGGCACCTAATAGTGTCGTCTCCCGTGTCTGTCCCGCATCAACTCCGCTTCACTTCCGCTTCATCTCCATGTTCCATTTCGCTTTCGCTTCACCTTCGCTCGCTCCCCTACAAAGAGGACGTTAAGGAGGGGCATCTGTTGACACCCGTTTTATGACCAATAAGTCGGGTCATCTCCTTGTTCATTCTACATGATGCTCCGAGTAATTCACTCTTCATTGAGTCTCCTTGATTGATTTGGAGCCTATTTCTTGGGTCTTTTCCTTGATTGGATGTGGCTTTTTGTGGCATTTCATTTGACTAAAGCTTAGCAAAGCCTTCATTTCTTCTTTTTTGAACTCCATTGATAATAACGGTCTGCTCCAGGAGCGTTGTTTCTTTCTAACGGGTGGGTCCTGGGTCGTTACTCTTTGAAGAGTCCTGAAGCTTAAGGTCTCGTTTCAAATCTTTATCCTTTGGCTTACACGTTGATAATAACGGTCTGTCGTGCAGCCTTTGTTTCATTGTGACGCCCCATGCCTTGGCCGTTGCTTTCTTCACAGAGTCCTATTGCTTTGGCCTTCTCCCTATTGATCTTATCTTTTAGGGATAAGATTGAAAGTAACAGACGATCCTTGGTGCGTTATTTCCAAGTGGCGGTCTGTCGTGCAGCCGTTACTTCCTTCAGAGAGTCCTGGCAGTTCAGGCCTTTTCTCTACTACTCCGTGGTCGAGATAAGAACTTGGATTGGCAATATCTCTTTCAAATCTGATCCTCAGGACCTTCTGTTTGATTCTATGGACTCTTGGTGATATTATCTTCAAGGATTTGCTAAGAGTTATCCCTTTCTCTTACCGGATTATCCTCTGCTCGACCTGAGAGTTTGAGGGTCTATAAATAGAACCCTTAACTTTATGGCCAAAGAAGGAAGATCTGGAGTTTGCGTCGAAGTGATGCCGCATTCTAGAGCCGCGTTTGATCAAGGAGAAGTGCTTCTCATGTTCGTTTGTTGCCTGGTGAAGGGAGTATTTGTTCTTTTGGTTCTAAAGTTCATAATTGCATATTGAGTTTCCATTCAATCTCCCTTTCATCATAAGCATTATTTCTCTCCTTTCTCCACGTTTTTCACTGGTTTTCATCATCTAAACATCCTCCTAATCTTTTAAAACGCCCAGAGGGGTTAAAAAACCAAAACTCCCCGGTATTCCCCTCTCCTTTTGATGATATTTTGTTTATTGAAGAATTGATGCTATATTAATGAAAGGGCTAATTTGGGTTGTTTTGTTCTTGTCTTCCACTTCTTTGGCAGGTTTACAGGTTCACTAGGGCGAGGCCCAAGTCTTCTAGCCGGCTGGAAGAGTTGGAGTTAAAAGGATCCACACTTTACTACTGCAGGTATTACGACGGCCTTCTGCAGGCGCGTCAGAGTCTTCCAACAGTCTATCGAGTGACCGTCACTTTCAAGTGACGCACAGGGTTCTGACCGTTACTTCCAGCTGACCTGCAGGTTCTCTTTGGTTTTCTCTCCCGTGGGCGGGTGCTTCATCCACCTATTTCCAAGGTATTTTCAAGTCTTTGGCTTGTTTTACTTTGGTGGCGATCACGACTTTCCTTGGTATTGGGCATTAGCTTTCTCTTTCATTACATATCTTTTATTTCCTTGCTTGTTTCACCCCTCGCGGTGTGTTTTCATTTACTCTTTGCTCCACGCCCCGGCGTGTGTTTTCCTTTTCCTTAGCTTAGTCTGATTGAGATAGCATGCCCATGCTAGAGCTAGCTTTGATTGCCTAGGTTCATGATCACATGTTCATAGGTTGAGTGCAAATCTTTGATTATTTGCTTGTCATCTTACTACATATCATCACACAAAACCCCCTAAGAAAATGAAGATAGATAAGCAAAATAAAATCAACAATGAGCAGCATTCGTTTGGGATAAATTCAAAGTGGACTGATCAACTTTCAATACCCGACCAACATTACTAGCAATGGACCTAATCAAATGCTCAATGTAGAAGTTAACCGGGAGACCAGGAAAAGAAATCCATACCGGAAGAATAGGTGAGTCAGCTGAAGGTGAAAAATCCATAGTCCATTTGAAGAAACGGAATAGCCGACCATGAACAAAAAGCGTCTCCTTTAGCAAAAGAGATAGATAATCTTCATAGTTGCGGAATCTTAGAAGATGTCTGTTGTCCAGAGCGCTGATCATATAATCATCCGTGAATCTGCATCTACTATTCAAGTGAGCTCTTATATCAGAGAAAGGAGGCCTCCCCTGTGGGGTACGAGCTACCAAGGAAAAAGAAAAAGGGCAAAGCGATGCCGAGATCTCCTCCTGAGAGAAGAACACAGCAGGCTCCCCACTGTCAGTCAGCGCCGGAGCATGGACGGAGCCTGGGACTACCGGCGGGGCCATGGAGGAGGAGATAACTTCAGCAAAAGTTCTTGCGCCGGTAGCCGAAGGGAAGTCGAGACCAGCTTGAAGTGACGAAGTGCCCCGGTGAGGAGGGGCCAGGGGGGACCAGGCACCAAGGGGGGCACGGGTGGCCCCCCGGGGTCAACCATCGGAGAAGACGACAAGTGGCCAGGAAGGTCTAGGTCTAGGTCTCACCCAACAAGTTCCTTCTCTCTGCCTGTCTTTCATTAATTAAGCAAGGTTTTTTTATATATATGTAGAAAAGAGGGTGCTCCACTGATTCATCCTTCTTAAAAGGAAAAAGAATGTGCCACCGAATCAGCCGTTTTTTCCCATTCACCTTTTGACAAAAGTGTCACTGATTCATCATTTTTTGCCCATTCACTTTTGAACAAAGTGTGCCACCGACTCATCCAATGGTATTTTTCGTAATTTTGTCATTTTAAGCCGGAACTGACCCAAATGGAAGTTCGACGTCCGGTACAACCTTGGATTTGATGTAGTGGCCTCAGAGTATAGATTTAATCATTTTCGGGCCCCGATTTATAGTTTTCGGTGATTCCGGCATGTGCCGAACTTGTGCCGATCTTCTAGAGTTTTGTCCTGATTCGGCCATCGGCACAGTGGTTTGCGTGACCAACTCAACTTCGTAGATATGTGGGGTATCCTCATTGAGTGGACTACCCTTAGAAGTATTTTCATCCTAGCTGGGCGTCCTTTCGGCCACTTACGGGCCTTTCCGATGCCATGTGTACTTGAATCGGGTAACCCGAGTTTTCTCCTGATTTGGTGTTTGGCACGCTAATTCATGCAGCCAACTCCACTCTGTGGACACGTGGGGTGTCTTCATTAGGCGGGCCATCCCTCAAAGCATTGCTGCCCTGATCGGATGACTTTCTGGCCACTTACAGACCGTTCCGGCATTCCGCGTGTGCTGAGTGGATTTCCCAGGTTTTCTGCTGATATCGGCTTCAGCTTCCCATTTTGGGGGTGTAGGGGCGCTCGGCCAGTGTTTATGACCTGCCAAACCAAAGGTCAAGAAAAAAATTAGAAATATTTTCAGTGTCAACAGGTAGTCAAAGGAATGAGAAGAGAGATGTGGGACACTCTCCCACAAAGAAAAACTCTTTTGTAAGAAATCAATTTCATAAATCCTTTAATTCACATTGTTTTCCCCTGTTCATCCATGCATGAACTCGTTTGTTAATACACCAAACATGCATAGAAGAGACCAATTTAGAAAACCAACTGTCACCTGATTCTATTGTGGTATATTCGGCCATTCCAAGTACGTATGTGACTTAATGAGGGCCGACGATGAATGATTTGAGAAGAAGAACAAACCGTCTTTTGTTCGAAGTGAAACAAACACTAAGGGACCCAAGAAAGCTTGGGTACCCAAATCTTTAAAATGTGAATCTGTTTTGCAGCGGCATCTTGAGGCCAACAAAATGTCAATAAATGAAGGCTTTTAAAGGCGAGAAAGAAAAATGGTTTGGCTTGTGAGTCCATTATGCTTAGGTTCACTTTGAAAAATCTGCAAAGGTAAAAAAAAATTGAGTTTTGGAGAAAAATGATTGCACTCACACAGTTGCATTCTGGTTTCGTTGATTTTTGCATCAAAGATACTCTTGCACAAATCTGCTGCTCATTTGCACATTTTGCATACATTTGTATTTGCTCTATACTGTTGCATACATGAGCTTGCACTCATCTGAGAATTTTGCATACACTTGCACAATAAGTAAATTTACATATTATCACGCCCCGAGCCTTTATTACAGCAGAAGACTCACTCGAGGAACGTGAACAGCCAGCATGATAAGCCGCTTGCAAGCAAGAATGATCAGAGCGCAAGGCAATCACACATAAGAATGCAATCGCATAATAATTAATCAAACTCCAACTTTATTTCATTGATAATCGAGTATTCAAGTACAATAACCTTTTCATACTTTTTCCATTCCACTAGACTCAAGAAATAAGAAATTACAAAGACTCGATCTAAACATTGTAGACTTCCTAAGTCTTCACTCTCAATTTGATATGATTTTCATTCGCCCTCAGACCCGGTACATGTATAACTCGAATCTGCATTCGAATCACTTTCATTTCCTGAAAAAGATTAGAAATAGGTAATGAGCACACTTATCCAGTAGGTATCTTCGCATCAACATGATTAGCACTATTAAAGTAATTAACATTTTTAGCTCTAAAGAATAAGCTAAAATCTGATGCGGGACGGAACACGCAACCTAGGACTCTAGCTCGCGGACGTCCCTTAGCGAGGGAAACGTGGGACTGGGCACGGTTAAGAAATCGGCCGTGAGTCACGGGTATTGGCTTTTCCGCGTTGACTCGGATCGAGTCACGGGACGGTAACACTCAAACTCGCTCTCTCGCAGCGGTGATAATAGAATATCAAGCTAGAAACCTACTCTTGCAGCGGCATTCAAAGCTATACAAGATAAGCAAATGCGATAAAGAGTGGGGAGCAAGTGTACCTCCACGCTCCGGGCATAGGGAAGACGTTCCCGGCCAGTTACGATAACTCCCGGTTAACAACAGTAAAAAACTTTAATTACAACAGTAATTATATTGCCCACTCCACGCAGGGAGGTAAAGGGCTACAGTGGGGCCTGGGAGGACCGACCCTAGGTTGACGGGCAGCAATCTGAAGACGAACTCAGCATGAACTCGGCCTGCTGGTCCGACTCGGCACTATTCCAACTCGGTGCTGCGCCAACTCGGTAGCTGACTCGGTGGACAGCAAGTAATCCGTTCCAAAGGAACGTTGCCTTCCTGATGTCTTCTGGAGGCGCCGCTAGGATGAGTCGATGGCGGGATGTCCCTGATCGACTCTCTGAAGGGGCGGTCGCTGGAGTTGACCTTTGATATTTATTTTTGAATTTCTTGTGGACTGCAATTTCGGACCTGCACAGAGAACAGATCTACAGGCCTCGGCGACACGAATTACTACGCTTAGATCTAGAGGCGGATCGAGGCGTGGCTGGTACCATTGGAAAGAGCACTCATAGATCTACAACATAATTATTTTACAGCTCCATCCACCACACGGATTGAAAATGAAAACTTCTGCAAACTGACTTTTTTTCCTGGCCCGGATTGACAGACACAGAGGGCAGAGATAGATCTGCCTGAAACAGACCTTTGACCGGGGGCTAAATGATTTTTATTGACCCAACGAAAATTATGGTGGAAGGGGATATATGTGAGGAACAATAGAAAATTTTTGTGGATTTTCTAAAATTTAGTAAGTGGGTGAAGAAATTACAACAAGGAGACTCTATACTGTAGATCTGCAGAATGACAGAATGACAATGGTGGTATAAAAATTGCGGCAAAAATACCAAACGAGATCAGAATGGGGCAAGAGATATATAGATTAAAAGCTAACAGAGAGAGGAACAATCCCTCAAAACTGCAGCTTGATCAGATAACTAGAGAAAAAGATATATCCATGGAGGTGGGGTTCTGTCCTGATGGAGATAGAACTCCGGTGGCGGTGGCGGTGGCGGCGGCGCGACGGCGGTGCGATGGCGGCAGGTTCAGAAAGGGAACTCAGAGGATGAGAGGAGGAGATAGAAAGACATCACACCCAAGATTTAGCAGAAATACATCTGCAAGAGGGGGAGGGAGAGAGGAACAAGGGCAAACCCTTCAATGGCTCAAGCCAATTTCACAAATTTTCTTCATTAATCTCTAATGACACTATACATAGGCTTATATAGAGAATGGCACGGGGTGGGGGCTGGGAATTTCATGGGAAATAGGCCATTTTCCCCCATGTGGTCAAAAACCCAAAATAAATAAATTACATATGGAGGGGGCACTCCTTTGACTAGGTAGGTAAGGTAGGTGGCCTCCCTTTGACATTTTCAACCACTTGTTTCCCATGTGTCCAATTGACCTTCTAGATGCCACCTAGGACTTTGACCAGCCCCACATGGACCCATATGGCTTGTGTGGATCAATGGGGAAGGAGTGAGGGCCCCTTTGCTGGACCTACTGACATTTTGCACAAAAACCTAAACAATCCAAGGGAATGACACATTGGCTTATAAAGCCTTACAATTGCACATATACTTTCCCAAGGATATAAAAGCAAATAAAAGGACTCAAATGTAAAATAAAAAGTTAGTGCTCGGCGTCGATTCCCATCAACTCTCCCCGGGTGGGAAGAACTCGACCCCGTCGAGTAAGGGGTGCGGCTGCTCGAGTAGCTTCGGCGGATGCGTCACCGAACCTAGAAGCGCAGAGTACGCTCCACTCCAAGTAATCGACACCTGCTCATCCCGTATAGATTTGATATGCGCACGCTGCCATGGGAATGAGGCTAGAGGTGGACACTCCGGGGTGGGGTCACTCTCAAATGAGGGAGGCGGCTCAAAGACTCACTAGGAATCACCGTGGGTCCCTTATGTGACTAGATTTGATATGTGGAGTAGAACCGATCCCAATAGTCTGACAAGTCTCATACTCGAAAGGGACTAATAACACGAGCGTACACAAGACCGACTTGACTCGACACATGCACAGACACACAAGACCCTAGACACACCCAATGTTAGTCCGACCTATGCATAGGCGATGGTGGACCAAGACACCCGAATATGTGCCATGCATACACTAGATGCACTCGATGGTTGACGAAATGGACTCCTAGACATCCTAATATGCGCCACTCATGCATTGGCGACCTATGGGAATTGGGTGGGGAAGGGCTAGGAGATCCAAAGCTACCCTCGTCATTACCCCTAGATGTAGGTACGGCTTGCCAACTAGACCGAGGGGTAGGGGTGGGATAGTGAACTCCTTGGAAGAAGTGGAATAAATATGATAGCTCAGGAGGTTCACTAGTGAAGGGGTCAAAAGGGTCAAAGAAGGTATGACCCCATGAAGTGGGTTCCCCCATGACTCGGTCCCAAGTTAAGAATTCATAATCACCATCATACATTGTGATCGGTGGGACGATGGTCATGTTTAGAAAATAGGATTCCTCCCTTGGGCAAAAGAGAACGAAGTCGGACTCGGCTGGCATCGGGAGGAATAGAAGAATCTCCGTGGTGACACAACCCACGGTGCATGCAGAGGTAATGGACCCTATGGCCGGATGGGTGAAGCTACGACTAGCGGGTTGGTCGAAGCCTCGGGCTAATATATGCGTCAACTTCCATTGCCCCTAAACCCAAAATAAGGTCATCCAATGTATCAACATGGTGACTAGACCGAAAGGTAGTGTGGAAGGAGTTGACGGGCACTAATTGTAAGGTGGGGTCCATAGAAGGGTAAGGACGTGAGACCAAGCCATCCTTGAGCCAACTAAGAAGTGGCTCGATTATGTATAGTGTACCCGTTAGAAACACGGGTGGCTCGGACGGAGGTGGCTCCAAATGTGATGGCTCCGGATGAGGATCGGAAGGTATAGGTGGTAACGGAGCACTCACGGGCGGTGAAGGCAATGGTGTAGGTAGTCCGATCGGCTCGGGACTTGGTTGGGAGGTCGATGCTTGCCGAAGGGCAGCCAGGGAAGCATCATACTGATACTCAAATGGCTCGACCTCTAGAGCGACCTGATAAGACTGCGCTAGAGAGATCGCGTCACGGAAAAGACATTCCAACTGGAAGTAAAGGCGCAAACCTCTCCGGAACTGAAATGCGGCCGTGGTGCTCTCCTCTCCCAAGCCATATTCCAACCAATACTTATTATAGTCCCGAATGTACTCGGACACGGACCTATCGCTTGGACAGGTCGGCATGGGTTGGCCATTGGTGCCGAAAAGATGGGAATGGATCCCTAGGAATGGATATGCAAGGCCGTCTGGACAAGACACTAGACCGACTATGCAAGGTTGGAATACATGCATACTAAGGACCCTACACGTAAACCAAGACTCGGTACGTGGCGGAGATAATCGATCCGAAGATCACTTGCGCAAGTGTGCGGCCTTCCCGATAGGCGTAGCCTAACGTTCGGACAACACCTTTTGATATACCAAGTAAAGGGATGTAATGCGACCCAAAACACACTTTTTTTTAATTTTAAAATAATGATGACCCTAAACACAACTTAGACAATGACTAATGACTAGACGTAAATGACATTTTTTTTTGATTTTAGACACCCTAGACTCAACTCGCGCTCTGATACCAAGTTGATGCGGGACGGAACACGCAACCTAGGACTCTAGCTTGCGGACGTCCCTTAGCGAGGGAAACGTGGGACCGGGCACGGTTAAGAAACCGGCCTTGAGTCACAGGTATCGGCTTTTCCGCGTTGACTCGGATCGAGTCACGGGACGGTAACACTCAAACTCGCTCTCTTGCAGCGGTGATAATAGAATATCAAGCTAGAAACCTACTCTCGCAGTGGCATTCAAAGCTATACAAGATAAGCAAATGCGATAAAGAGTGGGGAGCGAGTGTACCTCCACGCTCCGGGCGTGGGGAAGACGTTCCCGGTCAGTTACGGTAACTCCCAGTTAATAACAGTAAAAAACTTTAATTACAGCAGTAATTATATTGCCCACTCCACGCAGGGAGGTAAAGGGATACAATGGGGCCCAGGAGGACCGACCCTGGGTTGACGGGTAGCAATCTGAAGGGGAACTCAGCACGAACTCGGCCTGCTGGTCCGACTCGGCACTATTCCAACTCGGTGCTGTGCCAACTCGGTAGCTGACTCGGTGGACAGCAAGCAATCCGTTCCAAAGCAACGCTGCCTTCCTGATGTCTTCTGGAGGCGCCACTTGGATGAGTCGATGGCGGGATATCCCTGGTCGACTCTCTAAAGGGGCCGTCGCTGGAGTTGACCTTTGATATTTATTTTTGAATTTCTTGTGGGCTGTAATTTCGGACCTGCACAGAGAACAGATCTGCAGGCCTCGGCGACACGAATTACTACGCTTAGATCCGGAGGCGGATCGAGACGTGGTTGGTACCATTGGAAAGAGCACTCATAGATCTACAATATAATTGTTTTATAGCTCCATTAACCACACGGATTGAAAATGAAAACTTCTGCAAACTGACTTTTTTTCCTGACCCGGACTGATAGACACACAGGGCAGAGATGGATCTGCCTGAAACAGACCTTTGACCGGAGGATAAATGATTTTTATTGACCCAACGAAAATTATGGTGGAAGGGGGTATATGTGAGGAACAATAGAGAATTTTTGTGGATTTTCTAAAATTTAGTAAGTGGGTGAAGAAATTACAACAAGGCAACTCTATACTATAGATCTGCAGAATGACAGAATGACAAGGGTGTTATAAAAATTGCGGCAAAAATACCAAACGAGATCAGAATGGGGCAAGAGATATATGGATGGAAAGCTAACAGAGAGAGGAACAAGCCCTCAAAACCGCAGCTTGATCAGATAACTAGAGAAAAAGATATATCCACGGAGGTGTGGTTCTGTCCTGATGAAGATAGAACTCCGGTGGCGGTGGCGGCGGCGTGACGGCGGTGCGATGGCGGCGGCGGCAGCTTCAGAAAGGGAACTCAGAGGATGATAGGGGGATATAGAAAGGCATCACACCCATGATTTAGCAGAAATCCATTTGCAAGAGGGGGAGGGAGAGAGGAACAAGGGCACACACTTCAATGGCTCAAGCCAATTTCATAAATTTTCTTCATTAATCTCTAATGACACTATATATAGGCTTATATAGAGAATGGCAAGGGGTGGGGGGCTGGGAATTTCGTGGGAAATAAGCCATTTTCTTCCCCCATGTGGTCAAAAACCCAAAATAAATAAATTACATATGGAGGGGGCACTCCTTTAACTAGGTAGGTAAGGTAGGTGGCCACCCTTTGACATTTTCAACCACTTGTTTCCCATGTGTCCAATTGACCTTCTAGATGCCACCTAGGACTTTGACCAGCCCCACATGGACCCATATGGCTTATGTGGACCAATGGGGAAGGAGTGAGGCACCCTTTGCCGGACCTACTGACATTTTACGTAAAAACCTAAACAATCCAAGGGAATGACACATTGGCTTATAAAGCCTTACAATTGCACATATACTTTCCCAAGGATATAAAAGCAAATAAAAGGACTCAAATGTAAAATAAAAAGTTAGTGCTCGGCGTAGATTCCCATCAAAATCATGCGAAATGCGATCAATCACGCGAGTAACGAAAGTAACAAAACGATCATGTAATATAGAATGAGAGCAAGAATGAACTAGCAAGAACGTAACAAGAACATAATATTGGTCTTTCATAAACAAGAATGTATCGAGAATGTACTAGCAAGCCACATAGTCATCACTCTAGTATCTTTTGCTTATGAGCATGTACTTCGTGAATTTCTATGAAATATCAAGCAAGAAAGTAATGTACAAGAATGTCATGTCGTGCCGTAGATTTTCACTTATTTATAAAGAAAGTACTCCCAACGTAATGCGACACCAGTAGCATCATACCCCATGGTTTATAATAGTATGTTTTCGACAATCAGCCGAGGGGACTAGCATAGAGCCCTTGAACACAATCAGTGCTCGATCGCATCTTCAAGTATAAATCAAGTTACTTCCACATATGTAACAATAAAGTATGGTCAAGAATGTAATAAGTTCAATAAATTTATGATAACAATAATCAATGGCCGAACACTTCAATTTAAGAATGCGAGAGTCAAGAATGACTTTAAATAGTGTTACACTCATGGAAATAAATCGGTAGCATAACGGTACATTTCTTACTTTCCATAAATTAAATTAGGTATCTTGACTCAATTTGGTAAGTCCTACACCATTATTAATCCATCTAGAACTTTGGAAAATCAACCCTTGGGTCAAAACCTCGGGTTAACATACTCAAGCATTGTGACGGTCAAAGACTGGGCCGTTACATTAACGTGACACTCCAGTATTGGGCCGTTACATTGGTTTAAATCCAGAACAGTAGAATAGACTCAGTAAAATGTGACAGTCATATATTGGGCCGTTATATGAGCCTGACAGTCCAATATAGATATGTTACATTACTAGAACCAGAAAACATCGATAATGCTTTCTAATCAATTGGGTTTTAATTGTACAACCAACTTGGCGTTCTAGTGGGAATCCCAGGTTCGCGAAGAATTACGGAGGCCTTGAAACAAGATTTCCTAGTTCATTGGAAGGAATATTCAATAAAGAGGTCCTCATGTCCAAGAATAATGTTCCTATAGTGCAAAGTGTGAACTAATGGAAAACATACCGGAATATGTGCCATGTACTTAAAGAAAATGACTCTATAGATAGAAAAGACTGTGAATCCATGTGAAACCATGATAAAACTCCATCAATACATCTTTTGAAATCCTACTTTAAATACAAACTATTAGAGTTTAGCCAATGAAATTAACATAACTCAAAATAACTTAAAAGGCTTGTAATCATGCAATTCCTATCATGAATCAATAAATAACTCAAAGACATGATATCAGGTCAAAACTTAGATAACTAGGCTTATTTATAAGTAAATTGACTTTTTTCCAATTCTGTCTACAGTTCTCCTGACGGTCGAGAGTGGGGGCGTCACAGTGATTGTTTATCGTGGGGCCGTTACAGTATTGTAACGCTCCATCTATGGTCCGTCAGAGATAACAGAGCAAATTTTCATACGACAGAGAGTGTGACGGCTTATCATAAGTCCGTTATAGTGTCGTGACGGTCTAAGTATGATGCGTCAGAGTCCCTACTAACAGTATAAAAAAATTAAAAGACTATGATTTGAAACCATGTCATGTTTTGAAAAGATTTAACTATCCCAATCATGACAAAACGAAGTAAAGGTCATCTAGATGCATAGGTTGCAGTGAATTGACAAGATAATATCTTTGATCTTTGATTAGGGCTAAGGATATGTATGTATGCATGAACCCACTAAAATATGAAATCCATGATCTATAGTGCATGGAATCAAGCACAATCAGAGAGCTTTTATCCCTAACGAGATGTTTTTACCAATCATGAGATGACCTACCTCTTAACTGGGCTTTAAACTTCTAATTTGAGTCTGAAAGACGTGCCCTAGTCCTCTCTTTCCAATGAGTTTTTAGCAACTTCTCCCTGCTCTAGCTCCTCAGCCTCTTGACCTAAGGACGTGAAATTTTGAGGGTAAGAAGATGAAACTACGGGGAACAAAAAGTTCTAAATAACCAAACTCTAATTACCTCGTTTAGATGTCCAAATCTCCTGATCTTCAGAGGACTTGCGTTCAGTTTCCTGGATTGCTAAGGTCCGACAGGCAACTTTGGAAGCTTCAATCTCCTTAGTTGGTTGATCTCCTAGCATGAAATTTGGAGAGCTATTAGTCTAATGTATTATAAACAAAACCTTCTAAAGAACTTACCTGAAATTCTATCTCCTTACCTTGATTCTTCATGAGCCAAAAGTAAGGGTCCCTCAACTCAGAACTGGGTCTTATTTATAGGGATTTGGCTAGGGTTTGAGGATTAGATCGATTCTAGAGTCCTTAGTTGGCCAAAACCTGATCCCTAAGAGTCCCTAGTAACCTTACATGTTCTCCTAATTAGGTCTCTTGCAAATAGGATTCCAAGGATCTAATCTTTTTGCTCGTTCTTCCACTCACGGAACTGACAGAGGTGTAACGCATCAAGTCTAGTGCGTTACATAGCTGTAGCGGTCGCCCGTTGGACCATTACATCAAACGTATGTAGAGTTTCAATTTATTAAAACTCTTTTATTCGTTTATCCTTCTAATTATCTATATAAAAGAGTATTTATCTTTAAAATTCGTGGATAGGCTAAATAACCTTCTAGAATATGGGCCAAACTTAATGGGCTTGGTCCTTAACCCTTTTGGATCATATTTAGATAGGCTAGGATAATTATTTGAACACAATTGGGCCTTATAATAATTTATTAATCCAATAATCTATTTATTAATTTATTTAGGCCTTTTTAAATTCCAAAAAATTATTAAATAACCTAGAAATTACTTATATAAGTTTTGGGGCACTACACCCTCCCTCACTTAGAAGAATTGGTCCCCAAATTCAATACATGGATTATAGAGAGTGTACTTATAGTTAAATAATTCTGGAAATCTTTTTCGCATAGTTTCTTCAGTTTCCCATATTACTTCATATGGGCATATTTTCTTCCATTGGATCTTGACCGTAGGAATAACTTTATTCTTTAATTGATGCACTTCTCGTTCTAGAATTTTTATTGGCGTTTGCTCGTACATCATGTCCTTCTGAATTTTCAAATTATCATAAGTGATAACATGGTCGGGATCATATACATACTTTTTCAGCATAGAGACGTGAAATACGTCATGAACTCCTGCTAATTGTGGAGGTAAAGTCAGTCTATAAGCTACTTCACCAACCCTTTCAAGAATTTCAAATGGGCCAATGAACTTGAGAGTTGGCTTGCCTTTGATGTCAAATCTTCGAATACCACGACCCGAAGAAACCTTTAGATATACATGATCTCCAACCTGAAACTCCAAATCACGCCTTCGATTATCGACATAAGACTTTTGCTTATCTTGTGCCATCTGCAGTCTTTCTTGAATGAGCTTGATCTTCTCTGTAGAATCTTGGATAAGGTCGGGACCTAGAAATTGCCTTTCCCCTATTTCATTCCAACAAATAGGTGATCTACAGCTTTTTCCATATAAAGCTTCAAAATGTGACATTTGTATGATGGCTTGATAACTGTTGTTATATGTAAATTCTACCAGAGGCAAGTGATCATGCCAACTACCTCCAAAATCAATAGCACAAGCCCTGAGCATATCTTCTACTACCTGATTCGTTCTTTCCATCTGTCTATTAGTTTGTGGATGAAAGGCTGTGCTAAAATTCAATCTAGTCCCCAGTGAGTTTTGTAGACCCTTCCAGAAATGTGATGTGAATCTAGGATCTCTATCAGATATAATAGTGACAGGGACACCATGTAATTTGACAATTTCCTTTATATATAATGCTGCTAGAATATCCACAGACCATCGACTTTTTATTGGTAGAAAATGTGCAGATTTAGTCAATCGGTCTATGATTACCCATATACCATCGTGTCCTCCTCTGGTCTTAGGTAAACCCATGATGAAATCCATCCCTATACTCTCCCACTTCCATGTTGGAATGTCTAAGGGATGTAATTTACCGGCGGATCTAAATTGCTCTGCTTTAACTTGTTGGCAAGTGAGGCAGTGAGACACGAAATTCGCTATCTCTCTCTTCATATTGGGCCACCATAAGTTTCTTTTGAGATCTTGATACATCTTTGTACCTCCTGGATGAATGGTGTACTTGGAATTATGTGCTTCTTCTATGATCAATTTTTTCGTATCCTTATGATCCGGTACACATACTCGGCCCTTAAACAGCAATCTTCCATCCTCCATAATAGAAAAATCCGGCCTCTGATCTATGTTAGCTTTAATCTCCAGTAACGCGGGATCATCATCTTGCAACTTGACCAGATCCTCTATTAATGTTGGTTGAGATCGGATATTAGCCATGAAGCAATCCTCTTCCTTTGTGTCAATATCTAAATTCAACTGAGCAAAATGAGGAATAAGATTAGTCATACTAACCATAAGACTTGATAGCACTCCCATTGATTTTCTGCTGAGTGCATCGGCTACAGCATTAGCCTTGTTAGGATGATATTGAATAGCAAAATCAAAATCTTTGAGGTATTCTAACCATCTTCTCTGTCTCATATTTAGCTCTTTTTGAGAAAATAAATATTTCAAGCTCTTGTGGTCCGAGTATACCGTGAACTTTTCTCCATAGAGATAATGACGCCAAATTTTTAAGGCGAAAATAACAGCGGCCAATTCCAAATCATGCACAGGATAATTTTCCTTGTGACGTTTCAATTGTCTTGAAGAATAGCAGATTACTCTTCCATATTGTATGAGGACACATCCTAAGCCAATACCAGACGTATCCGTATATACTTCGAATCCACCACCTTCCACTGGTAGTGATAGAATAGGAGCTGTAGTGAGATGATTCTTAAGAGTTTGAAAACTCTCTTCACATTCTTTGGACCAAACAAAGGGATTTTCTTTTCTTGTAAGTCTTATTAAAGGAACAGCAATCTTTGAGAAGTCCTTAATGAACCTCCTATAATAACCAACTAGACCCAGAAAGCTTCTTACTTATGATACAGTCATTGGCCGACTCCAATTCCTGACAGCTTCTACTTTCGAAGGATCCACATCGATTCCTTCCTTGGAAATAATGTGGCCTAGGAATGAAACTTCCTTGAGCCAAAATTCACATTTGTTAAGCTTTGCATAAAGTTTATATTCTCTAAGTGTTTGCAGAGCTATCCTCAGATGTTCTTCACATTCCTCTTTTGTCTTGGAGTATATTAAGATGTCATCAATGAAGACGATGATGAATTGGTCCAGATATGGTTGGAAGACATTGTTCATAAGTTGCATAAATGCTGCTGGGACATTAGTTAACCCGAATGGTATTACCACGAATTCATAGTGGCCATAACGACTTCGAAAAGTCGATTTATAAATGTCTTCTTCTTTAACTCTAAGCTGATGATAACTTGATCTGAGGTCAATCTTAGAGAAATATTCTACTCCCGAAAGCTGATCGAAGAGCTCATCAATACGCGGCAACGGATACTTGTTTTAGATTGTAAGTTGATTCAGTCGCCGGTAATCGATGCATAGCCTGAGAGAGCCATCCTTCTTCTTGGCAAAAAGAACTGGCGCACCCCAAGGGGATGTGCTAGGTCTGATGAAGCCCTTATCCAGTAGTTCCTGCAACTGCTTCTTTAGTTCCTTGAGTTCTTGTGGGGGACATCCTGTAAGGGGCTATAGAAACAGGTGCTGCTCTTGGAATGATTTCAATAGTGAAGTTCACTTTCCTTTCGGGTGGTAAACTGGGTAATTCGGATGGGAATACATCTGGGAACTCATTTACAATAGGGATGTCTGCTATGATAATTTCCTTGGACTCCGTAATAATGACAGAAGCAATAAAAGCTTCACATCCTTGCAAGATACGTTTAGAAGCGTGAAGTGAGGATATGATAGTGGGGTGTTTCTTGTATTTGATGCCAAGAAAAGAGAATCTTGGAAGGCCGGGTTTTCAGAAGGATATAATCATGTTTCTGCAATTGATATAAGCATCATGATCTACAAGTCAATCTACCCCTAAAATGACATCATAACCTTTCATGTCAAGGCATACTAAGTTTGCGGGGAGATTATAACCTTCTACTATCACTTCGCTATCAGGATAATAGTTGGTAAGCTTTGTTCCAGAACCTAAGGGTGTGGTAATAGCAAGATCTGAAGGTAAGGGAACTGATGCAATTGGTAATATTTTTGCAAAAGTAGTGGAGATAAAAGAATGAGAGGCACTAGTATCAAATAGCACAAATGTAGGACGGGAACAAATTTGAAGAGTACCTTCCATAAGCCCACCATCCCTGGGCGCTTCCTCTTCTTCTAGAACGGCATTGAGGCGAGCTTGCCTCCTACGTCCTCCACCAGATGACTGGTCCTTCATAAGGGGACAATCCGGCATGCGATGCTCCCTGCTTCCACAATGTAAACAAGCGTCGAGGCGCTTCCAACACTCTTCAGTCGAATGGCTAAACTTTTCACAAAATGTGCAAGTCGTGGCGACCTGCTCCTCCTCCTTAATCTTTTTATTCTTCTGGGAACTTCCACCGTTCCCGCTCCTGGATCGCTTCTTATTATCACGGCTTTTGTAAGGCTCCGTGATACTGAACTTTTCTTTCTTATAACGCCGATCAGATCGTTGGCTGGACTCTTCTCCTTTCCCTTTCAATTTCTTGACCTTTCTAAGGTCCTTTCACATAAGTATGCCCGCTGAACCATTTCCGCATAAGTACGGATGTTTTGGGTCCCGACCTGCTGAATAAAATCAGGACGTAACCTTCCATAAACCGATTTGCCTTTAATAGATCAGTACTGATTAGATGCAGTGCATAAGGTGCTAGCCTTGAGAATTGTAGTTCATATTCAGCCACTGTCAGCATTCCCTGTCGAAGAGAGGCGAACTCCATAGCCTTTCTTTCTTTCACATGCTCAGAGAAATACTTGGCACGAAATAAGGTAAGAAAGCCATCCCACGTATGAGGTGCATCGGCCGGAGGTGCCGGAACCGACTTCCACCATGTACGGGCATCTTTGTTGAGTTGGAAGGTTGCAAGACGCACCTTCTCTTGATCGGTGCATTAGATGACGTCAAATATATGGTTCATCTCATCAATCCAGTTATCTGCTTCGTCCGGATTAGAGGAACCATAGAAACGCGGATGGTTTAAACTCCAGAAATTATGATGTAAATCACCAGCCCTTGCCCCAGGGCCAGCTTGCGCCATGGTTTGTAATGCCTGAGTAAGGCCGACAATCATTTGTTGCATGCCATTCCAATCTACGCGATGAGCCATGGTAATAATAAGATACCAGAGAGAAATATAACAATTTGTTATTTCTCATGAAATTGGAAGAAAATCAATCTTAAAGCTAATTAACTATCTTATCCCAGGCTCTACCCAATTCTCACATGGGTATGGAAATTTCTTCCTTAGTTCATAGGTAGGGGTCCTTAAACCTTGGACTTATCCTATGACATGATTCTTCTCCCTAAGTCATGAGACTTAGGCTCTGATATCAACTTAACTGTCATGCCCCGAGCCTTTATTATAGCGGAAGACTCGCTCGAGGAACATGAACAGCCGGCATGGTAAGTCTCTTGCAAGTAAGAATGATCAGAGCGCAAGGCAATCACACATAAGAATGCAATCACATAATAATTAATCAAACTTCAACTTTATTTCATTGATAATCGAGTATTCAGGTACAATAACCTTTTCATACTTTTTCCATTCCACTAGACTCAAGAAATAAGAAATTACAAAGACTCGATCTAAACATTGTAGACTTCCTAAGTCTTCACTCTCAATTTGATATGATTTTCATTCGCTCTCGGACCCGCTACATGTATAACCCGAATCCGAATTCGAATCACTTTCATTTCATGAAAAAGATTAGAAATAGGTAATGAGCACACTTGCCCAGTAGGTATCTTCGCATCAACATGATTAGCACTATTAAAGTAATTAACATTTTTAGCTCTAAAGAATAAGGTAAAATCATGCGAAATGCGATCAATCACGCGAGTAACCAAAGCAACAAAATGGTCATGTAAGATAGAATGAGAGCAAGAATGAACTAGCAAGAACGTAACAAGAACATGATATTGGCCCTTCATAAATAAGAATGTAGCGAGAATGTACTAGCAAGCCACATAATCATCACTCTAGTATCTTTTACTTATGAGCAAGTACTTCGTGAATTTCTGTGGAATATCAAACAAGAAAGTCATGTACAAGAATGTCATGTCGTGCCGTGGATTTTCACTTATTTATAAAGAAAATACTCCAAGCGCAATGCGACGCCAGTAGCATCATACCCCATGATTTATAATAGTATGTTTCCGACAATCAGCCGAGGGGACTAGCATAGAGCCCTTGAACACAATCAGTGCTCGATCGCATCTTCAAGTATAAATCAAGCGACTTCCATGTATGTAACAATAAAGTATGGCCAAGAATGTAATAAGTTCAATAAGTTCATGATAACAATAATCAATGGATGAACGCTTCAATTTAAGAATGCGAGAGTCAAGAATGACTTTAAACAGTGTTACGCTCATGGAAATAAATCGGCAGCATAATGGTACATTTCTTACTTTCCATAAATTAAATTAGGTATCTTGACTCAATTTGGTAAGTCCAAGACCATTATTAATCCATCTAGAACTTTGGAAAATCAACCCTTGGGTGAAAAACTCGGGTTAACATACTCAAGCATTGTGACGGTCAAAGACTGAGCCGTTACATTAACGTGACGCTCCAGTATTGGGCCGTTACATTGGTTTGATTCCAGAAAAGTAGAATAGACTCAGTAAAATCTGACGGTCATATATTGGGCCATTATATGGGCTTGACGGTCCAATATAGATCCGTTACATTGCTAGAACCAGAAAACATCGATAATGCTTTCTAATCAATTGGGTTTTAATGGCAGAACCAACTCGGCGTCCTAGTGGGAATCCCAGGCTCGCGGAGAATTACAGAGGGCTTGAAACAAGATTTTCTAGTCCATTAGAAGGAATATCCAATAGAGAGATCCTCATGTCCAAGAATAATGTTTCTATAGTGCAAAGTGTGAACTAATGGACAACATATCGGAATATGCGTGATGTACTTAAAGAAAATGACTCTATAGATAGCAAAGACTGTGAATCCATGTGAAACCATAATAAAACTCCGTCAATACATCTTTTGAAATTCTACTTTAAATACAAACTATTAGAGTTTAGCCAATAAAATTAACATAACTCAAAATAACTTAAAAGACTTGTAATCATGCAATTCCTATCATGAATTAATAAATAACTCAAAGACATGATATCATGTCAAAACTTAGATAACTAGGCTTATTTATAAGTAAATTGACTTTTTTCCAATTCTGTCTACAGTTCTCCTGACGGTCGAGAGTGGAGGGGTCACAGTGATTGTGACGGTTTATCGTGGGGCCGTTATAGTATTGTAACGCTCCATCTATGGTCCGTCAGAGACAACAGAGTAAATTTTCATATAATAGAGAGTGTGACGGCTTATCGTAAGGCCATTACTGTGTTGTGACGGTCTAAGTATGATGCGTCAGAGTCCCTTCTAATAGTATAAAGAAATTAAAAGACTATGATTTGAAACCATGTCATGTTTTGAACAGATTAACTATCCCAATCATGACAAAACAAAGTAAAGGTCATCTAAATGCATAGGTTGCAGTGAATTGACAAGACAATATCTTTGATCTTTGATTAGGGCTAAGGATATGTATGTATGCATGAACCCACTAAAATATGAAATCCATGATCTATAGTGCATGAAATCAAGCACAATCAGAGGGCTTTTATCTCTAACGAGATGTTTTTGCCAATCATGAGATGACCTACCTCTTAACTGGGCTTTAAACTTCTAATTTGAGTCTGAAAGACGTGCCCTAGTTCTCTCTTTCCAATGAGTTTATAGCAACTTCTTGCTGCTCTAGCTCCTCAGCCTCTTGACCTAAGGACGTGAAATTTTGAGGGTAAGAAGATAAAACTACGGGGAACAAAAAGTTCTAAACAACCAAACTCTAATTACCTCCTTTAGATGTCCAAATCTCCTGATTTTCAGAGGACTTGCGTTCAGTTTCCTGGGTTGCTAAGGTCCGACCAGCAACTTTGGAAGCTTCAATCTCCTTGGTTGGTTGATCTCCTAGCACGAAATTTGGAGAGCTATTAGTCTAATGTATTATAAAAAAAACCTTCTAAAGAACTTACCCGAAATTCTATCTCCTTACCTTGATTCTTCACGAGCCAAAAGTAAGGGTCGCTCAGTTCAGAACTGGGTCTTATTTATAGGGATTTGGCTAGGGTTTGAGGATTAGATCGATTCTAGAGTCCTTAGTTGGCCAAAACATGATCCCTAAGAGTCCCTAGTAACCTTACATGTTCTCCTAATTAGGTCTCTTGCAGATAGGATCCCAAAGATCCAATCTTTTTGCTCGTTCTTCCACTCACGGAACTGACAGAGGTGTAACACATCAGGTCTAGTGCGTTACATAGCTGTAGCGGTCGCCCGATGGATCGTTACATCAAACGTATGTAGAGTTTCAATTTATTAAAACTCTTTTATTCGTTTATCCTTCTAATTATCTATATAAAAGAGTATTTATCTTTAAAATTCATGGATAGGCTAAATAACCTTCTAGAATATGGGCCAAACTTAATGGGCTTGGTCCTTAACCCTTTTAGATCATATTTAGATAGGCTAGGTTAATTATTTTAACACAATTGGGCCTTATAATAACTTATTAATCTAATAATCTATTTATTAATTTATTTAGGCATTTATACATTCCATAAAATTATTAAATAACCTAGAAATTACTTATATAAATTTTGGGGCACTACACATATAGAATTTTCATACTTCATGCTGCATACATGTGAATAGGAATAAAATTCTATCATGCTGTCATTTTCATTCATATGCTTGTATATACTCAGTACTCTATACAACTGTGTGCTTGATTGCTATGATTTTTTGATATCTAAAATGGTGTTTGTGGAAGGTTAGATTTTGTCTAGCCGGAAGCCTTCACTACGCGTGAGGTGGTCTTCAGACTTAAGTTCTCTGCCACGTATCGAAAATCATCATGCTTGAACTTTTTTTCTAAATCTATGCTTGACTGCATGAATATATTTTAAGAAAACCTTTTCTTGAAATCTTCTAAGACCTTACCTCCTTGATAGAAAAAATATAGTCATTTTGATCATTTATGCATGATGACAAATACAAAGGAGGAGGATTTATTTCCATATGTGTATATATTTAGGGGGAGTCATAATTATGTTTTGGCAAATTCATTTTCAACATCCAAAGTAATTACCCACACACTTCGCACAAAATGATGCATATGATTTTGATCGATAAGGATTTCAAAAATTCTTTTCAAATCTTTCAGGGAAACAAAATTTCTACATGAAAATGAAGAGTAATCATGAGAAAAAACTGCCTACCCCACAACAATCAATAAGTGGAATGTGGAACTAAGTAGTCGGGAATCTCCACTGAAATAAATGAGAAAACTCGCGTCGAAAAGTGAAGTTAAAATTCACAAGGAAAATCAATGCGTGGTGAATCCTAGTATCCGAGAATCTCCATTGAGACATATGAGGTGACTCGTGCCGAACGGTAAAGTCCAATAAAAAGGTATCATTAAAGGGGTTGTGCGAAGCTACCGATAGTCGAGGATCTAAAATGAAAATGTAGAGAGGAAATAACCCTCTAGTGTTTTCTTGAAATTCTGCTCATATCCATATATTTTTGAAGCTCATTGCTCATTGTCTCACATTTCACTCTTGGGTATGATTGTGATGAATGTGTATCTTGAATTTGTTCTTATCATGGTTTTATGCAATGCCTATAGCCTATGCATGTACTACCTTTTTTTATTATGCTTCATATCTCACACTTTGGTTTTGAAGTCACTGTTCACTTGCTATCCTTGTACCCCATTGAGGGGAAGTTATAGTATTACATGCTTGCTTGATTTTCATGCTTGCTTGATTGTTTGCTTGCATGAATAATTTCATACATATCTCTAGATCATACTTGTTCATAACAGGTGAATAGCCCCATTGATAGTCAGTTTTTATTGTTGACAAAAAGGGGGAGAATAGGTTGGTGTGCTTAAATTTCTCATTCTGATAAGGGAAGAATCTACTCATACTCTTGTTTCAAAGTGATTCACACTGTTCACTAACTTAAACACAAAGGGGGAGAAAGGCTCATTGATGTTTTGAAACTGAATGAATTGCTTCCATTCAATCGTGTAAAATTCATGCACACATCGTTTTGTCATCATCAAAAGGGGGGAGATTGTTGTGTCCCCTAGTTGATTTTGGTATTTAGTTTTAATGATAACAAACAATGTGTGGTTGCTTGAAGAACTTGATTGACATCACATGGTTTCATGTGTGAATGATTTGCTTGTAGATGGTCTTTATGAAGAAACCTTAATTGAGATTTCATGAATGATGCTTTATACAAAAGTTGTTTACTTGGTGAAATTGGTGGTCTTCATGCTTATCTTCCACGAGGTGTTAATGCATTGAAAGTGTTTCATACATTTTTCAAATGAGGTTTTTGGGCTTTTCAGTGTGCTTAATTTTGTAGTTCAAAAGTCCCAAAATTGTGTGTGATGTCTAGGCAAGGAATGCCTACAAGACATGCAAACAAATGGAAAGTCATGGAGTTTCATGTGGAACAATGAAGGTGAAATGTAAGAAGTTTTTAATTGTTCATTCTTATTTTGTCTTGATGTTTCTGTGGTTTTGCAGCCCCAAGAATGGTGTCTAAATCCTCTCAAACTTATGTGAAAATGGTAATATCTAATCACTTTTCTTCCCTTGATTTGATTGAGGTTTGTCGTGTTTTTCTAACCCTTTCTGGCATGGGTCGACCCATAGGGTCGACCCTTACAGTTTCTGTTTGGACATAAACCAATTGTTTGATGACAGTGTGCAGGGGTCGACCCCTGGGGTCGACCCACTGTAAGGGTCGACCCCAAGGGTCGACCCCTATATGCCAGGGTTCTATTTTTATGCAGTCTGCCCTCTATCTGCTCGAGGGTCGACCCCAAGGGTCGACCCATTCCGGTCAGGACTTTTGTAAGTGACCTAAACCCATTCTAAACCCTTTCAAACTTTACCAAAATACCCCCCAAAGTTTCCTAGACACATGAGGGTGTTTTTAACACACCTTGGTAGGATTTTATGGGTCTTTTGTTCACTCTTAGTATATATATATATATATATATATATATATATATATGTGTGTGTGTGTGTGTGTGTGTGTGTGTGTGTGTGTGTGTGTGTGTGTGTGAACTCCGAGTTTGGAAAGGTAGAACCCTAATGCTTATGTTTTCTATCTTGTAGGGGAAGTAAAGGGAGAAAGCAAAGAGGAGATCTTGTAGAAGGGTTTTGATCTACTTAGAGGATTTCTGGATGTCTTGGTAGAAGAGAAAGTGTAGTGGCTTGAAGAGAGGATCAAGGAGATGCTCAAATCGATGCCATCCGACTTCCCTCTGACCTAGGCTTCAAGGAACTTCTTCAATCGGCTTATGGAGCTCAAGGGGATACATGCTACAACCTTTGCTCATCTATCTACGATGTTATTTACTGTTTACATTTTGGTTTGTGCTCTATTGAGTATATTTATGCATTTTCTTTCAAAAATACATTGTGGGTGGACCATCTACGTACGGTCGTGTGGTTATTGCTATGATTCTCGTAGTGTGTGTGTCTGTGTATTAATCCTGGTGTTGGATCATTGTAGAGATGAAGTCTCCATGTGGTTAGAGTTTTTACTCCGTGTGCTTCGTTGTGAAGCGAGTGAAGCCTCACCGGTTTGGTGTGGGGTGGAGGTAGGGAGCCTGTCATGGTCCCGAACCACCTTAAAAATCTCTCTCGCACTGTGTGTTTATGTGGTTTGCATGATATATCTGTTTGCGTGATCGTGTGAGATAGGAAAGGTTGAGAGAAATACTTCTACATACTTTTCAATTCCATTCCATAATTGTCTAGATTTTATAATATTTTTAATACTGCAACGTTAGTTTTAAAATCTCCCATTTCGTTTGGGGGACAATACAACCCCCCCTTCTTGTCTGCGTGCATATCTGGGCCAACAGCCGTAATCGAGGTATTTAGAAGTTCATCCTTTAGAATAATTTGTTAACCTTTATATCTTCTATCTACCCTCCAAATCTCATGGAATTAGGTCAATAGGCTGAGGAGATAGAGTCATTGGAAGTTGGGGTTTCCACGCAGGACGTGCATAAACTAGGGTCTTCTTCTAGTTAGAAAATCGAAGATTAGAGCTTGTTACAGAGGTAAGTTATCTCATGAACGGATTAGACATCAAGTTAAGATTAAAAGCACTCTTGTTTTTCTAAATTTCATGTTTCGTACTTTGAGAATTTCATGTTTTTCTATGATCACGCATGCATAGTCTTCATAGCATCATATCCCTTCACCCTCACACAAAAAGATGAAAATTGTGGCTTAATACATGCAACTCATGCATCTCCATGATTTAACTTTGTTATGGCATGTTTTATCCTTCTAACTAACGTGTTTTCCATGCATATATTGCCCTAGATTAGGCCTATACCTCGGTTTTAACTTTTGCTTACACCAGACAAGAGACGGTCTCCATGTGACAGCTATCATCAGATAGCGGCCCTGCGACTGACCGCTACCACTAGTATGCGGTCCACATCTGATCGTTATTTTCTTTCTATTTTCTGCACTTTGTTAACTCTAAACAGATTACAGATTAGCCCTAATAATTATATGTTAAGCCCAGATAATTAAGTCTTATTCCTAGCTATTGCCCAGGAATCATGTTAATGGTTATATTGTGCATCCATCATGCTAGGTTTCATGACTTACATGCTTTAAGAACTTATTTTAAACTCATGCGAATTTCATGACAAACCATATAGTATTGCATTAAAGTTACATTCCCTATGCTTTATGCACTTGCTTTATTGACGATTTGATCGTTGTTTTCTACATGATTCCATCTCATCTATGAGTCTTTCTTAAGTACATGGCACGTACCCCGGTATGATGTCATTAGTTACACTTTGCACATTATAGGAACACTTTCTTGGACTTGTGAACCTCTCCGCTGGATATTCCTTCTGTCGGACTAGAGGATCTTATTTCAAGGCCTTCGTAAATCTCCGCGAGCCTAGGATTCCCACTAGGACGTCGAGCTGGTTGTACCCGCAAAGCCTACTTATCTAGAAAGCACTCAAGTTACCAACGTTTCTGTGTCTTGGTTAGTAGCGGCCCTCAAGAGACCGCCATTGTCAAGTAGCGACCGTCCGATGACAGTTTTCTTCAAGAAATTCCAATGTGTCGATTCATTCTTTCTTCATGCGTCGACTATCACGCCCCGAGATTATGTAGCGAAAACAATCAGGATCGTGAACAGTCAGCACTAGTATTTTCTTTCTTCCAGGATTCCTACTAGGACGCCGAGCTAGCATGACCATTTCTGTCTCAAGTGTTCTTAACCTAAGGTTTCACCCAAGGGTTGATTTTCCTATGTTCCTAGATGGTCTATTGATTATCTAAGAACCCAACACTTTGTTCAAAAAGCTATCTAATAAATTATGAAAGTTAATGAATGTACCGTTATGCTGTCGGATTCCTCCCGTGGCATGACCTTGCCCTTAATGCATTCTTTGAACTCTCATACTCATGATTGGTGCATTCTCACCTTGATATTGTTATCATGGAACTTGCTATTGAACTTTACATTATTGGCCGAAACTTTATTTATATTTCTTGTAGAAGTAGCTTGATTTATAACTTGAAGATACAAGAGCGGACACGGACAATGTCCAAGGGCTCGACACTAGCCCCCTCGATAGATAGTCGGAAACATACTATAAACCATGGGGTATGATAAACACTGGCGTTGCATTGCGCTGGGAGTACTTTTTTTTAAACGAGTGAAGAATCACGAGGTAATCTTGTGAAATTACATGCTTGCTAGTACATTCTTGTTACATGACTTTCTAGTGCATAACCTTTAAGGTTATGAAAAGTACATTCTCGTTCATGAAAGGCCAAGTTACATGTATGCTATACCCATTCTCGATCATGCTCTCATTCTACCTCAACTCACATATCTTTTATATCTTGATAGTCGCGATGCTACTTGACTTTATGTCACATGATTTACCGTATTTCATTTACCTTTTTCTCTCTAGAGCTAAATGGTTAATTATTTAAACATTACCTTCATGTTGATACGAAGATACCTACTGGGCAAGTGTGCTCATTACCCTACTTTTTTAATCTTTTCAGGAAATACTAGCGAGTTGAATTCGACTATACAAGTGGCGGATCCGAGAGCGATTAAAGAACGAGTGAAGCCTTAGTCGGTCAAAGTGTCATGAGTCCATTATGTAATTTTTCTCTTTATTGAGTCTAGTGAGTCATTTGAGTCAAAGTTATGTAAACCTTGATTATTATCATCAATAAAAGTTGGATTTTTGTCAACCATTGTGCATTCCTATTTATGTGGATGTTATTGCGCTCTGAATTATATTACTAGCTTGAGACATATTACCGGTTACTCACATTTTCCCCGAGTTGCTTCCGCTGTACACACATGGCTCGGGACGTGATAGTTAAGTTGGTATCAAAGCCTAGGCCTAAGTAAGTCCTAGGAAAATGTCATGTCATAGGCTAAGTCCAAGATTAAGGGCCCATACCTATAAACTAGGAAAGAAATTACGAACCCATGTGAGGAATGGGTAGAGTCGGGATGAGATAGTTGTTTAAAATTTATCGCTAGGATAACTCTCCTCAATTCCGTAGGAATTAACAAATTGTGCCTCTATTCTCATGTACTCTATTCTCACCATGGCACACCGTGTTGACTGACACGGGATGCAACAAACCGTTGCGGGTCTTAGCCAAGCCCTGCAGACTATGGCCCAAGCTGGCGCGAGGGCGGGTGCTGGCGATCTGCACCGAAACTTTCAGAGTTTAAATCCTCCGCGAGTCTCTGGCTCCTCCAATCCGGACGAAGTGGAGAATTGGATAGACGAGATGGAGAGGATTTTCAATGTTATGCAATGTGCTGACCAAGAGAAGGTCCTTCTCGCCACATTCCAACTGAACAAAGATGTGCATACTTGGTGGAAGGCCACCTCGGCACAACCTCAAAATGCCCAGCCTACATGGGATGAGTTTCTTACACTCTTCCGAGCAAAATACTTCTCCGAGCATGTTAAGGAGAGAAAGGCCATGGAATTCGTTGCACTCCCCCAAGGCATGATGTCCGTGGCAGAATATGAACTTTAATTATCTCAGCTGGCACCGTATGCTCCTCATTTGGTTAACACGGATCTCTTAAAAGCTAACCGATTCATGGACAGATTAAGGCCCGTCTTTATCATTCAACTTGGACCCCAAAATATCTGTATATATACGGAGATGGTCCAACGGGCTTATTTATGTGAAAGGACCTTGGAGAAGGTCAGAAAATTCAAACGTAAGGAAGAAGAGTCCAGCCGAAAGTTCGATCGGCGAGGAAAGAAAGGAGAGAGGTTCAGCATCACGGAACCCTACAAGACCTATGATAGCAAGAAGGGATCCCGTAATGGCAACGGGAATGGCAAAAATAAGAAAGTTAAAAAAGAAGAAAAGCAAGTCATGGCGGCTTGCACATTCTGCGAGAAGTTCGACTACTCGGCTGAAGAACGCTAGAAGCGCCTAGGGGCGTGTTTGCGATGCGGAAGCCGGGAGCACCGCATGCCGGATTGCCCCCTCATGAAAGAACGAACCTCAAATGGCGGGCGTAGGAGATAGGCTCATCTTAATGCTGTTCTAGATGATGATGAAGTGCCCAAGGATGATGGGCTAATGGAAGGTACCGTTCAAATTTATTCGCATCCTACATTCGTGTTATGTGATACTGGTGCTTCTCATTCTTTTATATCTACTGCCTTTGCAAAAACTTTACCAATTTTACCTGTTCCTCTACCTTTGGACCTAGCTATCACAACACCTTTAGGTCCTGGAACTAAACTTACAACCCACTACCCAGATAGTGAGGTAAAAATTGAAGGTCATAATCTTCCCGCAAACCTCGTATGCTATGACATGGAAGGCTACAATGCTATCCTAGGGGTAGATTGGCTTGTTGATCACGACGCCTATATAAATTGTCACAATAGGAGAATTTCTTTTTAAAAATCAGGTCTCCCGCAATTCTCTTTTCCTGGAATCAAATATAGAAAACACCATGTTATTATTTCTTCTCTTCACGCTTGCAAACTCATCTCGCAAGGTTGTGAAGCTTTCCTTGCTTCCAGGATTGTCACAGAGTCCAGGGAGATCATCCTAGAGGATATTCCTATTATAAATGAGTTCCCTAACATTTTCCCATCAGACTTACCTGGTTTACCACCCGAAAGGGAAGTAAACTTCTCTATTGAACTCACTCCTGGAGCAGCACCTGTTTCAATAGCTCCTTACAAGATGTCCCCCATGGAACTTAAAGAATTGAAGAAGCAACTTTAGGAGCTACTACACAAGGGTTTTATTCAACCTAGCACATCCCCTTGGGGTGTGCCAGTTCTATTCATCAGGAAGAAGGATGGAGCTCTTAGGCTGTGTATCGATTACCGGTGACTCAATCAACTCACTATCAAAAACAAATATCCGTTGTCGTGTATCGACGAGCTCTTTGATCAAATTTCTGGTGAGGAATATTTCTCCAAGATAGACCTCAGGTCGGGTTATCATCAGCTCAAGATTAAAGAGGAAGACATATACAAGATGGCTTTCCAGAGCCGATATGGAATGGTAATGCTGTTCAGGTTAACTAATGCCCCGGCAGTATTTATGCAACTTATGAATAATTTATTCAGGCCCTATCTCAACCGATTTATGGTCGTTTTCATCGATGACATTCTCATATACTCCAAGACAAAAGAAGAACATGAAGAGCATCTAAGAATAGGTTTGTAAATACTAAGAGAGCATCAACTCTACGTAAAGCTCAGCAAGTGCGAGTTCTGGCTAAAGGGGGTCTCTTTCCTTGGTCATATTATTTCAAAGGAAGGTATCACTATTGATCCTTCTAAAGTAGAAGCTATTAAGAGCTGGAGCTGGCCGACGACTGTATCTGAAGTTAGAAGCTTTCTTGGTCTGGCTGGTTATTATAGGCGATTCATCAAGGATTTCTCAAAGATCGCCGTATCTTTGACTAGGCTTACAAGAAAGGAGAACTCCTTCATATGGTCGAAGGATTGTGAAGCTAGTTTCCTAACTCTTAAGGAACATCTCACTACGGCCCCTATATTGGCACTACCAGTTGAAGGGGTTGGCTTTGAAGTCTACATGGATGCATCTGGCATTGACCTTGGATGCGTTCTTATGCAAAATGGCAAGGTGGTTTGCTATGCTTCAAGGTAATTGAAGTGTCATGAAGAGAACTATCCCGTGCATAATCTGGAGCTAGCTGATGTTATTTTCGCCTTGAAAATATGGCGACGTTATTTTTATGGGGAAAAGTTCACTATCTTTTCGGACCACAAAAGTCTGAAATATCTTTTTACTCAAAAGGAGTTAAACATGAGGCAACGAAGATGGTTGGAGTATCTCAAGGACTTCGACTCCTCTATCCAATATCACCCAGGCAAAGCAAATGCTGTAGCAGATGCTCTTAGCAGAAGACCAGTGGCAACTCTAGCAAGTCTCAGGAAATGTATGACCTATCTTATCGAGGATTTTGCTCAATTAAATCTAGATGTTGATACAGATGAAGAAAGAGGTTCTATTGCCAATATCCGGTCGCAACCTTCATTAATTGAAGACGTAGTCATGTTACAAGATAATGATCCTATATTGATGGAGATTAAAACCAATATTGATCAACGGCCAGAATTCTCTATTTCAACCGATGGAAGACTATTGTTCAAAGATCAAATCTGTGTGCCGGATCATGCCGACACTAAGAAATTGATCATGGAAGAAGCTCATAAATAAAGGTATGCTATTTACCCTGGTGCTATCAAAATGTACCGAGATTTGAAAAGAAATTTTTGGTGGCCCAATATGAAAAGAGACGTAGCGGACTTTATATCTCGTTGCCTCACTTGTCAACAAGTAAAGGCAGAACATTTAAAGCTCGCTGGAAAGCTATGTCCCTTAGATATTCCCGAGTGAAAGTGAGAAAATATAGGGATGGACTTCATCATGGGTTTACCTAAGACAAGAGGTGGACATGATGGTATATGGGTGATCATAGATCGATTTACTAAATCTGCACATTTTCTACCAATCAAAAGTCGATGGTCTGTCGATAAACTAGCAGCATTATACATGAAAGAAATTGTCAAGCTACATGGTGTCCCTGTTACCGTTATTTATGATCGAGACCCTCATTTTACATCACAATTCTGGATGGGTCTACAACATTCATTGGTGACACGACTCAACTTTAGTATGGCAATCCACCCACAAACTGATGGTCAAACTAAAAGAACAAATTAGGCAGTGGAATATATGCTTAAGGCATGTGTCATTGATTTTGGTGGGAGTTGGCACGACCACTTGCCTCTAGTGGAATTCGCCTACAACAATAGCTACCAAGCTAGTATACAATTGGCACCGTTTGAGACACTGTATGGAAGAAGTTGCCACTCACCTATATGCTGGAATGAAGTTGGGGAAAGACAACTTCTAGGCCCTGAAATCATTCGAGATACCACCGAGAAGACTCAGCTTATTCGAGAAAGACTTCATATGGCTCAAGCTAGGCAAAAATCTTATGCTGATAACTGAAGGCGTGACCTGGAATTCCAAGTAGGAGACCACGTATTCCTTAAAGTTTATCCGGGTCGAGGTATTCGAAGGTTCGGCATCAAAGGCAAGCTCACTCCGAGATATATCGGCCCTTTTGAAATCCTTGAAAGGGTTGGCGAAGTCGCATATGGGATTGCCTTATCTCCTCAACTAGCTGGAGTCTATGATGTATTCCATGTCTCGATGCTCAAATGGTATGTCTTTGACCCATTTCATGTTATAAGTCATGACAACTTGGAAATTCAAAAGGACTTGACATACGAGCAAAAGCCAATCAAGATCATTGATCGAGAGGTACGTCAGCTTCGGAATAAAACTATTCCCATGATTAAAGTCCAATGGAGCAAATCTTGGCCACACAATGCAATGTAGGAAACCGAAGAAACTATGCACAAAAGATTCACGGAATTATGCGATTGCAAGTATACTCTCCATAAAACCTATGCAATGAATTTGGAGAGCAAATTCTTTTAAGTGGGGGAGGGTGGAACACCCTAGAATTTTTTAGAAATTTTCAAGAATTAAAAATCATTTGTTAACATTTAAAAAGGATTAATGGGTCATTAAATGAATTATGGTACCCTATATTAACTAAAGGGTTTGGCCCACTTAAATTAGGCCTACAATCCTAGTTCCATGACTTTAGGCCCACGCCCACACTCTAGAAACGTAAATTGAGCTATTTACGGATTTAAATTGAGTAAATAGACCAATTAAGGAGATAATACCAGATAAATAAGAAAATCTGAAATTTTTTGATTTAACACTAGATGGCAGCCTATCGTGAGACCGCCACCAGATGAAAGCGGTCCCGCCAAGACTGCTACTCCCTTCCGATTGCGTGAGTTGAAGAAACGTGGAAAGCTTGGATCTTTGGCATCCTAATCCTCATGGATCGAAGTGTGTAGACATGTAAACTTGTCTAGGACTCTTAGGGATCCATTCTACCCCTAATTAGGACTCTAAGTTTGAGCTAATCTTTCAAGCCCTAACTCAACTATATAAATAGAGCCCAGATTCGACCTGCGCGAACCTTACTTTTGGTTCACCTGGTTCAATGGTAAGACGTCATTATTTCCTATCAATTCTTAAGAACTTTTTGTTCTTGGTAGTATGGACTAACTCCTCTCCAAATTTTGTGCTAGGAGGTCAAGTGTCCAGATAGTTAGAAGCTTCTGAAGTTGCTGTTCCTCTGCAAGGCGCTCAGGAACCAACGTGCCAGTCCAAGGAAGATCTAGAGATTGGAAGCCCTAATCGAGGTATTTAGAAGTTCATCTTTTAAAACAATTTGTTAACATTTATATCTTCTACCTACCCTCCAAATCTCATGGAATTAGGTCAATAGGCTGAGGAGATAGAGTCACTGGAAGTTTGGGTTTCCACGCAGGACGTGCAGAAACTAGGGTCTTCTTCCAGTTAGAAATTCGAAGATTAGAGCTTGTTACAGAGGTAGGTTATCTCATAAATGGCTTAAACTTCAAGTTAGGATTAAAAGCCCTCTTGTCTTGCTAAATTTCATGTTTCGTACTTAGAGAATTTCATGTTTTCCTATGATCACGCATGCATAGTCTTCATAGCATCATATCCCTTCACCCTCAAACAAAAAGATGAAAATTGTGGCTTAATACATGCAACTCATGCATCTCCATGATTTACCTTTGTTATGGCATGTTTTATCCTTCTAACTAACATGTTTTCCATGCATATATTGCCCTAGATTAGGCCTATACCACGGTTTCTGCTTCTGCTTACACCAGACAAGATACGGTCTCCATGAGGCAACTATCATCAGATAGCCGCCCTGCGACTGACCGCTATCACTAGTATGTGGTCCACATCTGACCGCTATTTCCTTTCTATTTTTTGCACTTTGTTAACTCTAAACAGATTACAAATTAGCCCTAATAATTATATGTTAAGCCCATATAATTAAGTCTTATTTCTTGCTATTGCCCCGGAATCATGTTAATGGTTATATTGTGCATCCATCATGCTAGGTTTCATGACTTACATGCTTTAAGAACTTATTTTAAACTTATGCTAATTTCATGCCAAACCATATAGTATTACATTAAAGTTACATTCCCTATGCTTTATGCACTTGCTTTATTGACGATTTGATCACTATTTTCTACACGATTCCATCTCATCTATGAGTCTTTCTTAAGTACATGGCACGTACCCCAGTACGATGTCATTAGTTACACTTTGCACATTATAGGAACACACTACTAGAAAATTAGAAATATAAAGCAAAATTCTTCTGCCTTTTAAAGTGTCAAAATCTGCCATCTATTCTATTAGAAGGTAAAAAGATGGTGAATTATATTCTGCCTTCTATTCCACTGTCTTCTATGTAAATAGAAGGTGGAAAGTGAATTTTAGAAGGCAGAAACTTTAAAAGGCAGAAATGATAGTTATAGAAGGTGATTTTTTTTCACCATATAAACTTATGATTGAAGGCACTTATATACACCCTCTATTATTTGTTAGAAGATGATAATTTCTGTCTTCTAAGATCTATATAGAAGGCAGATATTTTTGCTTTCTATTCGTTTTAGGTGGCAATTTTTTTTGCCTTATAAGTTGTCAAAATAAGTCAGTAGAAGGTAAAATTTTCTACCTTTTATACTTACATCAGAATATAAACTATTATCCTTTAAAAGGAGTCTTGTTCTCTATATAACCTATTATATTTAATGATAGTTCTTCTAAAATAATTTCTCACAAATAAAATAGTGTTTATGTGCCTTTGGGGGAATAAAAAGCACATGTGAAAGTAACCGAGGAATGACCTTAGACATGAATTCTTGGCCTTCACGGGAACTCTGCCGATGCCCAACAAATTAAAACCATGCTTCCATTAAACAAAAAGAAAACAGAAAAGGAATATACAAATATAAGAAAGGTCAGCCCTCAAAATTTCCTTCCACATACGAGCATGCTAAGATGGCGTAATACAAGGTGTGCAGGAAGTTCCACACATCCCCCCCGGGGGGTTTTGCCACGCCAGTAAGAACAAGAAACGTGCACTCTCATTGTTGAATGGATTCAGAATGAATTCTAGGTAAGTCAAAATGGATCTTCAGTACACACTCTGTTTCACAACATGTAAAATATGACGTGGAATACAAAGATGGACAAGAATCGTCATATAGCCTCCAAAGTTGTGGCTCAATACTGAAAATTTTGGTTGAACACTGACAAAGGCATCAATTCCACATTCAGGAGTGTAAATACATTGCCATAGGAAGAAAAAAAATGGATTTAGAATGCATTCCGGACCATCCAAAATGCCTTGTGTATCCACCTGTCTAAAAAAATATATGTCACATAAATGGTGAAAACAAAAAAATAAAAACTCTCCAAGCAGCCCTCTTGAATTGATGATGCAGAAAATATCCGACTGAATGTCGCAAAGTCATCCTCGTGGCTTTCCAGTGGAGTGCATATAGACAGCAATAGAAACAACCCTGAGAACAGCCATGGCTGTTTATTTGAGTATAGTAGGCTGGTGCATCAAAGGGGATATTTTGGACTTATGAACCTCTCTGCCAGATATTCCTTATGTCGGACTAGGGGATCATGTTTCAAGGCCTCCGTATGTCTCCGCGAGCCTCGGATTCTGACTAGGACGTTGAGCTAGTTGTACCCGCAAAGCCCACTTGTCCAAAAAGCACTCAAGTTATCGACGTTTCTGTGTCCTGGTTAGTAGCGTCCCTCAGGAGACTGCCACTGTCAAGTAGCGGCCGTCCGGTGACCGTTTTCTTCCAAAAATTCCAGTGTGTCGACTCTTTCTTTCTTCATGCGTCGACTCTACCTGATTGCGACCACCCCTGGACCGCCACCTTCAGGTTGCGACCAGGCTATGACCGCTCTTTCAAGAAACACCCCTAAACTCACATATCTTTTATATCTTGATACTCGTGATGTGGTGAGGACACACGCCGCATCACTCGACGGAGCACACGGAGCATGCCGGCATCCCTTTGGCTCGGCGATCATCTAGCAGATTAGCAGAGTTATCCCTATTTATTTTTTCATGCTTTAGGCCATGTTGGGCCTTGGATTAGTCCCTGCGTGGACACTGCTTTCTAGTTGTGGGCCCTTGTAGGCCAATTGGACATTTTTTTATGCTTTGTAGGCTTATTTAGAGAGCAAAGGGTTAGTGGGCCATCTTGTGCTCCACTCCTCCTTGGCACATGTGGGGATTTGCGCACCCACCCCTAGGGTTAGGGTTTTGGGCGCATCCCACCTCCTCCAAGTGGAGGAGGTAGCAGCCGCCTTCCTTTTTGGGCGCCCCCCCCCTTTCCCCTTTCCACTCTCCCCCCCTTGCCTCACTTGAGCGCACCCTCCTTGATTGGAGGGAGGGCTGGTCGCAACCCCCCTTGAATGGAGGGAGTTGGGGCCCACCCCTCCTCCCATTTGCGCCCCCACCCCCCATGTGGCTAGGTTGAAACCCTAGTTTCCCCCCCCCCCCGGGTATATAACCCTTGTATTTTCCTCTTTTTCAAATTAATGAACAATCAAACAATTTCTTGAGGAGCCTTTTGCGCATCCACCTCTTGGAGAGGGCGACCCTCTCCTCCTCCACAGCTCCTGCGACGGGAGCAACCCCGGGGTGCGACGCCCCATCCCCTCGGTGCGACGCCGAGGTTCCCTCCCTCTTCTACGTCGTCTCCGGTTCAATTCGTGAGTTCCAGATTCAGCCCCGAGTTGCAGCGGCGACCCCGTCTGGTGCTGATCGAATCTGGGCCCCCTCCTTTTTCTGTGGATACGTCTACAAGTCAGCGACGCGTGGGCCTTGGTTTCGCCTCGATCCGAGGTCGGCACCACCCATGGCGGATTTCCTCGTGAGCTAGCGCAGGAGCCTCCATCTCTGCGCGCCCAGATCCTACCTCCTCCTTGCGAAAATCCCACAGGACGCACGACGCCGAGTTTGGAGCTGATTTTTTCAGGGTTGGTACCTCTCGTCGTCCTCTTTCCAACGCCGCCAACCTCGTCTCCTTCCGACGCCCGAGCTGTTTGTGGCGTCCGTTCCCGTGAGGTCGCGCGGATCTGTCCAGTCCACCCGATGCCAGAAGACCCGGCGACTTCCCGAGTTCACGGCGTCCAACCTCGACCAGATCTGGTCGAGCCCTTTGGTCCGGACCTGCTGCTCTGCGTCCCCAGCGTCCTCCCTCAAGCGGAGCCTCGTTCGCCTTCCAGAACAGCGAGTTACCATTTTCCCCGCTCGACAGCGCGGTTCTGGAGGTAGCTTTCTTGTCCCCACTTGCAGGTGCGGCCACGGCTTCCACGATCGGATTCTGAGGGCGCCCTTTGGCCGAGGCTTCCTCCTGCGACCTAACTGCGCGTCGTCGCTGACGGCACCCCAATCGGACCCCGGAGCGGACCGTGAGAGCCCTTTTCGCCGAGTCGCGCGTTGCTGCGATTCTGCCGGTCGGCGTCCGGGCCTTCCTCGCGATCAACCACTCCACCGAGTGCCGCCCGTCAGCCCGTGTATCGGCCACCCCGAATGGAGTTGTTGTAGCCTGTTATCTCCCTGTGAGGAGTGGGCACCATTGCTGGCTTGTACTTTTCTTTCATTGTGTGTATCGGGGTTGTCGGTCTCGGCCGGGGTTCCTTCCCCACGCCTAGGCGTGGAGGTACGTGCGACGCTCCCCCTTCGGCATTCTGCTTTACTAGTATGTGATTATTGCATGCCGCGTGAGAGAGTAGGGATCCTAGCTAGCATTAAACACCGCGAGATCGTGAGCGAGAGTATTCCCATTCCGTGGCCCCAGTCGAGCACCGAGCTCGGACTGGACTCCTATAGTTGCGCGTCGGCTCCTTTGCCGCTTTGATCCACTCGCTTCCCTCATAGGGACGGCCGTGGACTTGGGTTTCTTGTTGAGAGACGCCTCTCCCCGGAGGAATAGTACGGAAGTCGTTCACTCGGCTTGCCTTGTCACGTTTGAGTGCTGGCCGCACTTGGTCTTCATAGTAGGTCCAGTCCCTTTTTAGTCCCGTTCCGCGTCAAATTTGGTATCAGAGCCAGGTTAACCAGTTTGTTCTAACAAATTGGGGTCTTAGGTCATTCGAGTCTTTAGGTTGTCTAGGGTGCAATTGAGGCCTTAGAGTTATCTAGGTTGCATTGAGTCTCTTAGTTAATCTAGGTAACCCACCATTGCATTGTAATGTTAGGTTTGTGTCTAGTTAGAGTTTTGTCCTTGTCTCGTTGAGTCTTGCATGTCCAGCTCCGCACCAACCCCATGGTGGTTCCTCGAGCCCACATGTCAGATTAGTCATCCCTATTGGCCCGATTCGATGCTCTTATGGTACGACCCCTAAGTGTCGCCCCTACCACTCAGTCGTCGGGAGACCCGATCCCTATACCGATGACCGAGTCATTCCAGCGCCCTGTCATGTCCACTGCCATCCTACCTAATGGGAAGCATACGGAGATCGACTTCATCAGTAGGGTGTCGTCTAACTGTGTCTCACAAGACATTATTGAGTCACTCTCTAAGACTGGGGAGATTGTTCTCCGTGATGGTTTAGCTTTTATCGAGTTTCAACGGTGGTTTGGCCCCGTTAAATATTTCGATGGCGCTTGGTGCAAGATCAGCACACTTGCTGGTCCATGCATCATTTTAGGGCGAACTTGGTTGGAGGAAAGAAGGGCGACCATCGACCTGGATAGGAGGACCTGCACCTTACACCCATCTCACCTTCCCGGTGAGTTTGTCTTCCATGACGGCGTTACGCCGACCACCTCCATGTCATCACCTGGGTTTGTTCCAGTGAGTTACGAGGCTGAACAGGAGTTGATTGAGGAGTACCTAACTGAGGTTGAGGAGTTAGGGAGTGATCCCTTCCACATCATAGAGGACTCCGTTTCCACTCCCGAGAGAGAGGCTTCACCCTTAGACCCTCATATAGAGACATTCTTACCTTCCGAGGGTGAGCTGGTCATTGGTGAGTCTTTAGCTAGCTGGCTAAGGGAGGGTCCACTTCTAGATGTCTCCATTCCTTGCTATACACCCATGGGACCAGTCCTCCCAATAATACCCCTTAACTCCTTTCACACCACTTTTCGGTCCTTCTGCTTTCTTGAAAATGTGAAGGACTTCCTTAGGAGTTTAGATTATCAATGGGAGTTGACTTATATGTTGACCTTAGGGTCTGACCAACCCTATAGTCATAGCTTTACACTCCCTGCTTTGGGGTCTATTACCTCGGTCTACACCATAGGACATATCACATCCGAGGTCCTTTTATTATTTCCTATACCCGTGGAGGTTGATTTTGTCCCCGCTTATGGTTTCACGGTCCCGAGGGAGGAACCTTGCCTTCCTTGCCTTCCTCATGAGCCCCTTGCCCCATACATGAGAGTGCCTGAAGGTGATTATCTGCACCTGGGCGAATGTCGCACATGGGCAAGTATAGTGAAGGGACCTGTCGGGAGGGGTCATCATTTCTTTGACCCTTTCGATCCCCTCCCTAGTGAGCCTCTCGACCCATATTCTTTTCCCCACCTTGTCGAGGAGGTCCACTATCATACACCACCTAGGCCTTCTAGTCAACACCTCACCTTACCGGCATCCAGATGCCCGAGCTTAGGAGGCCAGGGACACATGTCTCTTCCCCATGTTTCTTCATGTCCACCATCATATAGGGGTTTGTCTCATATAGGGAATGTCATGAGTGAGTTTGGGCAATTTAGTCCCCATGAGTCTACCACATTCCGTAGGACACCCATGCATGATAGATACAACTTTGGTTGTCCTGGTCCTCCCCATGTTGTCAAGTCAGGTAGACGTCATAGGCATGTTAGATCCATGTTTGGATGTCCAGGACCACCACTGCATTCACATAGGTATGAGTCAACACAGCTAGTTCGGAGTCTGCATCATCACCACCTCGAGGCCAGCAACGCACGTTATAAGGATCTAGCTGATGCGCATCGACGCACCCGTGAGTTCCAAGTGGGAGAGTACGTCATGATCAGGGTTAGACCTGAACGGTTCCCTTCGGGGGCCGTGAAGAAACTCCAGGACCGCGGTGCAGGACCCTTCCGAGTTCTGAAGCGAATAGGGTCGAATGCGTATGAGATTGAGCTACCAGACGACTATGGGATCAGTTCGACGTTCAATGTCTCTGATCTGGTGGCATATCGGGATCCCGCGGTGATTCCCAGTGAGCTTTTTGGGCCTACCCCTCCTGTTGAGAGCATTACACCTTCTGAGCGTCCACCTCCTCTAGCCCCATTACAGACACGCGAGCATATAGATTGCATACTGGATGAGCAGGTGACCACGACCAGGAGCGGAGCCTACCAGCGCTTCCTAGTGCGCTGGAGAGGGCGCCCTGCGACAGACGACACCTGGATCACACGTGGAGAGCGGGAGCTGATCGACCCGGACCTGCTGGAGCGTTATTGGAGCGATCGTGACCCTTACTCGACGGGGTCGAGTTCTTCCCACCCGGGGAGAATTGGTGAGGACACACGCCGCATCACTCGACGGAGCACACGGAGCATGCCGGCATCCCTTTGGCTCGGCGATCATCTAGCAGATTAGCAGAGTTATCCCTATTTATTTTTTCATGCTTTAGGCCATGTTGGGCCTTGGATTAGTCCCTGCGTGGACACTGCTTTCTAGTTGTGGGCCCTTGTAGGCCAATTGGACATTTTTTTATGCTTTGTAGGCTTATTTAGAGAGCAAAGGGTTAGTGGGCCATCTTGTGCTCCACTCCTCCTTGGCACATGTGGGGATTTGCGCACCCACCCCTAGGGTTAGGGTTTTGGGCGCATCCCACCTCCTCCAAGTGGAGGAGGTAGCAGCCGCCTTCCTTTTTGGGCGCCCCCCCCCTTTCCCCTTTCCACTCTCCCCCCCTTGCCTCACTTGAGCGCACCCTCCTTGATTGGAGGGAGGGCTGGTCGCAACCCCCCTTGAATGGAGGGAGTTGGGGCCCACCCCTCCTCCCATTTGCGCCCCCACCCCCCATGTGGCTAGGTTGAAACCCTAGTTTCCCCCCCCCGGGTATATAACCCTTGTATTTTCCTCTTTTTCAAATTAATGAACAATCAAACAATTTCTTGAGGAGCCTTTTGCGCATCCACCTCTTGGAGAGGGCGACCCTCTCCTCCTCCACAGCTCCTGCGACGGGAGCAACCCCGGGGTGCGACGCCCCATCCCCTCGGTGCGACGCCGAGGTTCCCTCCCTCTTCTACGTCGTCTCCGGTTCAATTCGTGAGTTCCAGATTCAGCCCCGAGTTGCAGCGGCGACCCCGTCTGGTGCTGATCGAATCTGGGCCCCCTCCTTTTTCTGTGGATACGTCTACAAGTCAGCGACGCGTGGGCCTTGGTTTCGCCTCGATCCGAGGTCGGCACCACCCATGGCGGATTTCCTCGTGAGCTAGCGCAGGAGCCTCCATCTCTGCGCGCCCAGATCCTACCTCCTCCTTGCGAAAATCCCACAGGACGCACGACGCCGAGTTTGGAGCTGATTTTTTCAGGGTTGGTACCTCTCGTCGTCCTCTTTCCAACGCCGCCAACCTCGTCTCCTTCCGACGCCCGAGCTGTTCGTGGCGTCCGTTCCCGTGAGGTCGCGCGGATCTGTCCAGTCCACCCGGCGCCAGAAGACCCGGCGACTTCCCGAGTTCACGGCGTCCAACCTCGACCAGATCTGGTCGAGCCCTTTGGTCCGGACCTGCTGCTCTGCGTCCCCAGCGTCCTCCCTCAAGCGGAGCCTCGTTCGCCTTCCAGAACAGCGAGTTACCATTTTCCCCGCTCGACAGCGCGGTTCTGGAGGCAGCTTTCTTGTCCCCACTTGCAGGTGCGGCCACGGCTTCCACGATCGGATTCTGAGGGCGCCCTTTGGCCGAGGCTTCCTCCTGCGACCTAACTGCGCGTCGTCGCTGACGGCACCCCAATCGGACCCCGGAGCGGACCGTGAGAGCCCTTTTCGCCGAGTCGCGCGTTGCTGCGATTCTGCCGGTCGGCGTCCGGGCCTTCCTCGCGATCAACCACTCCACCGAGTGCCGCCCGTCAGCCCGTGTATCGGCCACCCCGAATGGAGTTGTTGTAGCCTGTTATCTCCCTGCGAGGAGTGGGCACCATTGCTGGCTTGTACTTTTCTTTCATTGTGTGTATCGGGGTTGTCGGTCTCGGCCGGGGTTCCTTCCCCACGCCTAGGCGTGGAGGTACGTGCGACGCTCCCCCTTCGGCATTCTGCTTTACTAGTATGTGATTATTGCATGCCGCGTGAGAGAGTAGGGATCCTAGCTAGCATTAAACACCGCGAGATCGTGAGCGAGAGTATTCCCATTCCGTGGCCCCAGTCGAGCACCGAGCTCGGACTGGACTCCTATAGTTGCGCGTCGGCTCCTTTGCCGCTTTGATCCACTCGCTTCCCTCATAGGGACGGCCGTGGACTTGGGTTTCTTGTTGAGAGACGCCTCTCCCCGGAGGAATAGTACGGAAGTCGTTCACTCGGCTTGCCTTGTCACGTTTGAGTGCTGGCCGCACTTGGTCTTCATAGTAGGTCCAGTCCCTTTTTAGTCCCGTTCCGCGTCATGATGCTACTTGACTTTATGTCGCATGATTTACTGTATTTCATTTACCTTTTTCTCTCTAGAGCTAAATGGTTAATTAGTTAAACATTATCTTCATGTTGATATGAAGATACCTACTGGGCAAGTGTGCTCATTACCCTACTTTTTCAATCTTTTCAGGAAATACTAGCGGGTCGGATTCAGACTATACAAGTGGCGGATCTGAGAGCGATGAAAGAACGAGTGAAGCCTTAGTTATTCTAAGTGTCATGAGTCCATTATGCAAATTTTCTCTTTATTGAGTCTAGTGAGTCATTCGAGTCAAAGTTATGTAAACCTTGATTATTATCATCAATAAAAGTTAGATTTTTTTCAACCATTGTTCATTCCTCCTTGTGTGGATGTTATTGCGCTCTGAATCATATTACTAGCTTGAGGCGTATTACCGAATGCTCGCGTTTTCCCTGAGTTGCTTCCGTTGTACACACATGGCTCAGGGCGTGACACGTGCAGTTAGTCAGTGTGTGCACTCATGGTCGGGGACTTCGGACGGGTGCTGACGAGCATGACCCCGACTAGACCATTGTTTCTTGGTTACTAGTATGGTGTCTCAGTTTCTACCTGAGGCGACAGGGAGACACCTGAGGCGCTAACTCAGACGTCAGTGGATGCATCCGGCCTTGCTTCTAGTGGGCAGTACTCTTGTCACACGAGATGGGTTTTCCCGTGTTTCTTGATGGTTTCTGAGTGTCCTTCCGACACCGAGGTCTAGGGTTTCTGGTAGCGTTATAGAGGGTTTTCTCTAGAGGGCACCAGGTTCACCATAGCGAGGTCGTGACCGTGTTCCCAGACCACGTGATCTAGGGCTTGGCCTTAGTCAGCGAGGACGGGCCTCCATGATAGTGTTGTCATGGTGTTTCTCTTGGTATCATAGCCAGGGTTTTCCCATTACTCCGGTGGTCCCCCGACTGTGAGATCGGGGTATGTTTCCCTGTACAGTAGGAGTAGCTTAGAGCTGAGGTTTGACAGGCCCCATGCTTTTTGTTCCTGCTATTGTTGCTGCTTTCCGTTACCGCTGTTGTTTACGGTTGGGGTTCTGCGGGACCCCTATTGAGCCAGTGAGATGAGACTCACCCCTGCTTTTCAGGTGTGGTGGTTCCTCAAGGTTAGAGGTGCAGCGCGGAGGTTCGTAGTTGCCAGCTCGCCGGGCCGAGTATTCACTCAGCATTAGAGTACGTTCTTTTCCTTGTAGACTAGACGTTTTGGACCGGACTCCGTAGTTAGTTTATTTAATTGTTATATTATTATTGTTCCTGCTTTATTTCTTATTTCCATATACCTCTACACACACATCCTTTAGCCCTTTCGAGTCCTTCGGCTCGTAGGCGGTGGACCAGGATTCGAATGGTATTGGGTCCTTCCTGATATCCGGATCTTGGATCATTACAACCAAGCCCATATCCAAGAAGAAATGTTCTGGAGGCAAAAATCTAGGATCAAGTGGCTTAAGGAAGGTAATAAAATACCAAATTTATCCATGCTTATGCTTTATCTCATCGGAGGCGTACGTGCCACTATCTTGGAGCTGTGAGGCGATGATGGTACCATCATCAACCAGGAGGACACTATGGCTGATATGATGGTGTCTTATTTCTCAATGGCTTTCACTTCTTCTCCACATCATATCCATCCAGATGTATTGGCTTCCATCCTGCCAGTTATGGATGAGCACCATAATGCCATGCTTCGTGCAGTGCCTTTGTTGTGTTGTGCCCCTGTGTGGTTTTGATGATGACTGACACACCATGAGTCACACTGAGGTGTGCTAGATGACTGATTGACTGCTTGAATATCTGATTGTTTGCTTGAATAACTAATTCATGAATATGGCTAGATTGGGGCAACATAGTGGCTAATTGTTTGCTGTTTGCTCATGCATTTCAAGTCTGTACATTGGGTTCACATCTCCAAGTTTGTACAGCCGTTTGCTTTGGATTTAAAGTCTATACTTTGGCTAAGTGTATACACTGTTAGTCTCATTTAGAGTCATATTTGATGATCAGTCATGCTTCATGTTAAACTGATGCATAAAGCATTCATTGCTGAGGTTTTAATGATTTATCTGGTTTTGATGATTGGTGTTTGATGTTAATCACTGTGAGTCATCCTGCTGAAATGTTCATTCAGGCCTTCATATGCTCAGTCAGTTTATCTACTGACATTGTGCTTTGATGATAGCTTCATGATTGTGATTTGTATATCATCTGGAGAATGCACGTGTATGACTGATATATTGTGTGTGTTAGACTTCTGGTATGTGCATGGTCTATACATCGCCTTCAATCTTCAAGTCTGTACATCCACAGTTAGACTTGAAGTCTGCACTCTAGTCTTCACTGTCAAGTCTGCACATTGGTGTTCGATTTCAATGTCCGTACATTGGGCTTTTACATGAAGTCTACACATTGTTGTTTGTAGTGAAAGTCCATACTTTGGACTGTTCATCAAAGTCTGTACATCATACTTCTATAGTATGTCTGTACAGTGAGTGATTCATTGGTGAAGTCTGTACACTTAACTGAACTTCAAGTCTAGACATTGCACGGTTCCCTTCATCTTCGTGTTGTTTTCAGTATGTGTCAATTTCATCTTCGTGTCGTTTTTACCTCGTGTCGTGTTACCCCGTGTCAATTACTGTTTCGACTTCGTGTCGTTATCAGTCCGTGTCTTTCTTATGTTGAAATCACACCTCGTGTTGATTTCTGTTTTCGACTTCGTGTCGTTTTATTTCTTGTCATTTTAACTTCGTGTCAAATCACTGCTCTGTCTTCGTGCTGTTTTCACTCCGTGTCAATTTCATTTGTCATCTTCGGGCTATTTTCAACCCGTGTCAATTACTGTATCGTCTTCGTGGTGTTCTCACTTCGTGTCAACTTCACTTCGTGTTGATTCTTTGTATTCTGTCTTAGTGATTGGTCTTTCGTTTTAGACTTCGTGTCTTTATCGCATTGACCACACTCCGTGTCGTCTCTCCTCTCATGACTTCGTGTCGTGTTATCTACACCTCGTGTCGTTGTCTCTTTGTGTCTTCACCTCGTGTTGTTTTCGTCTCTTCGTGTCGGGTTTGTTCTCATGCGTGCAGGACATCGCAGCACTTCGTGTTGCTTCCTGTTTCACTTCGTGTCATTTTTTGTTCTTCCTAGACCTCGTGTCTTTCTTGTATTGAAACCATACTTCGTGTTGGTTTCTGTTCTCGTCTTCGTGTCTGTTGTCAGCACGTGTTGTTCTCTTCGCTGTGTGTCATGTCATGTTGTTTTTATGTTCATGTCTTCGTGTTGTTTTTGTCTTCGTGTCTTCGTGTGTTTTCTTTCTACCTCGTGTCGTTCTCTTAGTAGTGCTCGTTGTGTCACCACTGTATCTCGTGTCGTCTTCAGTGCAGTGCACCTCTTGTTGTTTCTATACACCTCATGCAGCTCTATTGTTAATGGCCATACAGCGTATTAATAGTTTTAATGGCTTTACATCTCCTTGCAGGTCCAAGGAAGAAAAATTCCCAGTGACTGGCAGCACGTGATCCGAGGCTGGAATGAAGCCTGCTGAGAGACTGCCACGTGGTCCGAATTCTTAGGGCTGGAAATGTGGAGGTGACACGTCGTGGCTGATGCTGCTGCTGCTGCTATATATATGACTCTTCTTCCACAGAAGAAGTGTGATCGAATTGGCAAGAAGAGAAGCCAATACAGAGAGCCACGATCCAGAGAAGAAGAAAAAGAAAAGAAGAAGAGAAAGAGAGTGAGAAAGAGAAAGAAAGAGAGAGTGAGTAAGAGATCGAGATAGCAGAGTGTGAAGGGAAGAAGAGGAAGAAGAATAGAGAAGAAGAGAGAGCTAGAGTGATAGAAGCTTCAACAGAAGATCTGTTCCTGCTGAACCGTGGATCAAATCCAGGCCAGCCAGCTCCTGCGAGAGCCACATTTATTTTTTATCTTTTCAGCTTTCTGTTGCTGGTTTCGTTTGTCTTTTGATCTATTTACTTGATGTATTTCCGATCCTCTGTAGAGAGGTCGGGGTTCCTCCTGTGGGTTCAGGAGAAGGGAGACTTTGTGTCTTCGGTTTGCAAGTAGCTGGGTGCTACTTGTGGTTGGTACCCTCCGGTGTGGAGGAAGAGAGACTTCCGTCTCTGGTTGCCTTTGACAGCGTGTCATCGGTTGTTTCCCTCCGGGTTGGAGAAAGGGAGATTTATCTCCGGTTGTGCTTCCCTCTGGGGTTCAGAGGAAGAGAGACTTGGGTCTCTAGGTTCCCCTCCGGGTTGGAGGAAGGGAGGCTTGTTCCTCCGGCTCTGGGCTTGTGAGTAGCAAGTCCGGTGGTTCCCTCCGTGTGTAGAGGAAGAGAGACCGTGTGTCTCTGGTTTCCAAGTGGCTGGAGTCACTTGTGGGTTCCTCCTGTTTGTTCAGGAGAAGGGAGATTGCTATCTCCGGTTCTGGGCTTGTGGATTCAAGTCTAGGGGTTTCCCTCCGGGTCTGGAGGAAGAGAGACCGCGTGTCTCTGGTTTGCTAGTGACTAGTGTCACTAGTGGTTCCCTCCGGTTGGGAGGAAGAGGGGAGGTTGTTCCCCTGGTCAAGCTGTTTGGCAGCGTTTGTTGCAGACTGAGTCTGCTGTTTCTAGCGTGAGCTAGTGGAAACCACACTCGGTTTGAGTGTGGGGTGGATGTAGGTCTGGAGGACCGAACCACCTAAAAACCCCTTGTGCATTGTGTTTTGATTTGTTCATTTGTGCTTCCGCTAGATGAATGCATAGGGGCGCTCTAAGCGTTTGGCTTTTGGCTGAGCAGAAGTGTTGATTAGTTTTCTTAGAATATTTTAATCTGTCAAGAGAGCGAAATTCCAGTTGAGCTTCAGATTGTCGAATCTGTCTTGTTATTATTCTAGTTTTAATTGGGAGAAGTTTTTAACGGGTTATATTCATTCACCCCCCCCTTCTGAATACTGCACCGAACCTAACAATTGGTATCAGAGCAAGTTTACTGCTTCAAGATCCAACGATCTGCAGTGATCCCCGTGCTTCTCGGTGTTTATTCCGGTTTGCTGCTCCTTGATCTTTGTGTAATTGATCATTGCCTACAAATGGCTCTTCCACTGGTTTTCAATGGGTCTAACCTTGATTCATGGTTCAGTAGTTTGCGTAACTACGTCAATCTAGATAATCCCGATTTGTGGAAGTTAATTACTCATGGTCCTCATAGATTACCACGAAAAGAGTCCAAATGGACTGATCGTCATAGATCAATGCATAGAGAAAATCAGAAAGCTATAAAACTGATAAAAGCATCCATCAACAAGGCTTTACACTTTTGCCTTCATGATTGCAGGTCTGCTAGGGATATTCTGGACAAGATGAAACTAACTTGCAGAACAGAGAAGGAAAACTGCATGATGGCTGATGGGAGCGACCATAGCAGCAGCCACAGTGATGAAGAAGAGAACGAAGTTCAGGTAAATCCCTTTGCGGACTATACCTTAGATGATTGGGTAGATGCTTATTCCAAGCTGTTAAGATCTAGCAATAAATTGAGCAAGAAAAATAGATCTATGAAAAAATAGCTAGATATGTTTGAGAATTCTAAACTTATTGGTGAGGACAGTGATACTCTGAAAACTGAAAATCAAATATTTAGAAGACAGCTGACTGATCTTGATTCTATTACTTCAGATCTGGAATATCTGAGATCTGAAAATGCTAGACTCAAAAACCAAACTGAGGAATCTGGATCTAAATCAGTGAGCCTTGAAAATGAAAATAGATTGATTTCTGAAACCTTGGAGACTGTCATAATAGAAAATTCAGAACTTCAGAAAAGGCTTGAGAAACTTCAATCTGAAGATGAACAAGAAGTGTTTAGTGAATGTCAGACCACCTTAAGTGTTTTGAAATTTGATGATGAAATCCTGGAACACAATGGTAAAATGAGACAGGAGATCTGCGAGCTAAAACAGTTAAATACAGCTATGTCTGAGAGACTTATCACTCTTGAAAAGGGGAAGAGTGTTAGCCTGGATAGCTCTGATGAGCTAATGAAAGCTGAACAGGAAATTGAAAGTCTTAGGACTGTTAATCAAATGCTGAAAGAAGATGTTATTTGCTATAAAAAGAAAGCTGATGAATATGAAATCCATGTATCAAAGCTTGGATCAGAAGTTACAGAATTGAGGAAATCTCTTGAGAAATTTGTTAGTGGAAAAGAAAATCTTGATAAAATTCTTGGATCTAAAGTGAATCTCCGAAGAGAGGGTTTGGGCTACAAACCAATAGATAAAAAGAGCTTTGAAAGTAAGCTTCAAACTTCATTCGTGAGTAGCTCTAAGTCAGGCAGCACATCGAATGTGCCTATTTTTGAATTTAGTGCTAAGAAGAATCAAAATTCCACTGACAGCCCTAAGTCTGAGAAACAAGTTCAAAAACAGAAAAAGACTATTCATGTTCAGAACAAAGATTCAAGGAACTCTCATGATAAACCTGAGAATGCTGTGCCTAAATTGAACAAACACATTCATGCAAATAAAAAAAAATTTCATGCCATTACTGTCATAGGTTTGGTCACTTGATGCATGAATGTAAATTGATGGAACAGGATGATAGAATGCATGCCAGGAAGTACAATAACAAAAACAGTCCTGTTGAACAGAAAAGAAAAAGTCATTGTTATCATTGTGGAAAAACAGGTCATGTTAGTGAACAATGTTGGTTTGCCAAAGGTAAAGGCAAATATTCTTTAAATTCTAATCATGACAATTTGTATGAAAATCAGCATGTCTTTAAAAGGAACAAAAATGGGTCCAGGGGCCAACACATGGTGTGTTTCACCTGTAGCAAGTCAGGCCATAGGGCGGTTGACTGCTGGCTTAATGTTGGTAGAAGAAATTCCATCTTCTGCTATCACTGTGAGAAAGTTGGCCATACAGTCAAAGACTGCTGGTATTCTCAGAGAAAGAAGGTCAACTCTAAATTTGTTAAACAAAGTGTGTTTGGTAGAAACAAATCTGCTCAAACAAGAAAATCCCTCACATGTTTTGAGTGTGGTAAGCAAGGTCACAAGGTGACTGATTGCTGGTTTTCTGACCATCTGAAACAAAGTGGTGGTAAAAACAGAAACATTCATGCTCATGAATTTAGTACACCTGCTTACATGCATAGTAATAAATTCAGACCGAGTGGTTCATGTGATTATTGTGGTCGGTCTGGACATTCCATGCCTAGCTGCTATATGAAAAAGCATGATGTTATGATGGCTCAGAAGCTTTGGAAAACATCCCATCAAAATGCCACTAACCCTGCAGGACCCAAGGAAACTTGGGAACCAAAATGTGCCAAGTGAGAAACTTTTTGCAGGTGTGTCTTGGGAATGAGAAATAAAAGGGGCAAATAAACCAAGACACCCTAAAAGGGTAAACCCCACTCATGCACCTCTCAGGTAAGTCTCTTGACTTTTCAATGAGTTTGCTTAGATGGCATTAGGTATATAGATAGATTTGTTAATTAGTGGTTTAAACATGTATGTTTGCATTTCCATGCAATAGTTGTTGCTTCTGAATATGCTCATTCTGTGACTGCATACATCTAGAATTCATGACTCATGAATGATTTTCAAATGTTCTGAATGCACACCGTCAGGGGGAGCTGCACTGCATATCATGCACATTTGACCAGTCTAATACCCTTCAGGGTCTTCATGCCTTTCATGGGTAGTTAATACATCTAATTGCATCTCAGAGTGGCATCATTTAATCATGAAATTTTTCAAAAGAAAAGGGAGGGTTACAGTTTATGCACTCAGTGAGGGGGAGCATCTCTCATTATTCATTCATGTAAGTGCATGTGACCATCAGACCTCTCATCAAAGCTCATGTCTGATGACTAATACTCACCTTCCTGTTTGAACTGCAATCTTGATAAACTCCTTGGTGATTGTGAAATGCATTGTATTTCAGCCTCTTGCTTCAATTCTTGTCAGCCATTGTCACTCATACTATCAATTGGTATTCATTGGCATTTGTTGACGTGGCTGTACCTGAAAATTGCTCTTGCCTTCCTTGAAGTCCCAGAAAGATTTCTCTGCTCATATCTTGATCATAAATCCGAAAAACATTGTTTTTAAGGAAATTTCTATCATATAGGACTATGAATGTCTGAAGATTTCAGCCGTTGAAGTTTCATGTACTTCTTGTGTTTGTTTATGAATTCTTCTTGGAAATATATGAGTTAGTCTTAATAAATTTTAACCAATCCTTTCATGTTGTGTCTTTTAAACTCTTCTGAAATCTGAAATTCTGAAATCATGATTTTCCTTGACTGATTTGCATGAAAATATGTATTGTTTTTAAACATCAGGGAATATGGATTGTCAAATACCAAATCTTGTCAGAGCAATGTCCTTGGTCACTGAGAAACACATCTCATTCATCAAAGAAATGAATTGAGATATGTCATGAAGTGCCATAGTTAACTCTGTTTAAATATGTTGATTAAAAATCTGGCAGAGCAATGGCAGGCACACTGAGAAATACATGTCTCTCATCAAAGAAATGAGTTTCAGTGTGTCATGAGGTATAAATGCTATCTCTGTTCTTAAGAAGCATGATAGTTAGTCCTTCCAAGCGCTTAGGGATACTGGCGTCTAAACAACGTGTATCCTCCAGTTGTAAGGATGTACTTAACTTAATTGCTCTTGAATATTGCTGTTAAAAAAAAAAAATTTTGCCTATCTAGCAGATCATCTGAGATTGTTTGGAAAAGAATGTTCTTTCAATAGAAATTTTGACAGAAATAAATGGTTTCTTGTTTGTTTATCCTCAATACTATCGATTGCATTTCTTGAGGAAATCCTTGAAATTAAGCGAGGAAGAATGAAGAAGGTTAAAAAGGTTTCTCAATATGAAAACTTGGTTCACTTGTTATTAAGAAAATTGATTTCAGATATGAGTAGAAATAGCTCATGTTCAAACCTCGCATACATAAAATTCTGAACTGGTTTGTCAACATAGGTTCATTCATAGGTTTCTATGATGGAAAAGTCTGTAATCATTTGTTTAAATCAGATTTATGAAATTGATATTTCATTGAAAATCTTTCACATTCTTTCTGAATTCCTTTTTACTCTCTCACATTGGACTCCAGTCGGTCAGACTAAACTGACTACTTCATTTGCACTCAGTTCTATCAATTGGTTCCAACTGTTGACTTCCACTGATGTCTTGGACCTGCATAAGCATGGTGGATGCATAAGAGTTGTATGTCTAAGGGGGAGCTAGTCAAACTTATTGCATAACATGTCTTTCAGGTTTTGATTCATGCATAGGTCTCATATCCTACATGAATTCTCATTGACTGTGCACTCGTATAATTAATTGCAATACATTCATAACATCTTTTTAGTGACGATGGGGGAGACTTCATTCATGCATTTAGTTGAGATCCTAACTCTTTTCTGAATTGAGTTCTTCATACTTCAGTGCTCCTGTGTGATTGAAAATATGACATATCTACTGGGGGAGAAGCTCTTGAAAGGATACATTTGGAAGATAGTTGTCACACTCCAAAGGGAAGTATAACATTCAAGTCTATACTGAATTGTTTCCCTATTTCATATCTTTGATGAAGGCAAAGGGGGAGAAGAATCTAATCTGATTCAGTGTAACTCATAGTGTTGCCATCATCAAAAAGGGGGAGATTGTTGTGTTGTGCCCCTGTGTGGTTTTGATGATGACTGACACACCATGAGTCACACTGAGGTGTGCTAGATGACTGATTGACTGCTTGAATATCTGATTGTTTGCTTGAATAACTAATTCATGAATATGGCTAGATTGGGGCAACATAGTGGCTAATTGTTTGCTGTTTGCTCATGCATTTCAAGTCTGTACATTGGGTTCACATCTCCAAGTTTGTACAGCCGTTTGCTTTGGATTTAAAGTCTATACTTTGGCTAAGTGTATACACTGTTAGTCTCATTTAGAGTCATATTTGATGATCAGTCATGCTTCATGTTAAACTGATGCATAAAGCATTCATTGCTGAGGTTTTAATGATTTATCTGGTTTTGATGATTGGTGTTTGATGTTAATCACTGTGAGTCATCCTGCTGAAATGTTCATTCAGGCCTTCATATGCTCAGTCAGTTTATCTGCTGACATTGTGCTTTGATGATAGCTTCATGATTGTGATTTGTATATCATCTGGAGAATGCACGTGTATGACTGATATATTGTGTGTGTTAGACTTCTGGTATGTGCATGGTCTATACATCGCCTTCAATCTTCAAGTCTGTACATCCACAGTTAGACTTGAAGTCTGCACTCTAGTCTTCACTGTCAAGTCTGCACATTGGTGTTCGATTTCAATGTCCGTACATTGGGCTTTTACATGAAGTCTACACATTGTTGTTTGTAGTGAAAGTCCATACTTTGGACTGTTCATCAAAGTCTGTACATCATACTTCTATAGTATGTCTGTACAGTGAGTGATTCATTGGTGAAGTCTGTACACTTAACTGAACTTCAAGTCTAGACATTGCACGGTTCCCTTCATCTTCGTGTTGTTTTCAGTATGTGTCAATTTCATCTTCGTGTCGTTTTTACCTCGTGTCGTGTTACCCCGTGTCAATTACTGTTTCGACTTCGTGTCGTTATCAGTCCGTGTCTTTCTTATGTTGAAATCACACCTCGTGTTGATTTCTATTTTCGACTTCGTGTCGTTTTATTTCTTGTCATTTTGACTTCGTGTCAAATCACTGCTCTGTCTTCGTGCTGTTTTCACTCCGTGTCAATTTCAGTTGTCATCTTCGGGCTATTTTCAACCCGTGTCAATTACTGTATCGTCTTCGTGGTGTTCTCACTTCATGTCAACTTCACTTCGTGTTGATTCTTTGTATTCTGTCTTAGTGATTGGTCTTTCGTTTTAGACTTCGTGTCTTTATCGCATTGACCACACTCCGTGTCGTCTCTCCTCTCATGACTTCGTGTCGTGTTATCTACACCTCGTGTCGTTGTCTCTTTGTGTCTTCACCTCGTGTTGTTTTCGTCTCTTCGTGTCGGGTTTGTTCTCATGCGTGCAGGACATCGCAGCACTTCGTGTTGCTTCCTGTTTCACTTCGTGTCGTTTTTTGTTCTTCCTAGACCTCGTGTCTTTCTTGTATTGAAACCATACTTCGTGTTGGTTTCTGTTCTCGTCTTCGTGTCTGTTGTCAGCACGTGTTGTTCTCTTCGCTGTATGTCATGTCATGTTGTTTTTATGTTCATGTCTTCGTGTTGTTTTTGTCTTCGTGTCTTCGTGTGTTTTCTTTCTACCTCGTGTCGTTCTCTTAGTAGTGCTCGTTGTGTCACCACTGTATCTCGTGTCGTCTTCAGTGCAGTGCACCTCTTGTTGTTTCTATACACCTCATGCAGCTCTATTGTTAATGGCCATACAGCGTATTAATAGTTTTAATGGCTTTACATCTCCTTGCAGGTCCAAGGAAGAAAAATTCCCAGTGACTGGCAGCACGTGATCCGAGGCTGGAATGAAGCCTGCTGAGAGACTGCCACGTGGTCCGAATTCTTAGGGCTGGAAATGTGGAGGTGACACGTCGTGGCTGATGCTGCTGCTGCTGCTATATATATGACTCTTCTTCCACAGAAGAAGTGTGATCGAATTGGCAAGAAGAGAAGCCAATACAGAGAGCCACGATCCAGAGAAGAAGAAAAAGAAAAGAAGAAGAGAAAGAGAGTGAGAAAGAGAAAGAAAGAGAGAGTGAGTAAGAGATCGAGATAGCAGAGTGTGAAGGGAAGAAGAGGAAGAAGAATAGAGAAGAAGAGAGAGCTAGAGTGATAGAAGCTTCAACAGAAGATCTGTTCCTGCTGAACCGTGGATCAAATCCAGGCCAGCCAGCTCCTGCGAGAGCCACATTTATTTTTTATCTTTTCAGCTTTCTGTTGCTGGTTTCGTTTGTCTTTTGATCTATTTACTTGATGTATTTCCGATCCTCTGTAGAGAGGTCGGGGTTCCTCCTGTGGGTTCAGGAGAAGGGAGACTTTGTGTCTTCGGTTTGCAAGTAGCTGGGTGCTACTTGTGGTTGGTACCCTCCGGTGTGGAGGAAGAGAGACTTCCGTCTCTGGTTGCCTTTGACAGCGTGTCATCGGTTGTTTCCCTCCGGGTTGGAGAAAGGGAGATTTATCTCCGGTTGTGCTTCCCTCTGGGGTTCAGAGGAAGAGAGACTTGGGTCTCTAGGTTCCCCTCCGGGTTGGAGGAAGGGAGGCTTGTTCCTCCGGCTCTGGGCTTGTGAGTAGCAAGTCCGGTGGTTCCCTCCGTGTGTAGAGGAAGAGAGACCGTGTGTCTCTGGTTTCCAAGTGGCTGGAGTCACTTGTGGGTTCCTCCTGTTTGTTCAGGAGAAGGGAGATTGCTATCTCCGGTTCTGGGCTTGTGGATTCAAGTCTAGGGGTTTCCCTCCGGGTCTGGAGGAAGAGAGACCGCGTGTCTCTGGTTTGCTAGTGACTAGTGTCACTAGTGGTTCCCTCCGGTTGGGAGGAAGAGGGGAGGTTGTTCCCCTGGTCAAGCTGTTTGGCAGCGTTTGTTGCAGACTGAGTCTGCTGTTTCTAGCGTGAGCTAGTGGAAACCACACTCGGTTTGAGTGTGGGGTGGATGTAGGTCTGGAGGACCGAACCACCTAAAAACCCCTTGTGCATTGTGTTTTGATTTGTTCATTTGTGCTTCCGCTAGATGAATGCATAGGGGCGCTCTAAGCGTTTGGCTTTTGGCTGAGCAGAAGTGTTGATTAGTTTTCTTAGAATATTTTAATCTGTCAAGAGAGCGAAATTCCAGTTGAGCTTCAGATTGTCGAATCTGTCTTGTTATTATTCTAGTTTTAATTGGGAGAAGTTTTTAACGGGTTATATTCATTCACCCCCCCCCCCTTCTGAATACTGCACCGAACCTAACAATTGGTATCAGAGCAAGTTTACTGCTTCAAGATCCAACGATCTGCAGTGATCCCCGTGCTTCTCGGTGTTTATTCCGGTTTGCTGCTCCTTGATCTTTGTGTAATTGATCATTGCCTACAAATGGCTCTTCCACTGGTTTTCAATGGGTCTAACCTTGATTCATGGTTCAGTAGTTTGCGTAACTACGTCAATCTAGATAATCCCGATTTGTGGAAGTTAATTACTCATGGTCCTCATAGATTACCACGAAAAGAGTCCAAATGGACTGATCGTCATAGATCAATGCATAGAGAAAATCAGAAAGCTATAAAACTGATAAAAGCATCCATCAACAAGGCTTTACACTTTTGCCTTCATGATTGCAGGTCTGCTAGGGATATTCTGGACAAGATGAAACTAACTTGCAGAACAGAGAAGGAAAACTGCATGATGGCTGATGGGAGCGACCATAGCAGCAGCCACAGTGATGAAGAAGAGAACGAAGTTCAGGTAAATCCCTTTGCGGACTATACCTTAGATGATTGGGTAGATGCTTATTCCAAGCTGTTAAGATCTAGCAATAAATTGAGCAAGAAAAACAGATCTATGAAAAAATAGCTAGATATGTTTGAGAATTCTAAACTTATTGGTGAGGACAGTGATACTCTGAAAACTGAAAATCAAATATTTAGAAGACAGCTGACTGATCTTGATTCTATTACTTCAGATCTGGAATATCTGAGATCTGAAAATGCTAGACTCAAAAACCAAACTGAGGAATCTGGATCTAAATCAGTGAGCCTTGAAAATGAAAATAGATTGATTTCTGAAACCTTGGAGACTGTCATAATAGAAAATTCAGAACTTCAGAAAAGGCTTGAAAAACTTCAATCTGAAGATGAACAAGAAGTGTTTAGTGAATGTCAGACCACCTTAAGTGTTTTGAAATTTGATGATGAAATCCTGGAACACAATGGTAAAATGAGACAGGAGATCTGCGAGCTAAAACAGTTAAATACAGCTATGTCTGAGAGACTTATCACTCTTGAAAAGGGGAAGAGTGTTAGCCTGGATAGCTCTGATGAGCTAATGAAAGCTGAACAGGAAATTGAAAGTCTTAGGACTGTTAATCAAATGCTGAAAGAAGATGTTATTTGCTATAAAAAGAAAGCTGATGAATATGAAATCCATGTATCAAAGCTTGGATCAGAAGTTACAGAATTGAGGAAATCTCTTGAGAAATTTGTTAGTGGAAAAGAAAATCTTGATAAAATTCTTGGATCTAAAGTGAATCTCCGAAGAGAGGGTTTGGGCTACAAACCAATAGATAAAAAGAGCTTTGAAAGTAAGCTTCAAACTTCATTCGTGAGTAGCTCTAAGTCAGGCAGCACATCGAATGTGCCTATTTTTGAATTTAGTGCTAAGAAGAATCAAAATTCCACTGACAGCCCTAAGTCTGAGAAACAAGTTCAAAAACAGAAAAAGACTATTCATGTTCAGAACAAAGATTCAAGGAACTCTCATGATAAACCTGAGAATGCTGTGCCTAAATTGAACAAACACATTCATGCAAATAAAAAAAAATTTCATGCCATTACTGTCATAGGTTTGGTCACTTGATGCATGAATGTAAATTGATGGAACAGGATGATAGAATGCATGCCAGGAAGTACAATAACAAAAACAGTCCTGTTGAACAGAAAAGAAAAAGTCATTGTTATCATTGTGGAAAAACAGGTCATGTTAGTGAACAATGTTGGTTTGCCAAAGGTAAAGGCAAATATTCTTTAAATTCTAATCATGACAATTTGTATGAAAATTAGCATGTCTTTAAAAGGAACAAAAATGGGTCCAGGGGCCAACACATGGTGTGTTTCACCTGCAGCAAGTCAGGCCATAGGGCGGTTGACTGCTGGCTTAATGTTGGTAGAAGAAATTCCATCTTCTGCTATCACTGTGAGAAAGTTGGCCATACAGTCAAAGACTGCTGGTATTCTCAGAGAAAGAAGGTCAACTCTAAATTTGTTAAACAAAGTGTGTTTGGTAGAAACAAATCTGCTCAAACAAGAAAATCCCTCACATGTTTTGAGTGTGGTAAGCAAGGTCACAAGGTGACTGATTGCTGGTTTTCTGACCATCTGAAACAAAGTGGTGGTAAAAACAGAAACATTCATGCTCATGAATTTAGTACACCTGCTTACATGCATAGTAATAAATTCAGACCGAGTGGTTCATGTGATTATTGTGGTCGGTCTGGACATTCCATGCCTAGCTGCTATATGAAAAAGCATGATGTTATGATGGCTCAGAAGCTTTGGAAAACATCCCATCAAAATGCCACTAACCCTGCAGGACCCAAGGAAACTTGGGAACCAAAATGTGCCAAGTGAGAAACTTTTTGCAGGTGTGTCTTGGGAATGAGAAATAAAAGGGGCAAATAAACCAAGACACCCTAAAAGGGTAAACCCCACTCATGCACCTCTCAGGTAAGTCTCTTGACTTTTCAATGAGTTTGCTTAGATGGCATTAGGTATATAGATAGATTTGTTAATTAGTGGTTTAAACATGTATGTTTGCATTTCCATGCAATAGTTGTTGCTTCTGAATATGCTCATTCTGTGACTGCATACATCTAGAATTCATGACTCATGAATGATTTTCAAATGTTCTGAATGCACACCGTCAGGGGGAGCTGCACTGCATATCATGCACATTTGACCAGTCTAATACCCTTCAGGGTCTTCATGCCTTTCATGGGTAGTTAATACATCTAATTGCATCTCAGAGTGGCATCATTTAATCATGAAATTTTTCAAAAGAAAAGGGAGGGTTACAGTTTATGCACTCAGTGAGGGGGAGCATCTCTCATTATTCATTCATGTAAGTGCATGTGACCATCAGACCTCTCATCAAAGCTCATGTCTGATGACTAATACTCACCTTCCTGTTTGAACTGCAATCTTGATAAACTCCTTGGTGATTGTGAAATGCATTGTATTTCAGCCTCTTGCTTCAATTCTTGTCAGCCATTGTCACTCATACTATCAATTGGTATTCATTGGCATTTGTTGACGTGGCTGTACCTGAAAATTGCTCTTGCCTTCCTTGAAGTCCCAGAAAGATTTCTCTGCTCATATCTTGATCATAAATCCGAAAAACATTGTTTTTAAGGAAATTTCTATCATATAGGACTATGAATGTCTGAAGATTTCAGCCGGTTGAAGTTTCATGTACTTCTTGTGTTTGTTTATGAATTCTTCTTGGAAATATATGAGTTAGTCTTAATAAATTTTAACCAATCCTTTCATGTTGTGTCTTTTAAACTCTTCTGAAATCTGAAATTCTGAAATCATGATTTTCCTTGACTGATTTGCATGAAAATATGTATTGTTTTTAAACATCAGGGAATATGGATTGTCAAATACCAAATCTTGTCAGAGCAATGTCCTTGGTCACTGAGAAACACATCTCATTCATCAAAGAAATGAATTGAGATATGTCATGAAGTGCCATAGTTAACTCTGTTTAAATATGTTGATTAAAAATCTGGCAGAGCAATGGCAGGCACACTGAGAAATACATGTCTCTCATCAAAGAAATGAGTTTCAGTGTGTCATGAGGTATAAATGCTATCTCTGTTCTTAAGAAGCATGATAGTTAGTCCTTCCAAGCGCTTAGGGATACTGGCGTCTAAACAACGTGTATCCTCCAGTTGTAAGGATGTACTTAACTTAATTGCTCTTGAATATTGCTGTTAAAAAAAAAAATTGTTGCCTATCTAGCAGATCATCTGAGATTGTTTGGAAAAGAATGTTCTTTCAATAGAAATTTTGACAGAAATAAATGGTTTCTTGTTTGTTTATCCTCAATACTATCGATTGCATTTCTTGAGGAAATCCTTGAAATTAAGCGAGGAAGAATGAAGAAGGTTAAAAAGGTTTCTCAATATGAAAACTTGGTTCACTTGTTATTAAGAAAATTGATTTCAGATATGAGTAGAAATAGCTCATGTTCAAACCTCGCATACATAAAATTCTGAACTGGTTTGTCAACATAGGTTCATTCATAGGTTTCTATGATGGAAAAGTCTGTAATCATTTGTTTAAATCAGATTTATGAAATTGATATTTCATTGAAAATCTTTCACATTCTTTCTGAATTCCTTTTTACTCTCTCACATTGGACTCCAGTCGGTCAGACTAAACTGACTACTTCATTTGCACTCAGTTCTATCAATTGGTTCCAACTGTTGACTTCCACTGATGTCTTGGACCTGCATAAGCATGGTGGATGCATAAGAGTTGTATGTCTAAGGGGGAGCTAGTCAAACTTATTGCATAACATGTCTTTCAGGTTTTGATTCATGCATAGGTCTCATATCCTACATGAATTCTCATTGACTGTGCACTCGTATAATTAATTGCAATACATTCATAACATCTTTTTAGTGACGATGGGGGAGACTTCATTCATGCATTTAGTTGAGATCCTAACTCTTTTCTGAATTGAGTTCTTCATACTTCAGTGCTCCTGTGTGATTGAAAATATGACATATCTACTGGGGGAGAAGCTCTTGAAAGGATACATTTGGAAGATAGTTGTCACACTCCAAAGGGAAGTATAACATTCAAGTCTATACTGAATTGTTTCCCTATTTCATATATTTGATGAAGGCAAAGGGGGAGAAGAATCTAATCTGATTCAGTGTAACTCATAGTGTTGCCATCATCAAAAAGGGGGAGATTGTTGTGTTGTGCCCCTGTGTGGTTTTGATGATGACTGACACACCATGAGTCACACTGAGGTGTGCTAGATGACTGATTGACTGCTTGAATATCTGATTGTTTGCTTGAATAACTAATTCATGAATATGGCTAGATTGGGGCAACATAGTGGCTAATTGTTTGCTGTTTGCTCATGCATTTCAAGTCTGTACATTGGGTTCACATCTCCAAGTTTGTACAGCCGTTTGCTTTGGATTTAAAGTCTATACTTTGGCTAAGTGTATACACTGTTAGTCTCATTTAGAGTCATATTTGATGATCAGTCATGCTTCATGTTAAACTGATGCATAAAGCATTCATTGCTGAGGTTTTAATGATTTATCTGGTTTTGATGATTGGTGTTTGATGTTAATCACTGTGAGTCATCCTGCTGAAATGTTCATTCAGGCCTTCATATGCTCAGTCAGTTTATCTGCTGACATTGTGCTTTGATGATAGCTTCATGATTGTGATTTGTATATCATCTGGAGAATGCACGTGTATGACTGATATATTGTGTGTGTTAGACTTCTGGTATGTGCATGGTCTATACATCGCCTTCAATCTTCAAGTCTGTACATCCACAGTTAGACTTGAAGTCTGCACTCTAGTCTTCACTGTCAAGTCTGCACATTGGTGTTCGATTTCAATGTCCGTACATTGGGCTTTTACATGAAGTCTACACATTGTTGTTTGTAGTGAAAGTCCATACTTTGGACTGTTCATCAAAGTCTGTACATCATACTTCTATAGTATGTCTGTACAGTGAGTGATTCATTGGTGAAGTCTGTACACTTAACTGAACTTCAAGTCTAGACATTGCACGGTTCCCTTCATCTTCGTGTTGTTTTCAGTATGTGTCAATTTCATCTTCGTGTCATTTTTACCTCGTGTCGTGTTACCCCGTGTCAATTACTGTTTCGACTTCGTGTCGTTATCAGTCCGTGTCTTTCTTATGTTGAAATCACACCTCGTGTTGATTTCTATTTTCGACTTCGTGTCGTTTTATTTCTTGTCATTTTGACTTCGTGTCAAATCACTGCTCTGTCTTCGTGCTGTTTTCACTCCGTGTCAATTTCAGTTGTCATCTTCGGGCTATTTTCAACCCGTGTCAATTACTGTATCGTCTTCGTGGTGTTCTCACTTCGTGTCAACTTCACTTCGTGTTGATTCTTTGTATTCTGTCTTAGTGATTGGTCTTTCGTTTTAGACTTCGTGTCTTTATCGCATTGACCACACTCCGTGTCGTCTCTCCTCTCATGACTTCGTGTCGTGTTATCTACACCTCGTGTCGTTGTCTCTTTGTGTCTTCACCTCGTGTTGTTTTCGTCTCTTCGTGTCGGGTTTGTTCTCATGCGTGCAGGACATCGCAGCACTTCGTGTTGCTTCCTGTTTCACTTCGTGTCGTTTTTTGTTCTTCCTAGACCTCGTGTCTTTCTTGTATTGAAACCATACTTCGTGTTGGTTTCTGTTCTCGTCTTCGTGTCTGTTGTCAGCACGTGTTGTTCTCTTCGCTGTGTGTCATGTCATGTTGTTTTTATGTTCATGTCTTCGTGTTGTTTTTGTCTTCGTGTCTTCGTGTGTTTTCTTTCTACCTCGTGTCGTTCTCTTAGTAGTGCTCGTTGTGTCACCACTGTATCTCGTGTCGTCTTCAGTGCAGTGCACCTCTTGTTGTTTCTATACACCTCATGCAGCTCTATTGTTAATGGCCATACAACGTATTAATAGTTTTAATGGCTTTACATCTCCTTGCAGGTCCAAGGAAGAAAAATTCCCAGTGACTGGCAGCACGTGATCCGAGGCTGGAATGAAGCCTGCTGAGAGACTGCCACGTGGTCCGAATTCTTAGGGCTGGAAATGTGGAGGTGACACGTCGTGGCTGATGCTGCTGCTGCTGCTATATATATGACTCTTCTTCCACAGAAGAAGTGTGATCGAATTGGCAAGAAGAGAAGCCAATACAGAGAGCCACGATCCAGAGAAGAAGAAAAAGAAAAGAAGAAGAGAAAGAGAGTGAGAAAGAGAAAGAAAGAGAGAGTGAGTAAGAGATCGAGATAGCAGAGTGTGAAGGGAAGAAGAGGAAGAAGAATAGAGAAGAAGAGAGAGCTAGAGTGATAGAAGCTTCAACAGAAGATCTGTTCCTGCTGAACCGTGGATCAAATCCAGGCCAGCCAGCTCCTGCGAGAGCCACATTTATTTTTTATCTTTTCAGCTTTCTGTTGCTGGTTTCGTTTGTCTTTTGATCTATTTACTTGATGTATTTCCGATCCTCTGTAGAGAGGTCGGGGTTCCTCCTGTGGGTTCAGGAGAAGGGAGACTTTGTGTCTTCGGTTTGCAAGTAGCTGGGTGCTACTTGTGGTTGGTACCCTCCGGTGTGGAGGAAGAGAGACTTCCGTCTCTGGTTGCCTTTGACAGCGTGTCATCGGTTGTTTCCCTCCGGGTTGGAGAAAGGGAGATTTATCTCCGGTTGTGCTTCCCTCTGGGGTTCAGAGGAAGAGAGACTTGGGTCTCTAGGTTCCCCTCCGGGTTGGAGGATGGGAGGCTTGTTCCTCCGGCTCTGGGCTTGTGAGTAGCAAGTCCGGTGGTTCCCTCCGTGTGTAGAGGAAGAGAGACCGTGTGTCTCTAGTTTCCAAGTGGCTGGAGTCACTTGTGGGTTCCTCCTGTTTGTTCAGGAGAAGGGAGATTGCTATCTCCGGTTCTGGGCTTGTGGATTCAAGTCCAGGGGTTTCCCTCCGGGTCTGGAGGAAGAGAGACCGCGTGTCTCTGGTTTGCTAGTGACTAGTGTCACTAGTGGTTCCCTCCGGTTGGGAGGAAGAGGGGAGGTTGTTCCCCTGGTCAAGCTGTTTGGCAGCGTTTGTTGCAGACTGAGTCTGCTGTTTCTAGCGTGAGCTAGTGGAAACCACACTCGGTTTGAGTGTGGGGTGGATGTAGGTCTGGAGGACCGAACCACCTAAAAACCCTTTGTGCATTGTGTTTTGATTTGTTCATTTGTGCTTCCGCTAGATGAATGCATAGGGGCGCTCTAAGCGTTTGGCTTTTGGCTGAGCAGAAGTGTTGATTAGTTTTCTTAGAATATTTTAATCTGTCAAGAGAGCGAAATTCCAGTTGAGCTTCAGATTGTCGAATCTGTCTTGTTATTATTCTAGTTTTAATTGGGAGAAGTTTTTAACGGGTTATATTCATTCACCCCCCCCCCCTTCTGAATACTGCACCGAACCTAACAGCCTTCACTTGATGAGATTAAAGAAGTTGTCTTCGGTATGTCCCCCGATTGCGCACCTGGACCGGATGGGTTCACTGGCCACTTTTTTCAGGCTTGTTGGGAGTTCATTGATAAGGATTTTGTGGGAGTTGTCCAAGCTTTCTTCTGTGGACATTTACTACCCCGCGGCTTTACATCTTCTCTCATTTACTTAATCCCTAAGGTGGATCATTCGAAAACATGTGCTGACTTTCGTCCTATCAGCTTATGCAACTTCATCTACAAAGTCATTGCCCATGTCCTTAGCGAGCGGCTGGCCCGTGTCCTCCCTCTCTTGATATCGGAAGAACAAGGTGCATTCGTCAAGGGCCGATTCATCATTGAGAACATATCATTGGCCCGAGAGATGGTTCAGCATATTGGCAACAAGTGCAGGGGCAGAAATGTTATACTAAAGCTTGACATGGCTAAGGCATACGATCGCATGGAATGGGACTTCCTCTTTGCGGTTCTTCATAAGTTTGGGTCCGACCTATCCGTGATATCGCTCATCGAACCTCTTCTTACGAACTGCTAGTTTTCTATTCTCTTCAATAGGAGATCCCATGGTTTCTTCAAGTCAAGCAGGGGTCTTCAGCAAGGTGATCCTATTGCACTAGCCCTCTTCATTTTGGCGGAAGAAGCCCTCAGCCATGGCCTCGCCACTCTTTTTCATACCACCTGATGGTTTCAAACCTTAGGCGGTGCCCCCCTATATCTCATCTTTTATTTGCCAATGATACCTTAATCTTCTCCAATGGTTCCCTACGCCACCTGAGGGCTCTTATGAGGTTTCTTAAGATGTATAAGAGTGCTTCAGGCCAGCTCATTGATACCTCTAAGAGCTCCTTCGTTGTCGGCTACGATGCACCAGCCTCTCTTGACAGGTCTATCGGTGGAGCCACGAGATTTAGCAAGGCATCTCTCCCTCTCACTTATTTGGGCATTCCGTTATACGTCAAAAGCCGACATAATTCTCCTACATTCTTTCTAAAGCTGCGGCCAAGCTTCAGGCATGGAAATCTATGTTATTATCGTCGGGAGGTCGGCTTATCCTCATACAACATGTTCTCTCTGCCTTGCCCATTTATACCCTATCATCCACTGCAATTCCAAAGTCCATCTTTAAAGCATTCCATAGATTATTGGCCAACTTCTTCTGAGGGTCTTATGAGGGTTCCCCCAAAAAGCATTGGAAGTCATGGGACGTCATCTCCCGCCCTACTGAGTGCGGCGGCCTGGGGGTGCTTAACCTCTTCTCCTTGCAGATCGCTCTGAGGACTAAATTACTGTGGAAAGCAATCACTACCCACTCGCTTTGGGCCAACTTCTTCCGAGCCAAGCATCTACACTCGGAGCACTTTTCTGTAGCATCCTTTTGTCATTCTTACGTAGCTAATTGGGCTCTTTGGCGGCTGGCCGCCGGTATCATCCATGCTAACCACCGAGTGTTCATCTCTCAGTATGACTCCCGGGCACCATTTTGGTTGGATGTATGGGCTGGAAGTGCTCCTTTAAAGGATTTTCTGCCACCTCAGATTTAGACTGATCTGTCAGACAAACTCTGCTCTGTTTAGCAAGCCATATCCGACCAGTCGACTGGTTGCTTAGCGGCTGCCAACTCCTACTGCCCGTCGGGTCTCCTTTCGCAGGCTTTGGCTTTTACCAGCTGCCGTGATCTGTGGATCTGGACTCTCAAACTTGAAGGCACATTCTCCTCAAAGTTTTTTTGTAGCCTCCTCTCTCCGGTGGCCTCCCCTACATGGGCTTTGTCGTGGAACTAGCGCATCCCCATTAAGTGGTCGGTGCTCTCATGGCGTCTCATTCGCGGCTGCCTCCCAACTGATGGCATCATAATGGCTTGTGGCGTCCCTTTGTGCTCCATTTGCTCCTGTTGCTCTCCCAACTATGCTGAGGATTGCCTTCATTTATTCTTTCATGGAAAAATTGCCCTGGATGTGTGGTCAGTGCTATCGGATTTTCTATGCTTTAACAACTCGGCCACCTCCTCCGTGGCCTCAAGCATCACTGAGTACTTGGCTGGCCTACACTTCAACACCCTTGCCGGCTTCTTCTCTACATATATCTTCATGGCCGTTTTATGGGAAATTTGGTACAACAGAAACTTAGCGTGGTTCAAGGGCCTGCCCATGAACTCACGCCGCATCCTATGCAGAGTTATGCAGGTCATCCGTCCTATCGCACCTCTTCTTCAGCCTAAAGGGAGAACCCTCCTACCGGTTCAGTGCCAGTTTCACGCCTCTTGGGGCATTCCCATTATGACGCCACAGTAGGCCCTTCCTAGACTTGTCCGATGGTTATCTCCTCCCCCGGGCAGGCTGAAGCTGAACGTCGATGGCCCCTTCAAGCGCAGCACCGGAGCGGCGGGGGGTGGTGGAGTCCTCCGCAATTCTAGTGGTAACATGGTCTTTGCCTATGCTATTGCTTATCCACACATCGCTTCTAGCCTTGACGTTGAAGCCCTTGCCCTCCGGGATGGGCTATCACTTTGCCTTGAGCGTGGGTTTCATTCCGTGGTAGTTGAGACCGACTCCCTTCTAGTGGCGCAGATTGTTAATGGCCGGTTCTCTCACCCGTGGCGGCTCCATTTTTGTCTTTTACGAGGTGGATGTCTTGCTATGGTCTATGCATGTATCCATCTCTCATGTGTATAGGGAAGCAAATCAAGTGGCGGACATGCTAGCCGGTCTTGGATGTTCTTTGTTCTCTCTTGCTTGCTGGACATCTTGGGTTGAGCTTCCCACTGCTGTGAAAGGCCCCTATCATCTCAATAAGTTAGGGTGCCCTTCTCTCAGGCCCTAACTATCTATTGTACTTCCTTCTTTTGCTCTACTATATTAAAATTTCCCTATTGGGCGGCTGGGGGCGGAGCGTACCTTCCCTTCCTCGAAGGGGTGAATGCTCTCCATCGCTTTACCTTGCGGGCATTGGCTGGATTAAAAGAAAATAGGTTTCATAAAAAAAAGGGTTAGGACGCAAGATGAAAGATCACAGATAGGCAACAGCAGGTCGACTCAATTAGGTTGTGGGTTGACTCAGCTTTGGAGTATGGCAGGTATGCAGGTTAGGCCAATTGACTCACTGATTCAGATGGTGTCGACACACACAGGAGGATGTGTCGACACAGGTGACTAACCAAAGCTTCACATGCAGCAAAACTATCAATAACCTGTCACACATAGATTCCACTAACTACCCCTCAACTCATGGACTCTAGAACATTGTATATGAAAACCCTTGGTACTTGGCAGAGTATCTTCTCACGCATAATGAGTGCTTTCAGATAGACTTTGCTTGTCCTTCCACATGCCACCATTTTTATATACTAGTAGGTCATTCATGCACTTAACAGCCTACGACTCATGAAACAAACCAGATATGCACAATGGACTCCCCTTGACAAAAACGTCTAGTGACCTCTCAGACTCACCTGACCAGAACTTGCACAGAATCAACAAGTAGGAGGTCTGCAAAGACCCAACTCTCTCCTCAGAGTAGAAAATCTTTCATTGTTTAGAGGTTTTGTGAAGATGTCATCAATTTGCCTCATAGTTTCAACAAAGTGCAGTTCAAAGTTTTTCTTGCTTACCTCATCCCTAAGGAAGTGATGCCTTATTTCAATGTGTTTAGTTTGGGAATGCTGAATGGGGTTCTTTGTTAAATTAATGGCACTAGTGTTATCACACATGATGGGTGTACATCCAAGATCTACACCGTAATCTTGAAGTTTGTGCTCTATTCATAGCACCTAGGTCCCACAACTCCTTACAGTAACGTATTCTGCCTCTACAGTGGAGAGTGCAACCGAGTGTTGCTTCTTAGAAGCCCAAGAAACAAAACACGCACCTAAAAAATGGCAGTAGTCACTAGTGCTTTTTCTATTAAGTTTACATCCAGCATAATCAGCATCAGTATAAGATATTAAATCAAAACAGCATGATGCAGGATACCACAACCCTAAATCATGTGTGCTAGCAACATATCTCAGAATTCTTTTTACTGTGTGATTCCTTAATTAGGATTAGCTTGGAATCTTGCACGTAAGCACACATTGAATTGAATGTTAGGCCTAGAGGCAGTGAGATATAAGAGAGACCCAATCATACCTTGGTATGTCTTGGGATCTACAAGTTTACTGTTCTCATCTGCATCTAGAGATGCATTTGTTCCCATGGGCGTGGAAATGTGTTTGGCATCCTTCATCCCAAATTTCTTCAGAATCTCCAATGTATACTTGGACTGGTTTATGAAGAATCCATCCCTTTGTGTGATCTACAGTTCAAGAAAGAATTAGAGTTCACTCATGAGGCTCATTTCACATTCCTCTGTCATTAGTTTAGCAGATTACTTACACATATTTGAATCAGTCAAACCAAACACTATATCATCTACATATATCTGCACTACAATGATGTGGCCATTCAAAACTTTTGTAAATAGGGTTTGGTCATCTTTACCTCTGCTGTAGCCCCTACTGGTCAGATATGTACTGAGTCTGTCATACCAGGCTCGAGGGGCCTATTTTAGTCCATAGAGTGCTTTATTTAGCTTATATACATGGTTAGACAAATCATCATGTTCAAAATCAAGAGGTTGTTCTACAAACACCTCCTCATTTATCAAGCCATTCAGAAAAGCACTTTTGACATCCATTTGTTGAAGTTTTATGCCTAATGAGCATGCGAATGCTAATAAAATTCTGATGGCTTCTATTCTTGCTACAGGAGCATATGATTCTTCAAAGTCAATTCTAATCTCCTGATTATATCCTTTAGCTACCAACCTGGCTTTATTTCTAGTTATTACCACATCTTCATTCAACTTGTTTTTAAATACCCTTCTAGTCCCAATGACAGGTTGGTCTATGGGTCTGGGAACCAGATTCCACACTTTGTTCCTTTCAAATTGGCTAACCTCCTCATGCATGCCACTAATCCAATGTTCATCCCGCATGACTTCTTCAATGTTTTTGGGTTCAATTTGGGATACTAATGCAATGAGGTCTTCGTTATGCACATCTTTATGAAAGGATCTGGTCTTAGGGGGGTCATGAAGGTTTCCTATTATGTTTTGGACAGGGTGGTCGTTTAAAGTCTGAATGTTGATAGAAGACTCACCGGGCATGGTTGCTTGAACTGAATTTTCAGTCGACCGACCTGTTTCTTGTTCTGCAGGTTGCGGTTGGCTGCCTTGCCCTGGTTCTTCCTTGGATTATAGAAATTTTCCATCATAATCCTCCATTTCCCTGTCATCAACACTTTTATCACATTCATCAGATATTTCAGCAAACACTACATGTGGAGTTTCTTCCACTACTTGATTTTTTACATTGAAAACCCCATATGCCCTAGATGTTTCAGAATACCCTAAAAATATTCCAATATCACTCTTAGCCTCAAATTTATCAAGATCAACTTTGTCATTGTTATGGATGTAGCATTTTGAACCAAAAGCTCTAAAGTAGGCTAAGTTGGATTTTTTACCTTTGAGTATTTCATAGGGGGTTTTCTTACTTTTTGGCATTCCCATGGCCCTGTTAATTATATAGCATGCTGTGTTTGCTGCTTCAACCCAGAATTTCCTTGGCAACTTACTCTCAATCAGCATTGTCCGGGCAATCTCCACAATTGTCCGGTTCTTCCTTTCCACAAAGCCATTCTGTTCTGGGGTCCTGGGAGGGGAGAATATGTGAATCAGTCCTTCCTGGTTACAGAATTCAGAAAATGAAGAGTTTTCGAACTCTCCTCCATGATCAGCTAAAATAGTAGAGATTCTGAATTTACTTTCTTTCTTTACTTTTCTGAAGAGCTTCTGAAATTTAAAGAAGGCATCATTTTTATTGGCTAAGAAGAAAATCCATGTAAAGCGACTGAAATCATCAACTAGCACATAACCATGTTTCTTTCCATTGATGCTGGCGGTTCTCGTTGGTCCAAACAAGTCCATGTGCAGAAATTCAAATGGCAAGGACGATAGTGGGTCACTTCTAGGTTTAAAGGTTTTTCGGGTTTGCTTTCCTAGGGAGCATGCTTCATAGACTTTAGAGTTCTTTTTAAAGGATAAATTAGGCAGACCCCTTACCATTTCATGCTTGGCCAGTTTGTGCAGAACACTATAACTAACATGCCCCAGCCTTCTATGCCACAACCATGCATCATTGGGCTGATTGACAGATAAGTAGAGGTTTTCTGAAAAAGAGCTATCAAGGTCCACCATGTAGACATTATTTAGCCTATGACCAACAAACTTCACAAAAACTGAGTTTTGTTCAAAGATCTTACATTCACTAGCATCGAACAATACCTTGTGGCCTTTGTCACATAGTTGGCTTATGCTGAGCAAATTGTGCTCAAGGCTCTCTACTAGCATGATGTTTTCAATGAAATTGAAAGAATTCTTACCAATTGTACATGTGCCAATGATTTTTCCTTTATCTTTACCTCCAAATCTTACTTGTCCTCCTTCCTCCTTGATCGGATGACTAAATTTCTTTTTATCTCCTGTCATGTGCCTCGAGCCGCCGCTGTCCAAGTACCATTGATTGTGATGGGCTACTAGGCATTCCTGCATAGAACAGATCAAGCAGAAGCTTTTGGAACCCAAGCAACCTTAGGTCCACAATCATTTTTGAAAACATGCATTAAGCTTTTTAGAATCCATACTTGCTTGAATGAATTGGTTTTCTAGCTAGACCAGCATTGGTTGTTTGTGTGTCCTAATTAGTTGCAAGTATAGCAGATAGGTTTCATAACACATGGATCAAATTGTGGTCATGTGTTCAAACGTCTGAGTTTGTTGAATTTGGTTTGGTGGGTATTTGTTGACAGTAAGAAAAAGGAAGATAAATACGAATTGTCATAATGAGATATTGATGTAATAATGATATTTAACGATGAAAATATAATAATTCAACGACATATTATCCGGGCTACCTCCCCATTGATCCTTGGCGTCAGAAACATCAATGATGCCTACGCAAGCCATGCTTTGACCCCGGGGTCACCCCCATTATGGTCAAAGTCTGACCTTGTACCAGGCCAATAACCCCCCCTGATTTTTAACCGTCTTAATCGGGATTTAACCAAAATTGTTTCATCTATCAAATATTAAACTTGCCATACTCCGGCATACATTTGTCCTGGTATTATATGTATACTTGGGATATCTTCAACTCGGAGTCCCGTCCGAATATGAAGTGGTCAATATGTGACCGATATGATTTTGAATACCATCTTGCACCCTAATATAGGGGATTTTAATGATTTCAACCCAACTTTCATTCATTCATGAAATTTGATCTCTAGGCCGTGGGGCCCCTTTCCTTGGTGATTAATCATAGGTTTTTCCCTCTCCGAAGAGATGTAATTAACGCCATGACCTTTATGGCATGGCGGGTTTCCAGTCACGACCTGATACCCACAATCGTCTGGTTAGTCAGACGAAGCGCACCTCAGGCCTCGGACCACTCCAGTCTCGAAGCCTGAACATATTGTCACTTAGGTGACTGGCACACCCTCGCACTTGATAAACTGATAAAGATAAAATGACACTAAACAATAAAAAGTGCGTCCACAAGTCTGGCACGTCCGGTGGGACCGAAACCTCCTTTCATCTTCTCGCCAGGATTAAGGGCCTGATGGCCTCTTCCTAAGATTCTGACTTCCTCAATTTGAAATTGTAGGAGGGAATCACATTCCAACGATCGTGATGGCGATTGTGTTTGGACCTCTCATCGTCTCAAGCCATGCTGAGCATGGCTACCTCACCATACCAACCCGGTTCGGTGACTTCCCCCCGGTGGTTGGGTTCCCCAACTTTCTCGGGGTCATGTTCGTGAACCTCCTAGAGATCCAGAAGACAGAGCTTGTCGCCGCTGCGGAGGTGACACCCAAAGAAGTAAAGGCGGTGGGCTGCTACGTCCACCACGTCGACAGAAGGAAGAAGCGCACAACGACTGCCAAGCGGGCAGCCAGGAAGAGCGTTGGTATGCTGCAAGGCCGGCTATCCACCTCGGGTAAATCCGTTATTATCGAAGGAGTCCGAGTATTTCTGAATGGCTGCCAGGCCACCATTGCACCCAACAGGGTGATACCAGCTGTGCCAGTGCACAACCAGTTCCAGGCACTGGCCCGGGATCGAGAGGACTGCACCGGGTCCAAGAAGAAGGGAGGGTCGGCCTCGAAGCCGACAAAGTTCAAACAAGTGTGGGTGCCCAAGCGGTGGGCCCTAGCCCCAATTCAACACGAGCCCGTCAGGGCTGACAGGTTCGAGAGAAAAGGAAAAGATGAAGAATAAAAGGTCAAGATGCGAACCTCGATGTTTCAAAGACAAGTCTTCCGAGCTTATGGCCGGAAGACAAATCTTTATTCAAATGATGGAAGATACGACGGGATGTCCGAACGAAGGTGCCACGCCTATAAACCACTGGCACAAGCGAGGGTGCCATCACCAATGGTCTACCCCACCAATGGGCGAGATGATATCACTCAGGCCATAAGAGGATACCTCTGTGGCCTCGAAAATACCCTTTTGGGGACACAGCGGCTCGTAGAAGCTGTGAATGATGTGGGAAGAAGTCGAGAGCAACAAATCAACTCGGAAGACATTGAAGATGCGAAATCGGGATGTTACGGGCCGCCCCTTCGTGAAGAAGCCGCACCGAGAATCTTGATGTTTGACTGGTTGACTTTCCCTAGATAGCCATCCAGGAAAGCAATTCAAAGAAACAAGAAGCTGAAGATTTTCACCTGCAATATGGCCGGAGTGGCCAGTCATTACGGGGCTCTCCTAGAAGACCATGAAGAAGTGGCCAGGCTCGCTGAAAGGCCGGGTCCTATCACTAGAAGAAGAAAGTCGCAGTTGAGGTAATACAAGCCCTCACCGATGAAACAAGCTTAGATGCGATCGCCATGGCGGCGAACATGATCACTACCGAGGATGAAGGAGATAGGCCAACACCTTCTCTAGATACTCCGTTAGAAGGGGGAGGCCAAGTTCCTAGCCCATCTACCCCTGACCCGACGATGATGATGCTGCTTCAAGCATACTGGAAGGAGATTGAAGCATTGAAGAGGCAAGTGAGCGAATTGACCATGCACACTTTTGCCTCGAAGCAGGTCGAAGCCCCTTCGGAAACATCCCGACGCGATGCTGATGAATTCGAAGGCTCACCCCAAATGACGACTTCACAGCCGGCACCCAACTACACTGGGGGCATGGCCCCAATGCAACATCCGGCTCCTCAACACCAAGGCACCGCCATGGTACCTCAGGCAATGGTGTTGACGACGTCACAAAGCCAGCCGGCTCATTTCTACCCAGAGGTGGTGGACTCGGGGATGGCGAACAAGCTGATGATTGAACAAATGATCGAGATGAAGCTGGCCGACCGAAGCACCGAGGAATATACCTCTTTTTGATGTGTACAAGGTGCCCTACCATGTCCATCATGCGGCCAAAAGATTGCCTCCCAGTGTCAATAAGCCACCAAAGTTTGACAAGTTCAATGGCCAAGGCTCGCCGAAAGAACACATAGCCTATTACATCAACGTGATGGGCGATTTGGCGACCGATGAATCATACCTGCTAAAGTTCTTTGGGTCCTCGCTCACAGGGCTCACCTTCAAATGGTACTCGAATCTATCGGCAGGGTCCATTAGTGACTGGTCGGATATGCAAAGAAAGTTCTGGGAGCGGTTCCATGTCACCGAGTGGGAGGTCATTGTGGCCGAACTCTATGCAACCAGGCAGAACAATGATGAAACTGCTCTGAAATATATCAAGAGATGGCGGAACCTTATCATGAGATGTAGGTATCCGCCACATAAAGAAGATGTAGTCCAAATCTGTAAATAAAATCTAAAACGGGAAGTCCTAGAAAGGATGATCGGCATGAAGATCAAGTCTTTCGACCGATTGAATAATATGGTGGTAGAAATCAAGGCCTTCCTCTCCAGATATTCTTCCACCCCAGCTGCCTCAAGCCAGAAGGCAAAGTCGACTGATAAGTGGCCCGCACCCAAAGAAGTCAACTCAGTCGGCTTTAAGGACTTCGAGCAGCAGAAGAACAAGGATAAAGGAGTCGCCAGCACTCCTACTGCCAAGCCGGCTGAACAATAAGAAGGTGCCTCCTTGCGATCCAGAATGAAGAGACTTTACTCTTTTCCAAAGGAGAAGACCCGGGTCCTCTTTGAATGGGCCACCAAATACAACAAGATCACTCTCCCGGAGCCGAAGAGACCCGACAATGCCAAGAGGAAAGATGATCCTCGATACTGCCCATATCATCAAATGCTTGGGCACACCATTAGAGATTGCTATGTGTTTAAAGACATCATTGAAGGCATGATCAAGAAGGGAGAGCTCCAAATGGGTGAACACAAGGTGGATCCACCATGCCCTCACGAGATGCCTGTGATGGGGGCCACGGCCAATATGATATCCTTATATCAACAATTGCCTAAGGAGGTGTCAGATGCTTGTACAAAGCACACCTACGAGGCATTCATCCAGGCCCCTACGAAGGACCATGAAAATTGGCAGATGGTGCCAAAGAAGGCAAGAAGAAAGCCGGCATCCCACCCTGCCCCAGGAGTTTGAATCCATGGTGTCACGCCTCAGTCAGCACCGCCGGTGGTAACACCAGTTTGGCACGAGACCACCCCTCGAATGGTCTTCCAAAGGCATACCGATAACAAGAAGAAGCATATCCCGTTGTGGATGCACAAGCAAGCCAGCCCGGCGGTTAGACGACTGCAGGCGATCATCGATGGGTTGGAGGAATATGAACAACCCGAGATCCAGCCGGTGCAGTTGAAAGAATATGTCCCTTGGAAGCATTTTGAATCTCTAAAGATGGCCGAAGAAGCTGAAGTCAAAGCAGAAGAACCAGGAATATGGGATGAACTTCCCCAAGAGTAGCCACCAGCTGTGAAGGAGAAGAAAAAGAAGAAGAAGTCAAAGAATAAAATAAAATGCAGCATTGTATCCTGTAATACTTTGTCAGCTTTGTTCAACATGGCCCAAAACTCCGAAGAGGAGGATGAGGAGATATGCTTTGAGCTGACCGAAGTGAACCAGGCTGAAGCTTCCACTTCCCAGCATGTCACTAGGTCTGGGAGGAGATGGGGATGCTTGCCCCCGGCCAATCACAATATCACATTCAGGGGTGAACAGTCGTATCAAATCCCTGAACTTGAACTGAAGGGTGCGAGAGTCCCGCCTCCACCGGGCCTCTATCCCAAAGATACAACAGGCGAAGTGGTCCCCTCGTTCGTCGAATTCCTGCTTGCCAAGAAGAACAAACAACCATACCAGCAGGCTGGGCCAAAGGCCAAGAGCACTCACACCTCAGCCTCAGATGCGCCATCCCTGGCAAACAAAGATGATGAGGGCGCTGCCCTTGCGACTAAGCCTGTGCAGACAAAGGAGCCAGTCAACCAAGCATGTCAGAATCTGACAACCCCCGAAGAGGAAGATAAATTATCTTCTCCACCGTCTCCTCTGGAACCGAAGCATGGCAACCATAGCAAAATCGAAGAAGCCAAGCTGGCAACAGAATAATGAGGCAACTAAAAAGAATCCTGGCAAGGTTTAGCGTCTGGGCGATACTCTCCCTAGATGAAGACACTTGGTAGGCAAGCATTGCAGCTTTGCAAACCCCAGCATACTATGAGAGCTACTTCGCCGAGATGCAGTCGGGGGCAGCTATCACCTTCACCGAAGAAGATATGCTATTACCTTCGGCCAGCCAAAATAGACCCTTGTATATGAGGGGGCAATTGAACGGCCAACCTATAAACAAGATCCTGATTGACCCAGGGGCAGCTGTGAACATACTCCCCTATCGGGTCTACCAGAAGTATTATTTCAATGTGCACCTGATCGAGGTCAGGGACATGAAGATAGTTGGGTTCAACCAGAAATTTGAAGTCCTAATGGGCATAGCGGAGTTCGAGCTCTCGCTGGGAGACTTCACCACCAAGGTGTAGTTCCACGTCATCAACTTCGATACTTCATACAAAACACTACTCAGCCGACCGTGGATGCATCAAAACTAGGTGGTCTCTTCGACCCTGCACCAGTGCATCAAGTACTCCCGGGATGGAAAAGAAGAAAGGATATTTGCCGACCTACATCCCTTTGAGGTGTTTGAATGCCATCTACTTGACACATCACTCTATATGGAGAAGTCGAAGCAGAACTCCCAGCTAGCTCAAAGCACAGGGAAGAAGATAGCAGAGGATGACGACTGGTTCCCTCCGCCTCCACCTAGCTATGTGGCTCCGCAGGAGGTATCACACATTTCTAAAGTTGAAGGGGTGGCTCGAGTAATCCCATCCGATATTCACCCCGAGCCGGAGATGCCGAAATTTGAAGACTTGCTGGGGTATGTGAAGGTCCCTCCAGGGATCACAAAGCCCCTCACAGATGTAGACTGTCAAACAGTTGAATTACTGAAGATTCTAGAGGTGCCCAATCCTGAGGCCAACCCACAATATTTTATACGGCTAATGAACAGACGGTGAAAGGGGATGATGATTGTAAATTTCCCGAAGAAGTTTATGACCCGGTCGGCCCGATTATGGGGCTTCCAGATGTACCCGACAAAGTGGTAAAAATGGCTAGGAGGCAGCAAGTTCCCTTCTTCTAAGCCACCAGCCGAAATCAAATGTTCAAAAAGTTGTGGTATCCACCCAACTTAGATAGATAACTCCTGAAGATTACCCAGCACCCTGGCTTGGGTTTCTCGATAGAGGAAGTCTATGAAGTAGACATGATATCTATCTTTGCCCCCACCGGCAAAGATCCTCCCGGAAATCCGGATAAGCTAAAAGCTATGGGCCGAGAGCAACACATGCCCCCAGATGGCGAAGCACAAGATGAAGAGATATATCTCTGGCATCCATCTCTGAGCAAGGATACGGGGCCAAGCACCTCGAATTCCCAAAAACCAACCCTAGCTAGCCATGATGGCGGGGTGCCGCTGCCCCCACCTCATACTGAAGCGGAAGGCGGTGGCCTAGGCCGTGTACCGGATTCCCCTCAACATGACCCTGTGTTGCTCTCACTGTTTGGTGGGATGTAGTAGGAGATCAGAAGGCTGGAGAAGAAGCTGGCCGAAATAAGCATATGTCAGTTTGATCCAACAAGGGGCGTCCTCCCTTGGCGATGCAGTCATCCAAATTCGAAGCATTCCCCTATGACCAGAGCAGAACTATATAGCCACAGGCAAAAAGATGATGAACCTATCCTGGATTACATCAAAATATGGAGGAGCCTCTGTGCAAAGTGCGAGCCTCCGTTAAGACACAAGGTCGCCACTCAGATTTACGAACAAAGTCTGAAGGAAGAAATTTAGCAGCGGATGATTGGCATCAACATCCAATCCCTCGATCAACTGAGCATGATAGCAGCCGATATTGAGGCCTTTCTAGCAAAATATTGCCCCGCTACCGCTCCGGCAAAACAAGAAGACAGATCTGAAAGTGTCAACCTTAGTGCTTTCAAACACTTGAGGAAGAAGACGAAGGAGGCAGCCAGTCCTTCAACCAGTCAGCCAGCAGAACGAATCACCTCATTACGATAGAAAATGAGGAAGCCTTATTCCTTCCCGAGAGACAAGACTCGGGGAATTTTTGAATGGGCTTGTCATTATGACAAAATCACTATGCCAGAGCCCAAAAGGCCAGAGGATACCAGAAGAAGTGATGATCCTTGATTTTGCTCGTATCATCAGGTGATGGGGCATCCCATCGAAAATTGTTATGTATTCAAAGATATCGCCCAAAGACTGATCAAAAAGGGCGAATTACAGATGGGGAAATATGAAGCGAACCTGCCGTGACCGCATGAAGTAGGCATTTATAAAAGGAGAGTCCATAGGGTCTCCCTCTCCATGGAGGCCGCCAGCTCGATCGATAAAAGATATTATGAAGCAAATATGGTCTCCCTCTCCACCCCTATGGGTGAGGGCCCCGTAGAGGCTATCTACGATGATTATCAAGAAGATTGTGAAGAAATCTTGTAGCTCTCTATGCTGGGAGATACCCCGAAACCCTACACAATGATACATGAAGGGTCGAAGGTCGATGCCCCCTGCAAATGCTAGGAATCTATTGTCACGGAGGCCATTACGACCTCCAATAATTTCCCGCAACGACAAGAGGCTGCGAAACTCCTTGTTGCCCCTAGGGGCGATTCACCTACTGGCCAATACTCTAGTTGCCCAGAAGCTATATTGCCGGCATCGACACCCATTCACAAACCAGGGGAAGAGGCTGGCAAAGCCCCACCGCTGAGCGAAATAAAGCATGGAAGCATCTATGATGTCTTCGAAGCTGAAGAAGATGATGAATGCTTCATCGATTTATAATTGGCTCTCCCAGAAATAGAAGATGGTGGCCAAGTTACTGTTGATGAGTTGGTCGAAGTAAACCTCGGCACAAAAGATGACCCCAGGCCAACCTTCCTCTGCGCCCTCCTTCTCCAAGAAGAATGAGAGCAATACATAAAGCTGCTCCAAGAGTTCCGAGATTGTTTTGCTTGGAACTATAAAGAAATGCCATGCCTCAGCCCGGCAATTGCTCAACATATATTGGCCATTGATCCCAAAGCCGAACCGGTGAAGCAACCACCACGACGAATGAGGCAAGCACTGATAAGCCAGGTCTGCAAAGAGGTCAACAAGCTCATAGGCGTCGATTTCGTAGTAGAAAACTAATACACCACATGGCTGGCCAACATTGTGCCAGTCAAGAAGAAGAACGGCCAGATCTGGATATGTGTGGACTTTCGGGACCTGAACAAGGCATGCCCAAAAGATTACTTCCTAGCGCCCATCACTGAAGTCATGATAGATGCCACTACTGGCCACGAAGCACTATCTTTCATGGATGGGTCACCTGGATACAACCAAATATGGATAGCTGAGCATGACAGAATTCACACAGCTTTTCGATCACCGAAGGGGATATTCCATTATAAAAGGATGCCTTTCGGCCTCAAAAATGCCGACGCCACTTATCAAAGCGCAATGACGAAGATATTCGATGAACTGCTATATGACAAAGTCGAATGCTACATCGATGATTTGGTCGTGAAGACTAGGAAGAAATAAGACCACCTGAGTGACCTTAGAATTATATTCGAAAGGCTCCGGCAACACGAGCTGAAGATGAACCCGTTGAAGTGGGCCTTTGGCATTTCAAGTGGGAAGTTTTTGGGCTTTATTGTCCGATATCGGGGAATTGAAATAGAACCCTCCAAGATAAAGGCCATTCAGGAGTTGCCGCCTCCGAAGAACCTAACATAACTATGGTCATTATAAGGCCGATTAGCCTACATCCACAGGTTCATCTCCAACTTGTCTGGGCGATGTCAACCATTCCATAAACTGATGATGAAAGATACGCCGTTCAGCTGGAATCAAGAATGCCAAACGACTTTTTATCAGCTGAAGGAATATTTGAAGACCCCGCCGGTATTGGGGCCACCTGTTAAGGGGCAGCCGTTGATTCTCGACATAGCTGCCACCGAATACTCCTTTGGGTCAATGCTGGCCCAGAATAATGACGAGGGGAAGGAGCAATCTCTTTATTACCTTAGTCGAAGATTGGTCGGGGCAGAAGAAAAATATACCCCGATCGAGAATGTTTGCCTTGCCTTAGTCTTCGCAATCAAGAAGATGAGGCATTACATGCTCTCGCATGAAATACAGTTGATATCAAGGGCTGATCCAGTTAAATATATGCTTTCCCAGCCAATACTGAAAGGATGGCTGGGTAAAGGGGCCGTCATTCGGGTGGAATTTGATATTACATATGTGCCACAAATGGCCATTAAAGGCCAGGCAATAGTAGATTTCTTTACGGCACACCCTGTGCCCGAAGATTCCCCCCTAATCACGGAGCTTCGGAAAGATGAAACACTAGAAGTGGACCAAGTCTGTCAAGCCATATCGCTGTTATACTTTTATGGGGCATCCAGAACTGAAACATCCCAATCAGGGCATACGAGGATAAGAGCCGGAGCAGGTATCGTCCTCAAATCCCTAGAAGGAGAAGTGTTGCATACATCATGCTTGATCAACAAGCCGTGCACAAACAATGAAGCAAAATATGAAGTCTTGATCATTGGCCTTCAGATTGCCCTCCATATGGAGATTCGAATGATGCAAGTGCTAGGCGATTTAATGCTAATTGTCAAGCAGATACAAGGGGAGTTCGATGTCTGAAAGCCCAGATTACTCCCTTATTGCGCCAAGGCAAAGAAGCTCATGGGGCAATTCTACTTCATTGAAATAGGCCATGTCTGTTGAAGATAAAATGCTCAGGCAAATGCACTGGAAAAATTAGCAAGCTCACAGGCAGCCCCACCAGGTGAATCTCTCAACATAACAGTCATAAATTTGCATCCCACCGGGCGTGCCAGACTTGTAGACGCACTTTTTATCATTCAGTATCGTTTTATCTTTATCGGTTTATCAAGTGCGAGGGCGTGCCAGCTACCTAAGTGACAATGTGTTCAGGCTTCGAGAGTGGAGTGGTCTGAAGCCTGGGGTGCGCTCCGTCTAACTAACCAGACGATTGTGGGTATCAGGTCGGGACTGAAAACCCGTCGCGCCATAAAGGTCACGGCGTTAATTGCATCCCCTCGGAGAAGGGAAAACCTCTGATTAATCGCCAAGAAAAGGGGCCCCACGGTCTAGAGATCAATTTTCATTAATGTATGAAAGTTGGGTTGAAATCATTAAAATCCCCTATATTAAAGTGCAAGATGGTATTCAAAATCATATCAGTCACATATTGACAATTTCATATTTGGACGGGAGTCCGGGTTGAAGATATCCCAAGTATACATATAATACCAGGACAAATGTATACCGGGGTACGGTAAGTTTAATATTTGAAAGATGAAACAATTTCGGTTAAATCCCGATTAAGACGGTTAAAAATCAGGGGGGGTTATTGGCCCAGTGCAAGGTCAGGCTTTGACCATAATGGGGGTGACCCTCAGGGTCAAAGCATGGTTTACGTAGGCATCATTGATATTTTCGACGCCAAGGGTCAATGGGGAGGTACCCCGGACAATATGCCACTGAATTATTATGTTTTTCATCGTTAAATATCACTATTATATCAATATCTCATTATGACAATTTGTATTTATCTTCCTTTTTTTCTTTTCTCCCTTTTTTTTAGCTTTTGGGAATTAGCGTCAGTACAGGTGGGCGCCAATTCTTTAGCCCGGAAGAATTGGCGTCTCTCCAAACGGACGCTAATTCTAATTTCTTCTGGTTTTTAAATGAATCTTAGATAAATGAATTGACACCTCTCCAGGAGGGCGCTGATTAATTTGTGTCTCTCTATGTGGACGTTGATTCTTGAAATTGGCGACGTCCGTAGTGGACGACAATTATTTATGTTTTCTAACAAGTTCTAAGACTGTCTGAAATGAGTGCGTCGGCGCACTCTACTGAGTGCGTTGACGCACCCAGCGATAGAATGCCCAACAGAGCCTTTTTCTCGGTTTATCTTCATTCTTCTTCTCTTTTTTGCTTTGGTTATCTTCCTTCTTTCACTTCTTTTGTGCATGATTTACGTGAAAAGGGATTGATATGTTTGAATATGCATATGGCATGCAAGGATTCAATTGTATTTTATGAGAGAAACCCCGGGTACATGGCGAAGCACCTGACTCACGCATAATGAAGGCTCCTGTTCGGACATAATCCGGACTTTCACCATTCACCATTTAATATACCCGAAGGGTCAAAGGCATGCAAGCGGTCAAGATAGAAATGAGGGTGAAACTTGTATTTGGGTTTGTGGATCATTACATATGTGGAGAGACAATCACCATGCATATAGGAATGCCAAATGCCCACGTGCAAATGCAAGACTTTCTACTTCTAAAAACTTTGATTATTTTAGCAGTTTTTGGAGTCAAGTTAATTATTTGTTTTGTTTTGTGCTTGTTATGCATTGACTCATGTTGACCCTTCTTGTTTAGTGATTTCGCTCATGACATTCTTGAGTTCTGTCCAATTGTCATTGTTCCTTGTATCATTATTTTTCAAGTTCTCTGACGAAAATTCGACAGCATCTCCCCTAGATCGAGAGTGTCGAGAGTGTAAAATAGGTACTCGCCCACAGAGAAAACTCCGAGACGACCCCAAAATAAAAAAGGTGCACACGAAAGCGGCAACACCCAAGGATGCGGATGGAAGCAACAACATCCTATAATCCGAATTAGGTACGGACACCCCGAGGACTAGCCTACGAGGGGCTCCAATGACCCAAGGGACGCCACAATCCCGATCTCGAGACGTGGTTTTAAATTATCACCACATTGCGCGGCTATAAATATTCATCCTTTTCAAAGAGATCACCAGCGAACCACACTATGAGGAAGTGAGTCCCCGGGGATCTAGGGATGATCAAGACTACAGAAGCCAACGTTCGCGAAGAAGACGGTTGATTTGGGATCAAATCCCATGTTTCTCACCTGTTTGGCATCATGGCCATTGAATTGGTCCAAATCCCAAAGCGTGGTTTTGAGAGGAAAGGTGAGATCGTTTCAAAACGAAAAGAAAGGAAATAAAAACTTTGATATGCTACCGGCGGTTGGGAGCCTCGGAGTCATATCCATGAACTAGGATAAACCCCAGGCCGATGGACACCGTGCTAACGACCGAACTATCATATGAATAGCATAATGGAAATCAGAGAAAGAATATCGGGCTACTCAGAAAGAGGGAGGGAGAAAGAGAGAGTCTAAATAGACCAAAGTATCGTACGCCAAAAAAAAGGATTAGGGTGGCGAGCCCTTCATTTCATTCACCTCCGAATAACGGGTTTACATCTAGGCTATGCAAAGCCTCTCAAAATGCAAAGAGAAGAAAAGGAAAGGGGAAATACAAAAACCAACCCTTCTACAGATGGCTCTTGAACCCCCTCCCTCTCTCTCTCTCGCTCTGCTCTTATTTTCTTTTGCTTTGGGCGCTCTGCTCCCTCTTCTCTCCTTTCTGCAGGGACTTCGAAAGGCTGGGGCTTCAGGAAAGTCTGAAGAGGGCCAACCGACTTTCTGGCTTCGCAGGGGGGCTTCTTATAGGGATGCAGCAGGTGCATGGTAGCAGCAAATGACAACGCAGCAGTAGGAGATGACAGTAGTGAAACAAAAAAAAGAAATAATAAGAAATATACAGAGGTTTTCCCTCCAAACATGGGAGAGGGCGCAAGCATGGCGGCCTCGCCGGTGTCATCCACACCGCCAGCCACGCAGAGGAGCGGCCGCTCGAAGGCATGGCGAGCATTCAATGCTCGCCGTGCTACAATGCAGAAATCGCAAAATTGGCGTCTAAAGGGAAGTTCGCGCATTCTTCGATCACAAAATTGGCGTCTAGGATGGTCGTTGATAATTCTTGGACCCAAGTAAAATTCACGTCCATGAGATCGACGCTAATTCAAAATGGCATCTACTTCAACGGGCGCCAATTCATTGGATTAAAATCCAATAATTATAAGGAAAAATTCAATAACACCAGGAATTGGCGTCACTATGTGAAGGCACCCATTAAAGAATTGGCGTCCATGAAAGGGGACGCCCATTCACATGAGTCAACCCAAAGGGGGCTGAGTCGACCTACGAAATTGGCGTCACTTCACGAGTCGCCAATTAAATAATTGGCGTCTACGTGAAGGGACACTATTTTTTTTTTACTGTCAACAAGTTACCCAGGTGAAGGGCCATGGATAAGGGCTAAGAGGCTGAATAATGATAGATATTCCCTTGAGGGTGCAAGGAGGTTGCTTATGCCTTCCTCAATTTTCAAGGTCTAGGAATCTTAAAGGATGATGAAGATGAAATGGGGTGGACCTTGTTGGTATATCATTCACTAGCAAGGATTCTCATCCTCAGTTTCATCTGTCATGAGGAGTTGCTTCATCAATCTCCTTAAATAAGTGGGCAATCGATCTGACTACTACAAGTTCCCCAAGGAAAATAGGGGAGGTAGGATAGTCTAGGTAACACTAGAAGATTGACGGTGCCTCATTGTAGAGGAGGGTTGCATTTGGGAAGGCATCTAATAGGGTGGCCTTCATGAATGTCCTTAGAGAGAGCTACTTCCTATGTGTTAGGATTGACTCAAGGCTCAGCTTGAGTGATCTGCCTTTTCTTATGTTCAGGTGGTTCATGAATGAACAAAAGTGTCTTTTGTATGAGTGAAGTTTAGCTCATTTTGTATGAAATGTTCCTCATTATGAGAATTAATTTTATGCTTAGTGGTTTGTATCTTTGCTAGTGTGTGTTTCTTATGTAAGCTTTGAGTGGCTAGGCAAGCGAGAATGTCGGAATATGGACCGTAGGTTAGCTGAGTCTAAAATTGCACTAAGGGTGAGAGTTGAGTCTTAGACTGTCACTTTGTCATGCCTACAATAAACGAGGCCAAGGTTACTGATCGACCAGGCCCAAGGTATCATATAGTGTATGCAATTAAGGCTAAGGCCAGTGATCGACCATGCCTAAAGTTGTGCAAGGGGTGCTAATGGGCTTGAGGCGGTTGACCAGCCATGCCCTGGAGTAACATCTTGAGGTTTAAGCATAGGCTGGGCACCAGCTGTGCAAAGTGAAGTTTGGGTCTAAGGATGTTGTTCAGTCATGCAATGAGATATATTCCAAGCAATGACCTAGCTGAGGCTAAACCAAAGGTTGTGAAAGATAGTGATCAAGTTAAGGATGAAAGTCGACCACACCAAAGGTCACTAAGTGAGGCACATTCATCACTTGATCGGGTTCGGGGTCACTCTTGCAGAGGTGACTTGGTAAAACTTGTGTACTACTAGGTTTGAGGTTACTTATGTAGAGGTGACCAAAGTAAGGCTATTGTACGCCTGAGGCTAAGGTCACTCATATAGAGGTGACTGAGCTAAGGCTATGGTGGGGCTAAAGCTAAGGTCACTCATGTAGAGGTGACCAAGGTGAGGTAGCTGTGTAGCTGAGTTTATGTTCGTATGCACAGGACTCAGGCTATGGCTAAGGAGCGACTAGGTTGAATGCCATGCAATCTGGCAAGAGGAGATTGGGCTATGGCCATCAGTCGGCTAGGCCAAAGAGCATAAACCACGGTGATTGGGCTATGGCCGAGGAGAGGCTAGGCCTAAGGTGCATCCAGTCCAGCGAGTGGACACTAAGCTATGGCCATCAGTCGTCTAGGCCAAAGGTCGTAAGCTATGGTGACCAAGCTATGGCTAAGGAACGGCTAGACTGAAGATGCATCAACATCAACGAGAGGAGACCTGGCTAAGCCTGTCAGTCGGTTAGGCCAAAGGTCATAAGCTGATCGAGGTGATTGGACTATGGTCGAGGAGTGACTAGGCAGAAGGTTCATCTAGTCTAATGAGTGGAGAGCGAGCTATGATCGTCAGTTAGCTAGGCCAAGGGTTGTAAGTTGTGGTGACCAGGCTATGGCCAAGAAATGGCTAGGCCGAAGGTGCATCCACTCTAGCGAGAGGAGATCGGGCTATAGTCATTAGTTGACTAGGCCAAAGGTTGTAAGCGGTAGTAACTAGGCTAAGGTCGAGGGTCGGCTGCACCGAAGGTCACGAAAGATGGTGATTAGCCTAAGACCGAGGGTCGAGCACTCTGAAGGTCACGAAGGATGGTGATTAAGATAAAGTTGAGAGTTGGTTGCACGAAAGGTCATAAAAGCATAATCACACATTTGGAAAAATTGATGTATTATATAATAAACTCAAATATTTGAGTACAGGGAACTAATGAATGATAAGTGTGGTGGGTTTCTACATTTTGTGCATGAGGGAGGATCATACCTCCAAGTATTTTGAAACGATGCACTCCTTGGCTGAGGGCCTTTTTATGACACCTTTGTCATTATGACACCTTTGAGATTTTTCTGTTGAGGCTCGATAACTTTTGGCTCAGATTCTCATGTTAGGTGCTTCCTCCGATCATTAGAGAGGCCAGGGCTGAGGAACCCTTGGTGGATCAACTACTAGATCTCTCGGTGGAGAGTGGTGCTGTAGTTACTCAAAATAATAATAATAATAATAATTCAATTGAGTTAAAAGAAATAATGAGATTATATTGAATTTTTCTTGAACTTAAATAGCTTAAATTTAAAGAGAACTAATCAAATTCCCTAGAAGTTATAATTTGGGCGAAGGAACAAACCTTAATGGACTAAATTGCTTATGAATAGCATTTGGACCTTTGGACAACCCCTATTAGGTTAGGTTGGGAGTAATGGGCCAAATAGAGAAAATGGGTAGCCCATCTTAAACACCCATTCTTCAGAGTAAATTAATACAATTTTAGAAGGATGGCCCAAAACGTAAAGCACCGAAATGTTGGTTGTACCCTATTGAAGGTGAGTTAGTGAAATAGTTTAACATGGGACATGAACATTGAGTTAGGTGTTAGATGAGTTTAATTTGTGGGGGAGAGGAATCTTACTGTTTTGGCTATATTTTCACTATAAATAGGCTCCTAATCACCCATTCTTCCTTACACGTTGGTAAGGATTCTAAGAAGAAAGGGGGCTGTGGGTGGTCATTTCATTCTTCTTCTTCTTCCTCTTCAATTCAATCAGGTAGGTTTTCTCTCCCAAACTAAAACCTTTAACTAGCAAGCTAGTTCATGTTCACGTCTCTGGGTTTCATACTAAGTTTTGCATAGTTTTCCCTATGTTAGTTAATAAGTACAACATGTTAAAAAAATTTATCCATGAAACCATGTATCTAAAAATCGTAAAGTGCATATTTTTGGAATCCCCGTAATTTTCTCTTAATTTTCATATTTTTAGATCCATGAAAAACTTCATATATTAAAAGTTATTATGTTCAATGAACAGTAATGATCTTGTTACATCATATGAACATACCCATCTTTAAAGATTTTTAACTTTTAAATCTGATAAAATAAAATTGAGATATTTCATGATTAAATACCTTGAAGTTTTCTCTTAATTATCATATAATATGTTTTGCTAAATTCCTCTTAAATGAAAAGTGGCACTGTTCATGGGTTAAAACTCCATGTGAACTTTAGATATTTTTATCTTTTAAATCAGATAAAATAAAATTGTGATATTTCATGATTAAAGACCTAGGATTTTTCTCTTAATTATCCTATAATTTATTTTGCTAAATTCCTCTTAAACAAAAAGTGGCACAATTTATTCAAATGAATAGTAACTTGGAAAAATGAATAGTAGAGGTGGCTCTTGATCTTGTAACAACCGTAGGATGCATATAACCTTTTAGAACTTTTCACCTAACCTTACTATACACCTATTTATCTTTATGCCTTATTCTTTTCCCTTGTTTTCTTTATTCTTTAAAAATCCTCAGCTCTACCATTAATCTATCAAATATATATATATATATATGATATGCGTGTCCATACCCGTGACGCCAATTCATGTGATTAATTAATAAACCAAATAATTGTGAAAATATAGAATTAGTGACTTCTTAAACGGACGTGAATTTAAAATTTAGCGCCATTGCAAACGGATGTCAATTTAACAATAATTTCATTTTAAACTAAAGAATAATAATAATAGATGGAATTAGCACCCTTTTACAGTGATGCGAATTAAAGAAATAACGCGTTTTTGAATAGACACTAATTTAAAATATAGATTTTTCTAAATTAATTTAATCCTAGAATTGGTGCACTTCCTGTTGGATTCGAATTCTAGAATTAGTGGCGACCTTAGTGGACGCCAATTCTTTCAGTTTCTCGCGTTTCGTGCTTTCATTAGATTGTTCCCTAGGCTTTGGTCTATACCTTGAACTCTTTCATACCCTGGATTCTTCTTAAAATGAATTAAGCATTTCGGGTTTCTGACAAAGTCGTGTAGCTAGCAAGATTATCAAGAAAGACCGGTGTCTAAGGAAAGAGGTCCACGAGCAAACACTTTAAGTGGATAAGTGATTATTTAATTAGGTCATTTCAAATGCAAGAGGTGCCTCCCACTGTCCCACCTCTTACCTGGCCATGATTTCATGGTGTTCTCGTAAAACACCGACTAAGGAAAAACTCGATCTAAAGATACCTTACACAAATTTTCGGAAGAGTTGATCATGCCTTGATCGACAACTCTTTTCCTCGTTACCTTAATGTCATTAAACATTATGCCCTCAATCATCCTTCAAATTCTCTTGTAAACTTCAATTACTCTTCATGTTCTTGGAAATATAAATGAAAATCTATACTTTAGTCATAAACTACCATTTGGAAGTGTAGGAGCTAAGTGCCATGCGGGATAAAGTGCTATATTATAGGAGCCACCTCTTTAGGTCAGAATGGCGCAAAGTGCTACATGATGGTCCCCACCTCTTGAGCCTGTAGGGGACACCTCTAGAGTCCTCCACGACTAAATGACTAGTTGTGCACTATACTACGCTTCTTAAGCTTTCTTTAAAATTTGTTGGCCATGTACCTTATGTGGATGTCTAAATAAATACTTGGGATCAATGATCCATAATAACCAATGCTTGGCATTAATGGGGCCCAGTCTAGTCCTGGGGGGAGCACCAAAAAGTACTTGTGCCCATGGGAGCTATATTGACTTGGTGTGGCATTGCACCGAGTACTTGCTTGCTAGATTTGTGTATGACATTCCACTCATTCGTGAAATACTTGACTTGCTTGATTTACATGAAATACTCGCCAATGCTTACGTGAAATGACCAATTCACTTATTATACATGCAACATAATCGTTCTTGAAATCTTACTCTTGTGAACTTGCTTACTTGTGATCATATATAACAACATTACTTTACTCTCTCTCATGCTCCTGTTTCATGTTTTAATCACAATTCTCGTCATAGCACCTTTACCCTATCTAAAAATGTTTAATTACTTAAAGCTGCCTGATATAAAGATATAAGTCCTACTGAGCCTGTGCTCACCCTACGTTTTCGGTTAATATTTCAGATAGTTTTGATGAGGAACCCCAAACAAACGGTGAAGGGCAAAAGTGAAGAGAGAGACCAAGTTAAATTCAATTCCCTAGATTTGATTATTGCTCTTGCCAGAATTAAGTGTATTTGGAAGATGTAATTATGTCTCTTGGCTTCACTTTGGTAGGGGATTTGGGTTAAATTAAACTACTTAGGTTAGTCTATAGTTAGTCTATTTTTGATTTGATAGCAAGAGTATTAACTCAGAAATAAGTAGGTGGGCTAACCTAATTTGAATATATTGTGATTTGGTAGTTAAAGGGTTAACCCACTAATATTTATAAGTAAAATATTGAGAGAGAGAGAGAGGGTGCATTTATTGTGCATTTATTGCTGGGTTAACCCTTCTAAATCCACCTCTGGAGGTGGATTTCGAAATCCAGGGTTACTCCGGGTTTAATACTCATCCTCCCGGTTTAGTCCAGGTTTAAGTATCAAAGTAATTTGGACTTCAAAAGTAGTTAAACCTAGGCTAAACTATGACTAACCCAGGATTAACTACATATCAAAGTGAGGCTTGAGGATTAGTGGTGTTGTAAAACCCTATTTGATGAAATAATAGTATCTTTTCTCCATTATGGTTGGTCCCCTTATGTGCATGCTCTTGATCAACTTGAATGTTTCGACTCGTTGCGCCTCGATATTCCGTGTCGGGACGTGACAGCCTTGGTGGTATTAGAGCCTAGGTCTTCTTAAACCCGAGGTTTTCCTTGATATAGATTCTAAGTGATGACCTATAACCCTAGATAATGTCTTGAAATTACCAGTAAGAGTGGGTAGAGCCACGTGTTAAGTTTTAAAGTATAATTAATCAAGGAAATAAACAAACTACTCAAGTCTTGTAGCTGTGATTGTAGCTTAACTTTTTCCAATGGCTGTCGAGAGAGCTTAATGGCGCGAGATGCAAAGGATAGTCCAAGGACTGACCCAAGCATTACAACAAGTGGCTCAAGGAGGAGCTAACCGAGGAGCCGGAGACTTACACCAAAATTTTAATAGTATGAACCCGCCTAAGTTCGCTGGGTCCGTAGACCCAGATGAAGCTGAACACTGGGTGAAAGAAATCGAGAGGATTTTTTGAGTCATGCAATGTGCCGATGTGGAGAAGGTCCTACTCGGTACCTTTCAATTAGAAAGGGATGCACGTACCTGGTGGGAGTCTGTCGAAGCAATTCTATCACACCACCAAGTGTTGTGGGAAGAGTTCGTGGAGCATTTCAACAACAAATACTTCTCTGATAGGATGCAAGAAAGGATGGCTGTCGAATTTGCCTCCTTGTAGTAAAGGAGTTTGACGGTGGTGAAATATGAAGCCTAGTTTGCGAGACTATCTCAGTATGCACCACACCTAGTGGGTACCGAAAAGATGAAGGAGAGGAGATTCTTAAACAACTTAAAGCTTCAGTATATCACTCAACTCGCCCTGATGGATATTCACGTATATGCCGATGCGGTAAGGAGAGCCCAACTCCTAGAGGATGCAACGGAAATGTCCAATCGCATTCGGGGAAGTGAGGCCAAGAAGGAGCAAGTTACTGGCTCTAGTAATTTCAAGCCCTCCTTCGGGAAGAAGAGGCCCAAGTTTGATGGGCGTAACTTTAATAAAGATGGGCGTAACTTTCACAAGGATAAAAGGCTGAGATTTTTTGATAAACAAATCATCCCAATTGTTACTCCATCAAAGGAACTATGCAAATACTGTGAGAAGCCCGGACATAAGCTGATGAGTGTTAGAGAAGACTTGGTGCCTATCTTCGCTATGGGAGTCGGGATCATAGAATCCCGAATTGTTCGCTTCTCAATGAGCAAGCTCCACCAGAGAAACCTCAAGCTATTATCAAGAAGCAAGGAAGACTCCAAGCTCTTATTAATGCGTAATTTATCGGAGATGGAGGCATTGTGGAAGGTATTATCAAGAAGCAAGGAAGACTCCAAGCTCTTATCAATGCGGAATTTATCGGAGATGGAGGCATTGTGGAAGGTACTATTCATGTTTGCTCAAAGCCCGCCTCTATTTTATTTGACACTAGAGCAACGCATTCATTCATATCTAAGAGTTTTGCTGATACTTTACCTATGAGGACTACTCCGTTAGAATCCAAACTTGTTATTACTACTCCTATTGGAGCAGGATCGAAGATTAAATATTGTTACTCTGCTAGCAAAGTTCTAGTCAGTTATCGTAACCTACCTCCTGACTTAGTATGCATGAAGATGGAAGGTTATGATATTATTTTGGGAGCTGACTGGTTATCTACGCACGGTGGCAGTGTTAGCTACAAGATGGGTACGGTGACCTTTAGTGGGTACCCCAACCTCATATTTTCTGTTGTCAGGCATTCTCGACACTTATCCCTTATTTTGGCCCTTAACGTCGAAAATTTTTTAAAGAAGGGTTGCGCAACTTTCTTAGTTTCTATTACTATGGCCGAGCGTAAGGAACCAAATCTAGAAGATATTCCAATTGTTCGAGATTATTTGATGTATTTCCTGACGAGTCGCCTGGTATTCCTCCGGAGAGAGAATTGGTCTTCTCTATTGATTTTATTCCGGGAGCTGCATCGGTATCTAAGGCTCCTTATCGGATGTCCCCTGCCGAAATGAAGGAGTTTAAAGAACAATTGATGGAGTTATTGGATAAAGGATTTATCCGACCAAGCACTTCTCCTTGGGGAGCTCCTATCCTGTTTGTCAAGAAGAATGATGGATCAATGAGATTATGTATTGTTTATCGGCAATTGAACCAGCTTACAATTAAAAACAAGTATCCATTGTCAAGAATTGATGAATTATTTGACCAAACTTCTGGAGCTCGATATTTTTCAAAAATTGACCTCAGATCTGGTTATCATCAATTGATGATCAAAGAAGAGGATATTCACAAAATAGCATTCAGGAGGAGGTATGGACACTATGAGTTCACTGTTATGCCCTTTGGCCTAACTAATGCACCTGCTGCATTTATGCAGTCGATGGACATCGTATTTAGGCCACACCTTGATCAATTTGTGGTGGTCTTTATTGATGACATTTTGATCTACTCAAAGTCCAAATTGGAACATGAAAAACATCTCAAGAAAGCCCTATAATTATTAAGAGATCACAAACTATATGCTAAGCTTACTAAGTATGCTTTCTGGCTAGAAGAAGTTTCTTTTCTAGGTCACATAATTTTCCAAAAAGGTATTGCGGTCGATCCTTCAAAGTTTGAGGCTGTGAAGAACTGGGACAAACCTACTAGCGTGATAGAAATTCGAAGCTTCTTGGGATTGGCTAGATATTATAGAAGATTTATTAAGGACTTATACAAGATTGCTGTATCTTTGACAAGATTGACAAGGAAGGAGATTCCTTATATATGGTCCGAAGACTGTGAGAAGAGATTTCCAACTCTAAAAGATTGTTTGACTATTGCCCCGATACTCACACTGCCTACTAAAGGATGAGGATTTCAAGTCTATACTGATGCCTCCGGAATTGGCTTGGGCTGTGTATTGATGCAACATGACAAGGTGATTGTGTATTCCTCAAGGCAATTGAAAAGGCATGAGGAGAATTATCTCGTGCATGACTTAGAGTTGGCTGCTGTAGTCTTCGCCTTGAAGATTTGGCGGCTTTATCTTTATGGTGAGACATTTATTGTGTCTTATGATCACAAAAGCCTCAAGTACCTATTCTCTCAAAAAGAACTCAATATGAGGCAAAGAAGGTGGTTGGAGTACTTAAAGGATTTCGATTTCTGTATACAGTACCATCCAGGAAAAGGTAATGCCGTAGCATATGCTCTTAGCAGGAAGTCGATAGCATTATTATCAAGCCTGATGATTAAAGAATGACACTTGCTAGAGCAAATGGCAAGTTTAGACCTTAATATGGAGGAGAAGGGAGAGAAAGTCTTCATTGAAAATCTTAGTTTTCAATCCAAGTTACTCTTAGAAATTAAAGAGCTACAAGGTGATGACCCATTGATTGTTGAAATTAAAGAGAAACTAGACCAACGATCGGACTTTCTTTTGGCTAATGATGGAAGGCTACTTTTTTGAGGAAGGACTTGTGTGCCTGATTGTCCCACCATCAAGAATAAAATCATGGAGGAGGCACATAGATCGAGGTACACTATTCATCCAGGTGCTATAAAAATATACCAAGATCTCAAAAGAACCTTTTGATGGCCTAACATGAAAAGAGAGGTAGCCGAGTTCGTGAGTCGATGTTTGGTCTGCCAACAAGTTAAAACCGAACATCTCAAACCGACTGGTAAGTTGAAACCTCTTGAAATACCGGAGTGAAAATGGGATAGTATTGGCATGGATTTTATTATTAGATTGCCAAAGACCCGAAGTGGATTTGATATTATGTGGGTGATTGTGGACCGACTAACTAAGTCCACTCACTTCTTGCCCATCAAGAGCAAATGGACTGTGGATGTTCTAGCTGCCCTATATATTAAGGAGGTTATAAGGCTGCACAATATTCCAACTTTTATTATTTCGGATAGAGATCCGAGATTCACCTCTCACTTTTGAAAAGATTTGCAATCATCTTTGGGTACTAGGCTGAATTTTAGCATGGATTTCCACCCTCAGACAGATGGACAAACCGAGAGGACAAATCAGATTATCGAAGATATGTTGAGAGCTTGTATGATAGATTTTGGTGAAAGTTGACATGAACACCTACCCTTGACTGAATTTGCATATAAAAATAGTTGTCAATCTAGCATTCAAATGACACCTTTCAAAACACTGTATGGCAGGAGTTGTAGATCACCTCTATGCTGGAGTGAGATTGGAGAGAAAGGGTTATTGGGTCCAGATATTATTCAAGATACCACTCAAAACATCCAGTTGATCAGGGAAAGGTTGAAGATTGCTCAATCATGGCAAAAGAGTTATGCCGACAACATGAGGAGAGATCTTGAATTCCAAGTGGGGGAGCATGTCTTTTTGAAGATATCATCCACACGAGGAATGAAAAGGTTCGGTATCAAAGGAAAATTGAGTCCTAGATTTAGTGGCCCTTTCGAGATTCTGGAAAGAATCGGGGAAGTGGCATATAAGTTAGCTTTGCCTCCACAATTGATTGGTGTTCATGATGTATTTCACGTATCCATATTGAGGAAATATGTATATGATCCCTCGCATGTGATTCAATTCGATGACTTGAAGCTACAAAAAAATTTATCTTATGAAGAAAGACCGATCAAGATATTGGATCGGAAGTTACACCAACTCTGAAATAAGGCTATATCGATGGTGAAAGTCCAATGGAGTAGATGAGGATTCGAAGAAGTTACTTGGGAATTAGAGGGTTCGATCATGAAAAGATATCCACATTTGATCTCAGGTTAGAAATTAGAACCCTCTATTTAAATTTTAATTTTTTACAAATTGCGTGATGTGAATTTGGAGGATCAAATACTTTAAGTGGGGGAGGATGTAGTGACTCAAAATAATAATAATAATAATAATAATATTTCAATTGAGTTAAAAGAAATACAAAGATTATATTGAATTTTTCTTGAAGTAAATAGCTTAAATTTCAATAGAACTAATAAAATACCCTAAAATTTACAATTTGGGCTAAGGAAAAAACCTTAATGGACTAAATTGTTTATGAATAGCATTTGGACCTTTGGACAACCCATATTGGGTTAGGTTGGGAGTAATGGGCCAAATAGAGAAAATGGGTAGCCCATCTTAAACACCCATTCTTTAGAGTAAATTAATACAATTCTAGAAGGATGGCCCAAAAAGTAAAGCACCAAAATGTTGATTGTACCCTATTGAAGGAGGGTTAGTGAAATAGTTTAACACGGGCCATGAACATTGAGTTAGGTGTTAGATGAGTTTAATTTGTGGGGGAGAGGAGTCTTACTATTTTGGCCAGATTTTCCTTATAAATAGGCCCCTAATCACCCATTCTGCCTTACACGTTGGGAAGGATTCTAAGGAGAAAGGGGGCTCTAGGTAGTCATTTCATTCTTCTTCTTCTTCCTCTTCCATTCAATCAGGTAGATTTTCTCTCCTAGACTAAAACCCTTAACTAGCAAGCTAGTTCATATTCACGTCTCTAGGTTTCGTACAGAGTTTTGCATGATTTTCCCTATGTTAGTTAATAAGCACAACATGTTAAAAAAAATTATCTATGAAACCATGTATCTAAAAATCGTAAAGTGCATATTTTTGGAATCCCCATAATTTTGTTGTGCCCCTTGTGCTTTGTTGATGATGTGGTGTTTTGATGATGGCAACATAATGAGTCACACTGACTTATCAAACTATTCTCCCCCTTTGACATAATCAAAAAGAAGGGAAATGGTTTGATAGTCAAATGCAGCACATAAATGCAGAGAATGAGTCATGGTTCTTTAAAATGAAGATCTCCCTTAGGACAATGAAACAGCTCTCCCCCTATCAACATGCATGATTGGCTACTCTCCCCTTAGATGTTAATAAACCATAACTCCCCCTGAAGCACAGGAATGGACTCTGGTTATCTAATAAATCAATCTGAAATCAGCCATTACAAAGAATCTGAATTATGGTGAAAATACCACAGAATCAGAACTTATTGCAGAACAAGATGGAAGATTCCAACAGTGTGGAGAGAAATACATCTCAGGAATCAATCTGAAATCCACCATCATAAGGATTCTGAGGTTCAGAAGGCTGCAAGTGAACAAGGTAATAATGGGAGTGGCACCTCACATTTGTATGGTCAGAAAAATGCAGATGGAATCAGTCAACTGATAAGAAAGGAGTTGATTGTACAGTTTTTGTTGATCATGCATGAATCTGATCATGAGGGATTTGAATGCAAGGTCACAAATGATATGAACATGATTTAGTATGACAAGGAATGCTCCCCCTGAATAGATGCCAATTGATATGCAAGTGATGCATGACATGGAGGCTCCCCCTCAATAAGTGGAATCTTATGAGATAGATGAGAGGAGACCACAGGGGCAAACAAGGAGAAGTTCAGGTCAATGAGCCAAGAACATCAATCTCATGAGCAGAAGACTTTCAGTTAACAGATTTTTCAAGGATGCTCCAAACAGAAGAATTTCAGCCAGATTTTTAAAGAGATATCAATCTCATAAATCTAAAACATAAGTTTTTCAAAGTCTTCCATTATAGGGGCTTATGAATGAGCTTTTTGAACAGCATGGTTTAAACATGATATATGCAGAGTTTATCAATAAAATTCTGTATTGATATCTAAAACTATGTTTTAATAAAAATGAACCAAGCCCTCATATTTATCTTGATTATCCTCCCTTTGTCTTACACAATCAAATTTATTGACTTCTTTCAGAATTACATGCATCAGTATTGAAATCAAGCAATTATGAAGTCATATGATTTTGTCTAGGGTTGTAGCAATTTGATTTTTACATCAATATTCAGATATTTCAATTCGTTCAACAATTTTTCATGCTACAAATTTTACGAGCACTCTAGTTCAGTGCACACCTTGTAACTAGAGGATATACCTTGATCAGAGGCCAATATCCCTAAGCACTTAGTGTGACTAACTGTCATACTTTATATGAACAGAGATAGCATATACACATCATGACACACTGCAAATCATTTCTTGATGAGTGAATTATATTTCTCAGTGTGCATGCCATTGCTCTGCCTGAATTTCAATGAATTCTTAATCAGAGTTAACTATGGTACCTCATGACACAGTCCTTTGGACATGTGTTTCTCAGTGACCAAGGTCATTGCTCTGACAGATATTACCCTTTAGACTTTTCAGAAAAATTCATTACTTCAAGTCAATAATAATTTCATGTACTTAATCAGTTGAAGTCATGTATTCAAGAGTGCAGATTTCAGAAGTTTTCACAAGACTCAACATGAAACAGATGGTTAAGGTTTATTAAACATGCTTCAGATATTTTTAAGAGATTTTAAAGTCAAACTCATGAATACATTTAAACTTAAACCACCTGAGTTGTTTCGGATATTCATAAAAACCTATAATAGCAGATTTCCTAGATCAAAAGTTTTTAGATTTATGATCGAGATAGCCCATTGAAATCTTCATGAAAGATTGATAGAAATCTGAAGCCAAATGATACAAATTGATAGGAGAGATCTTGAAGCTCAGTGTTTTCACAAATATGTTCAAGGTCTGTCAACAAAATCAATAAGGAAGGATATGCAATGAATTCTCACATGAGTATGCATTTGACAACCTATATGCAATGCATTGACTCCCCCTGACAACATGCATTTAGGCAATCTTTTTGGCATTTTCAATCTAAGGAAATGCAATGCAATTAACTACATGCATGCAAAGACTCAACACTGAATGCTATGCAAAGACATGTAATTAACTCCCCCTGAAAATATGCAATGTTTGCACTGAAAACTGAACATATGAAACCAAATGATATTGTGACTTGTGCACAATCAGACTGTCCTATCAGATTTTTCAACATGGGCAGCATGCATGGATCAATTTCAGCTTATCAGATTTTTCAGGATGTAATGGACAGATTTTCAATGAACTGTGCAATAGACAAATTTCAAGCCACATACATAAGCAGTTCAGATTATTCAGGATGCAATTTGTTTTCAGAATTTATGCATTTCAACAATTGTCAAACAACTACAAATGGCAGATATGCAGGAATACATCAAATCAGATATGCAATGAGTTTCAAAATAGGAAATGCAGAGAGATTACCTGAAAAGTGTGATAATGGGGTTTTTCATTCTTGAGTGCCTTGGATCATTACCCCTTTTATTCCAGTCCCAAGGCACACCTGCATAGCAAAGTTATTTTGCACAAATAGGTACCCAAGAAGTCTTGGGTCCTGACATGACATTATTACTTCTAGCAGGTTTTCTTAGCACATTTTTAACTTGATAGCAAGGAGCAGCAGTTTTCAGATCTGATTTATGCACATTCTTGTTAGCATGAATTCTATGTGCATATACATGAGATTTTCTGTTAACAGAATAAAAATTCTGTTTACCAAAACCAGTTTGATTTTGATATCCTACCAGCCAACAGGTTGCAGCCCTGTGACCTGGCTTTCTACAATGATGGCATGTAAATTTCACAACATGGAGTTTAGCAGAGTTATTTTGAACATGCCAACAATTTCCAACTCTGTGGCCTGGGTTCCCACATTTATAACATGAAAATTTTGCAAATTATTTTACAGGGAATTTAGCATGTTTGAGATTCACATTTCTACCCTGAATATGCCAACAGTCAATTACCCTGTGGCCATGCTTTCCACAGTGAGAGCATTTGAGAGAATTTCTTTTAAAGGAGCCTGACCAGCATTCAGAGGTCTTATGACCAATTTTGTTGCAGTTAAAACAGATGATGTGCTGGTTCATGGAAACAGGTTTGTTTTTATTAGGAACATATTGGTTTGCAGAGGATTTGATATGATATGGATAAAAGGTTTTCTTACCACTTGCAAACCAGCAATGAGCAATTGAGTGTCCTAATTTCTCACAATTTGAACATGTGACACTCCTCTTCTGAGGGACAGGGAAATTGACCTGCGAATTCCTACCATCCATTTTTCTAGCTTTCAGATCATCTGATTTCATCAATCTACATTCATGCATCAAATGGCCAGGTTTATGACAGTAATGACATATCATTTTCTTTTTGGATGCATATGAATGTGTGTGAGTACTGTGATCAATGTGCACTGATGAACCCTTTTCATTTATTTTCTGATTCACAGTCCTTTTCTGATTTTTATCATGTTTTCCTATTTTCTTAGCCTTGTACTAAGGTGGAGATGAGGTAGAAGGCTTTTCCTATTCAGAAGTTTTAATGAAAACAATTTTCAGCTTGGATCCATCAACCTTTTTCAACTTTTCAGTTTGTTTCTGATTCTTCTGAACATTTGGTTGTTTATTTTCTGAGGTGGTGGCTACATCTGATGCTTTGATAAAAGATGTTATTAGCTTATTTTTGAAAGCCTTTTTATTGACATTGTTGTAGCCTAACCCTTCCCTTTGAGTATTGACCTTAACTCCTAACAACCTGTCCAGATTTTCTTGTCCACTTACAAACTTTGACAGAGAGTTCTTTAAGTCTTGGATTTCATTTTCTAAAGAGGTGATTTGTAACTCATAACTGGCAATCTCTTGCTCACTGCAATTCATAGCTTCATTCAAAACTTTGTTAGCAGTTTTATATTTTTCAATTTCATTTTCCAGATTGCTCAATTTATCAGAATCTTCAACGCAAATACTTTTACCTCTTTCTAAAGCTAGAAGTCTCTCAGACATAGTGGAGTTCAGCATTTTCAATTTCTCATTTTCTTCCTTAAGTTTGTCATTCTGAACCAATTCATTTATTAGAAGCTGATCTTCTGAATTGACTTCATACTTTCTTCCATTTTTAAATTCCTTTAATTCTTTTTGCTGTTTCTCCAGATCTTTCTGTAATTCTATGTTTACAGATTTTATGGCATTCGATTTTTCAATCAGCAATTTGTTCTCCTGTTTAAGTTTCTCTGATTTTTCTTCATCTTCTTTGGAGAGTTTTCTGAGAGAGTCATCTTCAGATTTTAACTTGTTTAGTTCAGAGTAAACACATTCAAGTTCCTTCTTCAGTTTTGCATTCTGATTTTTATACATATGATTATCAGACAGACATGCATCATGAAATTGCTTCGTACTTGAACAGTTTTCACATGGAGAGCTAGAGCTATCTATCCCAGTACCCTTCATTGGTATGTTCATGTTGTAGTTCATCGAGTCTACACATTGGTCTCCACTTGAAGTCTATACATTGGCTAAGGGTCTTCAAGTCCATACACAGTCGTCTGATGCATATTGATTGAAGTCTGTACAACATGCCTTGTTGTTCACAGCTTTCTTGTTTGTGACTTCCCTAGTGTTTTGATGATGAGCATCACTATGTTAAATATTGTCATTTTGATTATGTCAAAGGGGGAGAATAGTTTGATGAGTCAGTGTGACTCATTATGTTGCCATCATCAAAAAGGGGGAGATTGTTATGCCCCTTGTGTTTTGTTGATGATGTGGTGTTTTAATGATAGCAACATGAATGAGTCACCACATTGTCTTGAATATGTCTGATCCTTTCTGTGGGAGATTGCATGAGTGTGCCATGTCTGAATTGTGAAGAATGCATGTGTATGCTTGAGTCATGCTGTGATATATTGGCTTGTGCTTGATTTCTGTTCTGTGCATTGCTTCTCTGCTGATATGTTCATGTTGTAGTTCATTGAGTCTATACATTGTCATGCACATTAGTCAGGCAGCTAGTGTGTACTTCGCTTAGTGTAAGCATGGCGAAGTCCAAAGTCTATACACTGCTACAGGCATCAAGTCTATACATCTGTCTCACTGTTCACATGCATCAAGTATGAACAGCGTCGCATGCTACGTCTTAATGGCTTCAATTCCGCAAGTCTGTACACTGGTCGAGCATTCAAGTCTGAACATTCACAAAGTCCATACATCGACATTATAGCTTGCATAGCTCAAGTCTGCACATTGGGTTTTCACGTGAAGTCTACACATTGGTCTCCACTTGAAGTCTATACATTGGCTAAGGGTCTTCAAGTCCATACACAGTTGTCTGATGCATATTGATTGAAGTCTGTACAACATGCCTTGTTATTCACAGCTTTCTTGTTTGTGACTTCCCTAGTGTTTTGAGATGAGCATCACTATATTAAATATTGTCATTTTAATCAGATATCTTGAGTAATGTTATGCATTTGAAATTTCCATGATTAACAGGAAAACTGCTATGAGGTAGTACCTTGTATGTCCGTACTGTTCCTTTCATACTTCGTGTTGTTTGTGTTTACTACACTTCGTGTTGTCCTTTTGTACGTCATGTTGTTCCAACTATGTTTGTTGATTGTCTTCGTGTTGTCTACTGAAGCAGCTCGATTTGTTCTGATGAACTTCGAGTCGTTTTCCTGTGAACCTCGTGTCGTTTCCTCAGTATTTAGTTGCTCATCTCGAGTCATCCTTTTTATTTTTGCTCTTGTGTTTTCGTGTCATTTACTGTAGTTACTCGAGTCGTTTTCCGGCTTTCACTATTTTATCACGTGTCGTTGTAGCCGTTCCTGTCTTCTGTCTTCGTGTCATTTTTCCCTAGACCCCGTGTCTTTCTTGCTTTGTGACCACACTTCGTGTCGGTCTCTGTTTTCGTCTTCGAGTTATTTTCAGCCCGTGTCATCCTCGTTTTCAGGTCGTTCTTCGTGTTGCTTCTGTGTTTGTGTCTTCGTGTTATCTTTTATTTTTATGTCGTAGTGTTATTTTTGTGTTTGAGTCTTCATGTTATTTCTGTGTTTGTGTCTTAATGTTGTTTTTATGTCTTCGTGTTGCTTCTTTCTATCTTCGTCCAGGTTTCCTCTGATCGCGTATTTTTCTATCGTTCACTCCTTGTTATTTCCTTCTCACCTCGTGCTGTTCTCATCTGACCTCCTGTCATTCTATCTTTATTTCGTGCTGTAGTCATATTGTGTATCTCGTGTCGTTCTCAGTATAGTGCATCTCGTATTGCAATCACATACCTCATGCATTTTTAGTTTTTGTGGCCCTGGGTTTTAATGGTTTTAATCTCTTTGCAGGAGAAGAAGAAAAACAAAGAGAAGAAGAAAAACAAAAAGAAGTAGGTGATCCGAGGAAGAATATTCCCCAGTGACTGGGCGGCACGTGATCTGAGGCTGGAAGGGCAGACAGGATTGTGACACGTGTGCTGAAGCTGGCTGAGAGACTGACACGTGGTCAAAAGTTCTGGGCGGGAAATGTGGAAGCCACACGCGCCCGGTGCTGCCCTCTTGCTGGCTGCTGCTTATAAAAGGAAGCCTTCATCCAACAGATAAAGATTGATCGATGTAGAAGCCTGAAGAGCAGAAAGCCCTTCGATCCAGAAAAAGAAAAGAAGAAGAAAAAGATAAGAAGAAGAAAGAGAGTGAGAGCAGAAGAAAGAAAAGAGAGAGAGATAGTGCTCGTGAGAAGTGAGAAGAAAGAGAGAAGAAAGAGAAGCAGAAAGAAGAGGAAGAAAAGAAGAGGAGGAGAGAGTCTATTGAAGTTCAGTTCAGTCAGTTCGTGGATCAAATCCAGAACGACTATGCTCATTGAGAGCTACATCTCTTGTGTTTCATTTCCAGCTCTTGTTGATGTGATTTTTATATTTCCTTATATTTTCTTTTGTTTCTTTGGTTAGCCTTGTTCTTCCGATTGCCCTGCTGGGGATCGGGTTCCTCCTGGTGGGTCAGGAGAAGGGAGATCTGATCTCCGGTTGCAAGTAGCTGGGAGCTACTTGTGGGTTCCTCCTGTGGATTCAGGAGAAGGGAGACTTGTCTCCGGTTCTGGGCTTGTGGCTTGCAAGTCCAGGGATCCCTCCGGTTGGAGGAAGAGAGGTCTTCGACCTCTGGTTTGCTGGTGACTGGAAGTCACTGGTTGGGTCCCTCCTGGTCTGGAGGAAGAGAGGTCTTCGACCTCTGGTTTCCAAGTGACTGGGAGTCACTTGGGTGTCCCTCCGGTTGGGAGGAAGAGGGGAGGCTGTTCCCCTGGTCAAGCTGTGTGGCAGCAACTGTTTGCAGACTGAGTCTGCTTGTCTAGCATTGGCTAGTGAAGCCTCACTCCGGTTGGGAGTGAGGGGTGGATGTAGGTCTGGAGGACCGAACCACCTAAAAATCTATTGAGCAATGGTTTGCTTTGTATGCTTGCTTCCGCTAGATGCTTGGATAGGCGCGCTCTATGTGTTTGCTCATAAGTTTAATTGAATTTGTTTCATTCTGTGATTGCGTCTAGCATCTGAGTTTTTAATTGGCCATTATTCATAGAAGGATACATTCACCCCCCTCTGTATCTGGGCCTAGCACCCCAACAAATTTTTCATTAATTTACATATTTTTAGATCCATGAAAAACTTCATATATTAAAAGTGACTCTGTTCAATGAATAGTAATGATGTTGTTACACCGTATGAACATATCCACCTTTAAATATTTATATCTTTTAAAACAGATAAAATAAAATTATGATTTTTCATGATTAAATATCTTGGATTTTTCTCTTAATTATCATATAATTTATTTTACTAAATTCCTCTTAAATGAAAAGTGGCACTGTTCATGGGTTAAAACTCTGTGTGAACTTTATGGATGTTTATCTTTTAAAGTAGATAAAATAAAATTATGATATTTCATGATTAGAGACCTTGGATTTTTCTCTTAATTATCATATAATTGTTTTGCCAAATTCCTCTTAAACAAAAAGAGACACTATTCATTCAAATGAATAGTAACCTGGAAAATGAAATGTAGAGGTTGCTCTTGATCTTGTAACAACCGTAGGATGCATGTAACTTCTTAGAAGTTTCCACCTAACCTTACTATACACCTATTTATCTTTATACCGTATTCTTTTCCCTTGTTCTCTTTATTCTTTAAAAATTCTCAGCTCTACCATTAATCTCTCAAATATATATATATATATATAAATAAAATATAAATATTAAATACGCGTCCATACCCATGACTCCAATTCATGTGATTAATTAATAAATCAAATAATTGGGAAAATATAGAATTAGCATCTCCATAAATGGACGCGAATTTAAAATTTAGCGCCCTTGCACACGGACGCTAATTTAAAAATAATTTCATTTTAAACTAAAGAAAAATAATAATAGATAGAATTAGTGGCCTTTTACGGTGATGTGAATTAAAGAAATAATGTCTTTTTGAACGGACACTAATTTAAAACATAGAATTTTCTAAATTAATTTAATCCTAGAATTGGCGCCCTTCCTGTTGGACGCGAAATCAAGAATTAGCGGCGACCTGAGTGGACGCCAATTCTTTCAGTTTCTCACGTTTCGTGCTTTAATTGGATTGTTCCCTAGGCATTGGTCTATACCTTGAACTCTTTCATACCCTGGATTCTTCTTAAAATGAATTAAGCATTTTGGGTTTCTGACAAAGTTGTGTAGCTACCAAGATTATCAAGAAAGATTGGTGTCTAAGGAAAGAGGTCCACGGGCAAACGCTTTAAGTGGATATGTGGTTATTTAATTAGGTCCTTTCAAATGCAAGGGGTGCCTCCCACTGTCCCACCTCTTACCTGGCCGTGAATTCATGGTGTTCTCGCTAAACACCGACTAAGGAAAAACTCGATCTAAAGATACCTTACACGAATTTCCGGAAGAGTTGAACGTGCCTTGATCGATAACTCTTTTGTTGAGTAGTGGATGGTGGATCTAGAGGGGAGGGGTGAATATATATGTCTCTCTTTTCCCAGAACACCCCTCTTTAAAGCTAGATAAAGAGAATAGTAGCGGAATACAACTAGCTTAGCGAAGGACACAACGATTTACTTAGCAGGATGGACAAGTAATATAGAGATCGAACCTAAGCATGCATCTAGCACAAAGCAATCAGACAAGCAAACCACAACACAAGGGATTTTAAGGTGGTTCAGACTGAGTCCCGAGTCCTACGTCCACCCCTCACCAAACTCGGTGAGGCTTCACTAGTGCAGCACACTAAACTGTAGACCGGAGAACCTCCGACTACCTTCATACTAACCACCGGTAGGGACGACAACACCGCAGATCGGAACACCCTCCGCTGCCTTCCTACTAATCACCGGTAGGGATGATCACAGTTTTAGTAGCGCGAGCAAAATGAAAAGAGAACAAAGATGAAAATGTTCAGATAAAAGATGGAGATATGCTAAGGGCTAAAATTGAGAAGATCTTGTCTGAAATACGGGAGGCTAGATCTATTGCTTCAGCAAGGGTTGCCTCTTTTTCTTCTTATCTTCACAAGATGCAGATCAGCAGTAGGGAAGCAAAACCGCAGTGGTGGCTTCTTCTTCTTCTTCTCTTGGTGCTCAAGCAACGGCGGCAGTAGCAGTGGCAGCTTCACCATCTTCACCTGCTGCAGCTTCTCTTCCTATTCTTCTTCTCCTTCAAGGGATGTTGGACGTCACAGTAGCAGCGGCTTCTTCTTCCTTGCAAAGCTCTCCCCTTGGTTCAGCAGCGATGGCAGCAGTAGCTTCCTTGTGTGTGTATGCCTCTCTTCTGCTTCTCCTTTTGGCAGCGGCCGCTTCTTCGATTTTGGCGCTAGCACAAGTCCCCATGGAGGTGCGCCAAAACTCCAGTCAGTAGAGGGGATTTTTCCCTCCAAAATTCATGTCCATTGATTGGACCGGACAACCCATTTTCTTGGAGCATCATGGAAGAAAGTCAATTGAAAAAGCCTTTTTCTTCTGCCCTTGTTTGGCATTTAATGCTCCACATGGAGGAGACATGAGCCCTGCAATTTCATTGGTTGCTGCCCCTGTACCTTCCTAGGAGCATGCCTTGAGAAGACTTGTAAGAGGGGTTGTCATCATGACACCTTTTCAAACTTGTCATACCAACCTCCAAAAAGTTGACTCCAACCATGATATGATGGATATAGCATGTGTCAGTATTGGAACCTTCCTGTCACGTCCCGAACCGATAGCAGTGGAACGTGTCGTTTGCTCGAAACGTGGCAGTTAAACAGTCAAGTCGACCAGAGTATAGCCATTCCACAAAACACAATTTAGACAAAATAACAAATTTCATTTCAAATATAAGTTCATTACAATTTGGACCCAATAAAAGAAAAGACTCAATAAAAAAATTACAATGAGACATTAGACGCAAGATAACCAGACTAGACGGTTCATCTAGATGTCAGAGTTCTCTTCACTCTTGCCCTTGCCCATCATTTCGGTCTCGTCGTCACTAAGGTCATTACCTGAAAAATATTAGAAAATGCAAGGTGAGCGAACGCTCAGTAGGACTTAATATCTCAAGTTCCAAGCTAGCTTTAAGTCAATTACGATTTATCATGCTCATGCAGATCATGCAAGATATAGAAATCAAGAACTATAATGACACGAGTTATAATGATAAAGTGATGATAAATTAAAACCATAAAGATGAGTAAGCAAGATGCTAGATACATTCATGAAGTGTAGAGACAAGAGAGTATGGCAGGAACATCCGTGACGGGATATCAAGTATCTTTCATAAGATAACTCAAGAGCATTCACGAGGAAACAATAACAGTTTTTTCTCTATGACGAGCACTGTCACGAGAGCTTTCATGTAACTAGCACAATCATCCCTCTATGACGAACACTATCACGAGAGCTTTCATGTAACTAGCACAATCATGCCTCTATAACGAACACTATCACGAGAGCGGTTAATGAAACTAGCACAATATTCTCTCTATGACGACATTATCATGAGAGCCTTCATGTAACTAGCACTATGAAGGATTGTCAAGACACTAAGAGGAAATCACGATGATATGATAGCCCCTCAACATGGTAATTCAGGATCTTTCACGATGAACACTAGATTACTATAAAGGATTGGCCAATGCACTAAGGGGAAAATCACGACGATATGACTGCCCCTCATAGAAATAGCACTAGGTAGTATTTGGTCACACACTTAGGAGTTCTCACGACTGTATGATTGCCCCTAATTGCCGTAGACCGAGTTAGTGAATGCCAGCACCCGATCATCATGATATCGGTACACGTTTGGACTTTGCCTCGCCCAATAGGGTCAGATCACGACCCGTAGCATTTAAAATGTCATTTATTTGGGACCCATAGCCCCTGACATTCAACTAGACTAATTCCACTTTAATGGCCAATAATTCCAAGGATCAAGCATGTACGAACAATATGGTAGATTTCATTGAACAGAGATTCAAGATAGACCTCGACAAGCCTAGTACAATGTCACACAAAGTCGAGATAATTCAAGAAATCTGAGAGATTGGCGTCTCGTCAAAGCGCCGTCTATTTAAGAAGTCGCGCCCACAGTGGTGGTCACTCATTCTCTGAACAAAGCATTGAAGAATTGGTGCCTCCACAATACGGTTGCTTTTGCACTAAGCGCTCGCCAATAAGGTCACCCCTTCAACATGTTCACAACAGAAAATGGCGATAACCAATGTAGTCGATAATCAAATTAGCACCTTATAAGTCAGATAGAGACAGATCTCTAACAGAAACGCCATAACAACATTCTATGAGGGCCGGGTGTCATGTTTTCTCTAGAGTGACATGACTAACCGGGTTCCAGGGTTCTTGTGGTACAACCAGCTCAGTCGGCCTTGAGGGAATCCAAGGCTACGAGGAGACTTACGAAGGTCCCAATAACTAACTTGCCAGTCCAAAGGAATGGAATGTCCAACGGAGGGCTCGTATGTCACCGAGAGTTAAGGGTGTATCGGTAAACCAACGTGAAACGTGGGACTGTATCTACGGACTGAGACGTAGTGCCAATATGATCCACGGTACAGATCAAATCTCAAGAAAAATAGAATAAATCACGTCTATGCAAGTAGATGTCAATTCATATCTTAATTTCTATTTAATCAAATAATTTAGAAAATAACATCTCTTTAAAAGGACGGATACTATATTTTTTTAAAACTAATTACAAGGTAATTAAGAGAAATTTACAAGGATCACGACTATATTTTTATGGTAATTTTTACCAATTTTTATCATAAGATATGGATTTTTTAGGATTTAAACATGATATGAAAATTTTAATTTGATCCTGATGAATAGTAATATTTTTCAAATAAAAGAAAATTGTCGGAACTAAATATATGATAATTAAGAGAAAAATCTAAGTATTCCAAAAATATATATAATATAATTCTATTTTACATAATTTAATAGATATAGAATTTTTAAAGATATGAGTAAAAATTACATACTATATATATATATATATATATATATATATATATATATATATTAAACGAACGACCGCGCATACCGTCGTTATTTTATGAATTAATAATTTAGAAATCTTTGAAACTTCCGTTATTGAGGTATAGACATCGAAATCGCGCAATCTATATACCAAAATGAAGGGCTCAAAAAACTCTACCTAACCAGATATTCAAAAATATTTTTACTTGAGAGGAGGGCTACTTTGGGATAGGAGGATCAAAAAACGGAGATACCACTCTCACTACCTCGGTCTTCACCCCAATAGTACGTCCATAAAATTTCATGTCCAAAGGACGCTCCGACGTCCTGAACAAGCCAACAAAGTAAAACTCTCAAACTAACTCGCTACAGTAAATTCTGTAATTCGCCGTGTTGGCTATAAATCTCCTTATAATTAGATAACCACATCGTTAACCGATTAATACTACCTTATATATGCATGAAAATCACAGAGAAATATGAAGATTTTAATCATATATACTTTAAAATTTTTAGATATTTGATTACATGAATAGAATTTTTAAAACGTGCTATAGTTATTAATTTACTAAAATAAAATATGCAAGTGTGATATAATTAAAACCATACAGGTGATTAATGTCTATGATTTACATCTAGGAAGAGATAATCTAACATGCTATTTAGTATTGATTTGACTTGAGAGATTGTTTACCTTTACGTGTTTAACTGATAGTGATAAGAAGGATGCGGAGGAAAAAAGGAAGTAGTCCGCTGCAGCAACTGCACGGCAACAGCATCAAGAGGAAGAAGCTGATAGAAGGCTTCTTCAAAAGCTTTTCTTTATGTCTGCAGGAGGACGCGTAGGGGGATCTTCATGTTGGGAAGCAGAAGTTACTTCTTCACGAGCAGCAGGATGACTCTTTCGAACGCATCATCTTAGCTTTGCTCGTCCGATAAGGGAGTATATTTATAAGAGGAGGGAACCTAGAGGATGGCTCGTTGTTATCCAAGGGAAGGTTTTAAAGCCCTTCCTTATGTTATTCTTTCTCTACCCAGTCAACAGCCGCCTTCCTGCTTTTACGTTCAAAGCCCTAATACCATGCTAATGCTTTGAACGTGAATCAACGTGGAAAGTTTTTTTTTCTATTTAAAGCCCTTGTATTTACTTATATATCTTAGCCCAGTAGGTGGTGAGGCCTTCCACGTTCAAAGGCCCATGGAACCCTTGACTCCATTTAAGTCCATTACCTTAGAAATATTTTGGGGTTGGGTTTTGTTTGAAAGGGTTGTGGGGTTTTGAATTCCTTAACATTTTAATTCTTTTATTAAGGCTCATCTCTGCAAAAGGGTTTATATAGAGATATTTTGAATTATTCATTTAAATCCATTAAAACTCCTTTTGAGAATTCTAAAGCCCATATACTAAAGCCCACTAACTAATTAGAAATCCATATATATATATATATATATATATATATATGTATATATATTCTTAGCCCATTTAGTGCTACTTAATTTAAACCTATTGAGACAATAGTTAAGGCTCCCTAATTATATATCTTTATTAATCCAAGAGCTACTATATAATTTTTATCGGTTTATCTACCCTTTTGTATCTCGGGTATCAGAGTCGGGTTCGATCCTATGAGTCTTTATATAAGTATGTAAATATATTTTTGGAATGAGATTCCTTCTAAATACTAGAGTCGTATTTTCTTTTATTTAAACCATAAATAGATAAAAGGATATATTAAATTTCTACTTCTCGATCATTTATTTATACTTTTATTTGTATCCATTTATTATCATTTAGGCTAAATAACTAGTATCACCTTTCCTTTATCAAAATTTTTAATTCTCATAATTTTCTATGACTAATAATCATGATTATTTTCATGTATTCTCTATTTAAATTTTCGGGATGCTACACTTCCTCTCAGCCTCGAAATCCATGCATTTAATGGTTTTCAGTATGCTTTTTCTCTCTCTGGATCACCCTTCAATTTTCTGAGACGAGCACTGTGGTGTCGACACTTCTGTGCAGGGTGTCGACACATCTGTTGAGCTCTTCCTTTATGACTGCTTCTGGAAGACTGAAGTGTCGACACCCTGGGAGCGGCAGGTCGACACTTCTCAACAAAACAGCATTTATAACGCTCTCTAGATGGCAGACAGGTCGACCCCCTGTAACACCAGTGCCGACACTTGCTAGAGAAAAACTGATTTTTCAGCTTCTGGAGCCACCAAAGTGTTGACCTTCCGTAAGTGAAGTGTCGACACTTCTTTAAGAGGTCCGGTCTTCAACTTTGCTTGGGCGCCATGGTGTCGACACTATGTAATATAGTGTCGACACTTCTTCATGAGAATATGTCTTTAAGCTTCTTTTGCCTATCTTTTTCGCCCATTTCTTTCTTGCTTCTAGGAGCACTGTCCCTTGGTGAAATCTGCCTTTGTGCAACCATTTACCTTATTTTTCGTGCACTTGTATCTTGAGTGACTTTCAACCTTAGATGGCTTGCTCCTTTGGATTTATCTGTCAAGAGAGCGCATCAACCATCGAAGAATGAGACTTATAAGCGAACTCATAGTGTCATGGAGTTAAATGACTCATAGTGTTAGGCATTATCAAAACTACAAATTGTCAAATGTCCGCAGGGGCACAACATTCTCCCCCTTTTTGATGATGGCAATACTGTGAGTCATTATATGGCAACATAGCTCAAAAACTGAGCAATTTCATGACACATGTAGCTGCTCAAGCTATAGTGTGATGATGCATGAATGCATAAGGTAGGCAATTTCATGACAGATGACACATGCAGTTGCTCAAGCTTAGGACTCACAAAGGTATTCTCCCCCTTTGACATCAACAAAAGGGGGTTAAACCAATTTTAGAGACGGATAAGATTGAAAGAGGACACACAAGATGGTTCTTCTCTTGGACAAAGCACAATCTAATGTATCTCATAGTTCAGAAAATGACAGAAGTGCAGAGCCGCCCATTATACAAATCTGAAGCTTGTGTTGATCAACTTACATGGTTCAAAGCTAATGAGATATGAGATCACGAACAGAAGTTGAAAACCATCCACATCCATGTTTTAATAAAAGTGAACCAGAATTATATATCATAACCATGTTCAACCTTCCTTTATCGTACACATTCATATTCAATAACTTCATCGGGAGTTACATAATCTAGTATTGAAGTTAAACAAGTATGATTTGAACATGGAATGAGAGAGATTCATCACAATGTTTTGCTAATTTTTATTTTCACAATTAAGTTCATAATTATCAAATTTTAGGAGCAATTGAGTCTAGTACATATCTCTTATCCGTAAGGATACACGTTGTTTAGACGCCAGTATCCCTAGGTATTTTGTAAGACTGACTGTCATGCTTCGAAATGAACAGAGATAGCATTGTCGCCTTCTAATGATAGAGTTTTCAGATTTCTCAGCGACTTTGCTATTGCTCTGCCTAGAATTTAAGTTAATTACAGTAGAGATAACATGGGCACCTCATGACATATTGATAGCGGGAAAACGCACGTCGTTAGTACGTCCCGCTACCAAATTTAAATATCCGTCCCATAAATTAAAATATAATAGTTTAGTGGTGTGACCAAGTCAAATCCATAGGGAGAGTTAGATTTGAGAGTTGAAAACTTTGAATTTCTAAGATTGAAAACTATGAAATTTGGGTTGAAAACTTGATTTTGAAATTGAGAATTTGAGATGCAAAGTGAAGGAACGAGGAAAATTCAAGCTTAAAAATTAACGAGACAAGTGAAAGGAAAATGACAGAATTACAACAAGCACCAAACTTTGAACAGGAAAACTAAACAGAAATGGTTGAACCAAAGAAACAAACAAGAAGAATAACAATATTGATTCCACTTAATTTAAAAGACAAGATTAACACAATCAAAGGAGAAATTTAAATGAACATTAAGAGTAAAAGAAATAGTTGCTTGAAGGGGGCCTCCTGCCCCTCTCTCCTTCAAAAACACCAACAAAACTCGAACAAACTCTCAAAAGAACTCAACATCAATAAATGAACTTAAAATATATTACAAAGCTATTCTCTCTTTAAATCATTCCCCAACCCTCCTTTTATAGGCCTTAAACATTGGCCTCTGTCTCTCTGTTCTCTGCTCTCTGCTCTCTGTGTGAACCACTTAGCCGCCAACGTGAAGGATGCACCAGCCAGCCGACGTGAAACCCGTGTGTTCGCTTTGGCCACGCCTTGTTTGCTGGCCACGCGTCAGCCAGCACGAAGCCTCCCCCTCGTCAACCTGCTGAAGCATGGACCCCCATGCATTGAAGACCCGCGCCCAGGTTGTGGCCTTGTTGACGCCTTGGTCGACCTCCCACCAAAACCCGCTACATGTGAAGCCCGTCGTGGGCCTCCTAGCCGTATGAAAAAGCTGGCCACGATCATCGCCTGCCTTAAGCCGCTTCGTGTGAAGCCTTGGCAGTGTAAAACCGCCTTGAGGAAGTAGTCGACCAAGGCAGCCCATGTGAGAACGTGACTCCCAGCCACGCATCAGCCGCGTGAAGCCCGAAGAAGCCGACCACGTTGAAGCCTCAGAACCCATCGACGCATTGGCCACCTTGCACGTGAAGACTTTACCTGGCCGACCATATGAACCCCGCTGCATCGTGGAGCCGTGCCCAAGCCTTGGCTGCCTCCGGACTGCCGACATGTGGACCACTTTGTGGATGTTGCATGGATGGTGGGCTCACATTAGAAGGCCGCTGCCCATTCATGAAGAGCCCACCATGAAGAGCATTCTCTACATGGCTTAAAGCCTTAGCCTTTTGGACGTGTTTGCATTGGCAGCAAATGCATGCTTGCGCGTATGTGAAGGATTGGCCATGTGTCATGCGAAGGGGGCCCACTTAAAGCCTTGGCAGCACCACCTTGCCATCGTGAGAACCTGCTGCATATACACATATATATTATACATATATATAAGGAATATATATATTATGTATATATTATATGAAGGGGTGGCGATATAATATATATTATGAATATATTATGTATATAGATAAGTGAATATATAGATTTATAGATATATTATTAAAATATATTATTATATGAATGTGAACATATATATTATCTATATCATAATATTTATATAGAGATGTTCATATTTTGGGTTTTATTTTTATTTTTATTTCTTTTCTTTTCATGCTTCATGATCTTTGGCCCATTCTTGCGCAGATTTGTGGAGTTCTTGTCGAGTGTCTGTAAAATAAGAAATTTATTTATCAAATTTTTATTAATTTTATGAAATTACACATTTTGATCTAAAATTGATATTAAGTGTGATAAGTGCACAATTATTAATATTAAAGCTCATAAAAAGTGTCAATATCATAAATTAACTCATACAAATGCACACTTATCACACCCCTAACTTATTCATTGCTAGTCCCTTAGCAATGCAAACAATTAAAAATTTAGGACCAACAAGAGTTTAAAATATCCATGCCTCATTTTCATATCATCTTTCATAGAGTCAACTAAAGATTAGGAATCTAGAAGCATTAACACACACTAGTCCTCGATTTCGAAATTAAGGTACATGATAAAGAAGTCAACTTAAAGGTCAATAGCACTTGTGCATGTGTATTACTAAATTCACAACGTAGACAATTGTTTCCCCCATTTACTATTCTAAGCAAGTGTCCTTCAACCCTGCACTTCTTAATCAAAGCAGTAAGTATATTAGCTTTTGTCTGCCTTAATACTTTATCCCTTTTGGGATCTCTATTTTTCTCTTTTTCTTTCTTTTTTTTTTCTATACACACATGATGCTGCACTACCCTTCACTATTTTATGCGAACCTCAACACGTCTTAGGTGAAGCAGGCCCGGTTACACAGATCAAGGTTCCCTTTTCCTTTTGACGCGAACCTCAACACGTCTTAGGTGGAGTAGGCCCGGTTACTCAAAATCGGAGCATTTTCATAGAATTTTTTATTTTTATTTTTTTTCAATTGTGCTTTTGCACTAATTTTGATGGATAGCATAGTAGAAAGCTATAGTAAAAAGATATCTTCTTCAAGAAGTGTAGAATATCAGGCAATATACCCAGAATAGCAGAAGGCTTGTCCTATTTGTTTCATTAGCGTGCAACGTGATTTTTATTTTTCTAAAGTGTACATGAACTTTAAAAAGATTCTTTAGATCAGTTTTCCATGGCTAGAGTAAATAAATTTTTCATCATCCTTATCCAGCCATTTCTATTCTAGAATTACTTTCAATGGAAGCATGAATCATGAAACTCAAAATGAGTTTTTGTAGAAAAAAAATGAGGTTGTATATGAATGCAACATGTGCAACATGATTTTCATCCCCCCAACTTAAATGGCATTATTTTCAATGACATGAACAATATGAAATAATAGAACAATGTAAACATGAAATTTATGAAGAAACGGGACAACTTGGCGGAGGTAAACTTCGACGGGTTTGGTTTGTGATGACTTGGCAGAGGTGACAGTAAACTCCTTTCTCCCCCCATCTTGTCCTTTATTCAAACTTGCAAAATAAAAACAAAATCACAATAAAAACTTGAGTTGCCTCCCAAAAAGTGCTACGTTTAACATTGTCAGCCAGACGCATTGCAGTTCACTAACCAACGGGTGGCATTTAGAATGAGCCACCAAATGATCTTATCCTCTGATAAACTCCAACCCTTGTACCATTGGAGGAAAATATTATATGTATGTGCATGTGGGCTAGAATCATGCCAAGGTGGGTCTAGGAATTTGGATGGGCCCCCTCGGTCAGAGAATGCCAGAGGAATTATCATATCTTCAATCACAAAATATTCCTCTGTACATTGAAGGTCTTTATAAGTGTTAAACACATCAATGCGGACCTTGCTCTCCCATAGCTTTTCTTCTTCATCCTTTGATGTAAAACCAAACTTGGACCTATTTAGCAAGCATTCAAGTTTGAGCAGCGGACTCACACTAGCGAGCTCACCCGTATGGTGCACACTAGTACCCGATGGCGACTAGGCGATGTTGGAGAGGGTCCGAGGCGGGACCTTTAGGCTCCAATGGTTGGCTAGCTTGGGAAGAACCCCAAATGGGCCTAGGATGCCCAAATCATGGGCGGCCAACACACCAAGGGTGTGGGTTAAGTGGATTCACTCTCAACTTGCCCGCGGTGGTCACTCACGGTACTAGCAATTTGAGCCGAGCTCTCACTCTCCGTCCGACGAAGCAATAGCAATAATACTAAGCTAAGCAAGTGATTAAACTAGTCAAGAGAGGGTCCGAGGCTCACCTAGCCAGCGTGAAGACGCCGACTCCGTCCGGAGACGGGGGCGAGCGGGGAGGCGAGGGTATGCACCCGCACGCCGCGTCGATTGAAGCTTCAAACCTGCGACTTAATAATGACATGAACTACACCCCATGCAAGGGGGGGAGGATCTCGGGGTGGGGGTTATGTGAATTACAGCCAAAACTACCTCCGCATAGGGAGGGGCCTTCAGCCGGCCAAGCGGGGTGGGGAATTATGAAGAAAACTCGACGTTCGGATTGATGCCGGTTCTGCCAATCTTCAGAATGACTGGACAGGGGTGCGGTGATGATGCCGCCACAAATTCCACAGAGCTCAGAACTTGATGAGACTTGCGCCAAAAGCTTCCCAACGGACCAAGGATGATCTCTGAATTTTTGCTGAGCTTGGTAAAATTCTTGCTGGCTGGGGCAGAGTCTGGAACCGGACTGACTGGTTCTGCCTCTGTCTGGTGTAGAACAATGTGGCCTGTTGCAGAGGGTGCCACGATCTCTACCAAACTATGATTGAGACGAGACCTGAACCGTTGGAACCGTGGTCGAGTCTTCTTTCTGTTGGCGCCAACGGCGGGGTTGGAAGATGTCGGAGAAGACCGGGGCGATCAGATGAGTAGAGGGGTGTTGGTTCTGGATCCTGTAAACTGACCTGACACACTTGGAGTAGAAAATTCGTAACTTTAGATGCCAATGTACAAATGCAGCTCTGCTTCTTGAGGATGAAAGAGGACTTGAGAGGGAAGAATTCTTCTGAAGAACACTTGATCTGAATCCCAAAAGGTTCACCGTGGCCGAGCTCCCACTCTCGCTCTGGTTCTCTGCCTGGGGTCTTCTGCGCAGTCGAGGAAGATCGGCTCCTGTAGACAGCTCCGACCTCGGATGTCGACGAAACCACCTCGCCTTGAAAGCTCTATGGATGACCTTTCCAGAGATGTAGGCCTTGACACCTGGAGGACCAGGGAGCGGCCGGACCCGATGCAATCTTCAGGACCCAACTCTGCTGCCTACGACCTGCTATCTGAAACTGTAAACTAGCAAGAATAAAGGGAGTGGAAGGGGGTTAGCTAGGCTTGTGAATGATGGCTGAAGGTTTAGGGAGAGGGGGAGGACGTGGCTAGGGCTCCAGGAGGTCAGGAGTGGCAGTGGTGGAAGGAGAGGGGGGGATGGAACTGCTAGAGGTGGAGATGGGGGAGTGGGTGTGCACAAGAGAGAGGGTGAGAAGAGAGGAGGGGGAGGAGGGCGACCAGACCAAGGGGGGTCTGGTTTGGGTCGACCTAGGGTGTGGGAGGGATGGGAGAGGGGAGGGAAATTTGAATTTGGGCTTTGGGAGGGGTTAATTCAGCCTTGGGAAGGTGGAGAGGTGCCTAGGGAAGTGGTGGTGGTTGGGAAGTAGGGTTTAGATTGGTGGAGGGTTGTTGGGACTAGATGGAGAGTAAAGGAGGGTTGTGGGAAGTTGTGGGGAGTTATTGGAGGTAGGTGGGGGTTGGAAGTGATTGAGAGGGGGGGAGGAGAGAGAGAATGGGGCGAATTCTTCCCCTTGAGAGAGAGAGAGAGATAAAGAGAGAGAGAGATATATTGAGAGAGAAGGCTAGAGGGATTTGGAGTATATCTGGAATTCAATATTCATGCATAAGTTCTTACAAATGAGAGAGGGGTGGGGCTATTTATAGACTCCACACTTTTCCTAAGACCAAACTGACCCTGACAAGCTAACTAATGACCAAACAGTCCAAGGGAGGGGCGCCCCTGGGTCTAGCCCAATGGTTTGGGCCCATTAACTAATCATACCAACATAATGACTTCAAGACTTAGGAAAATGACTCACTAACCTAGGTACATGACTCAAATAAAGGGAAAATTACATGATATTGACTCAAATAAAATGTGAAGATTACATGACTAGACTCAAAAATACATGACTAACATAATGGCGCTTGTCGACGAACAATCCGAGTCCGGAGAAAATGTGGAGGGGCAAGGGACGCCCTCATCATACCCCCGGGGTGGGGAAAACTCGACCCCGTCGAGTATGGGTCCACCAGGGAAGTAGTACATCGAGCTGCGGCTCTGGGTGATCCACGATCTCCATACTCAACCCGCGACCATAGTCGGGGAACGGCGCTTCAGCTTGACAAAGTGGCTTGGTCATACCCTCATGCTGGCGATGGGATCTTGCTTGCCTAGTATTGCCGCTGTGTGCTCACGTCGGGCTCTCAGGCTATTTGTGGTGGCACTCCGAGGGTGTCTCTCACAAGGGTAGGTGTAAGTTCGAGGCACTCACTAGGATCCACCGCGGTGCCCTTAGAGCGTGCTGGATCCGCCACATGAGAAATGGGGAGAATCTCAAAACCCTTTTGAAAGTTCAACCCATAAGCTTGGTTGCCAAAGCCACTCGGAACTTGGCAAGGTCCAAGTCCTCGTGCCCTCAGATTGGAGGTGACCCTAAAGTAGAGCCACTGCAAAGCCATCATCGCCAAGTTGTCAACTTGGAACTCAAAGCGGTGCTTAGGAGTTTGTGCTCGTTTCTTGTGAATCCCACCGCTTGTTGCTTGATACTTGCTTGAATGCATATGCCATGTACTATGATGCGGTGTGAGTTGACAATGTATGGTATGCAAAGGGGGTCCAGGACAACCACATATAGACCTATCATGCATTGATGTTATGAAGACTTTGAAGGATTTGGGAGGACCGGGGCATCCATGAATGCTCCTAACATGCTTGAGATTTATGATGAATGATGGTGGACCATTACAACCAAATATTGACCACTCATGTTTTCTTCTTGACATGTGGGTGATATGGATGAATGTACCCGACGGACTAATCATGCCAAGCGGTGTGATGTACCAAGACATATGAATTCCTTTCCCAAAGATGACTTCCTCATGTGGGATGGTGGGGTGGTCTTTGAGCTTCCACTCAAAAGGGTCGAAGGGATCTAGGTAGGTGGATATAGGGTGGGGCACCTTCTTGATCTCTAGGCGGGTGTTGCCTAAGGTCACGATTCCTATGGTGTAACCTGGGTCATGGATGAGGTGGGCTTGGCCCAACATGGTGGGTGGGGGTAGGAAAGGTGGGTGGTGAATAAGGTGAGTGGGTTACATGGAGATCTAGGCTCCCATAGAAAAGGGTTAAAGGGATCATGGTAAGGGTCACCTTGGTAGGGGTACTCTATGCTCTCAAGGTCCTCGAATGGTGAGTCCTCCTCCTCAATAATTGGGCCAAAGTTGCTAATGGGTTGGCCGATCAAAGCACTTGGGATCTCTATGGTTGGGGAGTGGAATAGGATAGGTTCTTCCTCCATGGGAAGAAGGAGGATGATCTCACTAGTAACTTGGCCATTAGTGTAGATGGAAGTGATGGAGCCAATGGTGGGATATGCTAGGCTAATGGTGTTAGTTTCGGACGGTCTCATGGCTAGCATATTGGTCAAGTGAATTTGCCAATGTAGGTAGTTCACTAAGTCTCCCAAATCTTCTACACAATAGGAAGTTTGATAAGTGACATGTGGCTGAATGGGAATGATTTGGGTTGATATCCCATGGGTAGGTGGCATGGTTGTGAACTAGGAATGGTGAAACCTTTCTTGAGCCATTGGAGTATGGACTTACCTATGGTGAGGTTGGGTGTCTCTAGAGGAGCTAGGCTAGAGGTGTGTGAGTTGTTTGGCCTTTAGATTTCCTCTATGTTGGGAGGTGGATCCGGATGGGCATCCTTCTCCGCTTGGGTGGATGTGTGGGTTGCAACTTCTATTGCTAATGGAGTAGGGGGATCTAGGGTGGGTGGTTGGGTGATAGCTAGCGTATGACACACCCGGGGTGGTGAACAAGCATGGGCTTGGGTTGGGATAGGAAGGGGAAGTAGAGGAGGCCTAGGTTGGAGAAAGATTGGTGTAGGAAGTGGGAGGTGGGTTGGGTGAGGGGTTTTGGGTTCGGGGGTGGTGGCCATTATGGGATTAGGTGGGGAGGTGGAGGCCTTGGCCACTTGGGTTCTAGTGGTAAGCGTTTGGATGGGTGGGGTTGGAGGAGTGGGAGTGCTCCTCGAGTTTTGGTAACCCGGGTAGGAAGGGGACATATATTTTGCTCTAAGTTGCTCCTTCATGTCCTTCCAAGTGGTGATGGGAGTTTCCCTTCTAAGTACCTTTAGCCCGATAATTTGCATCCAATAAGTTTCTACCCGTTTGGTAAGTTGCATTTTGGCAATCAATGCCTTTTCATCCTCGGACATATGATACCAAGTGAAGTATTGGTCCATTGTAGCTTCCCAATCTAAATATTCTCTAGGAGAGGTTCCATCAAAGGTGGGAAGTGGGAAAGGGACCATCCTATCGTCCGTCCTTGGGGCGGGCCTATTTTCTCCAAGTTGGTTGAGTCGGCCCGATATGTTATCAAGCCGCTCATTGGCATAGGTCAAGGCTTTCATGAAGTAGTTGACATGGCCAGGGAAGTTATGGGTGTTAGTGGTAGGCATCTCTTGGTGGCTTGGACTTATGGAGTGGGCCGATTGGTAAGGTCGATATGAGGTGGCCATACTAGGGGACAAGAGTGATGCACTTGAAGACTCTAAATGCATAGACATGCCCTAGGACCAACTTGATAGAGATAAGTTGTGAACTTACTCTGATACCACTTGATGTAAAACCAAACTTGGACCTATTTAGCAAGCATTCAAGTTTGAGCAGCGGACTCACACTAGCGAGCTCACCCGTATGGCGCACACTAGTACCCGATGGCGACTAGGCGATGTTGGAGAGGGTCCGAGGCGGGACCTTTAGGCTCCAATGGTTGGCTAGCTTGGGAAGAACCCAAAATGGGCCTAGGATGCCCAAATCATGGGCGGCCAACACACCAAGGGTGTGGGCTAAGTGGATTCACTCTCAACTTGCCCGCGGTGGTCACTCACGGTACTAGCAATTTGAGCCGAGCTCTCACTCTCCATCCGACGAAGCAATAGCAATAATACTAAGCTAAGCAAGTGATTAAACCAGTCAAGAGAGGGTCCGAGGCTCACCTAGCCAGCGTGAAGACGTCGACTCCGTCCGGAGACGGGGGCGAGTGGGGAGGCGAGGGTATGCACCCGCACGCCGCGTCGATTGAAGCTTCAAACCTGCGACTTAATAATGACATGAACTACACCTCATGCAAGGGGGGGGGATCTCGGGGTGGGGGTTATGTGAATTACAGCCAAAACTACCTCCGCGCAGGGAGGGGCCTTCAGCCGGCCAAGCGGGGTGGGGAATTATGAAGAAAACTCGACGTTCGGATTGATGCCGGTTCTGCCAATCTTCAGAATGACTGGACAGGGGTGCGGTGATGATGCCGCCAAAAATTTCACAGAGCTCAGAACTTGATGAGACTTGCGCCAAAAGCTTCCCAATGGACCAAGGATGATCTCTGAATTTTTGCTGAGCTTGGTAAAATCGTTGCTGGCCGGAGCAGAGTCTGGAACCGGACTGACTGGTTCTGCCTCTATCTGGTGCAGAACAATGTGGCCTGTTGCAGAGGGTGCCACGATCTCTACCAAACTCTGATTGAGACGAGACCTGAACCGTTGGAACCGTGGTCAAGTCTTCTTTCTGTCTGCGCCAATGGTGGGGTCGGAAGATATCGGAGAAGACTGGAGCGATCAGATGAGTAGAGGGGTGTCGGTTCTAGATCCTGTAAACTGACCTGACACACTTGGAGTAGAAAATTCGTAACTTTAAATGCCAATGTCCAAATGCAGCTATGCTTCTTGAGGATGAAAGAGGACTTGAGAGGGAAGAATTCTTCTGAAGAACACTTGATCTGAATCCTAAAAGGTTCGCCGTGGATGAGCTCTCACTCTCGCTCTGGTTCTCTACCTGGGGTCTTCTGCGCAGTCGAGGGAGATCGGCTCCTGTGCACAGCTCCGACCTCGGATGTCGACGAAACCACCTCTCCTTGAAAGAACTCTGAATGACCTTTCCATATATGTAGGTCTTGACACCTGGAGGACCAGGGAGCGGCCGGACCCGATGCAATCTTTAGGACCCAACTCTGCTGCCTGCGACCTGCTATCTGAAACTGCAAACTAGCAAGAATAAAGGGAGTGGAAGGGGGTTAGCTAGGCTTGTGAATGATGGCTGAAGGTTTAGGGAGAGGGGGAGGACGTGGCTAGGGCTCCAAGAGGTCAGGAGTGGCAGTGGTGGAAGGAGAGGGGGGGATGGAACTGCTAGAGGTGGAGATGGGGGAGTGGGTGTGCACAAGAGAGAGGGTGAGAGGAAAGGAGGGGGAGGAGGGCGACCAGACCAAGGGGGGTCTGGTTTGGGTCGACCTAGGGTGTGGGAGGGATGGGAGAGGGGAGGGAAATTCGAATTTGGGCTTTGGGAGGGGTTAATTCAGCCTTGGGAAGGTGGAGAGGTGCCTAGGGAAGTGGTGGTGGTTGGGAAGTAGGGTTTAGATTGGTGGAGGGTTGTTGGGACTAGATGGAGAGTAAATGAGGGTTGTGGGAAGTTGTGGGGAGTTATTGGAGGTAGGTGGGGGTTGGAAGTGATTGAGAGGGGGGGAGGAGAGAGAGAATGGGGCGAATTCTTCCCCTTGAGAGAGAGAGAGAGAGATAAAGAGAGAGAGAGAGATATATTGAGAGAGAAGGCTAGAGGGATTTGGAGTATATCTGGAATTCAATATTCATGCATAAGTTCTTACAAATGAGAGAGGGGTGGTGCTATTTATAGACTCTACACTTTTCCTAAGACCAAACTGACCCTGACAAGCTAACTAATGACCAAACAGTCCAAGGGAGGGGCGCCCCTGGGTCTAGCCCAATGGTTTGGGCCCATTAACTAATCATACCAACATAATGACTTCAAGACTAGGAAAATGACTCACTAACCTAGGTACATGACTCAAATAAAGGGAAAATTACATGATATTGACTCAAATAAAATGTGAAGATTACATGACTAGACTCAGAAATACATGACTAACATAATGGCGCTTGTCGACGAAAAATCCGAGTCCGGAGAAAATGTGGAGGGGCAAGGGGTGCCCTCATCATCCTTACTCTTAGGAGTTACGTGCATATCGTTCAGGTGAGAGAGGATGCGAGTGTTATGGATTTTGGGGGACTCTACCACATGGCCAATGTCACGGAGATAAGGAGGATTAGGAATGAAATCAGTTTGCTCCTTAACACACGGATGATCATGAAGTGCAAGTGGAATCGACCGATCGGCTAGTTGTAGGATGTAGGGGATTTGTATAGAAGTGTCGAGGTCAGGAACAGGTAAAACATCAAGATCCTCCCCAAAATCAGGAGACACCCAATCAGAGTAAATTTTAAGTGGAGCACCCGGTTCCTCAATTACCAAAGAAGAATGGCTTATGGCCACACTCAATTCTCTCTCCACACTCACATTTTCTTTGTCATTCACTTGGAAGGAGGACTCATCAAATTCAGGAAGGAAAAGTAATAGAATTTGATCATTGGCTGACAAATCTTCTTCCTCTTCTTCTCCCCTCGACTCAAGATCAACAGACTCATCATGATCCTCCTCACAAAGAGAAGTGGGCGTATGCATCTTAGGCTGTTCTTCCGTTAAGTCCTCCTCATAAGACTCTTCCATGATCCCCTCAAGATCAAAAGTGATATGAGTGTTAGATTTGGGAATTATGGATTGATCATATGGACTTTAAGTGTTATCAAATCTAGGAAGTTGGCCCTCAAGACTTGTAGTGGAGTTGCTAGGCATTTGGTCCACTTCTATTTCTATGATGTTTTGAGTAACCCTGCTCACTTGGGCCTCAAAGTTTTGTAGTTGTTCCTGGAAGGTTTGTTGTTGAGTTTGGAAGAGCTGTGTCAATTGATCAAACATCTTCTCTTTATTCAAAGTGGGCTGAGAGTCAGACTGTGATGGATAGTAGTTTGAAGGGCACTCAGTTTGAGAATGAGGTGGTGGAGAGTGTATGGGTTGTTCCCCATAATAGGGTTGATTGTAGGAATCATTGGGATATAGAGCCCAATTTGGAAAATCTTGTTCTTGAGGACGTTGGGCTTGATCCTGATAAGACTCCCAAGAAGAATCATGTTGATCTCTCCAACCAGAATTAAAGTTGTTTGGACATGGGTCAAAATAAGATGTGGAGAGGTCTTGAGACATGTGGGTTTGTCTCGCTTGGTCCATCCAAGAGATTGTTGGTTGATCTTCCTAGCTAGAGTTATAAGTATCTGAAGGTGATTCATAATCGGGCTGAAAAAATCGTTGATCATATTGGGCTTGCTCCGGGATGAAAGGTAGATCATGGCCCCCTTGAAAGAACTGAGTGGTTTGAGCCTGGTCCTGGGTAAATGGTGGAAACTGGGCCATCATAGGTGATGGGATCTCATTTTGGGCCGACCACGAGCATGGACTTTCATAATAGGTCGGGCTGTTTTGGGTGACAAATGAGTGTGGATTTGGGCAACCACCTACGTAATGGGCCGGGCTAGCCCACATGTGATCATTATCATGGTGACTAGGTGGTATGAAGGGGTCTTGATCCATGGCTAGAAATTGATCAAATTTATGAGCCAATGAGTCAAACCTGTCGAATTGGTGTACCCAATCCATAGATGAAAATTATGATCTCACCATTTTTTATATATTTTATTTTTTTAATTTTTTTTTGATTTTTTTATACAAACAAATTCTCAAACAAAGTCCAACTTAGATTCACCATCAAACTTGTCCACTGGCAAGGTAATATGTGTGGAAGTGGGAGGCTCCCTTTGCTTTCACAAGGTCCTAATTAAGTAACCACTTTCCCGCTTATAGCGTTTGCCGTGGATCTCTAGCCTTAGACACCAGTTTCAAAGATGATAGTGAGCCCAAGTTATGCCTTTTTTGTGTTTTTATTTTTTTATTTATTTTTAGTTAGTGAACTGAACTAGTCCACCAAAATTTTCTCTTTTTATTTTTTTTATTTTTTTAAGACCATTCCAAAACATGAAAATGATTTACATATTGAAAGTGAAAATAAAGAAACGAAATCTATGAAAAGAGAGTAAGAGTACTAACCTTAATCACATTCCCTCGTTCTTTATTTGGTAAATAAAAAATAACGAGAGTAGAAGATAAAGAAGACTTACCTCGGGGAGACACAACATTTGTTTTTTGCATTTTCAAAATTTCCTATTTTTTGTGCTTTTGCAGATCCTTTTATTTTTCTGCAAAAAGAAGATTGAGCAGTAATATATATACAAAAGAAAATACAAAGCTATCAACTTCAAATTCAAACCTCCTCGACAACGGTGCCAAAATTGATGGTGGGAAAACGCACGTCGTTAATACGCCCCGCTACCAAATTTAAATATCAGGCCCATAAATTAAAATATAATAGTTTAGTGGTGAGACCGAGTCGAATCCACAAGGAGAGTTAGATTTGAGAGTTGAAAACTTTGAATTTCTAAGATTGAAAACTATGAAATTTGGGTTGAAAACATGATTTTGAAATTAAGAATTTAAGATGCAAAGTGAAGGAACGAGGAAAATTCAAGCTTAAAAATTAACGAGACAAGTGAAAGGAAAATGACAGAATTACAACAAGCACCAAACTTTGAACAAGAAAAATAAATAGAAAAAGAGGAACCAAAGAAACAAACAAGAAGAACAACAATATTGATTCCACTTAATTTAAAAGACAAGATCAACACAATCAAAGGTGAAATTTAAATGAACATTGAGAGTAAAAGAAATAGTTGCCTGAAGGGGGCTTTCGGCCCCTCTCTCCTTCAAAAACACCAACAGAGCTCGAACAAACTCTCAAAAGAACTCAACATCAACAAATGAACTTAAAATGTATTACAAAGCTATTCTCTCTTTAAACCATTCCCCAACCCTCCTTTTATAGGCCCTAAACATTGGCCTCTGTCTCTCGGTTCTCTGCTCTCTGTGTGAACCACTTAGTCGCCAATGTGAAGGATGCACCAGCCAGCCGACGTGAAGCCCGTGTGTTCGCTTTGGCCACGCCTTGTTTGCTGGCCACGCGTCAGCCAGCACGAAGCCTCCCCCTCGTCAACCTGCTGAAGCGTGGACCCCCGTGCGTTGAAGACCCGCGCCCACGTTGTGGCCTTGTCGATGCCTTGGCCGACCTCCCACCAAAACCCGCTACATGTGAAGCCCGTCGTGGGCCTCCCAACCGTATGAAAAAGCTGGCCACGATCATCGCCTGCCTTAAGCCGCTTCGTGTGAAGCCTTGGCAGTGTGAAACCGCCTTGAGGAAGTAGTCGACCAAGGCCGCCCATGTGAGAACGTGGCTCCCAGCCACACGTCAACCGCGTGAAGCCCGATGAAACCGACCACGTTGAAGCCTCAGAACCCGTCGACGCGTTGGCCACCTTGCACGTGAAGACTTTACCTGGCCGACCGTATGAACCCCGCTGCATCGTGGAGCCGTGCCCAAGCCTTGGCTGCCTCCGGCCTGTCGACATATGGACCACTTTGTGGATGTTGCATGCATGGTGGGCTCACGTTAGAAGGCCGCTGCCCATTCATGAAGAGCCCACCATGAAGAGCATTCTCTACATGGCTTAAAGCCTTAGCCTTTTGGACGTGTTTGCATTGGCAGCAAAAGCATGCCTGCGCGTATGTGAAGGATTGGCCATGTGTCATGCGAAGGGGGCCCACTTAAAGCCTTGGCAGCACCACCTTGCCATCGTGAGAACCTGCTGCATATACACATATATATTATACATATATATAAGGAATATATATATTATGTATATATTATATGAAGGGGTGGCGATATAATATATATTATGAATATATTATGTATATAGATAAGTGAATATATAGATATGTAGATATATTATTAATATATATTATTATATGAATGTGAACATATATATTATCTATATGATAATATTTATATAGAGGTGTTCATATTTTAGGTTTTATTTTTATTTTTATTTTTATTTCTTTTTCTTTTCATGCTTCGTGATCTTTTTGGCCCATTCTTGCGCAGATTTGTGGAGTTCTTGTCGAGTGCCTGTAAAATAAGGAATTTATTTATCAAATTTTTATTAATTTCATGAAATTACACATTTTGAACTAAATTTGATATTAAGTGTGATAAGTGCATAATTATTAACATTAAAGCTCATAAAAAGTGTCAATATCATAAATTAACTCATATAAATGCACACTTATCACATATCAGTCTTCATTTTTTTGATGAGATGACATATTTCTCAGTGCATCAATGTCATTGCTCTGACATTTTGAATGCCAGCACTTCAAGTTGTTTAAAAACAATACTAGGCTTTAGCATCTCAACCAACGTTGCTATGACATTAGAATTTTTAGATTTCAGAAGAATCATTAGGGGCACAACATGTAAGCTCTAGTTAAGGTCTATTAAAACCACCGAACATAGATGATTTCAAAAAAAAATGTATCAGAGCTTCAAGTAAATCATTAAATCTGAACCATTTTTATTGGATGGACAAGTACCAGTTCATATAATAGAAAGCTCTTACGCCATAGTTTTTTCTGTTTCATGACCACATATTCAGACACGAAGCCATTGAAGTTAAGATTGCAAGAGATTCAGAGAAGCAACAAGACTCCCCCTAAGGATATGCAGTGGATGCATTCAAGGAGTTGTTGTGTCCCTGAAGTCATTTGAGTCATTCTGTGGTCACTTGGGTCATTCGACATCATTCTATGGTCATATGCATTCTGTGGTATTCTTGGTTTTGATAATGGCTAAACACTATTAGTCAGTGTTATTTTTCACTCTTATATGACTGACATATGTGCTGTTGTGTTCATGACAGATATGCAAATGAATGGACAAGTGAAAGCTCAATGTTGCGCCCTCGCACGCGGATCGACCTGCGCGGTCAGGTCGCGGGGATTGTTGCCACAGACATGAACGGACTACTAAAGGAGTTAAGCGGCGGAGCTAAGATAGTTAACGGACCAACCCGGGAAAATCCGGGTTCTGCCCAACTGGCGGTCGACCGCCAGCACAGGGGCGGTCGACCGCCCCAGCCAGGGATCGCCAGTCTTCATGTGTTTCAGTAGCGGTCGACCGCCAGCCAGTGGCGGTCGACCGGAAATCCCAGGGGCCATTCGTCTACAGCATTTCACAGTAGTGGTCGACCGCCAGGAGCTGCAAGTCGACCGCCAGCCCCGAGCCTTCAATGTTGACTTTGTTTCCAACTTCGAAAAGGGCCACTCAATATGGATTTGTTTAATCCAAAAGTCACCTAAACACCCACAAATTGTGGATTTGGTCTGAGGCTTGTCTATAGACCATTCAAGGTCTATAAAACCAATACAAGAGGGTTGGAAACCCCAATGCTTCAAGGCTTCAAGAGAGATCAAGGGAGGCCATTTTCAAGGTACTGTAACACCTCCATGAACAGTACTTCGGGCTGGAGTTCTTCATCCATCCAAGGTGTTTCAAGGTGAGATCTGAAGCAAGCAACCTCCACCAAAGCTAGAAGCACTCAAGGATAAGAAGGGTGATCAAAGGAAGCCACAAGCAGGGTGTTTCAAGAAGGAAATCAAGCTACTCCGGGAAGAAGTTCTTCATCATATCTCCAAGTGATTCAAGCTACTTCAAGAGGAGATCAACTCCAAGCCAAGTGAATCATCAGATTCAAGCTCCAGCAAACTCAGATAAGATCTTTTCTCTTTGAACATATTTCATATCTTGTTTGAGTGTTTTCATATCTTGTTCTTTTTCATTTCATTCAAACATTTGGAACTGAAGATCGTCCCCACCGGTGGTTAATAGGAAGTCAATCGGAGATTGTCCGATCTGCGTTGTTGACGTCCCTACCAGGTGGTTAGTAGGAAGGCAATCGGTGGTCTTTCCGATTTACGGTTCAGTGCGTGGCACTAGTGGAGCCTCACCGGATTTGGTGAGGGGTGGACGTAGGACTGGAGATTCAGTCCGAACCACCTTAAAATCTCGTGTGTTGTGGTTTGCTTGTGCGATTGCTTTGTGTTAGATGCATGCTTAGGTTTAATATCTATATTGCATAATCATCTTGTTAAGCAAATCACTGAGTTCTTCGTTTAGCTAGTTATATTCCGCTGCTATTATCATTATCTAGCTATATAGAGGGTTGCATTACAAAAAGAGGGGCAGATCTATTCACCCCTCCCCTCTAGATCCGCTGTCCACTACACAACAGGAGTTAAATTTGCAAGCAAGGGGAATGATCAGATGTCGACCTGAGGGCCAAGGAGAGGTCGACCTGTACCATGCAGGGGTCGACCTGGTCAACATGAAGCTGGCAAAATTGAAATGCATAACCGGGCCCATGGTTGTGCACTTATTAAGGGTAACTGAATGAAGATAAAATATATGTATGAATGCTTCAAAGAAATAGCTCCCCCTTACTGTATGGCCTATATGCGACAATGGCGCATGGTGCTTGGCGGAGGTGAATCCTCACGTATGATGAGTGCTTCTAGACAAGCATAACCTGTCTTTCCACACTTCAGCATTTAATATACCATTGCCAAAACAAAATGCTACACCACATGTAATGAAACATGAGCCTGAATTCAAACCTATTGCACAAGTGAGTGCCGAGTGACATGTTTACATATGAACACTGTATGGATACCAATTAACACATCATACAAATAAGATGAAGACAATCATCAATTCAATTTTTTATTGGTTTGAGGTCTGCATAGACCAAGCTCCCGTCTGAGTGTTGTAAACTTGTCATTACACAAGGGATTGGTGAATATGTCAGTAATTTGATTCAATGTATCAACAAAATGCTATTCAAAGTTTTTCTTAAAGACCTCATCTCTAATGAAGTGATGCCTAATCTCAATATACTTGGTCCTAGAGTGTTGGACTGGATTTCTTACAAGGTTGATAGCACTGGTGTTATCACACAGAATCAGGACACACCCAAGATCCACTAAGTAGTCTTGGAGTTGGTGTTTAATCCACAACACTTGGGTGCCACAGCTCCCAGCAGCAACATATTCTGCTTCTGCGGTTGAGAGGGCAACCGAGTGTTGTTTCTTGGAGGCCCAAGAGACTAAACATCCACCCAGAAACTGGCAGTAGCCACTAGTACTCTTGTGATCCTGCTTGCATCCAGCGTAGTCCGCATCTGAATAAGAAATAAGAGATAAATCACATGATGACGGATACCACAATCCCAAATCTTGAGTTCCGACAAGATATCTAAGGATACGCTTGACGGCAGTCAAGTGAGATTCTCTAGGACTAGCTTGAAATCTAGCACATAGGTAAACACTAAACTAGATATCTGGTCGGGATGCTGTCAAATAAAGCAATGAGCCAATCATACCTCTATAGATTTTTACATCCACTAATTTACCATTTTCATCCGTATCCAGTGATGTTGTGGTGCTCATAAGAGTTACAATTATTTTATAGTCTATCATGTCAAATCTTTTCAGCAGCTTCTTGATGTATTTGACTTGACTTATGAAGCACCCATCTTCTCCTTGGTTGAACTGCAAGCCGAGAAAGAATTGAATCTCTCCCATTAGGCTCATCTCGAACTCACTAGTCACTTCCTCACACATATTAGATTTAGTGAAACCAAACACGATATCATCAACATAAATTTGAACAATCAAGATGCTCTTATCTTGCTTTTTAGTAAAAAGTATTTAATCTACTTTACCTCGTGTGTACCACTTTTTGGTCAGGAATGAGCTTAGTCTATCGTACCAAGCTCTTGGTGCTTGCTTCAGCCCATAAAGCGCCCTGTCTAGTTTGTATACACAATCTTAATGGTTAGAGTTCTCAAAACCAGGGGGCTGCTCCACATAGACCTCTTCTTTGATCAAACCATTTAAGAAAGCACTTTTTACATCCATTTGATACAACTTTATTCTAATGGAGCATGCGAAAGCAAGCAAAATTCTGATGGCTTCAAGTCTAGCTACCGGGGCAAAGGATTCTTCAAAATGTACCCTGAATTCTTGGTTATGCCCTTGAACCACCAATCTGGCCTTATTTCTAATTATTTTACCATCTTCACTAAGTTTGTTCCTAAAGACCCATTTAGTACCTATGACAGATTGTGAGGATGGTCTAGGAACAAGATGCTAGACTTTATTTCTTTCAAACTGATTTAATTCATCTTGCATGGGATTTATCCAGCTTTCATCTTTCAATGCTTCATCAATATTTTTTGGGTTCAATTTGAGAAACAAGGGCAAGTTGGTCTAATTCTTCAACAATTCTAAAATGAGACCTGGTTCTAGGTGGGTCATTCAAGCTACTGATGACATTTTCTAGCGGATGATCTTTGAGTACTCTAATGTTGGTAGAGTCATTACCTTCATTTATATCTTGATCCCTTGCATTGCTTGATTCTGCCAAGTCGACATCTTATCTTGTTTCTTCTTGTGGAGGATCATTCTTTTTCTTTATAGTTAAGAATTCCCCATCTTCATCATTTTTCCTGCAAGAGTTGTCAATTTTATAATCATCATTGTACTCATCAAATGTGACATGGGGTGATTCTTCCACAACTTGACTCTTAATGTTATAAATTCTGTAAGCCCTAGATCTATCAGAGTATCCAAAGAATATACCTTCATCACTCTTGGGCTCGAATTTATCTAAGTCTCTTTTATCATTGTTATGGATGAAGCATTTAGACCCAAACACTTTCATATGATTTAGAGAGGGCTTTTTACCTTTGAACAACTCATACGGAGTCTTTTTGGTATGTGGCCTTACCATGGAGCAGTTGATTATGTAGCAAGCCGTGTTTACCGCCTCAGCCCAAAGCTTCCTTAGGAGTTGCCGTTCGGCATGCATTGTCCTAGCCATCTCTATGAGTGTTCAATTCCTTCTTTCAACTACACCATTTTGCTCAGGGGTTCTTGGTGATGAAAATCGGTGAAATACCTTCAGCACTACAAAGATTATAGAATTCAGTATTTTCAAATTCACCACCATGATCAGATTGAATGTTGGAGATTTTAAACTCATCGTCTTGCTTTATCTTCATATAGAGTGCCTGAAACTCATCAAAAGCATCATTTTTATGTGTCAGAAAGAAAACCCATTTGAACTTAGAGAAATCATCCACCAAGACATATCCATTTTTTCTATCACTTAAACTAGCAGTTCTGGTTGGACCAAACAAGTCCATATGAATCAGTTCGAGTGATTTGGATGATATATTTTCAAATCTAGCCTTGAAGGATTTTCTTGTCAGTTTACCTAGGGCACATGCATCACACAATTTGTTTTCTTGTTTAAAGGATAGTTCAGGAAAACCTTTCACCATTGAATGCTTTACGAGTTTATGTAAGACATTGTAGCTAGCATGTCATAGTCTACGATGTCATAACCACGCAAGCTCAGACTTTGGTGCAGCAAGACAGAGATTTATGTGAGCAGGATTATCTAAGTCAATCATGTAAACATTGTTGACTCTTTTACCAGAAAATTTTACCTTGTCAGATTTTGGTTCAAGGATTCTACATTCATGAGAGTCAAACAACACTTTATGACCTTTATCACATAATTGACTTATACTGAGCAAGTTGTATTTCAAACTTTCAACTAGCAGCACGTTTCCAATGGAGTTGGAGAGGTTCTTACCTACATTACCTGTTCCAATGATTCTTCCTTTATTGTCCCCTCCAAATGTGACGTGTCCTCCTTCCTTTTCCACCAAGAGACAAAATTTTGTTCTGTCTCCAGTCATGTGTCTTGAACAGCCGCTATCAAGGTACCACCGGTTATGCATGGCTGCAAGACACTCCTGCACAAGGAATTAAGTAATGGGGTTTGGAACCCAACTAAATTTGAGTCCCATCAAGCTCTTCAGATTTTCAAAATATGATACCATATCTTTTGGAATCCAAACCTTCCTTGCATTCATGTTTTCTTTGCTTAGTGTAGGGATTTGGTTTTTCTTTTCAGCTTTGACATTCACTTTCTGTTTAGAAGCTCTTTGATGTTGTTGGATTTGGTGGACGTTTGAGGAAGTCTTCTTCTTAATCCTTTGAGGCCACTAGTTGGTTTTGGGTTGAAAATGATTGTTTTGCCACCTAGGAGATTGAAGCTTATAGGATTGGTGCACAAAGGAATCACAATTGCCCCAAAAATAAGGTGGTGTCGACCTGTATGAATGGGAGTGTCGACCTGTCCTACGTGCAACCCAGTTACAATGGCATCTGGAAGGCTGAAGTGTCGACCTCCTATCACAGAAGTGTCGACCTGTGCTCTGTTTCACCTGATTATAACAGCTTCTGTTTGGAGGAAGTGTCGACTCCCTAAGACTGTAGTGTCGACCTGTGTGAAGTTGTTTGGCGGCCTGAGCGGGTGATGGCCAAGGAAGTGTCGACCTGTGCTGTGGGGAAGGTTGACTCTTCCGAGACTTTTGAGCAATCTTTTTGGGGATTTCAGTGGCTTCCTCTTCAACCTTTTCTTTTCCTTTATCATTTTGTTTTTGTTGATTTTGAGTGGGTGTTGTGTTTGAGGTAGAAGCATCAGAAGAGGAAATAAATGTGACAGTTTTTAACCCAATTGGCCTTTTATTTGTGGGATCAAAACCCAACCCTTCCTTGTTGAAATTCATTCTAGTACCTAACAATGCATCTAGGTTTTCTCTTCCATCTACAAACTTTTCTAATGATTGTTGTTTATCCTTCAACTCTTAATGTAGATTTTCAATGTTTTGAAGGAGTTGAGTGTTGACTTGTTTGACAGCTTCATACTTCTCATTACTCAATTTACTGTCCTTTTCATAGGTTTGTATTTTTAGCTTCATGCTATCAATCTCATTTCTCAAGTCTTCATTTTCAGTTTCCAAGTCAGCCATTTCTTTTCTTCCCCCTTCTAAGTTCTCAATCATTTTCTTAAGGTCTTCAATTTCAATTTCAAGTGAAGCAATCTTATTATTCATATCATGATCATGCATAAATAAGTTAACTTTCTTGTTCAATGATTTATTCTCCTTTTTGTACATGTCATATTTCTCCATGAGCTATACATATGCTTCCTCCCAATCATCAATTGTGAAATTTTCAAATGGAGAGTGTACCTCAGTTTCTTCGTCACCCTTGGCCATGAGGCAGAGATCTTCTTTTTCCTTGTTCGAGGAGCTGGTTCCATCATCACTTTCTTCTTCGTCGCTCCATGTGGACACCATGGCCTTGTTCTTCTTCTTGCCCTTCCATTTGTCAGCTTTTCTGAATTTTTCAGGACATTCGGTCTTGAAATGCCATGGTTTGTTGCAAGAATAACAGATGATCTTGTCAGCTTTCTTAAAGTTTTCTGAGTTAGATTTGTAACATTTCCTTACCTGTGACCTCCCTCTCATGAGGCTCTTACCCTCCTTTCTCAGAAATTTTCTGAACTTACGTGTGAGCATGGCTACGTCATCCTCATCTCACTCACTTGTAGAAGCCTCACCTTCATGAGAAGTGCTTTGACTGCTGGGTCCTGCTTTAAGAGCTAGGGACTTTTTCTTAGGTACCTCATCCTCTTTGTTATTTAGGTTGATCTCATAGCTCATCAGTGACCCGATGAGTTCATCTACCTTAGTAGTTGAGAGATCTCTGGATTCTTCAACCACAGTAGCCTTCGTGTGCCATGCTGGGTTAGTGATCTGAGAATCTTCCTTATAATTTCTTGCTCTGAATATTTCTTTCCCATATCTGTTAGACTATTAGTAAGCATAGTTAAGCAAGCATACATGTCTTGAATTGACTCATCAGGCCTCATCCTGAACATTTCATATTCAGAAACTAAAATGTTGGCTTTTGTTTCTCGTACCTGAGAGGTTCCTTCGTAAATCACTTCTAACCTGTCCCACATTTCTTTTGCAGTTGCACAGGTAGCCACTCTTGAGAATTCTACAGGGTGGAGTAAGCATTGCATGATGTGTCTAGCACTCCAGTTGACAGTGGATCTTTTTATTTGTTCTTTGGTCCAGAGGTCCTCATCTTCTGTAAGCTCATACGGACCATTGCTCATTACTCGCCAGAGTTCGTAATCTTGGGCGCAAATGAACACCTGCATACGTTGTTTCCAATAAGGATAATTAGTTCCAGTGAAGTAAGGAGGCCTATTGAAAGAATGTCCTTTGGTTATCAAACCCTTGGACGTCAATCCACCATTTCTCTCAAGGTCGTTGGACCCCATAGTGAGAGATTGGCTCTGATACCACGTGTTGAGTAGTGAATAGCGGATCTAGAGGGGAGGGGTGAATAGATATGTCCCTCTTTTCGCAGAACACCCCTCTTTAAAGCTAGATAAAGAGAATAGCAGCGGAATACAACTAACTTAGCGAAGGACACAACGATTTGCTTAGCAGGATGGACAAGTAATATAGAGATCGAACCTAAGCATGCATCTAACACAAAGCAATCAGACAAGCAAACCACAACACAAGGGATTTTAAGGTGGTTCGGACTGAGTCCCCAGTCCTACGTCCATCCCTCACCAAACTCGGTCAGGCTTCACTAGTACAGCACACTAAACCGCAGACCGGAGAACCTCCGACTACCTTCCTACTAACCACCGGTAGGGACAACAACACCGCAGATCAGAACACCCTCCGACTGCCTTCCTACTAACCACCGGTAGGGACGATCACAGTTTTAGTAGCACGAGCAAAATGAAAAGAGAACAAAGATGAAAATGTTCAGACAAGAGATGGAGATATGCTCAGGGCTAAAACACTACCAGAAAAAGCGGGATTACAGACGGAAATTTCAGACGAAAATTTGTGACGGAAACTTCCGTCTGAAATATGCAACTACACACCGAATTTCAGACGGAAATTTGTGACGGAAAATATTCCGTGTGAAATTTCAGACAGAATTTGTGACGAAATTATTAAACTGTCAGAAATTTGTAACCAAGAATTTGTGACGGCCACCTCCGTCTGAAATCCGTCTGAAAATCCGTCACAAATGTGTCTTCTCACGGATTTTCAGACGGAAATTAATCCGTCACAAAACTATTGCGCCCAAATCCGTCACAAATAGGACCTTTGCGACGAATTTGGGGTGCAATAGTTTTGTGACGGATTAATTTCCGTCTGAAAATCTGTGAGAAGACACATTTGTGACGGATTGTCAGACGGATTTCAGACGGAGGTGGCCGTCACAAATTCTTGGTTACAAATTTCTGACAGTTTAATAATTTCGTCACAAATTCTGTCTGAAATTTCACACGGAATATTTTCCGTCACAAATTTCCGTCTGAAATTCGGTGTGTAGTTGCATATTTCAGATGGGATTTCCGATAGAAATTAATCCGTCACAAATTTCAGACGGATATTTCCGTCACAAATTTCTGTCTGAAATTTCCGTCTGTAATCCCGCTTTTTCTAGTAGTGAAAGCGAGAAGATCTTGTCTAAAATGCGGGAGGCTGGATCTGTTGCTTCAGCAAAGGCTGCCTCTTTTTCTTCTTGTCTTCACACGATGCAGATCAACAACAGGGAAGCAAAACCGCAGTGGCGGTTTCTTCTTCTTCTTCTCTTGGTGCTCAAGCAACGGTGGCAATAGCAGTGGCAGCTTCACCATCTTCACCTGCTGTAGCTTCTCTTCCTCTTCTTCTTCTCCTTCAAGGGATGCTGGCCGTCACAACAGCATCGATTTCTTCTTCCTTGCAAAGCTCTCTCCTTGGTTCAGCAGTGATGGCAGCAGCAGCTTCCTTGTGTGTGTATGCCTCTCTTCTGCTTCTCCTTTTGGCAGCGGCAGCTTCTCCGATTTTGGCGCCAACACAAGTCCCCAGGAGGTGCACCAAAACTCCAGCCAGTAGAGGGAATTTTCCCTCCAAAATTCTTGTCCATTGATTAGACCGGCCAGCCCATTTTCTTGGAGTGTCATGGAAGAAAGTTAGTTGAAAAAGCCTTTTTCTTCTGCCCTTGTTTGGCATTTAATGCTCCACATGGAGGAGACATGGGCCTTGCAATTTCATTGGCTGCTGCCCATGTACCTTCCTAGGAGCATGCCTTAAGAAGACTTGTAAGAGGGGTTGTCATCATGACACCTTTTCAAACTTGTCATACCAACCTCCAAAAAGTTGACTCCAACCATGATATGATGGATATAGCATGTATCAGTGTTGGAACCTTCCTCTCAGCCTCGAAATCCATGTATTTAAGGGTTTTCGGTATGCTTTTTCTCTCTCTGGATCACCCTTCAATTTTCTGAGATGAGCACCATGATGTCGACGCAGGGTGTCGACACATCTATTGAGCTCTTCCTTTATGACTGCTTCTGGAAGACTGAAGTGTCGACACCCTGGGAGAGGTAGGTCGACACTTCTCAACAAAATAGCATTTATAACGTTCTCTGGATGGCAGATAGGTCGACACCCTGTAACACCAGTGTCGACACTTGCTAGAGAAAAATTGATTTTTTAGCTTCTGGAACCACCAAAGTGTTGACCTTCCGTAAGTGAAGTGTCGACACTTCTTTAAGAGGTCCGATCTTCAGCTATGCTTGGGCGCCATGGTGACGACACTTCTTCATGAGAATATGTCTTTAAGCTTCTTTTGCCTATCTTTTCTGCCCATTTCTTTCTTGCTTCTAGGAGCACTATCCCTTGGTGAAATCTAGTTTTGTGCAACCATTTGCCTTGTTTTTCATGCACTTGCATCTTGAGTGACTTTCAACCTTAAATGGCTTGCTCCTTTGGATTTATCTGTCATGAGAACGCATCAACCATCTAAGAATGAGACTTATAAGTGAACTCATAGTGTCATGGAGTTAAATGACTCATAGTGTGAGGCATTATCAAAACTATAAATTATTAAATGACCGCAGGGGCACAACATCTTTTCCTCATTACCTTAATGTCGTTAAACATTATGCCCTCAGTCATCCTTCAAATTCTCTTGTAAACTTCAATTACTCTTCATGTCCTTGGAAATATAAATGAAAATCTATACTTTAGCCATAAACTACCATTTGGAAGTGTAGGAGTTAAGTGCCATGTGGGACAAAGTGCTACGTTATAGGAGCCACCTCTTTAGGCCGGAATGGCGTAAAGTGCTACATGATGGGAGCCACCTCTTGAGCATGTAGGGGACACCTCTAGAGTCCTCCACAACTAAATGACTAGTTGTGCGCTATATTACGCTTCTTAAGCTTTTCTTGAAAATTCTTTGGCCATGTACCTTATGTGGATGTCTAAATAAATACTTGGGATCAATGATCCATAATAACTAATTCTGGCATTAATGGGGCCCGATCTGGTCCTGGGGGAAGCGCCCGAAAGTACTTGTGCCCATGGGAGCTATATTGACCCGGTGTGGCATTGCACCGAGTACTTGCTTGCTAGATTCTATTATGACATTCCACTCATTCGTGAAATACTTGACTTGTTTGATTTACATGAAATACCCGTACATGCTTACGTGAAATGGTCAATTCAATTATTATACATGCTACATAATCGTTCTTGAAATCTTACTCTTGTCAACTTGCTTACTTGTGATCATATGTACCAGCATTACTTTACTCTCTCTCATGCTCCTGTTTCATGTTTTAATCACAATTCTCGCCATAGCACTTTTACGTTGTCTAAAAATGTTTAATTACTTAAAGCTATCTGATATAGAGATATAAGTCGTACTGAGCCCTGTGCCCACCCTACGTTTTCGGTTAATATTTCAGATAGTTCTGATGAGGAACCCCAAATAAATTGTGAAGGCCAAAAGTGAAGAGAGAGACCAAGTTAAATTCGATTCCCTAGATTTGATTATTGCTCTTGCCAGAATTAAGTGTATTTGGAAGATGAAATTATGCCTCTTAAGGATTAGTGGTGTTGTAAAACCCTATTTGATATAATAACAGTATCTTTTCTCCAGTATGGTTGGACTCCTTATGTGCATGCTCTTGATCGACTTGAATGTTTCGACTTGTTGCGCCTCGATATTCTGCATCGGGACGTGACGGTCTTGGTGGTATTAGAGCCTAGGTCTTCCTAAACGCGAGGTTTTCCTTGATATAGATTTTAAGTGATGACCTATAACCCTAGATAATGTCTTGAAATTACCAGTAAGAGTGGGTAGAGCCACGGGTTAAGTTTTAAAGTATAATTAATCAAGGAAATAAACAAACTACTCAAGTCTTGTAGCTGTGATTGTAGCTTAACTTTTTCCAATGGCTGCCGAGAGAGCTCAATGGCGTGAGATGCAAAGGACGGTCCAAGGACTGACCCAAGCACTATAACAAGTGGCTCAAGGAGGAGCTAACCAAGGAGCGAGGGACTTACACCAGAATTTTAATAGTATGAACCCGCCTAAGTTCGCTGGGTCCACGGACCCTTATGAGGCAGAACACTGGGTGAAGGAAATCGAGAGGATTTTTCGAGTCATGCAATGTGCCGACGAGGAGAAGGTCATACTCACTACCTTTCAATTAGAAAGGGATGCACGTACCTAGTGGGAGTCTGTCGAAGCAACTCTACCACACCACCAAGTGTTGTGGGAAGAGTTCATGGAGCTTTTCAACAATAAATACATCTCCGATGTGGTGAAAGAAAGGAAGGCTGTCGAATTTGCCTCCTTGAAGCAAAGGAGTTTGACAGTGGCGGAATATGAAGCCCAGTTTGTGAGACTATCTCAATATGCACCACACCTAGTGGGTACCGAAAAGATGAAGGCGAGGAGATTCTTAAACAGCTTAAAGCTTCAGTATATCACTCAATTCACCCCGATGGATATTCAAGTATATGCCGATGCGGTAAGGAGAGCCTAACTCCTAGAAGATGCAATGGAAATGTCCGATAGCATTCGGGGAAGAGAGGCCAAGAAAGAGCAAGTTACTGGATCCAATAATTTCAAGCGCTCCTTCGGGAAGAAGAGGCCAAATTTTGATGGGCGTAACTTCAATAAAGATGGGCGTAACTTTCTCAAGGATAAAAAGCCGAGATCGTTTGACAAATAAAGCGTCCCGGTTGTTACTCCATCAAAGGAACTATGCAAGTACTATGAGAAGTCCGGACACAAGGCTGATGAGTGCTGGAGAAGACTTGGTGCCTATCTTCGCTGTGGGAGTCGGGATCATAGAATCCCGAATTGTTCGCTTCTCAATGAGCAAGCTCCATCGGAGAAACCTCAAGCTATTATCAAGAAGCAAGGAAGGCTCCAAGATCTTATGAATGTAGAATTTATCGAAGATGCAGGCGTTGTAGAAGGTACTATTCCTGTTTGCTCAAAGCCCGCCTCTATTTTATTTGACACTGGAGCTACGCATTCATTCATATATAAGAGCTTTGCTGATACTTTACCTATGAGGCATGTTCCGTTAGAATCTAAACTTGTTATTACTACTCCAATTGGAGCGAGATTAGAGATTAAATATTTCTTCCCTACTAGCAAGGTTCTAGTCGGCGGTCGTAACCTACCTGCTGACTTAGTATGCATGGATATGGAAGGTTATGATATTATTTTGGGAGTTGACTGGTTATCTACACACGGTGCTAGTGTTATCTGCAAGATGGGTATGGTGACCTTTAGTGGGTACCCTAACCTCATATTTTCTGGTGTCAGGCATTCTCGACACCAATCCCTTATTTCGACCCTTAAAGTTGAAAAATTATTAAAGAAGGGTTGCACGGCTTCCTTAGTTTCTATTACTATGGCCGAGCGTAAGGAACCAAATCTGGAGGATATTCCAATTGTTCGGGATTATTCTAATGTATTTCCTGATGAGTTGCTTGGTATTCCTCTGGAGAGAGAAGTGGTCTTCTCTATTGATTTGATTCCGGGAGCTGCACCGGTATCTAAGGTTCCTTATCAAATGTCCCCTGCCAAAATGAAGGAGTTGAAAGAACAATTGATGGAGTTATTGGATAAAGGATTTATCCGACCAAACACTCCGCCTTGGGGAGCTCTTGTCTTATATGTCAAGAATAAGGATGGATCAATGAGATTGTGTATTGACTATTGGCAATTGAACTAGCTTACAATCAAAAACAAGTATCCATTACCGAGAATTGATGAATTATTTGACCAGATTTCTAGAGCTCGACATTTTTCAAAAATTGACCTCAGATCTGGTTATCATCAATTGAAGATCAAAGAAGAGGATATTCACAAAACAACATTCAGGAGCAGGTATGGACACTATGAGTTCACTGTTATACCCTTTGGCCTAACCAATGTGCCTGCCGCGTTTATGCAGTTGATGAACAACATATTTAGGCCACACCTTGATCAATTTGTGATGGTCTTTATTGATGACATTTTGATCTACTCAAAGTCTAAATTGGAGCATGAAGAACATCTCAAGAAAGCCCTACAATTATTAAGAGATCACAAACTATATGCTAAGCTTACTTAGTGTGATTTCTGGCTAGAAGAAGTTTCTTTTCTAGGTCACATAATTTCTCAGAAAGGCATTGCGATCGATCCTTCAAAGGTCGAGGCTGTGAAGAACTGGGAGAGACCTACTAGCGTGACAGAAATTTGAAGCTTCTTGGGATTGGCAGGATATTATAGAAGATTTATTAAGGACTTCTACAAGATTGTTGTATCTTTGACAAGATTGACGAGGAAGGAGATTCCTTATATATGGTTCGAAGACTGTGAGAAGAGCTTTCAAACTCTAAAAGATTGTTGGACTACTGCACCTATACTCACACTGCCTACTAAAGGACGAGGATTTCAAGTCTATATTGATGACTCCGGAATTGGCTTGCGTTGCGTATTGATGCAACATGGCAAGGTGATTGCGTATTCCTCAAGGTAATTGAAAAAACATGAGGAGAATTATCCCGTGCATGACTTAGAGTTGGCTACTATAGTCTTCATCTTGAAGATTTAGCGGCATTATCTCTATGGTGAGGCATTTATTATGTATTATGATCACAAAAGCCTCAAGTACCTATTCTCCCAAAAAGGACTCAATATGAGACAAAGAAGGTGGTTGGAGTACTTAAAGGATTTCGATTTCTCTATACAGTGCCATCTAAGAAAAGGTAATGCCGTAGCAGATGCTCTTAGCAGGAAGCCGATGGCATTATTATCAAGCTTGATGATTAAAGAATGACACTTGTTAGAGCAAATGGCATGTTTAGACCTCAATATGGAGGAGAAGGGAGATAAAGTCTTAATTACAAATCTTAGTTTTCAATCCAAGTTACTCTTAGAAATGAAAGAGCTACAAGGTGATGACCCATTGAATGTTAAAATTAAAGAGAAACTAGACCAACGATCGGACTTCCTTTTGGCTAATGATGGAAGGCTACTTTTTCGGGGAAGGACTTGTGTGCCTGATTGTCCTACCATCCAGAATAAAATCATGGTGGAGGCACATCGATCGAGATACACTATTCATCTTGGTGCTACAAAAATATACCAAGATCTCAAAAGAACCTTTTGGTGGCCTAACATGAAAAGAGAGGTAGCCAAGTTCGTGAGCCGATGTTTGGTCTGTCAACGAGTTAATGCCGATCATCTCAAACCGGCTGGTAAGTTGAAACCTCTCAAAATACCAGAGTGGAAATGGGATAGTATTGGCATGGATTTTATTATTGGATTGCCAAAGACCCGAAGTGGATTTGATGCTATATAGATGATTGTGGACCGACTAACTAAGTTCGCTCACTTCTTGCCCATCAAGAGCAAATGGACCGTGGATGTTCTAACTGACCTATATATTAAGGAGGTTGTAACCTGCACGGTATTCCAACTTCTATTATTTCAGATAGAGATATGAGATTCACCTCTCACTTCTGGAAAGGTTTGCAATCATCTTTGAGCACTAGGCCGGATTTTAGCACGAATTTCCACCCTCAGACAGATGGACAAACCAAGAGGATAAATCAGATTATCGAAGATATGTTGAGAGCTTGTATGATAGATTTGGTGGAAGTTGGCATGAACACCTACCCTTGACTGAATTTGCATATAAAAATAGCTATCAATGTAGCATTCAAATGACACCTTTCGAAGCATTGTATGGAAAGAGTTGTAGATCACCTCTATGCTGGAGTGAGGTTGGAGAGAAAGGATTATTGGGTCCAGATATTATTCAAGATACCACTCAAAACATCCAGTTGATCAGGGAAAGGTTGAAGATTGCTCAATCACGTCAAAAGAGTTCTTTCGATAACAGGAGAGATCTTGAATTCCAAGTGGGGGAGTGTAGCACCCCGAAAATTCAAATACAAAATAAATAAGAATAACTATATAATATTAGTCATGGAATAATTATGGAGAATAAAATTTTTGATAAATGTAAAGCAAATATAGCAAAAATAAATAAAGGGCCTTAATAATAATTGGTGGGCCTTGAAAATCCATTACAAATAAATTCTTAAAAGACAAAGGCCCAACCACATATAGAACCTCAGGATCGTTAATGGGCTTTTGCTATAACCGTAAACCACTAGCAGGGGCAGGGGATATATAGACATATGTATAATGGGCTTTTAAGAGTATTTACATAAATATTATGATAACAGGGTCAGTGAGCTTAACCAAAGAACCTCTCACGTTCGAAGGCTTGCATGAAGTTTAGGGTTTTTAATCCAATCAAGAAAGTGGTTGTAGATATGGCAGGGGTAGGATTTGTATGAGGAAACTTCTATCTCATTAGGATTACAAAAAAGGGAAAAATCTAAACCTAATAGGGCTCTCAGCAACGTAAGACACCATAGTGGCATTTAAACTGTAGGACTATCCTTATAAATATGAACCCCCATGATGGCAAGGAGCTATTGCTGCTACTGCCATTCGAGGGTTCGTGCTGAGGGTGCATCGACGTCGTCGTCATCCTCCTCTTCTTCCCACGTTTGTTCGTTGCTGTCATTGCACGAAGGGTGAACGGGCTTCTTCATCTTCCTCCTCCTCTGTTGCGTGCTGCTGTGGCTGTTATTGTGTAGGCGGCTTCTTCCTCTTCTTTTCTGCTACTTCATTCCTCTTCATCCGTTAAGCGTCCAAAGGTAGGCAATCTCCCAAGCAAAACTCAAGATAACTATCATGATAGATCATTAGAGCATGTAGATTCCTTCATGAGCTTTCCTGCATGTATATCTAGCATGCTTAATGCAAGTATTGGACGTCTGGAATCTTTACTGCATGAAAAGGAATGAGCGACCAGACAAGCAGTCGCTTATTAATCAACGACCACGTAGAAGGGTGCCAAATCTGATTGGGCGACCGTCTGCTAAGTCGCACATTAATGTGCGACTGCGACACTGTTACTATTTCTTGTAACATGATTTAATAATTAACCCATCTTTGAAATTTAATAAATATGAAACCTGATGTGTAAAAATTACGGTATGCATATTTTTGGATTCCCTATAATTTTCTCTATTTTCGTATGCCTTTAGATTGTTGAAAATCCTTGTAATATGAAAGTAGCATTGTTCATCCCCTAATAAACAGTGATGATCAAAAATGAACAGTACCATGAGTCTGTTGGCGTACCCATGCGATGCAGTATGAAACGTTAAAAAGAATGGGCGACCAGATCCCTAACTCCTATTTAAACCTGCGCCCGTGTACACAGGCGCTCTTTTCATGCTAAAGAAAAATAAGAAAATAATTAAAGAATAGGCGACCGTATTCCTGTCACACATTAAAGAACATGCGCCCTCCTAAAGAGGCGCCATTTCCAGTAATTTTGGTAAAATAATAAATAAGCTAAAAATTGTAAGGAATGTACGCCCGCTTGAGCAGGCGTAAATTCTTGAAGAAAAGAATGTGCGCCCTTGTGTAAAGGCGCTATTCCTAGAAATGTATATATGTTAAATAAAAAGGAATGTGCGCTTGGATTGTAGACGTAAATTAATGAATGGACGGCCAGACAGTGGGCGCCAATTTCAATGGGCGACCACTATATGGACGCAGATTTCTTCTGAATGTTATCTCCGCTCGTTTTAATCCTAGACTGCTGGATCTTCGGCACCACTGTCTCATATCCGAGACTTGGTCCCTGTTTTGGTTTTCTATCGATCACACTCAACTCTCGGTGATGATTGGACCCTTCGCGAGATATTCCTTCCTTTGGACCGGTACTTTCTTCATTGAAACCTCCGTAAGTCTACGCTAACCTTAGATTCCGTCAAGACAGTCGAGTAGGTTGTACCCTAAAAACCCTGGAACTCTTGTTTGTCACGTCACTCTGAAGAAATGTGATGCTTAGCCCTCATAGAGCGTTGTTCATGGCCTCTTTTGAGAAGTCTGACTCTGTAATTAATTGGCGACCATGCCTTGGGCACCCAAAAGTAATTAGCGACCTGGACAGTGGCGCAGATTACTGATTTAGTGACCTGAACTTGGACGCTATTTCCTCGTGCTAGGAATTAGCGACCACACAGTGGGCGCTGTTTCTGTAATTGATGGCGACTGAGTGGACGCCAATTACCTGGTTTCATGATGTGTCATCATTTCTCATGTGATTTTTCAGTATATCATCCTCGTTCAAGTTCTATCCTTGAACTCTATGCTTCATGAAATCTACCCCAACGTTCCTACATGCTTGATCCTTGGAATTCTTTGGCCATTATTTTAAGTGGAGTTGGTCTAGACACAAAAGGGGCTATGGGTCCAAACAAATCGACACTCAATGATAGAATATAAAAGTGATGGGGTCCGGATCTGATCCCAGGGGCGAGGTAAAGTCCAAACGTGCAACGGTATCATGATTGATCTGGTGTGGCATTGCATCGAAGATAGCAAGATTGATCTATGACATTTCCATAAGTGATAGTCATTATTTGAATAGTTGAACTCCTTATACATATGGCCAATCCTATAAAGTGATAGCTATAGTGAATGCCTTATTGAATGATTGTTATGATCTCATCATGAACGAGTTCGAATACCTTATCGGAGTGCTTGTTATCCCCTCATGAATGACCTCGAAATTATCTCTCATCTATCTATCATCTTTATAGCTCTTGAAACTAGAAATTGCAGTATCTATTGTCCTTATAGTTCTTGAAGTTATCTCCAGATTGTTAATCTAGTTCGTGCCATTATAGTTCTTGATTATTATGTACCTTGCATGATCTTGCATGTTCATGTTAAAATTGTTAATTACTTAAATCTAGATTGGAGCTTGAGATATTAAGACCTACTGAGCGTTCGCTCACCTAGTGTTTTTCAATATTTTTCAGGTAATGACCATAGTGACGACGAGACCAAACAAGATGGGCAAGGGCAAGAGTGAATAGTGCTCCAGCAACTTAGATGAACCTCATGGTCTATGTCATTATGTTCATGTCAAGTCTAGTTAGAGTGTCCATTATAATTTTCCTTTATTGAGTCCTTTTATTTGGGTCCAATTTATAATAAACTTATATTTGAAATGAAATTCTATTTTGTACAATTCTATCTTGTCTTATGAATATGTTCTGATTGACACGACTGTTTAACTGCCACGTTCCTGTTGATTTGTTTTGCTTCCTTCTCTTGTTTGTGATGATGAGTGATAAAGATGATAAGCAAAAATCAATGATCTCAATCAACCCAAGGACATGTGAACCATGAACCTAGGCAATCAGAACAAGCTCTAGCATGGGCAATGCTATCTCAACCAAACTAACCTAAAGAAAGTAAAGAAAAACACATGCCAGAGCGTGGAGCAAGGAGTAAATAAAAACACACCGCGTGGGTGGAATAAGCAAAAGAAATAAGAGATATGAGAGAGAAATCAATGCCCAATACTAAGGAAAGAACGTGATCGCCACCAAGGTAATAAAACAAGCCAAAGACCTGGTCAATACCTTAGAAATAGGAGGATGATGCACCCGCCCACGGGAGAGAGAAACCAGTAAAATCTATAGATCTGCCTTGAATGTAACGGCCAAGACCCTATGCGTCACAGCAGTGTGACGGTCGCTCGATGAACCGTTAGAGAAGCCTGACGCGCCTGCTGAAGACCGTCAGAGAACCTGCAGAAGCAACTTGTGAATTCTTTGAACTCCAAACCTTCCAGCCGGCTAGAAGACCTGGGCCTCGTCTAATGATCCCTGTAAACCTGCCAAAGAACGTGAAACACAAGAAAACAATCCCAAATTAGCCCTTTAAACAAGCGTAGTATCAATTCTTAAAGAACTTAAGATCATTCAAAAGGAAAGGGGAATACCGGGGAAGTTTTAGTTTTTTAACCCCTCTGGGCGTTTTAAAACGTGGGAGAGATGTTTAGATGATGACAACAGATGCAGAACGTGAGAGAAAGAAGTGGGACAATGCTATGATGAGAGGAGGAAGGAAGAACGCAAGTATGACAATGATGGAAACTCAAACACAATGAAACGAATACTCCCTTCACCGTAAAGCAGATGGACGTGAGGAACAGTTCTCCTTGGTTGGATGTGGTTCTAGGATGCGGCAGCACTTCGACGTGAATTCCAGATCTTCCTCCTTAGGCCATGAAGTTAAGGGTGCTATTTATAGGCTCTCAAAATCTCTGGTCGAGCAGAGGATAATCCAGCAAGAAAATAGGATAACTCTTAGCAAACTCTTGAAGATAATACTCCCAAGAGTCCATAGAAACAAACAGAAGGTTCTGAGGATCAGATTTGGAAGAGAAATCATCAGATCAAACTCTTATCTCGACCACGGAGTAGCAGAGAAAAGACCAGAACTGTCAGGACTCTCTGTTTGATGTAACGGCTTCTCGATAGACCGTCACAGGCATGTAACGCGTCATGGAGAGACCGTCACACTAACCTTATCCCCAAGAAGATAAGATCAACGGGAAGAAGATCAAAATAGTAGGACTCTTGAAGGAATGTAACGGTCACGGGTGGACACGTTAGAGGGACGTAACGGCTGCACGACAGACCGTTAGAATCAATGGACAGGCCAAAGGATAAGGATTGAAACAAAGGCCTTAAGCTATAGGACTCTTCAAGATGTAACGGTCCAGGGATCATGCGTTAGAGGAACGTAACGCCCCTGGTGTGGACCGTTAGAAATAATAAAGATTGAATAATTAAGAACCAGAAATAAGCCCTGAGGGTAAGGACTCCTCAAGATGTAACGGCCAAGGAGTGATGCGTTATAAGGATGTAACGCCCCTTTAAGGGACCGTTAGAGACAATAAGGATCCAAAAATGAGATAGGAGCTTGCTAAGCTTCAGCCAATGAAAACGCTGTTGAAGTTAGATGGAAGGCTCTATCACCACAGGATGTGGATCTAGAGGGGGGGTGAATAGATCAACTGGCTATTTTAAAAATTTGGCCTAGAATCAAATGCGGAATTAGTCCTCACTATTTTGCGGCATGACGGCTGGAGTGGAGAAGAGAAGTCACCCGAATGCGAGTCTGACCTGGAGTCTCCCGCCGTGTGTCTCCCGTTGATTCGCCGGCGGCGGCATGGACGCTTCTGGGGGGCCCCCAGTGGTCCCCCCGGCTCAGTCCTCTTTGCCACGTCTGATGTCTCCATTGGCCTCTTTGCCATCATCCTCTGCTCGCTCTTTCAAGGATGCACTTTTCTCTTCGCTGGCGCCACCGATGATACGAGGAGAGGTTCACTGCCCGGCGTCAACTGATAATGGTGAACCTGCCGTCTTCTTCAGCAAGGAGGAGATATCAGCGTCCCTTCAGCCTTTCAGCTTCGCTGTTGTTGCTCGAACGCCATTTGGCAGGCCTCCCTTCCCAGATATTAGGTCGCATCTTCGTGCAAGGTGCGACTTCAAGGATGATTTCATGATTAGCTCTCTCGATCCAAGGCACCTTCTTCTCAGGTTCAGGAATCATGATGACTTTCTGTCGGTGCTATTGAGGGACACTCTCTTTGTTCATGGAAAGCTTTTCAAATTCTTCAAATGGTCTTTGGATTTTTCGCCGGACTCGGACTCCCCTGTGCTTCCTATCTGGATTGCATTCCCGTTCTTACCTGTAAATTTCTTCCTGGAGCCCATGCTTCGATCGGTTGCTGGTAACATTGGAAAGGTTTTAAAGATTGATTCATCCACTTCAAATCTTTCTAACACCTCTGCAGCGAGAGTTTGTGTTGAGCTGGATATTTCGAAGATTCATCCATCCAGAATCTGGATTGGATACCCAGGGGGTGGTTTTTGGCAAGATGTGTTATATCCAAATTTTCCACTTTTCTGCTCTCATTGTTCCAAACTTGGTCATAATGTCGACTCTTGTAAGATGAAACTATCACTGAAACGGAATGCTGATAAGCCGGGGAGCAAAATCGATTGTAGTCTAACTGATGCTCAGCCTAGACTCATATCTAAATGGCAGCCTATTTTGTCAAATCAAAAGGTAGCTGACCAAGTCACTGTGAGTATTCTAGAGCGGCCTCTGCCAGTTGCTCCTATGCGTGCAAACGTTTTAGTCTCTGACAAGGCCTCTCCCGCTGCTGCCTCAAGGTTGGTTGAGGATTTACCTTCTAGCTCTGCTTTAGCTGCTGTCCTGCCTAATTCCAACTCTGATGCATCAACTGACGCTGGACCTTCCATTCCAATTGAGCAACTTGCTTCTTATTCTCAGCCTTCATATGCTCAAATGCTTAATAATCAGCAGTGTCCCAGTAATATTTCTGGAAAAGGGCTCCCTTCAATCCAATCTCCTGCGTCGGTGTCGGTAACGATAGAACCTGAGGCTGCCCACAGGCTGCAGGCAAAACAGATGGCAGGTGTTGTGCAAGAGGGTTGCTATGGCCGACTTAAGGATTCTATTGACAGCCAGAAGAGCATGGAGACCTTATTGGTTGATCAGGCTGGCACTGGAGATTGTCCCTTTCCTTATTCAGATGGTAATGAAAATGACTCTTTGGAAATTCTCAGGAAGGAAATTGCTTCTGATGCAGCTGTAGACAACGTGAGAACTCTGCTCACTGAGCCGGCTAGGATAATAACTAGATCCATGACTAGATCTGGATCCTTGGGTGATATTTCAGAATTGGTTCATAAATGACGCACATCATCATCTGGAATGTCAGAGGCATTGCTAATGATGTCTCCATTGGTCGTGTTAAATATTTCATCAAAGCTTACAACATTGACTGTATTGTTCTCTTGGAACCTAAGGTGAACCTTAGCAGGATGGATGGAATCCGGAAGAAACTGGGTATGTCTAATGGCCTGGCTAATGAGGATGACATGGCTCACATTTGGGTTCTGTGGAAGCACCCACTGGATTTTTCTCTTGTTAGCTGTGACAACCAGCAGATAACCATTCAACAAATTCATTTAGCTAGCCCTGGGTTTCATGTTACCTTGGTCTATGCCAAGTGTAATACCTCTGAAAGAATAATGCTCTGGGACTCCCTCAGAAATGCTCATGCTCAGATCTCTGGCCCGTGGCTGGTAGGAGGAGATTTTAATTGTATTCTGAATGTTGATGAAAAGCTTGGTGGAAACCCTCCTTCTCTACAGGCAATTTCTGATTTCAAGGAATGTGTGTCTGACTGTGCTCTAATGGATGCGGGCTTTACTGGATCCAGCTTTACCTGGCATAATAACCAGGCTGGAAAAAATGGAATTTGGGCCAGGTTGGATAGAGTACTTGTTAATGCAGATTGGCTAACTCTCACCCCTATCTCTGTGGAGCACTTATCTAGGGAAGCATCTGACCATGCTCCTTTGTTGGTTAAGATCTCCTCTCAGCAGAATTTTAAAAGCAGGTTCTGTTTCCAAAAAATGTGGACCTATAATTCTGATTTTCTGGATGCTGTCAAACGATGCTGGGATATCAGTCCAATTGCCACCTCTCCAACCACTACCCTCTACCTTAAGTTAAAGTACATGAGAAATATGCTTCGTGACTGGAACAAACATATTTTTGGAAATGTTCATTTCAACATGGCAAAAGCTGAGGAAGCAGTTCTGAAGGCTGAATATGCATATGATCTTCACCCTTCTAAAGCAAGCTCTGAAGTTCTTGAGGAAGCAAGGACTGCTCTATCAGAGAGGCTCCTCCAGCAAGAATGCTTCTGGAGACAAAAATCCAGAATTAGATGGCTTCTCGAGGGAGACAAGAACACAAAGTTTTTTCATGCATCCACTTTGGCCAACAGAAGCAAGCACACCATTTCCCAGCTTACTACTTCAAATGGTCTAATTACAAGGGATAATGAAGAGATGAAAGCAATTGCTGTCTCATATTTTGAACATGCTTTTTCTTCCCAACATCACTTCATTGATGATCAAACTCTTGACTGCATCCCTACTATTCTACAGCAGGCTGATAACTCCTCCCTTTGTGCTGTTCCTTCTGACTCTGAAATCAGGGATTCTGTTTTCAAATTATCCCCGGACAGTGCCCCTGGCCCGGATGGATTCACTGGTATCTTCTATCAGTCCACCTGGCCTATCATTGGCAACATTGTTGTTCTTGCAGTGCAGGAGTTCTTCACTTCTCCCAGAGAGCTGCCTAGAAGTGTATCTTCAACTTTGGTAGCTCTTATACCAAAAAAGACAAATGCTTCTGATATATCTGACTACAGGCCGATAAGTCTTTGTAATTTTTTCTCCAAAATCATTTCTTCTATCCTAACAAGCAGGTTGGCCAGTATTCTCCCCAGAATCATCTCTCCCGAGCAGTCTGCTTTTGTAAAAGGGAGATCTATTATTGAGAATATTTCCCTAGCACATGAACTGACAGGTGATCTGGGGAAAAAACTAGGGGTTCAAATACTATTATAAAGCTGGATATGGCAAAGGCATATGACCGATTGGAATGGGATTTTCTGTTTTCTGTTCTGCACAAATTTGGCTTCAGCAATCAGTTTATTGACTTGATTGACAAACTGATTAACAACTGTTGGTTTTCAGTTCTGCTGAATGGGGAGTCAGCTGGATTCTTTAAATCAAGCAGAGGTATTCGCCAGGGGGATCCAATTGCCCCTTCTCTATTCATTATTGCTGAGGAAGTATTAAGTAGAAGCCTGAGGACAGCTTTTTCTAATGGCAGAGTGGAATGGTATTCATGCCCTAGGGGTTGCCCCTATATTTCACATCTCCTGTTTGCGGATGATACTCTCATCTTCTGCAAAGCCAATGTTCGGTCTGTGAAGAACCTGATGAAAGTACTTAAAGCATATGAAAGAGCTTCTGGGCAATTGATCAATATCTCTAAGAGTGGATTTCTTATTCACCACAGGGGTAGTTCTAATGTAGCCAAGCGCATTCATGATAACACTGGATTCAATCAACATCAACTTCCTCAAAAATACCTGGGAGTTCCTTTGACTTATGGTAGGAAGAAAAAAATCCACTTTACTGGTATCATCAGCTCTGTGCAGAATAAGATTGCAGCATGGAAAACAGGATATCTTTCTCAGGGGGCCAAGCTAATTCTGATCAAGCATGTTCTGTCCTCAATTCCAGTATACACTCTCACTTCGTCCCCAATCTTTGCTGGTACCCATCAACAGTTGGAGCAAACCTTTGCCAATTTCTTCTGGGGATCTTCAAAGTATGGTAAGCGTAAGCATTGGAAATCTTGGTATTCTATCTGTAAACCACTTGACCAGGGAGGACTTGGCATCATGTCTTTAAAACAAATGGAAATTGCCTTAAGGGTAAAAATGCTTTGGCAAGCTCTTTATTCCCAGTCTTTATGGGCTGACTACTTTAGAGGTAAATACATAAAGGGGGCCCATCTCTCTGATGTAAGATTCAACAACATGACTGGATTAGCAAAAAGGAGCTGGAGCACAGCAAAACACATTATCTTGCAGCATCACAGGTCTGTAATTGGTGATGACAGTGACACTAGTTTCTGGCATGACAAATGGTTGGGCGATTTAATTCTAGCTGATCTGGCCTCTCCTGCTTGTTTTATGGATCCGAAAGCTTCTGTTAAAGACATTCTTCAGCAACATCTCTCTGATACTTTTGCTATTCAGAATAGTGATCTACCTATGCACATTACCAATGCTTTAAGGAAGGTTTCTCTCTCCCAAGAGCAGGATATGCATGTTTGGAGCCTCTCTGCTTCTGGGAATTGTACTGTTAATTCCACCTTCAAGTATATATGCAGTAATTCAGGGAGTCAAGGTATTATCCCATGGGCTAAGATCTGGTCTAAGTGGCTCCCTTCCAAGATTTCTGTTCACATCTGGAAAATTCTACACAACTGCCTTCCAACAGATGCCAACATTAAAAAATCTGGTATAGCCTTATGCTCCAAATGTGTTTGCTGCACCAAATCTCAGGTGGAGGACTCTACCCATCTTTTTAAGAAAAGTGACATGGCAACACACCTCTGGACCTATTTCAGATCCAAAGGAATTCCTATCTATGGTAATACCGTTAGCAGGTTTATTCAAACTATCATCAACAATGCTCAGCAGAAAACTATGTATGGCTTATTTCATCTGGCAGCTCTTGGATATGGTCTTTGGGAAATCTGGAAAACCAGAAACAAGGTAAGACATGAGAATCAGTATACTTCCAGCCAAGCTCTCCTACACAAGGTTATATCCCAGGTCAAGCAAGTATGCTCTATTGCTCATCTCAAAGAGCCGTCCAACAGCCATAGGCTAATCTTAGAACATTTTGGCATTCAATGTTCCAAGATTAACTTCCAGTCCTTCAAAATCATTAGGTGGCTTTGCCCACCTTGGCCATCCCTTAAGCTTAATACGGATGGGGCTTCCAAGACAAACAGTGAAGCAGGTGGGGGTGGTGTTATCAGAAATCACAAAGGAGATGTGCTTTTAGCTTTCTCTCACTTCTACGGCAGGGCTAATAGTCTAGTTGCTGAAGCCAGGGCTCTTCTTGATGGGCTTAAATATATTCAGACTTTGGACTGCACTAACTTTTTGATTGAGTGTGACTCCAGTGTGTTGGTTCAGACTATTAGAAGACAAGTTCAATGTCCCTGGTCTATACTCCCTTATGCTAGAAGCATCTGGAACCTTCCTCTCCAGCCGCTTCAACTCTCCCACATCTACAGGGAAGGCAATTCTGTAGCAGACACTTTAGCATCTTTTGCTTGTCATACAAAATGTAATTCCTTTTTTATTCATTCGGAGCTCCCTCCCTTTGTCAAAGGAGCTGCCAGACTTGACAAGCTAGGCATGCCTAGCATCCGCTTGATGTAATTGAACTTCAATTTTATCAATAAAATTTACCTCCTAGTGGATTGAGTGGGCACTCGCCTTAAATCCCTGGGCAAGGTTTTTGGAAAAAAAAAATGCGGAATTAGAAGAACACTAGACGAACACAGCCAATGCACCGAATGAAACACACAAGATCTGCTGAACAAGCAATCAAACACACGAGAGGCACAAGGCTTTTAGGTGGTTCGGTCAATCCGACCTACGTCCACCCCACATTCAACTCGAATGTGGATTACTGCTGATACACAGCTTCAAACTGCTGGGCTCTACAGCTTGCCAACAACGGGTGGGGCTTACAGCTTATCCCGACCAGAGGAACATCCTCTGCAACAGCTGAGCATCACAGCTTGCTCTGCTGGGCACTACAGCTTAGCCGACCAGAGGAACACCTCTGCAACCCGCTGCTTCACAGCTTGATCCCGCTGACTAACAGCTTGATAGAACAAGAGTTTTCAAAGGAAAATAACAAAGACTGAAAACAAACAAAACACACAATCGAATGGAAGAAAACCAAAATGACTGTAGCTTAAGGTTGAGCAATATCAGCTCTGGTAACTGGACCAAGAGACTGATTCACAAGCTCTCACAATAACTCTCTCTCAACTCATCTCTCTTTTTCTTCTTCTCTCTTTTTCTTCTTCTCTGCCTTTCTTCTTTATTCTCACAGTGGATCTCGGTGGCTGCTGCTTCAAGCAGGATGTACAGACTTTTCCAATCTCGATCAGCCTATACAGAAGATGAAGACTAATATATATAACAGCAGCAGGTGGATAAGGGCGCGTGGCGTCCATACTTTTCCGCCCAATGGAATCCGCCAGCTTCGAGACAATTCCATCCACGTGTCAGCATTTGGTTCACGAGCCAGGCACCTTGGATCACGTGCCCTACAATTCAAAGACGTTTGATTAGCAAAACTCAAGACTGCTGCGTTGACTCCATCAGCCCATGGCGTTGACGCATCGATGATCCAGTGATCATGTCTTCAGCAGATGGGCGTGCTGCGTCGACGCCGCTTCACTGCTGCGTTGACGCATCGGTGTGTACTAGCAGCTAAAAGGTGTCGTTCCATCAACCTGCTGTGTCGACCCAGCGAGCTACAACGTCGACGCTGCCAGGGTACTCCAGAGGTTGCAAGGAGTTACTTGAACTGCTGCGTCCACGCTGCCAGTGGGTGGCGTTGACGCATCTGAGTAACCCAGTAACCCATTGGTTCTCTTTTTGTAACTGCTGCGTCGACGCTACTTGCTCAATGCGTTGACGCACCAGAATAATCCAGGAGCTTCTTTCTTGATTTGTTGTGTCCACGTGTCAGCCTCTCAGCCAGCTTCAGCACACGTGTCACAAGCCTGTCTGCCCTTTCAGCCTCGAATCACGTGCCCTCCATAAGCTTCACGATCAGAACACCTGTCAGACATAGTATCGGATAAGTCATCAGTTTAAGTGAAGAACTCTGTATAGACTTGAAAAGACGATCATGCTGTATAGACTGAGTGTGTACAGTGTGAGGGAGTGTATAAACTTAGTTAGAAGGAGCCCGATGTACAGACTTGCCTATGCGAAAGCCACTGTACATACATTGAAAACGTGAAGCCAAAATGTAGACTTAACGCTGTACAGACTTGAGGATTTGATGAACGAAGGTTCAGTGTATATAGTTGGAATGTAAGGCCCAATGTATAGACTTCAAAGTTCACTGTGGATGTATAGACTTTATCAACTGAAGAAACTGAACTGAAGCGTTGACGCATCAGCTCAAGGAGTTGACGCACTACAGTATGGACAATGTTCAGACTTGCTGAAAGACCGATGTACAGACTTTCAAACCTGAAGGCCAATGTGTGGACTTTGCGTGAGATGCTCAATGTACAGACTTCACCTTAGACTCTAAATGAGACGGACAGTTTATGGACTTGGCCACTGCACTGTGGATGTATGGACTTTGACGCCTGCATGCTATGCAATGTACACACTTGGTGCCTGATGCTCATATGCAGATATTGATGCCCAACAGCGATGTATAGACATTGAGACTATGAGTGTGTGTTCAGTGTTAAGATAAGATTAAATGCATATAACACACAGACAATCTGATAAAGTGATTTCGTCAAAACATAAACAGTGTTGCCAATTCATCAAAACAATGTGTTGCCATATGAAGTAAAGTTACATGTCAACACCATCAACACATAGGAGTCACAACAATCTCCCCCTTTTTGATGATGGCAACCCCTTATCATGTAGAGTGGCGACATCCTGTCATACAGAATCATTTTTGATGAAAGACATGATTTGCTATTCAGATTGTTATGCAGGTGCACGTATATGCTATGATGACATGCTGCATGCTACAAAATTTAAGCAACTCCCTGCCATACCTCCCCTGAATCAGAATTCTCCCCCTAAACTGAAGAAATGAATTCAGACAATATTCTCCCCCTTTGCCATCAACAAATAGGAGGGAAAGTGAATGGAAACGAAGAGAAATAAAGTTCAGCTGACTGGCATTCTTAGTAAGTAGTTCAGAAATTAAGTAACCAAAGCACAAAACCTTCAGTCATATGAACCTAGAAATGGCTTAGAAATTGAATTTCTGGTTTAAAGGTTATAAAAAAGAAAGTTCATGCACTACATTCATTGGATAAGGTAGATGTTCATGATAAAACAATAAACTAGAGTCATATTTACATGAGAGATTCAGTTTCAGAATATCTTACTTTATAAGACTCAGTAATATATGTTAAGAGAAATCAGGTCATGTATTGAAATTAAACAATTGACATCCATGAAATTTCTTCTAAGGAACAGCATTTTCAATATTGTTTCATTTAGAGCATTCAGGTACCAAAAGTCTTTTTGCGTAAGGGTATACGTTTATCAGACGCCAATACCCCTAGATACTCAACATGATGGACCATCTTGCCTATGATCAAATTCAATAGAATTGATTGACACCTCTTTGTGTGAGGGTACACGTTTATTAGACGCCAGTTACCCCCAGGTACTCAGTGAAAACAACCTACTGTTTTGATCATTTTATACAGAGATAGCTGATACACCTCATGACATGAGTGGTGTCCACTTCTTTGATGGATCACTCAGTTTCTCAGTGATTTACTAGTCATTGCTCTGTCAATGCTATTACTCAAATGATTTTCAATGTTTTTCAATATCTTTATTAGCTGCCCTTTATTTGTTTCAGAATGACTTGTTCAAGGACAATACACATACTTAGCTTCTCTAACATGATTTCAGATGAGTTTTTAGATTTCAGATATAATTAGCTTTGTCTGACATGAAATAAGATAAGGGTTGAGAGCTTTATCAATTTTCAGCATCCTTATTTACTGATTGTAGTCTTTCAACTCTAAAGATTATAAATTTTAAACCATTAAGTCAGTCTTTAAGCAATTAACGTTCTTATGAAAGAAGAAATCTATTTTCTATTGCTTAATATTAGAACTGACTAAAAGATTCCCATATTGTCAGACTAAATCATTCAGAATCAAGGATTGAATAGACATCGTCAACGTTGGAGTTCAAGGCGTCAACGCTGGAGTTCAAGGCGTCTACGCATCAGATGAAGAGACAAACAGTATAAGATACTGAGATAGTGACAGTGCGTTGACTCCATGCTATTGCATCGTCAACTCATCAGAATAGTGAAACAGAAATATTTCCAGATCTAGTTCATTGCGTCAACGCCACATTGTAGCAGCGTCGACGCAGCAGTTCACCTTGACAACTGACAAGACTCCCCCTGTCTATATGCATGATGATCATGAGTGCAATAAAAATATATGAGAGTCATGCATTATCATACGCCTGTTGCACAATGTTTATTCAATCTATCAACAGCAAATCCAAATCTGAAGTTTATTCAAAGCAGCTCAAATGTTTTATTCAAGTTAACAAAGAGTTTATTCATTATGCTGAAATTTACACAAGCCAAGTTCTCTTCTAAAAAATTTAAAATTTTCATTTCCAAGTGGCTTAGTAAAAATATCAGCAACTTGTTTGTCTGTTTCAATGAAGTCCAGTTCAATTTCCTTTTTGTTCACAGCATCTCTTAGAAAATAATGTTTTATTTCTATGTGCTTAGTCCTAGAATGATGAACAGGATTTTTAGCAAGGCATATGGCACTAGTATTATCACATAGAATTGGAATACATTCCAATTTTATCTGATAATCATCTAGTTGGTGCTTAATCCAAAGTACTTGGGCAGCACAATTACCTGCTGCAACATATTCAGCCTCAGCTGTAGACAAGGCTACAGTGTGTTGCTTCTTAGATGCCCAAGATACTAGACAGCCACCAAGGAATTGATAGTAGCCACTAGTGCTTTTTCTATCTACTCGACACCCAGCATAATCAGCATCAGTGTAAGCTAGAAGCTCTAACTCACACCTAGCAGGATACCATAATCCTAGCTCTTGGGTGCCTAGCAGATATCTAAAAATCCTTTTCACTGCTTTAAAATGATTTTCTTTAGGACTGGCCTGAAACCTAGCACATAATCCTACAGCGAATTGAATATCAGGCCTAGATGCTGTTAAGTAGAGAAGGGATCCGATCATACCTCTGTATAATTTCTGGTCAAATGGGTTACCTTTAGTGTCTTCATCCAAGCTTGTAGAAGTACCCATTGGAGAAGCTATTTCTTTAAGGTTATCCATCTTGTATTTCTTGAGTAGATCCCTTGTGTACTTGGACTGAGTGATAAACATTCCATCCTTTGTTTGTGTAACCTGCAGTCCAAGAAACAATTTGAGCTCACCCATTGAGCTCATTTCAAACTCATTAGTCATTGTTTCAGAAAATTCCTCACACAATTTGGGGTTAGTTGACCCAAAAATGATATCATCCACATAAATCTGTACAATAAGAATTTCAGAATGACTCACCTTTGTAAACAAGGTCTGATCAACTACTCCTCTAGTGAAATTTTGATCAGTGAGGAACTTGCTCAACCTGTCGTACCAAGCTCTGGGAGCTTGCTTAAGACCATAGAGAGCTTTATTTAATTTGTAAACATGATTAGGGAAATCTAGACATTCAAATCCAGGGGGCTGTCTAACATAGACATCCTCATTAATTTCTCCATTCAAGAATGCAGATTTTACATCCATCTGCTGGAGGATTATACCTAGGGAACATGCATAAGCTAATAAAATTCTAACAGCTTCTAATCTAGCTACAGGGGTAAATGACTCTTCAAAGTCAATACCAAACTCCTGGTTGTACCCCTGAGCAACAAGTCTGGCTTTATTTTTAACAATATTCCCTAATTCATCAGATTTATTCCTGAAGACCCACCTAGTCCCTATGACTGTTCCATGATCAGGAGGTGGAACCAAGTGCCACACATTGTTCCTGTCGAACTGATTAAGTTCCTCATGCATGGCATTAATCCAATGCATATCCTTGAGGGCACAGTCAATGGACTTGGGTTCAATTTGAGAGACAAGAGCATATGCATTTAATTCATGTTGAATTCTCAGGAGACCTCTAGTCCTAGGGGGGTCATGCAGATTTCCAATTATATTATCTACAGGATGATCTTTAAGATATCTAATATTAACAATTGAATTGTCATGTGTCTGATTTACCTCCCCCTGAACTGTAGACTCCTCTTCATTAAGTTCTATATGTCCTTCTTCATCCTCTGAATTGTCTTCAGGATCTCCTTCCTTCAAGATTTCACCATTATCTTCATTCCTGCATTGACCAACGTTAGAATTTACCAAGGATTCATCAAAAATTATGTGTGGAGATTCTTCAACAGTTTTAAGGTTCAGATTGTACACTCTATATGCTCGTGTGTTTTCAGAATAACCAAGAAAGATTCCTGGTTCACCTTTAGGTTCAAATTTATCAAGGTCTCTTTTATCATTTATATGAATAAAACATTTGCAACCAAAAACCTTGAAATGAGCAATAGAAGGTTTCTTACCCTTTAAGATCTCATATGGTGTTTGCTGGGTAGAAGGTCTTACCATGACTCTGTTAATTACATAACAGGCAGTGTTCACTGCTTCAGCCCCAAATTTCCTTGGTAGACCACCTTCAGTAAGAAGTGTACGACCCATCTCCACTGGGGTTCTGTTCCTTCTCTCCATAACCCCATTCTGCTCAGGTGTCCTTGGTGAGGAGTACCTATGGTTGATTCCATTTGACCTGCAGAGTTCATCAAACTGTGAGTTTTCAAACTCACCTCCATGATCAGTCAAAATATTTTCAATTTTTTGATTTATTTTAACATAGAACTCCTGAAATTCTGAGAAAGCATCACTCTTATTAGATAAGAAATAAACCCAAGTATATCTAGAAAAGTCATCTACCATGACAAACCCATACCTCCTTCCTGATAAGCTGACAGATCTGGTTGGCCCAAAGAGATCCATGTGTATCAGCTCATAGGGTTTGGAAGACAGATTTTCAGTTCTAGACTTAAATGACTTTCTAGTTATCTTTGATTGAGTGCATGCATCACAGATTTTATTTTCTTTCTTGAAGGAAACTTCAGGAAGTCCTCTAACCATGCTATGCTTGTTCAGTTTATGCAAAATGGTATAACTAGCATGGCCTAACCTACGATGCCATAAAAATGCTAAATCTTCTCTATTGGCAGTAAGACATAGGTTAGAATGCTGAATATCATCTAGATATATTATGTATGTGTTATTTATTCTTTTTCCAGAGAATTTTATAATTTCTGAATCAGGTTCAAAAACCTTGCAGCATTGAGAATCAAATAAAACCTTATGACCCTTATCACACAACTGGCTGATACTAAGTAAATTGTAAGCTAACCCTTCAACCAGCATAACATCATCAATGCAGCAGGTAGAGCACTTACCTACCTTACCTGATCCAATGATCCTACCCTTTGTATTGCTTCCAAAGGTGACAAGGCTCCTAGCTTTTCAGTTAGCATACAAAACTTGGCCTTATCTCCTGTCATATGCCTGGAGCAGCCACTGTCCAAGTACCACAAGTTGCTCTTGGCTGCCAGGCATACCTGCACACACAATTAGGGCAAAGAGTTTGGAACCCAAGTCTGATTGGGCTCCAATGTAGATGAAGTGCAAGTAAAGAAAGAAAGCATGGTTTTGGGAATCCACATTTGTTTGAAACAGTTCTGTTCAGTGGATTTTCCAGATTTCCTTTTGTTTTGCTTTTTCTTGTTGACTTTCTTCTTATATGCACCAACAAAGTTATTCACAGAATTTTTGTTATTGTGCCAATGCTTTGGCCAGGTTGCATTCATAAAGTTTTGGCCATGGTAGTTCCTAGACTGGCTGTAGAAATATTGGTAATTCCTAGGCATCCGACTACCACACCCATTTTCCCAATTTCTGACATAGGGTCTGTAATAATGTGTAGGTTGATGAACATACCCTGTATACATCCCTTGAGTTCTAGTCCACCCATACCCATTAGGATAGATTGGCTGTTTGGGGTAGTAGGACTGAACTCTAGGTGAATTGAATTTGTTGGGCTGACTTCTGAAAATGTTTTATCTTCCCTGCACCCTTGACCCTGCTGACCTATTCATAGGTTTTGGTTGGGTCCTTTTCTGTGATGATGATGGTGAAGACTTTTTGGCATTGATATGAGGTTTGTTTATCTGAACAGACTGACCCCTAACCTTGGGTTGAGCACTAGAGCTAGGTTTGGAAGTGCCAATTCTACTAGGCTCACCTACTTTCTGTTTTCCCTTCTCCTCTGCATTCAGCCTTTTCAGATTCAAATTTGTCTTTATAGCATTATTAGAATTCATGTTGATCAGAGGTCCTTTCTCCTTTTGTGCAACAAAGGAAATAGTTTTCATTCCAAAGCTTTTGGTTGCACTAGAGTTGAATCCTAGGCCCTCTCTTCTAAAATTTACTTTTGACCCCAATAATGCATCTAAATTTTCAGATCCTTGGGTCATTTTCTCAATTGTTTTTAGCTTATCCTCATTATCTTTCTGAACTTCATCAATAGATTTTTTTAACTCATTATTCACATTGAGGACAGCTTCATATTTTTCAGAAACAATATTTATCTCATTTTCATAATTCTGAATTTTCAGTTTCCATGCATCAATTTCATTGTCTAATCTCACATTTTCTTCCTTAGACATTTTCAGTTCTTTATTGATTTCTTCAAATTCAGAACATGTGAGTTTCAGCTTACTGTTTTCAGTTTCTAAGCAGGCAATTTTATCAGACAATGAAGTATCATTTTGCATGATTTTAATTTTTCTTCAAAGATGCCTGTTTTCTTTTCTGACCTCATCTACTCTGTCAGTAAGTTCATCATAGGCAACCATCCAATCAGTAATAGTAAAATTTTCATAGCGAGAGGATACCTCATCAGATTCTTCCTCTCTATCTTCTGAGCTGGTTGCCATGAGACAGATTGGCTTCTCAGCTTCAACTTCACTGTCTGAAGTGACGCTCAAAGATCCCTCGTCCTCATCACTCCAGGTACTCACCATAGCTTTCCCTTTTGTGTTCTTCTTCTTGGACTTGTCCTTGAGATTTTGATTTGTCGGACATTCAGCTTTAAAGTGACCCGCCTTCCTGCATTAATAGCAAACATTAGTTTCAGCTTTCTTTGCAGGGTTTGATTTATACCTTGTGTCTCGGCGGCCACTGTTGGGATTTTTTCGGCTGAATCTTCTTCCTTCCTTCTTAAGAAATCTCTGAAATTCCCTAGTAATCATGGCAATATCAGCATTTGCCACTTCTTCTTCAGACAAGCTCTCTTCAGTTGATGATCCGTTGGGACTGGATCGACTGGATCTACTAGCACCAGCCTTCAGAGCTCTAGGCTTCCTCTTTCTGTCAGCCTCCTCTATCTTTGGCATATTCATCTCATAAGCCATTAGATATCCGATCAGCTCATCTGCCTTAGTATTATGCAGATCTCTTGACTCTTCCATAACTGTGGCCTTGGTGTGCCACATTGGAGTTAAGGATCGCAAGATCTTCCTGACTACATCGTACTCAGAATATTTTTTCCCGAAGCCTTTGAGACCATTTGTGATAATGGTCAGCCGAGCATACATTTCCTTGATCGTCTCATTAGGCTTCATCTTGAAGGCTTCGTATCCTGAGACTAGTAGATTAGTCTTAGTCTCTCTGACTTGTGAAGTTCCCTCATAGATGACTTCAAGTGCATCCCACATTTCCTTCGCTGAGGAGCAGGCAGATATTCGTGAGAACTCGGTGGGATGCAGAGAACACTGGATTGCATTGATTGCACTCCAGTTGAGCGTGGACCTTATGATTTCTTCCTTAGTCCATACATCTTCATTTGGAGACAGCTCGAAAGGTCCCTTGCTAACCACCTTCCAAATTTCATAATCTTTAGCCCTCAAGAATACCTGCATACGGTGCTTCCAGTATGCGTAGTTGGTTCCATCGAAGTATGGGGGCTTGGATGTGGAGTGTCCTTCACCTATCATCCCTCTTCCGTCCATCTGTGCTTATCCTCTTCGGGCGGTAAGTCCCTGTAGAAGAGTCTAGCTCTGATACCAAGTGTTGAAGTTAGATGGAAGGCTCTATCACCACAGGATGTGGATCTAGAGGGGGGGTGAATAGATCAACTGGCTATTTTAAAATTTTGGCCTAGAATCAAATGCGGAATTAGAAGAACACTAGACGAACACAGCCAATGCACCGAATGAAACACACAAGATCTGCTGAACAAGCAATCAAACACACGAGAGGCACAAGGCTTTTAGGTGGTTCGGTCAATCCGACCTACGTCCACCCCACATTCAACTCGAATGTGGATTACTGCTGATACACAGCTTCAAACTGCTGGGCTCTACAGCTTGCCAACAACGGCTGGGGCTTACAGCTTATCCCAACCAGAGGAACATCCTCTGCAACAGCTGAGCATCACAGCTTGCTCTGCTGGGCACTACAGCTTAGCCGACCAGAGGAACACCTCTGCAACCCGCTACCTCACAGCTTGATCCCGCTGACTAACAGCTTGATAGAACAAGAGTTTTCAAAGGAAAATAACAAAGACTGAAAATAAACGAAACACACAATCGAATGGAAGAAAACCAAAACGACTGTAGCTCAAGGTTGAGCAATATCAGCTCTGGTAACTGGACCAAGAGACTGATTCACAAGCTCTCACAATAACTCTCTCTCAACTCATCTCTCTTTTTCTTCTTCTCTCTTTTTCTTCTTCTCTGCCTTTCTTCTTTATTCTCACAGTGGATCTCGGTGGCTGCTGCTTCAAGCAGGATGTACAGACTTTTCCAATCTCGATCAGCCTATACAGAAGATGAAGACTAATATATATAACAGCAGCAAGTGGATAAGGGTGTGTGGCTTCCATGCTTTCCCACCCAATGGAATCCGCCAGCTTCGAGACAATTCCATCCACGTGTCAGCATTTGGTTCACGAGCCAGGCACCTTGGATCACGTGCCCTACAATTCAAAGACGTTTGATCAGCAAAACTCAAGACTGCTGCGTTGACTCCATCAGCCCATGGCGTTGACGCATCGATGATCCAGTGATCATGTCTTCAGCAGATGGGCGTGCTGCGTCGACGCCGCTTCACTGCTGCGTTGACGCATCGGTGTGTACTAGCAGCTAAAAGGTGTCGTTCCATCAACCTGCTGCGTCGACCCAACGAGCTACAACGTCGACGCTGCCAGGGTACTCCAGAGGTTGCAAGGAGTTACTTGAACTGCTGCGTCCACGCTGCCAGTGGGTGGCGTTGACGCATCTGAGTAACCCAGTAACCCATTGGTTCTCTTTTTGTAACTGCTACGTCGACGCTACTTGCTCAATGCGTTGACACACCAGAATAATCCAGGAGCTTCTTTCTTGATTTGCTATGTCCACGTGTTAGCCTCTCAGCCAGCTTCAGCACACGTGTCACAAGCCTGTCTGCCCTTCCAGCCTCGAATCACGTGCCCTCCATAAGCTTCACGATCAGAACACCTGTCAGACAGAGTATCAGATAAGTCATCAGTTTAAGTGAAGAACTCTGTATAGACTTGAAAAGACGATCATGCTGTATAGACTGAGTGTGTACAGTGTGAGGGAGTGTATAGACTTAGTTAGAAGGAGCCCGATGTACAGACTTGCCTATGCGAAAGCCACTGTACATACATTGAAAATGTGAAGCCAAAATGTAGACTTCACGCTGTACAGACTTGAGGCTTTGATGAACGAAGGTTCAGTGTATATAGTTGGAATGTAAGGCCCAATGTATAGACTTCAAAGTTCACTGTGGATGTATAGACTTTATCAACTGAAGAAACTGAACTGAAGTGTTGACGCATCAGCTCAAGGAGTTGACGCACTACTGTATGGACAATGTTCAGACTTGCTGAAAGACCGATGTACAGACTTTCAAACCTGAAGGCCAATGTGTGGACTTTGCGTGAGACGCTCAATGTACAGACTTCACCTTAGACTCTAAATGAGACGGACAGTGTATGGACTTGGCCACTGCACTGTGGATGTATGGACTTTGACGCCTGCATGCTATGCAATGTACACACTTGGTGCCTGATGCTCATATGCAGACATTGATGCCCAACAGCGATGTATAGACATTGAGACTATGAGTGTGTGTTCAGTGTTAAGATAAGATTAAATGCATATAACACACAGACAATCTGATAAAGTGATTTCATCAAAACATAAACAGTGTTTCCAATTCATCAAAACAATGTGTTGCCATATGAAGTAAAGTTACATGTCAACACCATCAACACATAGGAGTCACAACAAACGCCACCAGGAACCAAACTCAACCAAGAGGAGAAGACCCATGAAATAGACCTCTAACTGATCAAGAAAGCTCAATGAAGAGTGAACAACTCGGAGCATCATATAGAATGAACAAGGAGATGACCCGACTTATCGGTCATAAAACGGGTGTCAACAGATGCCCCTCCTTAATGTCCTCTTTGCAGGGGAGCGAGCAGAGGTGAAGCGAAAGCGAAATGGGACATGGAGATGAAGCGAAAATGGAGTGGAGTGGATTGAAAAAGCGGGCGTTAAGGCAAACGACACCCGTTCTAACTAACAAGCGATAGGAATTTTATGGAAAACTTTGAACCAATCACAAGGAAATAGCCAACCAAAGGACGCATGTTTGGAGGAAGTAACAACTAAGGAAAGGAAACACGGCTAGCCGCCGGAGGCAACGGAAAAAGGAAAGAAATAACTGACCAAACTCCAGACAGGAATCTTCAGCTAACCAAATCAAGCGAACAGAGCGAAGGAAACCTTCTAATTCAGAGTGGAATGATTCTCCTTATCCGAGATCAAGAACACAGCTTTTCACCAACATTGAGACGTCTTGAACAGATGAGACTCATGAATGCTCAAATATGCGTATGATGCATGCTGGGCTAAATAAAAAGAAATCATTAAAATGAATGCAAAGAAAGATAAAATAACAAAATACTCGAGAATAGTATTGCTAGACCGGAGAAATCAGGGTCAGGACACCATCTGCAACCACGGCGTGCAAGACAGAACCGTCGTCCCCAAATTTTTCCAACCTAACGGCCTATCCAACGATTAAACATGTGCACTTAGATCATCATCATTTTTGTTTAAGGGGAACATCAGATCCCAGAACACATGAATGACTAGCCGGTTCTCGAGATAATATATTGTAGATAACATATAATAATGCATTAGAGGGACAAGAGATCGGGATACAATATCTGACTTACCTCCCTGGCGAATGTCAAAGCATGATGCTGTTCATAACTTCATTCATGAACAAAGAGGTTAGCCAACAATGGACATGAGCATGAAGCAAGGCATAACCATCCATACGCCTTAAAAGCATTAATAATGTGCACCATGGAAGAAAATGTAATCATTTCAGCATCAAATAGACCAATTTATTCATCAAGAAACTTGCAAGCTGTAACAGCCTCCTGAGGGAGCGTCACACCAAGTAACGGTCTAGGCGAGGACCGTTAGAGAATGGCGGCTCACATTCTTCAATGAAAATTCAAAATGACCTGATGTTCTAAACACTACGTGTCAGAGGATGTAACGGTCAGGCGATAGACCGTCACATTTCCCGAGCGTTAAAAAAAAAAAAAAACCGAACGGTCACGACCCTTCATTCACAACTCAAACAACCCAAACGCTCCCAAAACCCCAACCGAGAGCCACCGGCGACCACCGACGACCACCCACCAGAGATGGCCGGCGACGAGCCTCAACCGCCAAAGAAGAGGGAAAAGGGGATGAAGAGGAAGGCCATCCACCACTTCCACCGCCGGATAGAGCGAGAGGAGGTGTCACGGCCCGTGGAGGAAGAAATGATGAGGAGAGAACCAAGGGTGGAGGAGGAGGCTTTCATGGATGAAGAAGACCAAGGGGATGCACCCCTGGATGAAGGAGAACCCAAGGAACAAAAGAAGAAGAGAGGGCAGGACCGAGAGGTAGGCCCTTCACCCTAATTTTTTTCAATTTTTAGTTTTTATGGTTTTTATGTGGATGCATGTGTGAATGGGGGGGGGGTAGAAGATGGGTCTACAAACCCATTAGGATTCACATGTAGGCCTTTTGGCCAAGGTGAGAAGCCAAGGGATACAAAAGAGAGAATGCCCACTAGCAGAGAATGTGACGGTCCTTCCAGCAACCGTCACAACTCTGACGCACCACCCATGGTGCGTTAGAGCCCTGTGATGCCCCACCCCAGGGCCGTCACAGTCACCAGTGACCCAGAACTATTTTTAGGTTTTCAATTATTCAATTATTATTTTGTTTTCATTTTATGAATGCTATGCAATGATTTTATGATGCAATTGACTAACTTATGCTCTAAAATAAATGCAGGGAAAGAGACAGACGAGGATCTCATGGCTCCAGATCCGGGCGGTGTACCAGGCACTGCCCGACTACCAGAGAGAGAGACTAGCCGGCATGGGGTTCGCCGAGGTGCTGAGCATCGAGGGGATTCAGATGGATACGCCGCTGCTGTATGCGTTGCACGAGAGATGGGATCCAGTTAGCAGGGCATTCATCTTCCCGTGGGGTCACATGATCTCGACGTTGGAAGACATGGCGAGGATTGCCGGACTGAGAGTGCACGGAGCTGCAGTGACAGGCTGGACATACAGAGACTACCGAGAGATGGCCCAGGAGCTGCTGGGGCTAGATCTGATCAGGCCAGGACAGACATCATATCAGCTTTTGAGATCACGACTACAGGAGAGCTTAGGGCTGAGAGGAGCGGCGATAGCTGTGGGAGAGCTACCAGAGGAGCATTTGGGTAGAGTGATCGAGTAGGTGCGCCTACGAGTGGCGGCGGAGGCTGGACTAGAGGGAGATCGCGTCCTGAGGTCCTTCCTCATGCTATTGTTTGGGAAGCTCTTATTCGCGACTCGGGCAGATGTCATCAGCTACAGACTACTACCGATGATCGAGGATTTCGGCAGAGTTGGGAAGTATGCATGGGGAGTGGCAGTCTTAGCCTTCCTGTTCGAGTCCCTCAGCAGGACGGACCAACAGACGATGCTGGGCGGCTTCTCTCCTTTCCTACAGGTAAATGTAATTTAAAATGCTTCCTATATGATTGTGATTATGCTAATGATTATGCGACTGACATTAGACTTCTAAATGCAGATCTGGAGCTACATGTACCTCCCGGGCATCGGGAGAGGCACACTACTCCACCCTGAGTGGATCCCGATCGCCAGACAATGAGTGGTTGCGAGGGACCCGGGGTCCACTATTAAATTGACCCAGGCGATCTAGGACGACTTGGATTCCTTCCCGCACACGGCGGTAAGCCTGAAATCAAAATGACTCCTAAATGCCTTTGAATGCTTCTACATGCTTATGAGTATTTCTAAATAAAAACATGCTTATGAATGGACTAATATGCTTTCAGGTGAGGTGGACCCCGTACAGAGGCGAGAGTTACGAGGGACAGCCATGGGTGGAGGCAGCCCTTTCGTACTGGGGACGAGACATATGGCTTCATTGCATCCATATCATCGAGCCACTCCACTATCGACTGATTCTGAGGACTCGGGGACTACACCAGCCCGAGGTGACCTTTCCACGCCGCAGTGATGAGCGCCCGGGCAAGTCATCGAAGGGAATTAGCGGTGACGTGGATTGGTGCGCCCGGAAGGCGAAGTACGTCCATGATTGGAACAAGCGGGGTAGAGCAGTGAAGGAGCGGGATGAAAGCGATGAGGCGTACTTGAAAGCCTTTGCTCGACTGTACGGGGACCTGGTGTACCGAGGTACTCGACAACCGGTATGCAACTTCTAAACCCTTAAATCTAAATGCTTTTATATGGAAATTTTATTCTATATGCACTGACTCATATGCTTTCTAAATGCAGCTAGACCCCGAGGGAAGGATAGCCGAGCTCGAGGGGCTACTCCATGCCACCGTCCAGCAGCGGGACGAGTACCGGACAGCCTTGGAGCTTCTGGTAAGATTCCCAAAACCATGGACTTAAAAATGATTATGCTTATAATGCTGACCAATGCGACTGACCATGATTTCTAAATGTAGCGGGCTGAGGGAGCCCAAAGAGCGGGATCGGACGCTCCATCGTCGTCATCACAGCCTGCCAGGGATAGAGCTGAGCGGGACGCCGAGTTTGCTCGAGTAGTTGCTCGGGCCGAGGAGGCGGAGCCCACCCTCGCGGTGCGGGTAAGATGCTAACTTAAATGCTTATGATTCATGCACATGCTTAATATACTGAAAATGCAAAATGCAGGCGAGAGAGCTAGCTGCAGCGGTGGCTGATGTGAGGCACGCCCAGGCGAAGATAGAAAAGAGCCGGGCTGAGACTGAGCGAGCCCGAGCAGAGACAGAGCTCGTGCGGGCGGAGATGGCCCGATTGAGAGCGGAGACCCCGCGACGCCCGGATGATGTAGAGGTGGAGTGACTTAGGGCCAATGTTGCGCGCCTAAGAGGTGAGCGAGATCAATTCCGAGTGCAGACCTTCGAGATGAAGGGCACGATTGGGGGCTTGAAGGATGCACTCCGGCTTCTAGGGAAGAAGTCGGGGACGAGCAGTCGGAGCCAGAGCGTGGCTCCTAGCAGCGGGTTCCGAGGATACTTCACTAGTTCTTCCGACCATCAGAGGAACGAGGAGGCAGACCAGAGACGGCGGCAGGAGGGAGAGCACAACGCCATGGGACCATCGGCCAGGCAGCCAGAGGGCACAGAAGATAGCGACGGTGGCCCAGGAGACAAGCCGGCCGAATGATGTACTTTTTTGTTTTTGTTATCCCTTTACTTGTACATGACTTATATGAAAATGGAATGGGAATGAATGAAATGGATGAAATGAAAATTTCTTTTTGGTCTTTTTGTTTGTTCTTTTTTGATGTGAATGACTAGATGAGCATGTGAATGCAGGAATGAACGTGAGAATGAATGTGAATGGGTTATAAAAAATGCGAAGATGATGTGAAAAATGTGTGAATGGAATAAGAAAAAAGGCATGTGTACAAAAAAAGGACAAATTTGTGAAAATAACATGTGGGGATGAGGCTGGACAGGATGAACGGAATGGAGAATGTGTAAGACCGCCAGGTCTAATCATAGGCAGAAAGGAATAGCCCAATTTCAGCAGCAGACAAAGTGACGATCTAGGTCCAGACCGTCAGGATCATGTAACGCATTAGGCGAAGGCCATTAGAGGTGACAGAGGCAAAATTGCAGAACTGAGCAGCAGGAAGTGTGACGGTCTATAGCTGGTGCGTCAGAGATAAGTAACGGCCAAATGCCAGACCCTTAAAGATGGCAGATCGATGATATATCAGGGCAACTAGCAGAAAAATATGACGGTTCAGGAGTAGGGCGTCAGAGATAGATAACGGTCATGAGCAAGACCGTTAGGCAAGATTGAACAAGAAGAAGCCAAAACTAAACGGCAGAGGATGTAACGGCTTAGCGAGGCCGCGTCAAAACAAGTAACGGTCTGATGCTAAATCGTCAGGCTTGACAGAACAAGATTGGACCAAAAAAACCCACAGGAAATGTGACGGCCCAGGGCTGGCGCGTCAGAGACAAGTGACGGTCCTACGATAGACCGTTAGAGAATGAAGTGTACTCCGAGACGGATTGTGCCGTGAGAGGCAAAATCCGAGATAGGAAGCCCTCAATCCACTCTAGACTTCTCCCAGACTTAAGATAAAGTCTTCTAATCCAAACCTTATCACTTTAAAGCCAAAAGCAAGTCTTTAAAACTTGGAAACTTAGCCAAAAATCGTAACTTGCTGAATTCTCTGCTACAAGGGCTGAAAAACTTCTCCTAAGGGCAGAAAACATGATGAAGAGAAGCTTCGAGGTGATGGCCATGGAGGAGAAAATCTACACCGGACCCAAGGCCGCGAGAAAAGAATATGGAGAGCTACAAAGGCTAACCTCGATTCCCAAACATCTGAGTTCTAATGCTCAAAGAGTGGTAAGCTCTCTTTACCTTAGCTAAGTTCATCAATTTATGCACTTCATCTTTCCTCATGATCTTCCTCTTCTTCTTAGCCTCTTCCTGGTCCAAGATGTTATTCCAATCTGAAGTGGGTGGCTCCCATGATAAAATAACTCCCTCTAGAAGTTGTAGCAATCCTTAGGGCATGGCACCTCCAACCCTTGTTGGTTTTAGCCAAGAACTTTCAGAAATTGTCATTAGATTGGCCAAGCATTTTAGCCCTTATAGAACTATGGCATCCACAAACACATACCTTCATCTTCCCTTCTTTCGAAGCTACAGTCCTATTAGAGGAGGTAGAAACCTACCTAGCCTTTCCTAAGACTAAGGTGGGGGATGAGGATCTAGTTTGCTATACGGTTGAGCCCATTGACCCGTCCTTGATCTTGAGTGATTTCATCCATAATCCAAAGGACGTGAGAACCATGATCAGCCCACACCACATTCACTTGATACCCATGGCACAATGGATAGTCTCTCATTGTAAAAACAAGTGGGAGAGATATGAAGCCATAGCTAAGGCGGTGTCGGTTTGCTTATGTGGAGTCTTCCTTTTCACCACTACCGACCACCTCTTAGATATCCAAAATCTCAGCATTATCAGCGGGTTGTGGCGGGGAACATCAATTTCTCAAGCGATCCTCTCATACCTCTATGAAGGACTAAGCTCCGCTTGCCTAGGAGGACCTCTATTCGGCTCCGTGATACTCCTCGAGTGTTGGATGGGAGTGAGAATCAAATTCCAACCCAAGGAAGATGTAACTTCTGCTAGCTAGATCTTCGGGAGCCACCCTCTTTTCTTCATTGGAGGGGCATCTGGATTCTCTTCACAGGTTGAATGCAAGACGGTGGACAAGAAAACTCGGGATGAATGGCGCCTCTTCTTTAACACCTTGCCAACGGAGAAAATCATCATGCGACCAAGGATCCTTCGGAGCACTCTTCTTAGAATACCGCGGCGTCAAGGCCTGGACCTCCAGCTAGTGGGAAATACTACCATGGCGATCTACAACCCGCACTGGTGCCATCTTCAGATCGGACTACCTCGGATTGAAGCTCCTGCACTATCACACTACCCTCCCCTTCTACCTAGGAAGATGGGGGTCGAGAAAGATGAGAGAGCAGTTCGGAACGCGCTGACCATGTGGGAGATCAGCAAGGTGCGTCCGTGGCAAGCAGAAGTGGAAGAGAATGACGAAGCACGCCGTGGCTACGTGAAGGACTTGAGGAAGATCCGCCCTCTTGCGGATAAGAAATTGAATGTAGCTTGATTTTGTTCATGAAAGATGTTGAAAGATGCTGCTGTAATTGACACCGGGAATTGAAACCTTATTAATCTTATGTTGCATTAAGTTCTTTTGAATGAGATGGGAATGTCTTAGTTATATGAGCACGAGTTGTGGTTTGACTGGTTAAAGTGATCTAGAAAACACAGTCTCTGGAGAGTGTAACGGTCTCGAGCAGAGCCGTTAGAATTATTTAACGGTAGGGAGATAGGCCATCAGGGTGACAGACCTGAGAATTAAGTTCTCTGGAGGATGTAACGGTCCAACGATAGACCGTTAGGAGGATGTAACGGTGGTGGCCCAGACCGTTAGTGAGAGAGCTACCGAGAGAATCAAAGCGAAAGCCTGAAGGAATGTAACGGTCCATGGAGGACCGTTAAATGAGTGTGACGGCCTACACCTGGCGCGTCACAGTTCTAAACCTGCACACTTGTGAGATTTCAGTCTTCAAACTTAAACCTGCGTTCTGCACACACTTAGACAAGAGACAAGTTAGATCTGTTCTTAGACTCAACCCCATGCCTTGGAGCAAGTTAGAGGATGACCGTTTCTTGATATTTGGTCAAGGGGTGGAGCCTTATCAAATAGGTGGAAAATATAATAGAAATAATGCGATGCATGCAATGCATATGATGGTGTTTTGGAGTTTTGGAAAATATCTGAATTTTTGTGAGATTTTGGAAATATTTGATGTTTTTGGGTTTTGACACATGGTTTTTGTTGGATTTTGAATTATATGATTTTTAGATTTTAAAATATATGACGTTTTTGGATTTTGAAATATACGATGTTTTTGGATTTTGAAAATATTTGATGTTTTTTGGATTTTGAAATATTTGATGATTTTGGATTTTGGAAATATATGTTGTTTTTGGATTTTGAAATATATGATGTTTTTGGATTTTAGAAATATATGTTGTTTTTGGATTTCAGAAATATATGTTGTTTTTTTATTTTTGAAATATATGTTGTTTTTGGATTTTAGAAATATATGTTGTTTTTGGATTTTTGAAATATATGTTGTTTTTTGGATTTTGAAATATTTGATGATTTTGGATTTTGGAAATATATGTTGTTTTTAGATTTTAGAAATATATGTTGTTTTTGGATTTTAGAAATATATGATGATTTTGGATTTTTAAAACCAGTGCTTCTTTTAGCAGCGTGAGCCCTCCTTATTATATCGAGAGTCCCGAGGTTGGCGTGCAATAAGGTGGCAATCCCTGGCCAAGGCCCAAATTTTCTTGACGGTGTCTCTTCTACCAGGGCCATACCCAGGGTATTAATCTTGGTCCTAAAAAAGGAAAATAGAACACGGGGGTAAGCTTAGGCCAGATCTAGAAGCTTTTAGGACTTGGGTTCCTCTCTAGACAACCCATTAGAGATTTGGTCTGTTACGCCGGGGCTTTGTGTCCGTCATCGAATCTTAGTCCACTCTAGACATGCGTGCGACCGGGCTCATTCGTCCCGCGGGAAACTGTACTGCCACTCTTGCCATGCCTAGCTTTCTTTCTTTTTACCTGGAGCTTTGGAATTTTGGTGGATAGACTTTTGAGATAATACTTCTGCTTTTGTCACAAAGATTGCTCCTTTGCTTTCTTTTCTTTCTTTTCTTTGCTTGTGGCGTCAGGTCATAACGAACTGCCCCTATTTGAGACCTCCTCTCGTTAGGGTGTCTAGATTGGTCATCGCCTTCTTATTTACCTCTTGCCCCTGGATTCAGCCAAGGAAGGAAACAGACGGGGACTTTGACTTTCCCCCAAAGCATGGCCGAGGAGAAATAATGTCTTCAAAGCGAGAACCTGACCAGGGATGTCGTGTAGTGTGATTGCCGCACTCGGGACCCTTTTATAGCGAAAGGGAGGAACATCTTGCTGCCGGGATAGCACGTGGTTAGACTCTAAGGAAAGAAACGCTTAAGATACAATCCGTTCCACGCGTGAGAGAGCTCCTCACCTTCTGTGTTTACTAAGCGATAAGCATTCCGTGGATAGGCCTCTTTTACAACAAACGGCCCTTCCCAGTTAGGTTGTAATTTAGACCTAGGACCTGCAAACCGAATGAATTTACGTTTCAAGACCATATCACCTTTTAGAAATTTATATTCAATTACCTTCTTTTGAAAATAACGTGAAACTCTTTTCTGATAAACGGATACGTGATCGGCCGCATTCATCCTCTTCTCATCTAAGAGTTCCAGCTGAACCGGCAACGCCTCTCGACGTTCATCGAGATTAAGTTCCTTATCGAGCTGCACTCTAAGGGAAGGGATCAAAATCTCATATGAGAGCACCGCCTCCATCCCATAGGTAAGAGCATAGGGAGTTTGTCCCGTGGGAGTACGGACGGAGGTGCGGTAAGCCCACAGAGCTTCCACCAATCGTTCCGGCCAATCGGAAAACTTATGAGACTCGCATGTTTTTTTGATGATTTTAAGAAGGGTTTTGTTAGTGACCTCGGCTTGACCGTTGCCCTGAGGATAATATGGAGATGAATGATGCAATGCAATATTGAACTTCTTACAGAGGTCCTTGAGCTCTTGAGAGACGAACTGGGATCCGTTGTCGGTGATGATACTGCTTGGCACTCCGAACCGCGAGATGATATTCTTCATGATGAAGCGGCACACCGTTGAAGCTTTGATCTCCACGTACGCCTCGGCTTCGGCCCATTTGGTGAAGTACTCAGTGGCGGTAAGGATAAAGGATTTCTGCTTGATCTGAGAATTGGGATCACCGAGGGGGCCAACAACGTCGAAAGCCCACATAGAGAATGGCCAAGGAGCGGAGAGAGGATGGAGAGATGAAGCTGGAGCATGGATCTTATCAGCATGGAGTTGGCATTTAAGACACCTCTAGACATAGAGGGAGCAATCTTCCTCTAGAGTGGGCCAATAGTAGCCCTGCCTAAGGATCTTCTTCGCTAGAGCCTGGCCATTGACATGACCTCCACACTCACTAGAATGGGCTACTTCAGCTACCTTCCAAGCCTCATCATCATCTAAGCATCTCATGAGCATTCCATTGGTAGCGTGCCTGTATTATTCTCCTGCAACAATGGTATACCTTGAGGCGGCTCTTCTTATTGACTTACGTTGCTCGGCGTTTGCCCCTTCTGGGAACGATCCTTCTTTGCAAAACAACTCAATCTCGTGATACCAAGGCAATTCTTCTTCCTCCAAGATCTCTTCTAGCTCCATCAGAGATACTTCCTCGAGATCTTCCTTCTCAGCCCTCGCCTCTACAGCTTTCCTAAGGTTGATGAACCAAGGATCCTGAAGAGAGGGTGCGTCCAATCTCTGAATGATGATAGTCTCAGTGCTCCGACTGAGAGGGAAAGATAGAGAGGAAGCAAGAGATGCTAGAGCATCAGCTAGAATGTTCTGAGACCTAAGAGTATGGATATAGATCAGCTTACGGAATTGCCTCGCCAGGAGCGTGACCAAATCTTGATAAGGTTTGAGCTTGGGGTCACGAGTGCGGTAAGTGGATAGAACTTGCCGCAGGACGAGCTGAGAGTCTCCTATAATATTCAAGTACCGCGCGCCTAGGAGATAGGCGTGCTTCAATCCAGCCAGGAGAGCCTCATACTCGGCGATGTTGTTGGTAGTAGGAAATCGAAGTTGATAAGCAAAGGGAATAGTCACTCCCTCTGGAGTGAGCAGAACAGCGCCGATCCCTCGGCCTTGAGAATTGAGTGCACCATCGAAGTGCAGAGACCAAAAGGGATGATGAGAGATAGCAGAGAGATGCTCATCGGGGAAATCATCCTGAATAGAATCAGTGTGAGGGATGGGAAGATGGGCAAGATGCTCAGCGATGGCGTACCCTTTGACCGCCTTCCGAACGACAAACGTAATATCGAATTGGGAGAGGAAGCTCTGCCAGCGAGCTAACCTACTAGGAAGGACATGCTTTTCTAAGAGGTAGCGAATCGGGTCATTCTAGAGATCAACCTAACTGGGTGGGCAAGGAAGTAATATTTAAGCTTCTGAGCTACCCACACTAAGGCGGCACAAGTCTTCTCCATAGCGGTGTATCTGGACTCAACTGGGTTAAACAACCGAGAGAGATAATAAGCAGCCTGCTCTTTCCCTTCATCGTTTACTTGTGCTAAGACCGCCCCTAGGGAGTCCTCAATGACCGAGATGTATAGGATCAGGGGTTTCCCAGGGACAGGAGGTTGCAAAACCGGGGGATTGGACAGATATTCTTTTAGGTCCTCGTAGGCCTTTTGACAGTCTTGATTCCATTCAAATTTAACCCCCGCCTTAAGCAATTCATAAAACGGACGGCACCTTTGAGAATGTTGGGATATGAATCTTCTGATAAATTGCAATCGACCAATCAAGCCTCGAAGTTCCGTGATGTTCTTTGGCGGAGGCATGTCCATGACGGCCTGTGCTTTGTTAGGATCAATCTGGATCCCCCGTTTGCTCACTATGAAACCTAGCAGCTTCCCTGAAGAGACTCCGAATACGCACTTCTTCGGATTCATTTTCAGCTTGTACTCCCTGGCTCTTTGCAGCACCTTAGCCAGAATAGAGGGGTGTTCTTCTTTGGTCCTTGACTTTACCAGAATGTCATCCACGTAAGCTTCCATGTAGATATGCATCATGTCGTGGAAGATGGCCATCATTGCCCTTTGATAGGTGGCACCTGCGTTCTTCAAACCGAATGGCATAACCACGTAGCAATACGTGCCCCAGGGCGTGGTGAAGGAGGTTTTCTCTTGATCTTCCGGTGCGAGATGGATTTGATTATATTCTGAGTAACCATCCATGAATGATAAAGATTCGTACCGGGCGGTGCTATCGACTAGGACGTCTATGTGAGGCAGCGGGAAATCATCTTTGGGACATGCTTTATTGAGATCCCTAAAATTGATGCAGATATGCACCTTTCCATCCTTCTTGATAACAGGGACTATGTTTGCCACCCACTGAGGATATAGAACAACTCTAATGAATCTGGCCTTGTATAACTTGTCGACCTCTTCCTTAATCCTTAAGGCCATGTGGGGGTGAAATCTTCTTGACCATTGTTTCACAGGTGTTGCCCCTGGTTTAAGCACAAGTCGATGTTCCACTAAAGAGGGGTCAAGACCTGGCATGTTCTCATAAGACCAGGCGAAAGAATTGATATACTCCCTCAGAACCTTAATTAAATCTTCTTCTACTTGTGAAGGGAGATTAGCGGCAATGATGATGGGCCTTGGGTCTTCTTCAGTTCCCAAATTTATGTCCTTTGTAGGTTCATCCACTGCCAACGATGGCTCATCGAATTTCCTTAGTCCTTGTGCATATTGATCGGCAGTGTCATCTACGTCGCTGTCCTCGTTGATCGGATCTTTCTCATCCAGGACTTCATAGACACCTAATCCGTCATTGCTCCATACCCCTTCTATTTCCTCTTCATCTTCAATCACAATTGCCGTAGCAACAAATTTTAGACATTTCAAAAGAGCATGACAACGCTGAGTTAGATCTTGCAAGAACCTACCAGGAACGGATTTGGGAGGACGCGTAAGCAGGCGCGGCTCAGGGGAGGAAGGGTTGAACGAGCTAGAACAGGACCCTACTTCTCTAGACCCAACTGACTCTACTTCCCAAGACTCGATGGACCCTAATCCTAACCTAGGAGAAAGAAAACCTAGTGGAAGGGGAGGAGCAGGGGACTTGTGCCCCTGGGAGGAGGATGGAGACAAGGTAGCATAATCTTCCACTGAAATCTCCGTTTCAATTTTGACGTTTTTTTTTTGAGATCAGTAGAGACTACACATCAAGATGGAGGAGGCAGGAGCTGCATGGGGAACAATTCAGGGAAGATGCAATCGAAGAAGGGATTGGAGGACCGAAACCACATCTCATGGGGTGGAGTGGTGGAGGTAGGAGGAGTGAATAGATCGACCAGATTGATAGGAGGACAATGCCCACAGGCGCAGGGGACGAACATGATTTCAAATGGATCATAAAAAGACGGATTTATCACGATTGGGGGAGGACGGGGTATGAGTTCCCATCGCTGAAGGAGAGATTGAAGACGGGAGGGAGACCAAGATAAGACAATCGGCGAGCTCTCCTCCTTCCGTTGATGCTGAACTGGCTACTTTTTTGGCCTCCATTGGATGAGCCGAACCTCTCGATGCTTCTAGCAGTCTTCTTCACAAAATAGCCCCTGAAGGGCTTGACCATAGTCAATCACATCATCAACTGGCCCCCTCAGCACTAGGGGCGGACTGACAATCGGACAGACTGAATCTTTCCTTGGTAGAGCTGGCTGTGGAGCTAGTGTGCCGGGCTGGAGAGGCCCTCGAACAAAATGTTGACAGTAGTCCCAGGTGAGTGGCCCGGAATCACCCATTATAGACAATGCGGTCTCTCTATAGCCGAGACCTCTCCTGTTCATTTTTCTGCCCTTAGGGATGGGCTTGGTTCTTCCTTGTAATTGAGCACCGAGGCCTCTCCCCGATTGGTAGCCTAACTTCAGTATAATGTCCCAGCCCTTGGAATCTCGGATCTGGGGCTTCACCTTGATATTAACCGCTGCAGTGACGGGCTTGCGGGGTGCGTACGCCCAAGGAAAGTCAAGATCTAGCACTGACATAACGGGCCGACTGCTTGGCCATAATGTGGGAAGAACCTTTTCTGAAATAGCCTTCACTGATTGAACCATGGATAAGCTTTTAACTTTGACGACCCTCCCTTGGAAAGGAAATTTAATGCATTGATGTGCAGTGGAGGGTACAGCGCTGAGAGTGTCAATCCATGGATGACCCAAGATAGCCTTGAACATAGGGTCAATGTCCAGCACATAGAATTCCACGGGCATAGTAAGGGGCCCGAGCTCTGCTTGAATAGTGACCACCCCGTGACATACTCTCCTCGAGTTGTCATATGCTGCTATGGTGGTGGGGGTTGGTCGCAGTAGTTCTTCAGATATGTTGCAGGCTAGGAGGGTACTGAGTGGGCACACATTAATCGATGCCCCGGTGTCAACCAATGCTGCTTCAATACTGACTTTATTCAGAATGATTGTAATGCAGAGCGGCATTTGCCGAGCTTCTGGAGGTGCTAGCTCGGTTTCTGAGAATGTGATTGCCGGCCCTTTAGAAATAGTTGCCAGTGCTGTTGGTAAGCTATCAACTGCCATGTCCTCACTGACCATCACCTTCTGTAAGAAATCCCTGAGAGTGTCTTGGTGAAGGGTGGATCTTTTGATAAGCTCCAGAACTGATATCTTAGCGGGCACTCGGTCTAGATGATGTAGCAAGTCATACTGAGTACCCGGCAGCGGTTCGACCTCTTCCTGCTCGGCAGCCGGTTGGGAAGGCTGGGGATTGGGAGTGGAAGGAAATTTTCGATGGAACATGCGCCCGCTCCCTAGGGTGAAGTTATAAGCTGCCGCGGCCTCAGATGGGCTCAAGATAAGTGATTTAGTAGGCCCAGTGGGATGGATGAGCGGTGCGGAAGAGGGTGTGGTGGAAATGATGACAGGCGAGGGGTTAGTGGCAGTGGGTGCGAGCGAAAGTGGGGATATAAAAGTGGGCGGAGGTGTGACGAGTGGAGGGTTAGATGGAGGTATGGCGAGAATGGATGTAAGCACGAGCGGGGAGGGGGTGATGGCAGCGGATGTGAGCAACGGTGAGTGCGACGGAGGTGCGGGTGATGGTGTGGATGGTGGGAGAACCAGCGTATGCGGGATAATGGGCGGAGGGTTGGATGATGGGATGGTAACTAGTGGTTGGTATGATGGAGTTGTGGGCGGTGGTGGATTTGCCGGAACATGTGTGAATGGAAGGACGAGCAGAGAGGGTGTTGGACATGTAGGGAGGATGAAGGAAGTAGTGATAGGATTGCGGTGGTTGTGGTGGAGGGCCATTACTTGCGGCGTAGTGCTATCATCGTCGAAGGACCACTCGGAGTTAGGAGCCGGGGGTTGGACGACATTGACCTGAGCCGGTGCCGGCGGCGGAGGCTGCGGAGCGGATGGATGGTTCGGCATCAGATTTTGATGGATCCCCAGATCCTGAACCGGCTGATGTTGCTGCTGCGGCTGCTGCTGTGGCTGCGGTGCCTGTTGCTGCTGCACTTGCTGCCTCTGTGGCTGCCTTCTTTTCTCTTTGATTTCTGTGATGGCCCTGTGCATCTCGGCCCAATCAATTTTTTGCCCTTCATGGAGGTCATAGACCAGGTCCCGGAATTGAAAACATCCTTCAATGGTATGCCCCGGCTGCCTGTAGAACATATAATATTTCGTCTGATCAACAGTCGGATTCCAGTTGGGCCGTTCCGGAGGGAGCTGTATGGCATTCACCGACATGAGAGCTGAGAAGATGTCTGTGAGTGTTTCTGGCAAGGGTGGGTACTGAGCTCTTTTAGGAGCCGGGCGCTTGTTGTTAGGGTTGTTGTAGCCATTGGGTGGAGGGACGTTGTGGTATTGTGGAGGTGGTGGTGGTTGTTGTGGTGCGGCGAAGGTAGTTTGTGGAATGGTGAAGGTGGGCGGAGGGTTTTGCGGAGTGGCCTGGAAGTTCTGGGGAGCGGGGTTCTATGGAGTGCGGGGATTTTGAGGGAAGCGGAAAGGTGCGGCTTGGAACGGGAAAGCAACGGCTTGGACTTGTTCATTAGTCTGAACCCCCTCGGTGACCAGCCCTTGAGGCTTCTTGTGGTACTTGGGCTTTTGATTCTCAAAGAGCAAGTGAATGGGGGAGTCCTTGAACTGTGTTTGGATGAACCGCGCCCGGCTGTAGAGTTGGTGCATGTTGGCTATGTCGTTCATGGCCAGAATGTTTCGGAAGGTCGGAGTAGCATTGGAAATAAGTAACTTGACCTTCTCTTCCTCCAGAATATGACCGGGCACCCTAGCGGCCATTTGCCTCCACCTATCTGTGTAAGTAGCAAACTCCTCATCTGGTTTCATCTTTTCGGCCACCAAATCTGTAAAAGAATACTCCGGGCCGACCCTGTCTTGAAACCGCTGAATAAACTTATCTTTCACTACCTTGAAGCTTTCGGCGTTCTCCAATGGCAGAGAGTAGAACCATTCCAATGCAACGCCATCCAATGATCGGCGGAACAAATACGCCATAAGGCGATCATCATATTGGAATTGGGCCGATTCATACAAGAAATCCCTCACGTGAATAAAGAGATTGCCGTTCCCATCGTACTTTCTATAATTGGGGAGCTCAGACTACGGAGGAAACCGGATGTTCTGAAAGCTAGGAACTGGAACATCTGCCAAGGATTGTGGGCCAACCCGCTTCTGGAGGAAATCGAGTTGCTGTTGCATGGTGGCCCATTTATCAAGTAATTCCTGTTCTCTGGAAGGAGCAGGGATAATGAGAGATGATGGTTGAAGTTGAGGAGCAGAAGGGTGGACTGTAGCAGGAGGTGGGAGCCCATAAGAAGGAGCAGAAGGATAAACGGCCAAGGCAAGGGGCCCATAAGAAGGATATTGGGCCGGAGATTGACCCAGATTAGAGTGGGCTTGGACAACCCCTGGCTGAGGGCGCAAGAAATCTGAAGGGCCCATAAGGACTTGTGGAAGTATTGGGCTAGACATATGATGATCCGACTGAATGAAAGAAGGGATGGCAGACTTCCCCTTGTCAAAAGATTGCTGGGCCGAAATAGAAGATTGGCCCGTCTCCATGCCAGCAAAGGTGATGGTCCGAGGTTGCACTGGAGTAAGATCAATCGAAGTGGGCTGGATGGAAGGCCCACCAACCCTAGGTTGGTCGATGGAGGGATTGGATTGACCCTGCATAATCGTGGGAGGGGAGATATTGGATCCTTGCATGGCTTGATAGACAGCTTGGAGTTGGGCCGGATCCAATTGGGCCATCATTTGGAGAATGGAACCCGCAGAAGGAGAAGAGAAAGAAGGGGTGGCTTGACCGCCCTCCATGGGGGTGGAGGACGGAAGAGGGGCTGTCCCCTCTCCAGAAGAGAATGAGGTAACCCTATCAGGGTTTTCAAGAAGTCCTTGAGGAAGGGAATCCTCTTGGGAACGGGGAGGATTGAAAGAAGCCATAGTGGATTCGAAGAGCGGATTTGAGTAGAATTTGGAGAAGGAATTGACCCTAGGAGGTGATTCCAACGGACGGAAGTAGCTCCACATGCAACGGACAACCTTGACAAGATGCAAACAACACAACACAAATAATCACGCAATGAGCAACCAAACTTAGATGATTTCTAACAAAGATGCAAGTGATAAGAGATGAAGACACTCCAAGTCAACCAAGTTGTTTAAGATGATGTGACAAGTTTTTTATGATTTCTCCTTCGGAACTTTAGTGGATTGATTAATATGAGCTCTCAACAATGGGTTCCTGATAGGAGAGGGTGTAAGGCATGGTTTGACTCCAGGTGTTGTCACTCCTTCACTTATGCAACCCTAGACACGGGGTGGGAAAGGTACAACCGGTCGGGCGTCCGTGTGGGAATCCACGGCTCGCGGGGACTTATGGAGGTCCTCGGTGTGATTTCCTAGTCGGCCCCAAGGAATATGGAGACGAGAGGTCCGCACACCAAGGTATGAAAGTGCAATCTAATGTATGAAAGTATGAATGAACCTTTGTGCACCGGGGTGCATGCAAATTCTAACCTAGAATCTAGCAAACAAGTATGCACAAAATGATGTAGATATATAGACCAACCAGCGAGGGGATCAGATAACACCCAAGCAAGAATACAGTAGAAACTGTGGAAAGGAATGCACCTCGGGATGCGTACCTATCTGGAGTATGTAACGGTCTAGGGGACCTGCGTCAGAAGTAAGTGACGGTCGAAGACCAGACCGTCAGAATCAGTGTAACGCAGGGACAGGAGGCCGTCAGAGAAGCCAGGGAACCAGAAACAGCAGGGAAATAAAAGGGAAATCCGGGGAAAACCAAACAAGGAAATGATGGCAGGTTTAGACAGAGATCAAGACACGATTGACACACAAGTTGTCCCACCGTGATCGCCAAAAAATTATCTGTTGATTTGTTTTGCTTCCTTCTCTTGTTTGTGATGATGAGTGATAAAGATGATAAGCAAAAATCAATGATCTCAATCAACCCAAGGACATGTGAACCATGAACCTAGGCAATCAGAACAAGCTCTAGCATGGGCAATGCTATCTCAACCAAACTAATCTAAAGAAAGTTAAGAAAAACACACGCCGGAGCGTGGAACAAGGAGTAAATAAAAACACACCGCGTGGGTGGAATAAGCAAAAGAAATAAGAGATATGAGAGAGAAATCAATGCCTAATACTAAGGAACGAACGTGATTGCCACCAAGGTAATAAAACAAGCCAAAGACTTGGTCAATACCTTAGAAATAGGAGGATGATGCACCCGCCCACGGGAGAGAGAAACCAGTAAAATCTACAGATCTGCCTTGAATGTAACAGCCAAGACCCTATGCGTCACAGCAGTGTGACGGTCGCTCGATGAACCGTTAGAGAAGCCTGACGCGCCTGCTGAAGACCGTCAGAGAACCTGCAGAAGCAACTTGTAAATTCTTTGAACTCCAAACCTTCCAGCCGGCCAGAAGACCTGGGCCTTGTCTAATGATCCCTGTAAACCTGCCAAAGAACGTGAAACACAAGAAAACAATCCCAAATTAGCCCTTTAAACAAGCGTAGTATCAATTCTTAAAGAACTTAAGATCATTCAAAAGGAAAGGGGAATACCGGGGAAGTTTTGGTTTTTTAACCCCTCTGGGCATTTTAAAACGTGGGAGAGATGTTTAGATAATGACAACAGATGCAGAACGTGAGAGAAAGAAGTGGGACAATGCTATGATGAGAGGAGGAAGGAAGAACGCAAGTATGACAATGATGGAAACTCAAACACAATGAAACGAATACTCCCTTCACCGTGAAGCAGATGGACGTGAGGAACAGTTCTCCTTGGTTGGATGTGGTTCCAGGATGCGGCAGCACTTCAACGTGAATTCCAGATCTTCCTCCTTAGGCCATGAAGTTAAGGGTGCTATTTATAGGCCCTCAAAATCTCTGGTCGAGCAGAGGATAATCCAGCAAGAAAATAGGATAACTCTTAGCAAACTCTTGAAGATAATACTCCCAAGAGTCTATAGAAACAAACAGAAGGTTCTGAGGATCAGATTTGGAAGAGAAATCATCAGATCAAACTCTTATCTTGACCACGGAGTAGCAGAGAAAAGACCAGAACTGTCAGGACTCTCTGTTTGATGTAACGGCTTCTCGATAGACCGTCACAGGCATGTAACGCGCCATGGAGAGACCGTCACACTAACCTTATCCCCAAGAAGATAAGATCAACGGGAAGAAGATCAAAACAGTAGGACCTTTGAAGGAATGTAACGGTCACGGGTGGACGCGTTAGAGGGACGTAACGGCTGCACGACAGACCGTTAGAATCAATGGACAGGCCAAAGGATAAGGATTGAAACAAAGGCCTTAAGCTATAGGACTCTTCAAGATGTAACGGTCCAGGGATCATGCGTTAGAGGAACGTAACGCCACTGGTGTGGACCGTTAGAAATAATAAAGATTGAATAATTAAGAACCGGAAATAAGCCCTGAGGGTAAGGACTCCTCAAGATGTAAAGGCCAAGGAGTGACGCGTTATAAGGATGTAACTCCCCTTTAAGGGACCGTTAGAGACAATAAGGATCCAAAAATGAGATAGGAGCTTGCTAAGCTTCAGCCAATGAAAACGCCACCAGGAACCAAACTCAACCAAGAGGAGAAGACCCATGAAATAGACCTCTAACTGATCAAGAAAGCTCAATGAAGAGTGAACAACTTGGAGCATCATATAGAATGAACAAGGAGATGACCCGACTTATCGGTCATAAAACGGGTGTCAACAGTTCCGAGCAAATGACACGTTCTGCTGCTATCAGTTCGGGCTGTGACAGGGGACATGTCTTTTTGAAGATCTCACCCACACGAGGAATCAAAAGATTTAGTGTCAAAGGAAAATTGAGTCCAAGATTTATTGGCCCTTTCGTGATTCTGGAAAGAATCGGGGAAGTGGAATATAAGTTGGCTTTGCCTCCACAATTAGTTAGTGTTCATGATGTCTTTCACGTATCTATATTGAGGAAATATGTGTATGATCCCTCGCATGTGATTCAATTCGATGACTTGAAGCTACAAAATGATTTATCTTTGATAGAATGGGATAGGCAGATCTAGAGGGGAGGGGTGAATAGATGAGCCCCTTTCTTTCGCGAAAAAGCTAGAGATAAAAACTTAGTAGCTATAGAAGAAGATTGAGTGCTTCTGTTAAGCTAAAAGGAAGTAAAGGAATGAAACCCCATACCTAAACAAGCATCTACCGAAGAAGCAAGCAATCACACAAACCACTGGAGATAGATGTTTTTAAGGTGATTCGGTCTCTATCCAGAGACCTACGTCCACCCCTTACTCAACTGAGTGAGGCTTCACTAGTGCCTAAGCACCAACTACTGATTCACAGCTTCACACGGAGACAAAACACTCTCAAACCGACTGACTAATAGCTTGCGGGCACACAAGGCCCAGACCCATAGAACTGAGCTTTACTCAGTCTGTCTTCCTACACACAGGTAGGGACCAATATGGATGTCTGAGTTTGATAAAAGAAAGCTAAAGAAAAACTAGCAAATAGACAATATGTATTGATGACAGCAGATAGGAAATGCCCTGTCTATTAGACTGGATGATGCTTTGAGGCAGCTTCCAATTTTGTGCTCTCTTCAGCACGAATGCTAGGAAATGCAGAAGGAGTCTTCAGCAACTGCGGAGATGTCTTGAGAAGGGGTCTTCTGTGCTGGCAGGGCTTTAGGAACTAAAGAGAGATCTACCGTGGAGCTTTTTTGCTTGAAGGAAGGGGTGGCCAGATTTCTGTGGATCTCCCGCATGCCCTGTCTCCTGCAACCCTTCTTCAGCTTGTGGAGAGGATGAGGCTTCGACAGCTTCTCCCCCAAGCTATTTCCTGCGGGCTCTACTTTCTTCGAACGTCCCTCTCCCTTTACTTTCTTCCACGTACCTCCTTCTTGTCTTTTCTCCCGTGCACACAGAGAGCATGAGCCGAAATGGAATAATATCTACAGTGGGGACCACTCTGGAAGATGCCACTGTCACCCAATGATTCTTCCTTAAAAAGCGACCTTCCAGAAGCATCTTTTGTGTACAAAAAAATCCCAACGAATGATTGCGGATCATGGAAACATGTTGCTATCAAATTCAGATCCGCTCTGTGCATCATTGACGGTGTCGACACTCTTCAGCTAAAGTGTCGACACTTCCTGTTGATTACTTGAGGAAAGGTAGCGTTCTTTACCATGGTGTTGACACTCTTGAGCCTAGAAGTCGACACAGGTACCACGAGTGCAAGCATTTTGAACCGTCGTGTCAGCACTTGACCCTGTTGGTGTCGAGGCATGAACGCCAGATAGAGACGGTCATCTATCACAATTGAATTGTGGTGTCGACACTGTCAGTTGGTAGTGTCGACACTTGGAGAATTTCAAAACCAAAACAGAGCCATGAATTTTCTTCATTTGTTCTGTAGTGTTGACAATCTGAACTTGTGAGGTCGACACTTTGATAATTCCAGACTTGAACCTATCTAATGAACTTTTCAACAATTAAGTTAGACAAACAACAAGGTTTTCAAGCTAAAACTTCGAATAATGATTCGTGGTTTGTTATTATCAAAATCAGGGGACACAACATTCTCCCCCTTTTTGATGATGACAACCATGAGTCATTATTACCCAATCATTCACATGGCATTTCATTTGCAGATAGAAAAAGTAGGAGTTTTGTCATTAAAAAACTTTTGATACAGAGTGTTCAAATCAACGCTTTATACACAACAAAAGAGTTTCATACAGATCAACTGATCAAAAAGACAAGTGTGTATGCACTGCTATGTATATGCAATGCATTGAACTGTGAATGATCTCTAACACTAAATGAACACTCTCTTTCTCTCTTATCTGCTCTGCTTTCTTCTCTACTCTGATGAGCTCTCACTTTCTCTCCCCCTTTGTCATCAGTAAGGAGGGGGAGTTCTAGGTGGAGGCCTTGGCGGAGGAGGCAAAGAACTGGAGCTGCCAGAAAATTGAAAAGCTTGAGAATCTGTAACTTGCTGTTGTAGTTGGAATACAGTAGTTGCCAGGGTTTCAACTTTCTCAGTCAGTTGTTGATCCTTTCTTTCAACAAACCGGTCAAGATTCTTGATGTTCTCATTTATGTCTTCAAGATAGTTATGTAGCATTTCACATATGTACTCAATTTGAGCTTTTTACTGTGAGGGTCTTTCTGGTACATAAGAGGAAGTGGCTTCGGATGGACGTGGGTACCATGCCTCACCTGAGTCTTCTAGATTAGGTGGGAATTGTGCTTTGAGTAGACGTATCATCTCTATAATTTCATCACCCACCAGATCTAGTTTGTCATAAATAACATTCACTTTATCTTCAATCTTGGTTGAAGCATCAATTATCTTTGCCGATTCAGCATTCACTCTCTCTTCAATCCTGGTAGAGGTATCAATAAGTTTTTCATATTTGAGAGACAACTGTTGTTGCTCATCATGCATATCATATGCGTGAATATGCATCTGTGTTGTCTTTTCTTGTGTTTCAGTATGTACCTCTCTGAGATTTTTCATGACTTTTCCAGCCTTTTAACATACTTGCAAAACTGATTCCATAAATTGATGCAACTTTTGGTCAGATTTGTACTTGTCATGTTTGAAGAGTTCCCAGCGGCTGTTCATTGTCTGTTCCACATGAGCTAGTCTCACAGCAAGTCTCTCGACATTTAGATTCTGCTGCATGATTGAGGAATTTATATTTGCAAACTGAACTGTCAAAAACCTTATCAAAGTATGGTGAATGCCTATGGGGCCGTCATGAGCAGCAAACCTTGTTCCTGTTGAGGTTGAAGCCTGAGTATGGAACTCAGGAGGAGCATCTGATTAGCAAAAATTCTTGGCCCATCATCAGTATTGAATTCATTATGAGGAGATTGAGGGGGGAGAATTTCGAAAGGCATCATTGGACCAAAGTAAGTTTCCTATGCCATATGAATGGGCAGTTGTTGCTGATCCTGCTCAATATGTTCATCCATATGATGTTGTTCTGCTGGCTGCTCATGTATTGCATCTGGCTGTTCTGGTGGTTGAGCTTGTGCTGCTGCTTATTGTTCAGGTGCTGTAGTTGGCTGCTCATCAGTGTCACCTGGTAGGTGTCTCACAATTCTGTCTCCTTCCTTTTTAAAGTTCAAGAATTTCTCAATGGAACACATAGAGTAGACATTTGTTGATGAAACCTCTTTCATTTTCTCATTTTCAAAAGAAAATCCTACCCTTCTGAAAATGGCAGTGAGGTGTGCAGCATATGGTAGGTTCCTTTTCTGACCTGTACAATTGGCCATGATTTGTAAAATAATATCTGGAAGGCACACCTTCAAATTGCAAAACATGCAGTAAAATAGAAACCTCTGTGTCTCAGTGAGCCTGCTCATACCACCCCCTTGAGGTGTGATGATTGTGGTGAACATGTGGTGTAGGAGAGGCTAGAGAGGGGGGAATCGGTTGGTCTTTAAAGCCGTGACATGAGTTTGTGTGTCATCTGTAGGGTCACTAGGCTTGCCAGTTAATATAGTATATGTAGCCAACTGATCATATTGAAACTCGGACTCCAAGAAACCGTCCAAGGGAATGTGCCAAGCTTTATGTAGAAGCTTTGGTTTCAGGTGAATTTTTACTCCTTTAACTTCTGTCCAAAGTTGTTTCTCCTTGTCATAAAACAAATGTTTATAAAATAGTTGCACTAAGGAAGGATAGTAGACCTTGTGTCTACTCATGAACTTTTCCCACCCTTGGAAATCGAATAAAGGTAGTAACTTAGGAAAAGCTTCAAGCATCTTGTGGTCATGAAAGTCCACAAACCTGAGGAATAAGATCTGAGTTGGATCACTTTCATCCTCTCTTAGAGTAGTGGCTGATGGTATCTTGATAGTGGCTGTTCAAGACACATGACGGGGGACAGAACAAAATTCTATCTCTTGGTGGAAAAGGAAGCAAGTCATGTCACATTCGGAGGAAATAATAAATGAAAAATCACTCTTTCAGGTAAAGTTGGTAAGAACCCCTCCAATTCTATTGAGAATGTTTTGCTTGTTAAAGGTCTAGAATACAACATGTTGAGCATAAGTCAATTATGTGATAGACGTCACAGTGTTGTATTTGACTCTAATGAATGTAGAATCTTAGAACCACATTCAAAAGAAAAAAAATTTTCTGATAAAAGAGTCAACAATGTGTGCATGATTGACTTAGATGATCCTGTTCATTTAAATCTTTTTCTTGCTGCACCTAAATCAGATCTTGCATGTTTAGGACATCGTAGAGTAGGTCATGCTAGCTACAATGTCCTTCATAAACTTTTGAAGCATTCAATTGTAAAGGATTTCCTGAACTTAAATTCAAACAAAATAATAAAATTTGTGATGCATGCACCCAAGGTAAACAAACTAGGAAATCATTCAAGAGTAGAACTGAAAGCTTAGCATCTAAACCACTTGAACTAATTCATATAGACTTATTTGTTCCAACCAGGACAGCTAACTTAAGTGGCAAAAGATATGGCTTTGTCTTAGTAGATGATTTCTCTATGTTCACATGGGTGTTCTTTCTTGCACATAAAAATGATGTTTTTGATGAGTTTCAAGCACTCTACATGAAGGTGAAGCAAGATGGTGAGTTCAAAATCTTCAATATACTTTCAGATCATGGTGGTGAATTCGATAATGCTAACTTTGATAATTTGTGCAGGATTGAAGGTATAACTCACAAGTTTTCATCACTGAGAACCCCAGAACAAAATGGGGTGGTTGAGAGGAGAAACAGAACTCTCATAGAGCTGGCACAGACAATGCTAGCTGAAAGGCAACTCCCAAGGAGGTATTAGGTAGAAGCGGTTAACACTACTTGTTACATCATAAACCGCTCTATGGTAAGGCCCTTCACTAAGAAAACTCCTTATGAGCTGCTAAAAAGTAAAAAGCCATCCCTCTTACATATGAAAGTTTTTGGTTCTAAATGTTTTGTTCACAATAATGATAAAAGAGAGTTAGATAAATTTGATCCCAAGAGTGCATGAAGGAATTTTTCTTGGATATTATGATAGATCTAGGGCTTATAGAGTCTATAATCTCAAGACTCTATGTGTGGAAGAGTCACCCCACATCACATTTGATGAAACTAATGATGATAAACCTTGCAGGAAGGATGATGATGGGGAGTTCCTAGACTCCAAGGAAAAAGATGATCTTCCACAAGAGGAGACAAAAGGAAGTGGTGACCAAGGAGAGTCAAGTAATGCAAGGGTCACAGCTGCTGATGGTGGTAACAATGTGTGGACGAGCGAAATTGCACACTCGTATGTCTCGGCCAGTCCAGCATCAACAACAACTTCAACTAAAGAAACTCTAGAGAAGATGGGCCATCCAGACTCTTCGGACAAACACACACACACTGTCGTAAAGCCATCTCTGGAGTCATGACAGTAAAGAGAAATCAACCACCAAGAAAATCATAATCCATGGGCTTCGAAGAAAATCAAATGGGCCACAACGCACGCTCATAACGGGCTTAAGAATGCTTCAACAGTATGCCCCTTTTAGCCCTTCAGCGGCACCCACAGGGTTGCCCTCCAGCGGCACACCCAGGAAGGCCCTTCAACCGCACACCGCCAACGCCGCACAGCGGCACACCCGGGCTACCCTTCGCCGGCACACCTGGCCAGCACGCTTCAGCGGCACACTCTGGTGGCCCTTCAGCGGCACACCCATCCAACCCCTTCAGCGGCACGCCTGTGAACCCCTTCAGCGGCACGCTCAGGCCAGCTTTCCAGCGGTACGCTTGAAGAGTCTCCCAGTGGCGCGCCCTCGTGGCGCTTCAGCGGCACGCCTGGCAGCTCTTCCAGCAGCACGCTATTCTGGCTCTTCAGCGGCACGCCTTGCAGACGAGATCTTACGCCCATGCCCTAAAGATCCTTGGCGCGCAGCGGGGTTGCTGAGGTGTCATCCAGGGAGGTAGACACGCTGCCTACCTCCTGCCATCGAAGAGGGGGAAGTCAAATCCCCATTAAGGCTGTCACTTCCCGCCTCCGTCGCTCGCGTTCGAAGGCTCCCGCCTGTCGGAGTATAAAAGGCCCTCCTCTTCTGTCAAATAAGAAGGGGGGGGGGAGACAGAGAGAGAGAAGGGAGAGGAAGAGAGGGAGACACGTAGAGAGCCTACAGAAACGAGACAGAGCCACCGCCTCCAAGAGAAGAAGAAGAAGAGAAGAAGAGGAAGGGAGAGCTCCGCCGCGGGGTTCCTCTCTAACGACCACCAAGAAGGGAGAGTAAGGGAGAAAGAGAGAAAGAGGGATGTAGCAAGGGGGAGTGGGGAAGGGCAGGGATTCGTCGCCCCTACTCAACCCTAACTCCCCAATTCTTCTTCTTCTTGCTTTCCTTTTTGCTTTTTTTCTCTCCCATTGTTGTATCTTCTACCCCGGTGTGTTGATGTATACATGACCGGCTATGGTCTTTTCTCTTCATGAATGGAAATCCCCCCCTCTTTTGGGTTTCTTATTACTGTGTTCGATTCATGCCCGGATGAGTGTGTGAACGCTTCTTCCTCCACCTTCCGATGGTTTGGTCCTCAGTGTAGACCTTTGTCCCCCTCGTTACGGCTCTTTTCTACTTCGCATACCCAACCGTCAACACCACCAGGTCACTCCCTTGGACCAACCTCCCCCTTTTCTTAACAAAAGCTTCCCCTTTGGCTCCATCATACTAGGCTAATCTCCAGTCCAGCCCCTTCAGTCCTCAGGCGACACATCTCGTTCAGTCTTCCACCGGCACACCCTCAGCGCCATGTAGCTTCTCCAGCTCCCAGCGATACGCCCTGGCCAAACCCTTAGCCGGTACACCCCTGGCAACCCTTTGCCGGCATGCCCCTGCGGGCCTTCCCCGGCACGGTCCCAGCACCTTCACCGACACACCCTTAGTCTCCCTAGCCCGGTACTCTTCTTAGCTAGCCTTAGAAAGGCCTCTTGTCCATCGATCATTTTCAGGTTTTCTGAGGTTTTATTAAAGGTGTTGCCGCTCTCGGGCGCCCACCTCCAGTTTTCGGGTTCCACCACTCCCTGTGGGCACGTTCCGTGTATCTCCCTTACCATCCGGGTCAAGGGGCGATGCTGTCGAATTTTTGTTAAAAGTAATAACATGTTAAAATGGTGAAAGGAAGCAACAAACGAATGGCATGAATAACGGCAAAACACTTCAACCAAGGTAAGGGAATCACAATCAACACAAAGAGAACCGGACCGAACTACGGCCAAGCAACTTGAACACTCGTCCTGCAAGGAGGAAAGAAAGGAAAATGATTATGAGACAAGGGAGAGAAGACCCATACAGACTGCATAAAATAAAGGAAGAGAAGAAGAGAAAAATACATGAAATCTAGGGGGAGTGGGTCACTTGCTGCCCTTGGCCGGCCACACTCCCTTGGTACCTTCCCCGGTACACCCCCCCTTAGCGTCCTTGACCGGCACACTCACCTTCGCCCTTCCCCGGTACACCCCAATATCCACTGATACGCCCTGCCTTAAAGCTTCCCCGGCACACTCAACCCCACCTCTCTGAACCCTTCAACGGCACAACCCCTGTGCCTCCTCCCCGGTACACTCTAGCCACCCTTGGCCGGCACGCCCTAACCCATCAACCCCTCGACACCCTAGCCCGACACACTCGGCCAGACCTTTGCCGGCACACACCCACGCTCCTTTAGCCCGGTACACCCTGCCATGGCCTATCCGGCACACTCCCATACCCTCACCGGTACACCCTCCAGCCACCTTTGGCCGGCACGCTTGCCATGCCTCCTGTCCCCTTCGCCGGCACACTTCCCATTCCCTGTACAGCGCGCGCATCAGGGGCCTTCGCCGGTGCACTCTCCATCGCCTCCTTCCCCGACACACTCTCCCCAGCTCTCCCCGGCACGCCTGCTTGTGCCCTTCGCCATCGCACTACCCCTAGCCCAGCGGCACACCCCTCCTTCACCTCCAATGGCCCACTCCTCTATAAAAAAAATGTGTATAAACAAGAGAGGGAAAATATGGCAACCGTAAAAACCAAAACGACGAAAGGACTATATATATATATATATATATAATATATATATATATATATATATATGATGATAATAATCATAATAATGGTGATATTAAAATGGGGGTTATAATGAATAAATAGTAAATAAGTAGTAAAACAAACAATAAAACCATTCAAAAAAAAGGCATAAAAGGAGAATAACCAATAAAGAGAAATGTATAATCAGAAACCCAGATAAAAAGGGAATAATAAATAATATAGTAATAATCCATGTTGCAGTCCCGTCTCTCCCTGTGACCCGGTGCAGAAGGAACAATAATGCCGCCCCCGCAGGCCGGGTCTGAGTCTTGGGAATTATCCCAGCATGGCCGTGACCCGACCTTCCTCTCGGTCGACATTCCGATTAAACCAGACCCGTTTCTCAGGCCGAATCCCTTCCGAGCCATTATTAAGATTGCCGCACATTCGGCAGGCATTCGAACGGGTTTATCTCGACTCCCGCCGCATTTCTATTATGGACTTGGGTCCGAACATGAAAAGGTCCGTGAATGACCGACATGGCCGATGGCTCTTATCCCGATGCAGACCTTGGTGTGATTTATTCCTACTTACCACTGCGCAGTTAGTGTTAATTCTTTTGGCCGCAGGGCCCCTAATTTCGACAATTAATCAAGGGTGTTCTCTCGTATGGGGGATGTAAATGACGTCGTGGCAATTATGGCACGATGGGATCTGGTCCCGACACGAACCACACAATCGACTGACGAAGTCAGATCGAGCGCACCACGGGCTTCCTTGAAGCCCGAACAAATTGTCACTCTATGATTGGCACGCCCACACACTCAATAAACCAACGAACGAATAAAATAATTGCTAAGTAAGAAGTGCGTCCAAAAGTCTGGCACGCCTGGTGGGACTGGTCCACCCTTCATCTCTTTGCCAAAATAAGGGGCCCTGCGGCCCCCCTTCTTGTAATACTAATTGCGTTATTTTTGTAAATACAGGAAGATCGCACTTTGGCACTAAGGATGGCGGCTACCTTCAATTCCCAACCCGTCGAGAGCCACGTCAAAGGTGGCTACCTCGCCGTCCCCCTAGGCTTCAGGAGCTTCCCTCCCGTGGTGGGCTTCCCCAACTTCCTCGGGGTGGCCTTCGTCAACATACTGGACGTGGAAGCGTCTGACAAACTCAAGACCAGCACTCCCACCCAGAGAGTCACTGAAGCTGCTGTCGATTAGGCTCCGACCGGAAATAACAACACCATCCCGGCCGGGACACTGAGCTGCAACGTGCACCACGTGCACCAGACTACCGGCCCACCTCGCCAGGGATCGGCGTCTCACCAGAGGAGGCTCCGAAGGAACAATGCTTGCATGACCCCCGGGCGTCGAATCTCCAACTCTGGAAAATCCATGACCGTCGGGAGTGTCCGAGTCCACCTCGATGGGCAGAGGTCTGAAGTGATTCCGGACCGCATCGTACCAATTGTTCCAGTCCGCAACTCTTTCCAAGGGCTGGAGAAGATGAAAGAGAAGGTGGTGCCCGCCGTCCCGGCCGCAGCACCGAAGAACACGCTGGTTCACAAGCCGGCTAAGCTCAAGCAAGTCTGGAACCCCAAGGAAGCCCAGACCACTACACTCGCCCAAGCAGGGCCCAGCCGCATCTGCCCGAGGAGGGTTCGACGAGATGAAAAGGTCGAGGTGATGCCCCCGGTCTACCAGCTGGCATTTGCTACACCGCCACCCCCAGAAGACATCCGCCGCCAGCACCACGGCGTTGACACCAAGCTACACGCCTAAGGCCTATGGATTATACTCCTGCTATAGCCGTCCGCACGTAATCACCGGCTTCTCCCCCTGACCAAGAGTGGGATGGGGTAGAGCAAGCCATGAGGAATTACCTTCGGGGCCCGGGGAGCACCCCTTCGGGTCGCCAGAGACTACTAGGGGCAATGGCCTCCGCCTTCCAAGAAGAAGAAACCCGACCTGTGCCCAGCGCAGAATCGAGGAACCGCTCTGAGGAGCCGCGTCAGTCCCCTCCGCAGGAGGAAGCGCAGCCCCGAGGATCGGTCTTCGATAGACTGGTGTTCCCAGGCAGGCCGTCGAGGAGGATGGTGAGAAGAAATAGAAACTGGAGAATTTACACCTGTAACATGGAAGGAGTGTTTGGTCGGTATGGAGCTCTACGTACCGATCCCGAAGAGGTGGCCCGACTCACCGCGAGACCCGGCCCTCTCACTAGAAGAGGGAGAGCGGCAGGCGAAGTGGTGCGGACACCCGAGCAGTTGATCGGCATGATACGCCGAGCCACCGGTACCGCACGCGGAGCATGACACGAGCCACCTCAGCGTCCATCTGGCTCGGAGACAGCCTGGAGACTCCGCCTTGAGCCTCCCCACTTATTATATTTAGTTAGACTTAATGTATGTTTAATTTGTGTTTATTTCGTTGCATTCGGTTTGCCATTTTGATTGTAATAGGGGCTTAGGTGCAATTCGGACCCCGTGGGCCCCACGGGCCCCCCAGGCCCCACTCCATTGGGCCACCTCAGCCTAGGGTCCCGCGTGGGGTCAGTCAACATGCCACATGGGGCATCTAGAAGTTTGAATGGTCAATTGTCCACATGGGGGACAAGGGACCAAAATAGTCAACATTTCCAACCAACACCCACCTACCATGTCAAGCTTGTTCCCCCCCTAGTCAATAGGCTGTCCCCCCCTTATTTTTTTAATTGTATTTTTGTGGAATGGTCACAAGCCATCCCAACCCTGCATCTCACACCCCTAGATCCAACGGTGGAGGATGGATTAGATGGGTGACCTATATATGCTTGTATTTTCCCATTTTGATGAATTAATGCCATTTGGAATCAAAGAAATTGTTGGAGCTCTAGCTTGGTGCGCCCCTCTCTCCCCCCTTGCAGCTGTGAAGGTTGCCTCTGGAGGTGTGACTCCTCCCCTATCAGTTCCGGTCATCCTCGCCGCCGCCACGAGCCGCCACCGCACCGCCATCGTCTTCATCGGAGTTCTGTCCGTGCAGTACCATAGCAACTCCCACGAAATTCCCAAACTCAGCCAAAAGCTCTGATCGACCTGGAGATTTTACTGGAGGTTCCATAGGTGTCAAGGATGTTCCAAAAAAATTGGTTTGTCATTCAGATCCCGTTTCATAATTTTTTATTTTCGTTCCCTCTTTCATTCCAGTTCTGCCAGTAGTCTGTCTAGATGCATCTCCGCCCTGGGTTTTAGGTCCTAGGTCCATGTTTTGATTTTCTTTAGTCTCACAAATTTTACTGGAGTTTCCTTCCATCCACCCCTTCCTCCACAATTTTTCTAAATTTCTAGTTCGTCCATTTCATATTTTCCAAAAATCATTCTCAGATCCACCTGAAGTTCTGTCCACCCGTTCCCAGATCCGACCACTAGTCACTCCAAAAATCATATCAGATCTCTATCACCTCCAAATCCATTTATAAAAATTTTCCCAGCTTCGTGTTTTGATTATCTACAACTTTGAAGAAGATCTCGAAGTCTGCATCCCACTGTAAGTAGGCGGTCAATGGCCGTTTATAGGGAACTGATGTGCTGAACTGAGAGTTCTGGAACTGTGTAGCAGAGAATTGAAAATTAGTTAAGGTCCAGGTCCGCGCAGGTTCAGAGGAATCCACTGGCCCTAGGTTGGAGGATTTTGAGTACTCTTTCCAACGGCGCTGGTTTCATCCCATTCCGGTGACGGGGCTGATCACAGCAGCCATTTTCGTCAGAGCGCGCACCTGAAAACAGCAAGTAGAAATTCGTGGGCAGCATTCTAAAAGCTTGGAGATCGGAGTTGTTCGGCCACCAGTCGGTGTTCCCGGCCGACCGCCTTCCGTGGAGGCGTGCCACCAGGGATCCCCATCACAGTGGGACCCACTCCTGCAGATCCGGAGGCCAGCGCCACCCGTGGGCCCCACGGGCCCGCAGAACCCGCCGTTCGGAAAGCACTAAAACGCGGAGTTCGGCACCGCTGGGCGACATCAAGATGCTGCCCGTCAACCCAATTAGCGTGATTCCCAGGCCCTGCATGTGACCTTTTACCTCCCTGCGTGGAGTGGGTCAAATTGTTGTATTTCTGTAAAATTGTGTTAACCGGGAGTCCGTGATTGGCCGGGGTTGTCTTCGCCACGCCGGGTGCGTGGAGGTAATGATCCGAACTTCTTGGCGTTACATTGCTTAGCTAGTATACGGTCTTAGGCCGCTGCCGAGAGTGTAGGTACTAGCCCGTGTGTCCATGTCATCGCTGTGAGAGTGAGAGTGACCCGTCCCGCGACTTGATCCGAGTCCGGAAGTTGAGTCGGACTACCCTTGACCTCCGCCGGTTTCTTAACCGCACACGGTCCGCGCTTTCCCTCGCTTGGGACGACGAGTGAGCTTCTACTTCTGTTAGCGACGTTTTGCCACTAGGAGCTCGTAGTGTCGGGCTTAGTGTCTCCCTGGTGTGTATTGCTGGTCGCGTCTTCATCTAGAGTCCGAGGGTGGCACCTAATAGTGTCATCTCCCGTGTCCGTCCCGCATCAGTTTGGTATCAGAACGAGTTGAGTCTAGGGTAGTCTTGCATAGTCTTGCATGCATCATGGTCTAAGTCAAGTCTAGGACCATCATTATTTTCAAAACAAAAAAAATAGTGTTTTAAAATTGCATTTCATCCCGATAGTTCGGTATCTTAAAAGGTGTTGTCCGAACGGTAGGCTACGCCTATCGGGAAGGCCGCACACTTGCGGGAGTGATCTTCGGATCGGTTAACTCCGCCTCGTACCGAATATTGGTTTAGGTCTAAGTGCATTGTCTAGTGTGTGTTTGCATTAGTCGGTTTGTCTTGTCTCTTGTCATCATGCCCATCTTGTAGTTCCGAGTTTCTCATGGAGTCCCAATCACTCGGGCAATATGGCCGTTGGTCTACCCATGGGCTTGGCAACCATCCTCTCCCCTTCCGTAGGCCCGAAGCCTCAGATTTTTATGGCTCTAATGACCCGGGCGAGTACCTCAATTGGGAGGCCACCATGGACAAATATTTTGAATGTTACACCATGTCCGATGCCATGCAAGTTAGTTTTGCCAGAGAGAGGCTTGTCCACAAAGCCGCCTGGAAATGGGAGAGCATTGAGCGCATGAGAGAAGTTAGGAGGCAAAGGCCCATCGAGTCGTGGCATGAGATGAAGGACGAACTTAGGAAGGTCTACCTACCCGGTCCGGTCACCTCCAACCGACCCCACCCAATCACATCCACCCAAGGGGGCCATAATCGGAGGCAACGCGCCGCGCATGTAGAAGAGCCTAGGTCCACGACTAAGCCGAGTTCATATGGGAGAGTCCACCACATTACTCCTACTCCACACCCCACCATTGCCGAACTCTTCCAACTCATTTTGGATAAAGTGGATAGGAAGTGTGATTATATTGAATCCCTGCTTCCCCCTTGCCTACCTCCTAGCCGAGATAGAACCAAGCATGAGCCTAAGGAGGTAGCCGCCGGTAGTCCCAACCCAGTGCCATCTATGGCTCCATCCCAAGGTCCTCTCCCCATCGTAGTGGATCCTCTTTCCCCACCCACGAGAGCTCCATTGCCTACACCCCATGTCCGTCAGGAGGATAAGGGTAAGGGTCTGCTTATCAAGGAGCGAAGAGGATCACGACAGCAGTGTTATCGCTGCCAAGGGTTTGGCCACTTTGCCGGACAGTGTCCCACTCGGACATCTCTAGCCCTAGGGGACAAAAGGGTTGGAGAAGCCTCACTCTCCGATATTTATTTGGAGCCTTCTCAGCCAGAGCTACCCGTGTTTCTAACGGGAAAGCTACTCATAGCCGAGCCACTCTTTAGCTGGCTTAGGATAGGTTTGGTCCCATCTCCCCTCCCATCTATGGACCCTATCCTACCTCTGGTGCCAATCCATTCATTTCACACAACTTTCCGGTCTAGTCACTATGTGGATACATTAGATGACCTTCTCAAAGGGTTAGACCGGCAATTAACTTTTATGCACTTGTTGGCTCCAGGCTTTGACCAACCTATAGGTCGTAGCTTCACACATCCATCCTTAGGGTCTATCACCTTCGTGTACACCGTGGGTCATCTTACCACGGAGGTTCTTCTACTCCTCCCTATGCCGGCCGAGCCCGACTTCATTCCCATTTGCCCAAGGGAGGAATCTTACTTTCTACCTATGACTGTCGTCCCACCTCTCACAATGAATGAAGGTGATCATTTACACCTCCAAGATTTCTAAATGTGGGACATCGATTTGTGGAATCCTAGTCCGAGGGGTCATACCTTCTTTGATCCATTCGACCCATTCTTTTGTGGACCCCGTGACCCACCATATTTACTCCACCCCTTTGAGAGAGTCCACCATCATACCCCCACCGTCTCATCTCCCTTCATGGATGAAGGAGATCAACAACACCGTCTAGACTTCCACACCTGGGATCTTGAGATTAGGGAATCCATATCAAGGGGTCACACATTCTTTGATCCCTTCGATCCCTTTCTTCATGGGCCCCTTGGCCCACAATCTCTATTCCACTTCTTTAGGGGAGGTCACCATTATACCCCTCCCCCATGGGCCGGGCCATCGGCACCCACCGAGTCTGTTCACGGGCAAGAGACACCCGACCCTCCTATCCCACCCAAACCTCCCAAATCCAAAGGACCGTCTTATGGTTGTACCGACATTCGGTCACACTTAGGGTATGCATGGCACACATTCGGATGTCCTGGACCACCTTACATATGGTTGGGTCGGACTAACTGTAGGGTTGTTTAGGGTCGTGTGTGCATCTGTGTGTTTTTTTCTTTTTGTTAGGCATGTTAGGAGTCTACATGACGACGTCCGTCGTCACAGTAAGGCCAGCAATGCACGGTACAAGGAGTTAGCCGGTGCCCATAGACACCACCGAAAGTTCCAAGAGGGTGAATATGTCATGATCAGGGTAAGACCTGAACGGTTTCACTCTGGAACCGTTAAGAAGTTGCAAGCTCGCAGAGTCGGTCCCTTTAGAGTGTTGAAACGCGTTGATCTAATGCGTATGTTGTGGACCTCCCCGAGGAATATGGTATAAGCTCTACCTTCAATGTATCGGATCTTGTTGCATATAGGGACCCAGCGGTGATCCCTAGTGAACCTTTTGAGCCATCTCCTCCCCTTGAGAGTGATCCCACACCTGAGTGTCCACTTCCACCTCTAGCCCCTTTTTCACGGCAGCGTGAGCATATAGATCGTATACTGGACGAGCAAGTGACAGTTACCCGGAGTGGATCTTACCCGCGCTACCTAGTGCGATGGAGAGGACGGCCCGCTACTGAGGACACATGGATCACACATGGCGAGTTGCAGCGGATTGATCCAGACCTTTTGAAGCGATACAGGAGCGATGTAGACCCTTACTCGACAGGGTCGAGTTTCTCCCACCCGGGGAGAATTGGTGCGGACACCCGAGCAGTTGATCGGCATGATACGCCGAGCCACTGGTACCGCACGCGGAGCATGACACGAGCCACCTCAGCGTCCATCTGGCTCGGAGACAGCCTGGAGACTCCGCCTTGAGCCTCCCCACTTATTATATTTAGTTAGACTTTATGTATGTTTAATTTGTGTTTATTTCGTTGCATTCGGTTTGCCATTTTGATTGTAATAGGGGCTTAGGTGCAATTCGGACCCCGTGGGCCCCACGGGCCCCCCAGGCCCCACTCCATTGGGCCACCTTAGCCTAGGGTCCCACGTGGGGTCAGTCAACATGCCACATGGGGCATCTAGAAGTTTGAATGGTCAATTGTCCACATGGGGGACAAGGGACCAAAATAGTCAACATTTCCAACCAACACCCACCTACCATGTCAAGCTTGTTCCCCCCCTAGTCAATAGGCTGTCCCCCCCTTATTTTTTTAATTGTATTTTTGTGGAATGGTCACAAGCCATCCCAACCCTCCATCTCACACCCCTAGATCCAACGGTGGAGGATGGATTAGATGGGTGACCTATATATGCTTGTATTTTCCCATTTTGATGAATTAATGCCATTTAGAATCAAAGAAATTGTTGGAGCTCCAGCTTGGTGCGCCCCTCTCTCCCCCCTTGCAGCTGTGAAGGTTGCCTCTGGAGGTGTGACTCCTCCCCTATCAGTTCCGGTCATCCTCGCCGCCGCCACGAGCCGCCACCGCACCGCCATCGTCTTCATCGGAGTTCTGTCCGTGCAGTACCATAGCAACTCCCACGAAATTACCAACTCAGCCAAGAGCTCCGATCGACCTGGGGATTTTACTGGAGGTTCCATAGGTGTCAAGGATGTCCCAAAAAAATTGGTTTGTCATTCAGATCCTGTTTCATAATTTTTTATTTTCGTTCCCTCTTTCATTCCAGTTCTGCCAGCAGTCTGTCCAGATGCATCTCCGCCCTGGGTTTTAGGTCTTAGGTCCACGTTTTGATTTTATTTAGTCTCACAAATGTTACTGGAGTTTCCTTCCATCCACCCCTTCCTCCACAATTTTTCTAAATTTCTAGTTCGTTCCGTTCATATTTTCCAAAAATCATTCTCAGATCCACCTGAAGTTCTATCCACCCATTCCCAGATCCGACCACTAGTTACTCCAAAAATCATATCAAATCTATACCACCTCCAAATCCAATTATAAAAATTTTCCCAGCTTCGTGTTTTGATTATCTACAACTTTGAAGAAGATCTCAAAGTCTGAATCCCATTGTAAGTAGGCGGTCAACGGCCGTTTACAGGGAACTGATGTGCTGAACTGAGAGTTCTGGAACTGTGTAGCAGAGAATTGAAAATTAGTTAAGGTCCAGGTCCGTGCACGTTCAGAGGAATCCACTGGCCCTAGGTTGGAGGATTTTGAGTCCTCTTTCCAACGGCGCTGGTTTCATCCCATTCCGGTGACGGGGCTGATCACAGCGGCCATTTTCGTCGGAGCGCGCACCTGAAAACAGCAAGTAGAAATCCGTGGGCAGCATTCCAAAAGCTTGGAGATCGGAGTTGTTCGGCCACCAGTCGGTGTTCCCGGCCGACCGCCTTCTGTGGAGGCGTGCCACCAGGGGTCCCCATCACAGTGGGACCCACTCCTGCAGATCCGGAGGCCAGCGCCACCCGTGGGCCCCACGGGCCCGCAGAACCCGCCGTTCGGAAAGCACTAAAACGCGGAGTTCGGCACCGCCGGGCGACATCAAGATGCTGCCCGTCAACCCAATTAGCGTGATTCCCGGGCCCTGCATGTGACCTTTTACCTCCCTGCGTGGAGTGGGTCAAATTGTTGTATTTCTGTAAAATTGTGTTAACCGGGAGTCCGTGATTGGCCGGGGTTGTCTTCGCCGGGTGCGTGGAGGTAATGATCCGAACTTCTTGGCGTTACATTGCTTAGCTAGTATACGGTCTTAGGCCGCTGCCGAGAGTGTAGGTACTAGCCCGTGTGTCCATGTCACCGCTGTGAGAGTGAGAGTGACCCGTCCCGCGACTCGATCCGAGTCCGGAAGTTGAGTCAGACTACCCTTGACCTCCGCCGGTTTCTTAACCGCGCACTGTCCGCGCTTTCCCTCGCTTGGGACGACGAGTGAGCTTCTACTTCTGTTAGCGACATTTTGCCACTAGGAGCTCGTAGTGTCGGGCTTAGTGTCTCCCTGGTGTGTATTGCTGGTCGCATCTTCATCTAGAGTCCGAGGGTGGCACCTAATAGTGTCGTCTCCCGTGTCCGTCCCGCATCACGAAGCAGCGCAGATAGGCGTCGAAGAGACCTCCCATGAAGAACCCACCACGGCCCTGGCCGCCAATGTCATCACTACTGGGGACACCATCGGCGGACCATCTGCGTCATCAGAAGAGACGCCAGCTGACGAAGTAGGGGGCACTCCCAGTCTCCCCACGAATGACCCCGCTATGTTGTATATGGTGCAACAGTACCAGCGAGAGATTGAATTGTTGAAAAAGCAATTGAATGAGAGGAATGCACAACCCTCGACATTCGGGCAGACCGAGGCTTTGCTTGAAGCACCCAGGGGCAACGGTCAGTCTTCCGAAGCACCTCTGCAGGGGGCAGCACCCTCGCTGGTACCCGGCCACACTGGGGGCATGCCCCTGCAGCAAGCACAACACACAGCACCGGCTCCACCGCCAGCTTCGCCCTTCCAAGGGTCTCCTATGGCCCCGCAGGCAACGATATTGACTACTCCGAAGGTGCAGCCCACCCACTTTTACCCAAATCTGATCAACCCACAGCAGTCAGCCGGTTGATGCTTGAACAAATGATTGACATGAAGTTGGCAGAAAGGGGTGATGGCGGTCAGGCACCATTTGATGTTTATCGAGTGTCGTACCCGACTCATTATGCCGCCAAGAAACTGCCGATTGGCATCACCAAGCTGTCAAAATTTGAAAAGTTCAATGGGTAAGGATCTCCTAGGGAGCACATTGCCTATTATGTGAATGTCATAGGAGATTTGGCTACTGATGAGGCTTATCTTCTCAAATTCTTCAGCTCAACACTCACTGGGCTTACCTTTGAGTGGTACTCGAGCCTGCCCGCCGGGTCTATCACTGACTGGCCCGATATGCAGAAAAAGTTCAAAGAAAGATTTTACATTGCTGAGCGGGAGGTCACTGCGGTAGAGCTCTATGCCACGAGACAAAGGAATGATGAGTCGGCACTCGACTACATTAAAAGATGGATGAACCTCTGTATGAAGTGCAGGTGTCCCCCACATCAGGAAGATGCAGTGTAGATCTGCAAGCAGAACCTGAAGAAAGAAATCCTGGAATGGATGATCGGCACTGAGGTCAAGACATTCGACCGCCTGAACAATATAGTGGCCGAGATTGAGGCATTCCTCGCCCGGTATTCCTCCACTCTGGTTGCATGAAGCCAGAGAGCTAGGTAGGTCGATAAGAAGCCAGTCCCCCCGGAGGTGCATGCACTAGATTTCTAGACCTTTGAGAAACAAAAAGAAAAGGCTAAAGGGACTGCCAACCCTCCTCCGCCCAGAACCACAGAACAGCGGGAAGGCCCCTCGTTGAGGGAGAAAATGAGAAGTAAGCTATACTCCTTCTCTCGAGACAAGTCCCGGCTCCTATTTGAGTGGGCAACCAGCTACAATAAAATCATGTTGCCAGAACCGAAGCGACCCGGTGACCTGAAGAAGAAGGATGACCCGCGCTTCTGCCTGTACCACCAGATGCTCGGGCATACCATCGAAGATTGCTACATCTTCAAGGACGTCATTGAGTCCTTGATAAAGAGCAGGGAGCTGGACATGGGGGAGCACAAAGTAGACCCTTCACAGCCACATGAACTACCCAACTTGGCCCCTACTATCAACATGGTGTCATTGTACCAAGAGTTCCCTGAAGAATGGGCGAATGCCAGCACCCGCGCCACCTATGAGACTTTTGTCGTGGGATCCGCTCAAGACCAAGGGGGCTGGCAAACTGTACCTAAGAAGAATAGAAGAAGACGGACCCCTCGGCCCACCCCAAAAGTTCATGTGAGGGGTGTCACACCCCGGCCAGCACCGCCACCGGTGAACCCTGTCTGGCATGACGCGGCCCCTCGGCTAGTCATGTGGCGGCCGACTCACAACAAAAAGAAGCATACCCCGATGCGGATGCACAAGGAGACCAGCCCGATGGTTGAAAGACTCCAGGCTATTATCGATGGGCTCGAATACTATGAACAGCCCGAGATCCAGGCCATGGAACTGAAGGAATATGTCCCTTGGGAGGAGTTCGAATCACTCGAACTGGCTCCAGGAGTAGAAGCTGATGCAGAAAAAGAACCTCCCTTGTGGGGTGAACTTCCCCAAGAGCAGCCACTAGCTACTGCAGAGAAGAAGAAAAAGAAGAGAAGGTCCAGGAGCAGGAAGAAAAAGGGGGTCGTCATTGCCTGCAATACCCTCTTGGCATTGTTCGACACCGCCCTCGCCCTGGAAGAAAAAGAATAAGAGCTACCCCATGAGCCGATGGAGGTGAACCAGGCTGAAGCGTCCACTTCCCAACACGCCACCAGGTCGGGAAGGAAATGGGGACGCCCTCCTCAGGTTGACCATAACATCATGCTCAGGGGAGAACAGCCATACCAAGCCCCCGAGCCCGAGGTTCGAGGCACGGAGATCCCTCCTCCATTGGGTCTCTATCCCGAAGGGTCCAAAAGTCGGGGCACCCCTTCATTCGCCGAATTTCTGTTGGCCCGAGCAGAGAGGTAGGCACGCCCCCAAGGGTCTCCTTCGACCAAAGAAGCAAACAGTCCCCCAGCTCCACCAGCGGCGACCCCTCCTCAGCCAGAGGAGGAATTTGACGGCGTCCCGAACCTCGCCGAATTCATGCAAGAAAAGGAGGAAGCCCACAGACCCCACAGGCTCAAGAGGCCGTGATAGAACCGACAAAGGAGGCACCCTCTGATCCAGCACCCTAGGTCCAAGGTGGGGGCAGGCGTAGCAAGGCCGAAGAGATGAAGTTACTCAAGGTGCAGGCTTCAACCGAATAGTCAGACATCTCAAGAAGATCCCGGCTCGATTTGCCGTATGGGAGATGCTGTCTTTGGATGAAGAAACACGGCAAGCCATTATTGCCGCACTCCAGACACCAGCACACCTTGAAGCATGTCTGGCAGAAATATCACCTGAAGTGGCCGTGGCCTTCACAGAAGATGACATGCTTCTACTCACCTGTAGTCATAACAGACCCCTCTACATGAAAGGGCAGCTGAATGGCCAGCCTATCAACAGGGTCATGATCGACCCGGGGGCGATGGTGAATATACTTTCCTACCGGGTGTACCAGAAGCACTATTTTGACGTACACCTGGTCGAGGTCAAGAACGTCAAGATTGCTGGCTTTAACCAAAAATGCGAGGTGCCCATGGGGGTCGTAGAATTCATCTTGACCTTTGATGATTTCACCACCAAGGTCCGGTTCCACGTCATCAACTCCAACACCTCCTATAAGGCGTTGCTTGGCCGGCCTTGGTTACACCAGAACAGAGTGGTGCCTTCCACCCTGCACCAATGCATCAAGTACCCTTGCGAGGGGAAGGAAGTCAGAATCTTTGTCGATCTCCACCCGTTTGAGGTGTTCGAGTGTCATTTGTCAGATGCCAATATGTACTTAGAGAAGGCGAAGCAAGCTCCCCAAGTCACCCAAGATAAGGGAAAGAAGAAGGTGGAGTCGGGTGGTTGGTTTCCTCCACCGCCCCCAGGCTATGTGGCTCCCCCACATGTACCATTCATTGCACAAGAAGGAGGGGTATTCAAGGCAGCTCCTCTCGCCATCTATCCTACATCGGGGACACCTTGCCTCGAAGACCTACTGGAGGATGTCAGAGTCCTGCCAGGGATCATCAAGCCCATAGCAGAAGTCGACTGCCAAGTGACCGAGCAGCTGGGAATCTTTGAGGTGCCTAACCCTGATGGGCCGCCTACTATTTTCTATGTGGCCGGGGGAAAGCCAGTCAGAGAAGATGATGATTGCCGATTCTCTGACGAACTGCATGACCCGCACATCCCCATCTTGGGACTTCCTCACATGATTGACCGGGCAGTTGGAGTGGTCAGAAAGCAAAGGATCCCCCTTTATCAACCCTCCAGCCGGAAGGAAATGTTGGAAAAGATGTGGAACCCACCAAACTTGGACCGTAGGCTACTGCAAATCACCAAGCACCCCAGCCTGGGCTTTTCACTACAGGATTATTACGAAACTGACGTTATATTGGTTTTGGCCCTGTCCGGCAATGACCCCGCTAAAATTACAGACTTGCGGGAAGCCCGTCATGATATGTATTCCACACCTCCGGTTGAGGAGGCGCAAGACGAAGAAGTGTTCCTTTGGAACCCTCTCTGCCACAGCGGCATGGGAAAGATTTCTTCCTTGTCCGAGGGGTCGACCTCGAAGGATCACACCACCAGGGTGCCCTCACCCCAGCCTGTTGGTGAAGCAAGGAGTGGCAGTGTTGGCCGCGCTCTAGATCCTCCTCGATACGACCCCGTCATGTATGCCTTATACCATAGACAATAACGGGAAATCGAGACGTTAAAGGCACGGTTGGCCGAATTAGCCTCGATGGTGGCCGTCCTGATCCAAAGCTCTCTCCGCCCATGGGGTGACAACGCGTCCTGGTCCCGAGACGCCAGCCCTAATGCCTCCGTCCGGTCAAGGAGGGAAGCAAGAAGTATGGTGAGCTCTTCAGCCGGGCGGCCAGCTAGGCGGGGCCTGACATTACAAGAGAAGCTGCAGAAGCCCTATTCCTTCCCAAGAGAGAAGACTCGGGGGATCTTTGACTGGGCTTGTCACTACGGCAAGGTCTCCCTCCCGAGGTCCAAAAGGCCGCATGATGTCCGAAGAAGCGGTGATTCATTGTTCTGTCCCTATCACCAGATATTGGGTCACGCCATTGAAGACTGTTATGTCTTTAAAGACATTGCTCAAGATCTCATTGATAGGGATGAGCTCAGAATGAGAGACTATGTGGTGGCCCCGCCGTATCCCCACACGACGGGCAACCCCAGAAGAGGAGTCTACACAATATCTATCCAGCACCAGGCGCCTGAAGAGGCAGCTGCCCTGGCCCCCACCGAGGTTATCTATGATGAGTACATAGAAGATCCCGGGGCGACCCTGTGCCTTTCTGCGCTAGGGAACCCCACGGGTCCACCGCATGTCACCCAGGAGGAATGCGAGGTGAATGCAGCCTCCACACCCAACCACGAGGAACAAGAAGAAGGGGATGGCGTCCTCGAGCCCGAAGACAATGAAGACCAAGACTTCATCTATTTGTCGCCGGCCCCATCAGAAATGGAAGATGGCGGCCAGGCCACCATCGATGAATTGGTTGAGATCAACCTTGGCACAGAAAGTGACCCCAGGCTGACCTTTCTGAGCACTCTTATACCCCCACAAGAGAGGGAACAATATATGAAGCTGCTGCAAGAGTTCCAGGATTGCTTCGCCTGGAACTACAAAGAGATGCCCGGACTCAGCCCCAAAGTGACTCAGTACATTTTGGCCATTGATCCCAAGATGGAGCCAGTGAAGTAGTCTCCCTGGCGCATGAGGCCGGAACTGATAAACCAGATCTGCAAGGAGGTCGACAAGCTCATAGGTGTCGATTTTGTAGCAGAGAACCAATACACTACCTGGCTGGCCAACATCGTGCCGGTGAAGAAGAAGAATGGACAGATCAATATTTGCGTGGACTTCCATGACCTGAATAAAGCCTGCCCAAAAGATGACTTCCCGGTGCCTATCACCGAAGTAATGATTGATGCGACTACTGGGCATGAGGCCCTGTCTTTTATGGACGGGTCGTCCGACTATAACCAAATCTGGATAACCGACCACGACCGGATTCACACAGCCTTCAGGTCGCCCAAAAGGATATTCCATTACAAGAGGATGCCCTTCGGCCTCAAGAATGCCGGCGCCACATACCAGCGGGCGATGACCAAGATCTTTGACGAGCTGCTGTATAGCAAAGTCGAATGCTACATTGACGATCTGGTCGTCAAGACCAAGAAAAGAGGTGATCATCTGAGTGACCTCAGGGTCGTCTTCCAGAGGCTCCGACAATATGGGCTGAAAATGAACCCCATGAAGTGCGCCTTCGGGGTCTCCAGTGGGAAGTTCCTCGGCTTCATTGTCCGGAATAGAGGGATCGAGATTGACCCTTTCAAGAAAAAAGTCATTCAGGAGCTGTCTCCTCCGAAGAACCTGGGGGAGTTGAGGTCCTTGCAGGGTCGGCTAGCTTACATTCGCAGGTTCGTCTCCAACCTATCGGGACGCTGCCAACCCTTTCACAAACTGATGATGAAGAATGCACCCTTCAGCTGGGGTCACGAATGCCAGCACGCGTTCGACCAGCTGAAAGAGTACCTCAAGACCCCGCCAGTCCTGGGGGCACCGGTCAAAGGCAGACCGCTCATTCTTTATATAGCGGCTACCAAATATTCACTGGGGGCAATGCTTGCCCAGAATAATGACGGGGGGAAGGAGCAGGCTCTCTACTACCTCAGCCGAAGATTAGTGGGAGCGGAAGCCAAGTACTCCCCGATCGAGAAGGTCTGCCTTGCCTTGGTCTTCGCAGTCAAGAAGCTAAGGCACTACATGCTGTCCCATGAAGTAAGTCTAATATCCAGAGTCGATCATATAAAGCACATTCTCTCCTAGCAAGTCCCGAAGGGGCGTCTCGGCAAGTGGGCCATGCTGCTCATGGAGTTTGACATCACCTACGTGCCACAAAAGGCCATTAAGGGGCAAGCCGTCGCCGACTTCTTTGTAGCGCATCCTGTGCCCGAAGACTCCCCGTTGGCCACGGAGCTACCTGAAGATTAAACACTAGAGGTGGACCAGGTTCAACAAGCCATCTGGCAGCTATACTTTGATGGGGCCTCAAGAACAGAAATGACCCCGTCCGGACACCCCAAGGTACGGGCCGGAGCCGGCATCATCCTCAAATCTCCAGATGGGGAAGTAGTGCACACTTCCTGCTACATCAACAAGCCCTGCATGAACAATGAAGTAGAGTATGAAGCTCTGATCATTGGCCTCCAAGTGGCCCTCCATATGGAGATTAAAATGCTGCAAGTATTTGGCGATTCACTACTAGTCGTCAAGCAGGTTCAGGGACAGTTTGATGTCCGAAAACCCAAGCTACTCCCTTATCACAGTAAGGCCAAAGGGCTCATGGACCGGTTCTACCTCCTTGAAATAGGTCATGTCGCCAAAGGAGAGAATGCACAAGCCGACGCCCTGGCTAAGCTGGCATGCTCACTAGCAGTGCCACCGGATGGATTGCTCAATATCCAAGTGATAAATCAGCGCCAGGTGCCCAGCATGATAGAAGAAGAAGAACTAGAGGTCGCTGCAGCAGAAGCCGTTGGCCTACCTGACTGGAGAGACCCTTTGATGTAGTGGGTCAAATACCAGCAATTTCCCAAGCAGAGAGAAGAGAAGATCAAGTTAATCAGAACTAAGGACTCATAAGAGCTCCGAAACGGAATATTATTCCAAATTGTGGCCGACGCCAAACAGAAGCTACTCCTCCGATGCCTCTCCATTGAAGAAGCCTGGTGGGTAATGAAGGAAGTCCATGTCGGGACGGCTGGTGCACACCAGGCGGGACCGAAAATGAAGATTGAAATAAAGAAGCTCGGCTACTACTGGCCGGCAATGTTTGATGATTGCTGCAAATATGCTAAGTCGTGTCAGAAGTGTAAGGAGCATGCCACTATACCCAGAAGGCCACCCATGCCGCTGCATCCAACATTGCCCAGTTGGCCCTTTGCCTAATGGGGAACAGACGTCGTGGGTCCCTTACCCGCGTCATCCGCCGACTGCAAGTACATTTTGGCGGCGACTGATTATTTATCCCGTTGGGTAGAGGCTGTTGCCCTAAGGGAAGTCACCGGAGAGATCGTGGTCAGGTTTGTCCGCCGCAACATTATATTCCGATTTGGCACGCCCGACCAAATTATCTCAGACAACGGCAGCCACTTCCGCAACCAAAAGGTCTACCGGCTGGCAGAAAAATACAAAATTGATTGGAGGACGTCAACTCCTTACAATCCCCAGGCCAATGGTCTGGCCGAAGCCTTCAACAAGACTTTGTGCACTCTCCTGGACAAAATTGTTAGTTCTAACAAAAGGGACTGGGAAGAGAAGATGTACGAAGCGCTGTGGGCGTACCGGACCGTATACAAGACCCCAACAGGCTGCTTGCCTTTCTCTCTAGTATACGGCTCGGAGGCAATTATCCCCATTGAATTGGAGATACCCTCCCTCAGGGTCACCATCCAGCACGATCTAGTCCACGAAGGGCAGACCAATGTCGAGCAAAGACTCAAAGAGCTCTCCAGTCTGGAAGGAAAGCGGCTTCTGGCCCAACAGAACATTCAGGTCTATCATGCCCGAATAGCACGTGCCTTCGACAAGCTCGTCAAGGAGCGTGAATTCAAGAAAGGCGACCTCGTCATGGTCAAGAGAAGGGACGTCATGGTCGCCAACCCCAAGGGCAAGCTGAATGAAAACTGGCTCAGACCCTGTGTAGTCTAAAAAGTCTACGAAGGCGGATCCTATGTAATTGTCAACCACCGCGGAGAAGTTCAATTCTCGCCTCTTAATGCAATGCACTTGAGATTGTATCACGCTCCAGCGCCCCCATTTAATGAATGATATTATCCTTCACCCTATTTTTGGTGAATTTGCATGATTGCTGTCCGAATGGTGCGATTACTATTCATGGTTCGAAAAAAAGAAATAAGAAAAAAAGAAGAAGAGAGAAAAGAAAGAAAAAAAGAGAGAAAAGAAAGAAAAGAGAAAAGAAAAAGGGGAGAATAAGAAAAGAATGACCAAAAGGGAGACGATACTGATGATAAATAGAGGGTAAAAAAAAGGAAAAGAAGAAAAGAGAGAAGGAAAAAAAAGGGATAGAGAAATAAAGAGGAAGAGGAGGGGAGACGGTCCCCCATTTCGAACCACTACCCCGCGCCGGTAGGGACACCAAGAGACAGATAGACCACGTTGGTTCCGCCACCTTGTTGACGCCAATGAATATCCCTTTGACTTGGACCGCCTGTCCAGGTCACTGATTAAACAAATTCTTCTCTCCGTCTGTGACAACCCAGAGCTTAGGATACCGATATACCGATACCAGGAACTGGGGAAGCCACCCAAGAGGCTGATGAGGCCCCTGAAGGGTTAGTGAAGTTTGTCGAGGGGATGTATAACGAATTGCAATAACAAGCGCGCATATTAGATTTAAGCAATAAGATTTAATAAAAGTGCGGAAGCAATTTCAAAATAAACAGAGTGCTAAATATATAAAATAGTCCAGAGGCACCAAAGTGCTAGTCCAAAAGTACAACTACTCGGGGCATACCCCAGCAAAAGTACACAAGAAAGCCAAAAAGGTGACCCGTCTACTACTGGCAGCTAAGAACGGTCTCCGAGCACACGGGAAACTCCGAGAGACGACGGGCGCGGCTCACCTGAAAGGAGAAGGGTGAGTCACAGCCAGACTCAGTAGGGGTCACGCGGATCCCTACCTCGTGCTAAACATGCAATCATGCGAAATTAAAGCAATTAGAGCATGCATTCAAATAAATGAACAGGCAATGGCATGACAAGACTGAAAGCTGTAAATCTACTGAACAGGTATAACAACTAATACATGCCAATAATACATAAGTCTAAACGACAAAAACTAAATATACCAATAGAATGTGCCTCAACTAACCAAGCCACAGGGAACAGGACAACCATTGGGAGCAGAAACCAGATGCATCCACTAACGGCTTACACTACATCTCAAGCACTCGCAGTCTGTAACATGACAAGCTAAGCGCGTAAATAGTATCAAACCAAGTGACTAGTCAGAGTGACACTCATCAATGTCAGTCCAAAGCCTCCGACCACGTGTGCACACACTGACTCTCGCCTGAGCCAGGCCCTCTAGCTAGTTTTCTCCCTCGGCAAGACGCTACCGTTGGCCGGGAGCCCATGGAACTAGCTTACAAACCGTGTGACGGGAACACCCCTCCGCCATCCCCAGGCGGGTCGGCAACTCAAAGGCCTTAGGGCTACAACAGTGGCTCCATCGCAAGGAAAGAAAAGCTACTCTATTGGGATCTAAAAACATGCCATTATTTCATTAAATAACTCAGACATGGTGGATGATTATTCTGGAAAGCATTAAAGAATGAACAAGCGGCTTTTGAAAACCCTAGGGAATGTGACGGTCCACTTCCACCGCGTCACAAGGCGTAATGGTCGCGGGGTAGTGTGTTACATGAGCTGTAACGCGCTCCCACCCGGCCGTTACTGCCACCCGAGACCAAAGGGGCTCACAGCCCTTACAAATAGTGCGTAACGGTCCACCAGGAGCGCGTCACGCGGCCCTGACGGTCGCCCGACAGACCGTCAGGCCCACCGCCAAACCCGGTCAACGCTAGCTAAAGGAAATGTAACGGCCAGGGAGTCGGCCGTTACACACACTGTGACGCACCCCATTGGGTCCGTCACAGGACTGTAACGCGTCCCCCAAGGACCGTTACGGGTGTAACGATTCCTGGTAGGACCGTCACACCGTCTGGGTTACGGACGGGTTATATCTAAAAACGGGTTCCCTCCCGGGCGACCGGAATCGCCGGGTAACGACGAAAAACGTGTTTCCTGTCAAACCACACGTCCTAAACAACACAATACCAACAAAAACACCCACATGCAACACCCACAATGGATTAACCACAAGAACTAAGCTTAAACCCCAAAAATTAAAAATAGCCATTATGCATGCCACATGAGTTTAACTAAGCAAACAAACTATAGGGAATGATCCTAGCGAGATCGAGATTCCATCCCCCTACCTTGTTCGAGCCGAAACAGCCAATTAAGCTGCATGCACCGAGGAGGGTTCACCGAGCCTCCACACCTCGTCTCGCACCCACAGGCCACGAATCACGTCGTGGTGGGCGTCAACGCGTTCCTCTCGACGCGAGGATTCCACCGGCGTGCTCCACGACTCGATCCGTCGCCATTCCGCCTGAAATCCCAAGAAGAGGGAGAGAGGCGATCGGAAGGGGGGGGGCGTGAGAATGAGATCGACGAGGGGGGAGAGAGAAGGGGTGAGGAAAATGGGAAAAGAAAAAAAAGGGGTTAATATATATATATATATATATATATATATATATATATAATATATATATATATATAAACCTTAATTTCCCTTTTTAAACACAACTAATTCCAATTAAATCTTGGAAAATACCAGAAAAATTCCTAAAAATCCAGGAAAATAGCCAGAAATTCCAGAATGGATTCTAGGTCCGAACCACTAAAGATCCGCTAAGGCACGGGCCTCATAGTCCCTCCCTCCTAATAAAAATTTCACCCTCGAAATTTAAAATAACGGATAAGGAGGAAACTGAGACACAGAATTATACCTTACTGGAATAAGAAAGGAAAAAGCTGACGCATCTCATCTTCACGCTCTCAAGTAGACTCATTGCCGGAGTGACGCTGCCAAGCAACTCTTACCAGAGGGATAACCTTATTTCTCAACCGCTGCTCACGACGGTCTTCTATTCTAATAGGAAACTCTGGCGTAGACAAATCAGTAGTCACTTCGGGCCAAACTGAGTCATCGAGGACATGGGATGCATCAGATACATATTTCCTCAACTGAGAGACGTGGAACACATCATGAATAGCTTGCATAGCCGCTGGTAGTTGCAAACGATAAGCTACCTGACCCACAGCTTCTATAATAGGAAATGGGCCGACATAACACGGACTATGCTTTCCACGCTTCCCAAATCTGGAAACACCCTTCATCAGAGACACCTTGACAAAAACCATGTCTCCAGGCTCAAACTGCAGTGGACGTCTGCGCTGATCTGCATAGCTTTTCTGTCAACTCTGAGCTGTCAACAACCTCTGCCTGATCAGACGAACCACATCAGAACATTGCTGCACCATGTCAGGCCCTGTTAAAAGTCTGTCCCCAACATCAAACCAGTTCAAGGGAGTACGACAAGGATGACCATATAGTGCTTCATAGGGAGCCATGCCAATACTGGAATGATAACTGTTATTATAAGCAAATTCAACAAGTGGCAAATGTTGATTCCACGAACCCTGCCAATCTAGGCAACATGACCTCAGCATATCTTCTAGAGTCTGAATAGTCCTTTCCGACTGTCCATCTGACTGCGTGTGATACGCTGAACTGAAGGCTAACTCAGTGCCCAAAGCTTTCTGAAAACTGTGCCAAAAGCCGGAGGTAAATCGTGGATCACGATCTGACACAAGTGAAATAGGAATTCCATGCAGCGGCACGATCTTCTGAACATAAAACTCGGCCAACTTCTGCACATTCCAGGAGACTTTTATCGGCAATAATCTGGCAGTCTTAGTTAATCTATCAACAAGCAACCAGATACCATCAAAACCCTGAGAAGTCCAAGGTAAACCCACCACAAAATCTGTAGTGACGTGATCCTATTTCCACATTGGAATCTCTAACGGCTGAAGCAATCCACCTGGCTTTTGATGCTCGGCTTTAACCTGCTGACAAGTCAAGCACTTAGAAATAATCACAGCCACATCCTTCTTCATACCTGGCCACCAGAACTACTTTTTCAAATTCTGATACATCTTAGTGGTGCCTGGGTGAATAGCAAAGCAGGATCCATGGGCTTCACTCAGAATTACCTGTCTCAATGAATCATCAGCGGGAACATACATTCTGCCCTGAAAACTGACAACCAGCTTGTCATCAAATTCAACATCGAACCTTGATATAACACGAGCCAAATCAGGATCAGCTTGCTGAGCTTCTTTAATCTGCTGATATAAAGCTGAACCCAAAGCCAAACTAGCACAAACTACTGTCCTCGGGTCGGCAGGAATATCCACGCTAAACGCCTCACTCGGAAGCTGTTCCCACAATTTTCATTCATGAAGTAACAGATGACTGATTTGTACTTTCCTGCTCAGAGCATCAGCCACAACATTCATTTTACCCGACTGATAGGAGAGTGTAAAGTTATAATCTTTCATGTATTCCATCCAGCGACACTGTCTGAGATTCAGATCTTTCTGGGAGAATATATACTGTAAACTCTGATGATCAGTAAAAATTTGAAACTTCTCACCATACAGATAATGTCTCCAGATCTTTAAGGTAAAAATAACTACAGCTGACTCCAGATCATGCGTGGGATAATTTTCTTCATGCTGTTTCAATTGCCGAGACGCATATGCGATCACATTTCCACGTTGCATCAGCACTGCACCCAAACCTACTCGAGAAGCATCTGTGGAAACCACAAATCCACCCGAGCTGGACGGCAAAATCAACACTGGAGAAGAAGTCAAAAGCCTTTTCAATTCAACAAAGCTACCCTCACACTGATCCGACCAGGCAAAAGGTACATCTTTACGAGTCCGTCTAGTCATTGGGGCTGCAATCTTTGCAAAATCCTGGATGAATCTGCTATAATACCCAGCCAAACCTAAGAAGCTTCTGATCTCTATCACAGTTCTTGGTCTCTACCAATTTAAAACAGCTTCAATCTTTGCAGGGTCTACTACTACTCCGTCTCCAGAAATCACGTGGCCAAGAAAATGAATCTCCTGAAGCCAGAATTCACATTTACTGAGCTTTGCATAAAGCTCGTGATCTCTCACAGTCTGCAGAACGATCCTCAAATGCTGCACATGATCTTCCTCAGAAGCAGAGTAAATCAGAATGTCATCAACAAAGATCACCACAAACTGGTCCAGATATGGACAGAAACCACGCTGCATTAGGTCCATGAAGGCTGCTGGAGCATTAGTCAAGCCAAACGGCATTACTAGAAATTCATAATGACCATAACGAGTACTGAAAGCTGTCTTCTCCACATCAGATTCCCAGATCCGCAATTGGAAATAGCCAGACCGAAGGTCAATCCGCGAAAAGATAGTAGCAGACTGTAACTGGTCAAACAAATCATCAATCCTGGGAAGCGGATATTTATTCTTGATAGTTGCCTGATTCAGTTGTCTGTAATCAATACAAAGCCTCAGGCTTCCATCTTTCTTTTTCACAAACAACACTGGAGCACTCCACGGAGAAAAACTACGACAAATATAGCCTTTTTCCAGCAATTCAAGCAACTGTGCTCACAGTTCTTTGAGTTCAGCTGGAGCCATTCGGTACGGTGCCTTTGCTAACAAGGATGTACTTGGAATTAATTCAATCACCATTTCTATTTCTCGCTCTGGAGGCAAGCCTGGCAACTCGTCAGGAAACACATCAGGGAACTCACAAACAACAGGAATATCACTAACGTCTTGTCGTGGTTTCTCAACAGCAACCACAGAAGCTAAGAATCCCTGACAACCTGCACTAAGCAACCTACATGCTCGAATAACAGAAATAATCAAGCGAGAAGAGTGGGATCGAAAACCTTGGAAATAAAATGCTGATTTCCCCTATGGTTGAAAATAGACCTTCTTCGATCTGCAGTCAACCACAGCTCCATATTGCTCCAACCAATCCATACCCAGAATGACGTCATAATCTGCCAGCTGTAATGCATACAATCTCGCCAGCAACTGATGATTATTAATCATAATAGGTGATTCTTCCAGACATAGAGGCGTGATCATAAAATCTCCAGAAGGCATCTCAACATACAACTCACAGGTCATTTCTGATGTCGGCTCCTCAATGCATGCAATAAAATCCTCAGAGATAAAAGAGTGAGAATCACCAGAATCAAATAAGACACGAGCAGAATGACCATAAAGCATAATCGTACCTTCAACCAGATGGGATGCAATCGCCTCAGCTCGAGAAATGTGAGAAACCTTACCCTTTTACTTCTTAGATCCAGCTGAAGACTGCTGGGAAGACGCTGAAGCTTGCGAATAGAATTGTTACTGAGGTTGAGGTAAAGGAGGAGGTCTGAATTGTGACTCCTGAGGCTGAGAAAACTGAGGAGTCTGCACCAGTTTCGGCCTCAACGGGCAATCTCGAACCACGTGACCAGGCTGGTCACAACGAAAACAAACAACAGGAAGAGAACACGGCTGACCCTTATGGCTGCCACCACACCTCCTACAAGTCCACGGCTGACTGACAGCAGAACTCTGACGACTTTGGGAAGAAGGCGCCGACTGCTGCTGAACAACATCTGTACCAGATGACGGCTGCTGAAAGAACTTCTTCTTCTTCTTGAACCTTTTGAACTTAGGCTTGGAAGGGGAGGAAGCACTGCTAACATCTGGCGAAATAGAGGAAACTCCTAACACTGGCGGTTGATAAGTCTGAGGAAACTGAACCGTCGGTTGAACCGACCCAGCTTGAGAATATCCTCCTGGTCTCGCCATCTCTAGCTCGAGTGCCACAGCTGCCTGGCACGCACCATCTAGATCAGCAACACGACTAGCAATCAACGGCAACTTAAGTTCAGGTCTGAGTCCTCGCAAAAACTGCTGAGTCTTCAATGCCTCATTAGCAAGCACATGGGGCGCATACTGACCCAATTCCATAAATTTGTTCCGATATTGAAGCACGGTCATATCGCCCTGAATCAATTCCATGAACTGGTACATCTTCGCCATTTACAAACAGGCAGGAGTATAGGCACGCTCGAAGGCTGCAACAAACTCTGCCCAAGTGATCTGCCGAAGGGGCCTGGAACGAAAAGCAATCTGCCACTCGGCTTTCCACCATGTAATAGCTGTACCTTGGAGTTGAAATGCTGCTAACATAACCTTTTCATCCTCCACGCACTCCATTCATAGGAACACACGCTCGATCGCATCCAGCCACTACCTCGCTACCTCTGGATCAGCCTGACCGTCAAAAGCGGGTGGATTGAATAGAAGAAACTCTTTAAGAGCCTTGCCTCGACTACCAGGCGCTTCAACATGAGGAGCAACTTGAGGAGCAACAACTGGCGCTGGAGCAGGAACTACAGGAACTACAGGCGGCTGAGCAGAACCACTTTCTTCTCTAGGCACATGCCTAGGGGCTCAAGGAGGTCTTCCTCGACGAGGCGGCATATTACAACTACCGAAAACATAACACAACAGCAAATCCATCAATCACGCAGAAAACGACCTAAGCCAACAATAGACGACACAAAGGGACTAACTCTGGACAAGTGTAAATTCCAATTCCTTATACGTATCGTCAACTCCGCTCTGATACCAACTGGACGACCCAGAGCTCCGGATACCGATATACCGATAACATCGATATACCGATACCAGGAACTGGGGAAGCCACCCAAGAGGCTGATGAGGCCCCTAAAGGGTTAGTGAAGTTTGTCGAGGGGATGTATAACGAATTGCAATCACAAGCGCGCATATTAGATTTAAGAAATAAGATTTAATAACAGTGCAGAAGCAATTTCAAAATAAACAGAGTGCTAAATATATAAACTAGTCCAGAGGCACCAAAGTGCTAGTCCAAAAGTACAACTACTCGGGGCATACCCCGACAAAAGTACACAAGAAAGCCAAAAAGGTGACCCGTCTACTGCTGGCAGCTAAGAATGGTCTCCGAGCACACGGGAAACTCCGGGAGACGACAGGCGCGGCTCACCTGAAAGGAGAAGGGTGAGTCACAGCCAGACTCAGTAGGGGTCACGCGGATCCCTACCTAGTGCTAAACATGCAATCATGCGAAATTAAAGCAATTAGAGCATGCATTCAAATAAATGAATAGGCAATGGCATGACAAGACTGAAAGCTGTAAATCTACTGAATAGGTATAACAGCTAACGCAGGCCAATAATACATAAGTCTAAACGACAAAAACTAAATCTACCAATAGAATGTGCCTCAACTAACCAAGCCACAGGGAACAAGACAACCACTGGGAGCAGAAACCAGATGCGTTCACTGACGGCTTACACTGCATCTCAAGCACTCGCAGTCTGTAACACGACAAGCTGAGCGCGTAAATAGTACCAAACCAAGTGACTAGTCAGAGTGACACTCGTCAGTGTCAGTCCAAAGCCTCCGACCACGTGTGCACACACTGACTCTCGCCTGAGCCAGGCCCTCTAGCTAGTTTTCTCCCTCGACAGGACGCTACCGCTGGCCGGGAGCCCACGGAACTAGCTTACAAACCGTGTGACGGGAACATCCCTCCGCCATCCCCAGGCGGGTCGGCAACTCAAAGGCCTTAGGGCTACAACAGTGGCTCCATCGCAAGGAAAGAAAAGCTACTCTATTGGGATCTAAAAACATGCCATTATTTCATTAAATAACTCAGATATGGCGGATGATTATTCTGGAAAGCATTAAAGAATGAACAAGCGGCTTTTGAAAACCCCAGGGAATGTGACGGTCCACTGCCACCGCGTCACAAGGCGTAACGGTCGCGGGGTAGTGCATTACATGAGCTGTAATGCGCTCCCACCCGGCCGTTACAGCCACCCGAGACCAAAGGGGCTCACAGCCCTTACAAACAGTGTGTGACGGTCCACTAGGAGCGCGTCACGCGGCCCTGACGGTCGCCCGACAAACCGTCAGGCCCACTGCCAAACCCAGTCAACGCTAGCTAAAGGAAATGTAACGGCCAGGGAGTCGGCCGTTACACACACTGTGACGCACCCCATTGGGTCCGTCACAGGACTGTAACGCGTCCCCCAAGGACCGTTACGGGTGTGACGGTTCCTGGTAGGACCGTCACACCGTCTGGGTTACGAACGGGTTATATCTAAAACCGGGTTCCCTCCCGGGCGACCGGAATCGCCGGGTAACGACGAAAAACATGTTTCCTATCAAACCACACGTCCTAAACAACACAATACCAACAAAAACACCCACATGCAACACCCACAATGGATTAACCACAAGAACTAAGCTTAAACCCCAAAAATTAAAAATAGCCATTATGCATGCCACAGGAGTTTAACTAAGCAAACAAACTATAGGGAATGATCCTAGCGAGATCGAGATTCCATCCCCCTACCTTGTTCGAGCCGAAACAGCCAATTAAGCCGCATGCACCGAGGAGGGTTCACCGAGCCTCCACACCTCGTCTCACACCCACGGGCCACGAATCACGTCGTGGTGGGCGTCAACGCGTTCCTCTCGACGCGAGGATTCCACCGGCGTGCTCCACGACTCGATCCGTCGCCTTTCCGCCTGAAATTCCAAGAAGAGGGAGAGTGGCGATCGGAAGGGGGGGCGTGAGAATGAGATCGACGAGGGGGGAGAGAGAAGGGGTGAGGAAAATGGGAAAAGAAAAAAAGGGGTTAATATATATATATATATTAATATATATAAAAACCTTAATTTCCCTTTTTAAACTCAATTAATTCCAATTAAATCTTGGAAAATACCAGAAAAATTCCTAAAAATCCAGGAAAATAGCCAAAAATTCAGAATGGATTCTAGGTCCAAACCACTAAAGATCCGCTAAGGCACGGGCCTCACACCATCCCCCTTTAGGCGGTGAATATCCCTTTGACTTGGACCTCCCGTCCAAGCCATTGATTAAACAAACTCTTCTCTCCGTCCCCTTCGGGCGGTGAATATCCCTTTGACTTGGACCTCCTGTCCAAGCCATTGATTAAACAAACTCTTCTCTCCGTCCCCTTCGGGCGGTGAATTCCCCTTTGACTTGGACCACCTGTCCAGGTCATTGATTGAACAAACTCTTCTCTCCGTCCCCCTTCGGACGGTGAATTTCCCTTTGACTTGGACCACCTGTCCAGGTCATTGATTGAACAAGCTCTTCTCTCCATCCCCCTTTGGACGGTGAATTTCCCTTTGACTTGGACCACCTGTCCAGGTCATTGATTAAACAAACTCTTCTCCCCGCCCCCTTCGGACGGTGAATTCCCCTTTGACTTGGACCACCTGTCCAGGTCATTGATTGAACAAACTCTTCTCTCCATCCCCCTTCAGATGGTGAATTTTCCTTTGACTTGGACCACCTGTCCAGGTCATTGATTAAACAAACTCTTCCCTCCGCCCCCTTCAGACGGTGAATATCCCTTTGACTTGGACCTCCTGTCCAGGTCATTGACTAAACAAACTCTTCTCTCCGTCCCCCTTCGGACGGTGAATTTCCCTTTGACTTGGACCACCTGTCCAGGTCATTGATTGAACAAACTCTTCTCTCTGCCCCCCCCTTCGGACGGTGAATTTTCCTTTGACTTGGACCACCTGTCCAGGTCATTGATTAAACAAACTCTTCTCTCTGTCCCCCTTCGGACGGTGAATTTCCCTTTGACTTGGACCATCTGTCCAGGTCATTGATTGAACAAACTCTTCTCTCCGTCCTCCTCCGGACGGTGAATTCCCCTTTGACTTGGACCACCTGTCCAAGTCATTGATTAAACAAACTCTTCTCCCCGTCCCTTCGAGCTGTGAATATCCCTCTGACTTGGGCCTCCTGTCCAGGTCATTGATTAAACAAACTCTTCCCTCCGTCCCCTTCGGACGGTGAATATCTCTTTGACTTGGACCACCTGTCCAGGCCACTGATCAAACAAACACTTCTCTCCGTCCCCTTTGGGCGGTGAGTACCCCCCTCTTCCTTACTTGGGCCTCCCGTCTAGGTCATTGATTAACCGAACCAATCGCGGTTCCGACGTCATGGTAAGACCGGTAATCTACCCATTTGGCATGGTGGAGTGACCCCCTCGGCCTCCTTTTGGGAGGACGAGTACTCTCCCGTGCACTAACAAGGATCCCTACCTGGTTCCCCCGGAGTGGACTACCGCGAAGACTTACACTCTGCCGATATGTTTCGGCACCACAAAAAGAAGGAAAAAGAAAAAAGAGAGAAAAGAAAAAAAAGAAGGGGAAGAAAATATATATATATATATATATATATATATATATATGTATATAGAAAAAAAAGGAAGAGAAGAAAAAGGAAGAAAAAAGATCCATTGGGGAGAATGCCACACGCACTGAAAGGACATGTAAAGCAATGGTGTTCTATTCCATTCAAAGGAAATTAAATTACATGTGCTTCGGGGAATACCCCGGTGTTACGTTTCAAAAAAAAGAAAGAGAAGAGAAAAGAGCAGAGGGGAGCGACGCTTAGTCTATGCCCCAGAAGATCTCCTCGAGTGGAAGGATCCCGACACAAGGAAAAGCCGTCATGTCTTGTAGCCGGCTCCGTTGTCCCTCGAGGCATCCCAGCTCGGTCACCACAGACGCTGTCTCGACCATCACCACATCCAGCTCCAAGGCCTCTCTCACCACGGTCGCCTCAGCCTCGATGAGATCGGACTCAGCAGCGGCAAGGTAGCCTTTCAACTTCCCGATTCTGCTCGTGAGGGCGTGAACACGGCGGTGGCCTTCGTCCAGGGCCTTTGCATGTTGCTCCTCGTTGCCCGTCCGCACCTCCAGGACTTGCATGTATTCATCCTCCTAGGCCCTAATGGCGGCAAGTTCCCCGGGAACCTGCGTCTCGAGGAATTCGCGGCGTTTAGCATACTTTAACAGCAACAAAACCCGCCGCGACCACTCCCCCAGTGGGCAACCTAACACCTGAAGCGCCCCGGTCAGCTGCGTCACTATGCTATGTACCTCCCGGTATGACAAGGAGAGGTCAGTAAAAATCATCATCCGTAGCGTCAGTAGCATCTGCCGGACCGTCGCATCTGATGTAGTATGGCTAACCGAGGGCACGACTAGGGGATTGCACTCTACGGAGCTGTCAACCTCTGCCCATAAATCGGCATCCACCGCGGCCGAAGAAGATGGAAGAGTAAGAGTCAAGCCGCCCGGCCATTGTATTTCGTTAGACGACTCCTGGCCGGCCACCGCCAGGGGAGTGGGCAAGATCACCGCCGAGTCGCTTGGCACCGCCATCACTCAGTGTTGTCCCACCTCCTCTTTCTCTACTTGGTCCATCCCCGTCACCATCTCACTGGACGGGAGTGCAAGTGCCGCTACTTCGGCCGAAGGAGGGGCTTCGAGCAAAGCCGGGCCTGAAGCCAATACCGATAAACCTCTCTCTCGCATCTGGGACCCCTCCAGGTGCGCGCGAAGTCCCATGAATATCTTCTTCAAGAGCGGGTCCTCTATCTTAGTAGGGATCTTTGGGAAAGGCGGAAGAGGAACCATCAGTCGGGGCCTGTCTCCCGCTTGCACGAGTGCCGCGATGGTCTCCGCCCCTGGGCCCAAGACCGAGGCCAGCCCCTCCACCGCTAGCGGACCGATGATCGGCCTCCATTTGGCGATGGCCTTGCGAACACGACCGGATGTCTTCCCTGGTGTCAGCGTTACCTGACCATGTGAAGCAGGGTCAGCCATCCGTTACCTAGAACGAATCGACCAAGGATGAAAAGACAAAGGGTAGTCGCCAAGCCCACGTGCTCACCTCAGCCACCGGGACTATGCTGCTTTCGGGCGCGATCTCCCACTCCTCCAAGGGCTCACCCATCGGTCCTGGAGCACTTGAAGCCTTCGCAGCCGTCTCCTACTGCAAGGCCTCGAACAAGAGCGCCAGCTTACCCAGGCCCGCATCGACTCCCGTCGGGCGATCGATTGATGCGTCTGGAGCAGCTCCCTCCACAGCCTCCGGCTCGACTACTTCCTGAAAATCAAGGAATAACAGGAGTAACGTTACTTGATGACCACGAAGGAAGTCCTGCACGAACAAGCTCACACTTACAGCAACCTTCTCCATTAGGCTTAAAGAGCTAGCAAGTAAGGGGGCCTTAAAGATCGGCTTGGGAGGCCCAGACACCTCAGATAGGCCTTCGCATGAAGCCACCTCGTCGGAGGAGTAGTCATAATCTACCTCTTCACTCGACGAAGACTCAACCACCACAGCTTCTTCCCTCGCTGCCGAGGGGGCCTCCGACTCGAGGTCGATGATTGGTGTATCCTCACGTGGGCTGGGTGAGGGTGGTATGCCAGACCTCAACCATTTCCTCGTGTACGTGCACATCGCTGGGAGATGCAGATGGGGCCCTAATGGCCCGATAATCGCTACATCAATGCCTGCCACATAAGAGAAAGGGCGGATCATATCGGAGCCAATGGGTTCCTAAAGAATGAAAGAATTCAATTGAGTGGAGAAAGATAAATACCCCCTTCGGCTTCTACAGCACGAGGCGGCTCGTGGGTCTCCTTGACAAGTGGTGTTGCCCCAAGAGCTGCGGCCTCGCCCTCTCCCGGGATCGGCACGGGTACCAACTCCTCCGTACCGGCTGAAAGAAAGAAATACACATGTCACATGCACGTAAAAGTCTCACCCCGGAAAGCAAATAAATCCTGAAGAATATCAGTGGTCAATGAGTCTCACCGACAGGGCGTTTCGGTTCGGCCCGAGTAACTTCAAACTCTTCAAAGGATAAAATGGGAGGCACTGGAGAGATGGCCGCTGAAGCTGAGGTAACATCTACCCTCCTTCGCTTCCCTTCTTCCCGCTCGGCCGCTTTGGTGGTAGCCAATGCCTTCTTAATAGGCGACTTCTCCCGGGATCTCTTCTTGACCTATGGCCGGGAAGTCGGAGTCGGCGTCGAAGTCATCTCTACTATGATCGCGGCCTCACCCACATCGGGGACGGGCACAGGTGCGGGCTCTTCCACGTCAGGGATGGGTACAGGTGCTGGCTCCTCCACGTCAGGGATGGGCGCATGTGCAGGCTCTTCCGCAGCAGCTGAAACAAAAAAAAAGAAGTATTCATGTGTAAAGACCTTGCCCCGAAGTGAAGACGGATCCTGAAGGACACGAATGGCTGGAAATTCTAACCGACGGGCTGACTCGGCTCGGTCTGGGTGACTTCAAACTCCTCGAAAGATGGAATTCGTGGCACTGGAGGAGTAGTCGCTGAAGGCTTAGCGGCCTCCATTTTTCACCGCTTCGCCTCCCGCTCCCTGGCCACCTTGGCAGCATCCACCGCCTTCTTCACAGGTGATTTAGCCCGGGACCTCTTCACGGCCTTGGGCAAGGGAGTCATAGTCGGGGCCGGTAACGTGGCGTCAAAATAGGCAAGCTTCTGGACTAGCCGAAGAAGATTCCGGTACGTCGCCATTTGGGTGCTGTCATGATGGTCTGTCAAAAAAAAATCTGATCAGTATCTGGTACCCTGCAAAGGTTGCGACGATAAGGGATGAAAATGGAAGGAAAAGGGAAGATCACATACCATGGGGACTAGTATACAACCGAAGTGTTATCGGCCAATAGCTCAGGGACGGCTCCTTGTCCCGGCGTGCTGCCTTCCGAACTAACCAGCATACGTCCTCAATCTTCTGGCAACGGTCGGTGAGGGCACCAAGGTCTGCATGTTTCTTCGACGAAAGGTGGAAAAAGAGATTAAAGTGATCCATACCCCACCCGTCGGCATAATAATACGAGATCTGCAGATGCTTGCCCAGGATGGTGGCCGTCTGATCCTCAATCTTCAGCCCATTTACGCGAAGGAGGATGTACAACCACGTAGTGTCTTTGTAGTTCTCGGGCTTCCTCTCCTCCCGCATCATGAATGTGCGGTATGGGCAGATCGGGTCCCTCTCCGGACGCTAGCTCTTTGCGGGGGTGCCTTCTTCTTCTATGGGGAGCGGGTAATTGATGAGCTCCAGACGGTCACTCCCAATCCGGTAGAGATCCCTCAGTGTGTTCTTGAAGTCATCCTTCGCCACTGGGGGTAGTTTCGCCTGCTGTGCTGTCTTCGCTTCTCGAGCTTCCCGACGGGCGGCCAGATATGCCGCCACCTCCTTATCCTTCCTGTTCTGGAGCCGGAGGAGGTGCTCCGGATCAATGTCAAGCACCGACATTGATTGCTTACTCAAGAACTTCCTCTCGGCCCCGTCCCAGCAGTCGGTCTTGCACAACCGATAGAAGGCCATCCGGGCGTTCCACCATTTTACGTACTCCGAGGTCACCTGAGGAATACGGCCGGGGGCTGGCACCCTGAAAGTTGTGGAGTCCATCCGATGGAAGAAATCCCACCAAGACATCGCATGCTCAGCGGTCAAACTTCCCTGGACACTTCACGCGGGCAGGCCAAACTGGGCGCTATGCACCAGGATATGCTGATCATACCCGAAATTTCAACCGAAGCGGAAGGGGTAGTATGGTTCTAGCAGTAGATTATCCCCCTTCCTAAACGCCAGCACGCTCGGGCGAATAGATAACGCCCAGTCCCTGAGTTTAGGCTCCAATAGCGGGTGGACCACATTCTACTGGCTGATGGGGTGGACGTACTTCTCCACCTGATCATCTTTGCACTCCCTCTTATTGTTCACCAGGGGGCTTGAATGTGCAGCCAAAGTCCAGAAGTGAATGGTGCCGGCCGCGTCCTGCGGGACTGTCGTCAACCGGCCCCGAATATCATATAACCGCTGAGAGGTGGAACCCAACTCCGCGCTGGCGAACTCCAACATCCGTGGTATCAGCCCCCAGTCTTGGAGAGTGCGAGGGGCGAACTCCGGGAATAGCGAGCAGACCCACGCATTGAAGAAATGCAATGGGCACATGTACCGGGCCTGCCTCAGGAACTGATGAGTGCGGATGTCCCCTAACACCTTGTATATCAGGCAAAGAGGAGTCGGGCACAGGGACAGCTTGATCCCCCACGCCATCTGACATGCTGGGTAGATGGCGTCTGGCCGAATGACCTTCTCGTCTCCGTGCGGCATGGCAAATGAGCACAGCCAGTACGTCAGGAATGCGGCGCAATGTGTTAGCGGGTCGACCCCCATCGGATTGGGGCCACTCCGGCGTCCTCTGGAAGGGATCATCACATCAGTCTTGGGCTTGGTGCTCTTCTTACGAGCGACGGTGGTGCCGACGCATGGAAATTCTTCATATTGCTTCAGCCCGTCATAGAAATATTACAGCCACAGGGTCATGCGAACCCTCTTTCTGTCCCCACAGGGAGGCTGCTTCCCGCCATGCGCCAGTTGATATAATTCTCGATACGCCTTCATGAGATACCGGTATGAATACCCAAGAGAATAATAGCCGTCCCCGTTGGTTTCATCTTTGCTCAGGTCGGGGAGGCAGGCCTCTTCATAGGGCTCCCCGTCAATGGGTAAGCCCCTCAGCTGACTGAGGCTCCACAAATCCAGTGAAGTCTCACCTTCTGCCTTGTAAAAGGTGTTGGTCTCTGCGCTGAAGACTTCTATCATACCGCAACAGAGGCCCTTAGAGATGGGATAGCCGTAACGGGAGGCGTAGACACTATGGTAAATGCCAGCTCGAACCAGTAGTGGGGCGTAGTTGAACAGCACATATTCTGTGAATTATACTGCCCCTTCCCTGAAACTGTGAGCATCCTGAAGCTTCAGCTCCCCGAACCAGCCCAGCGCCAGCTCGTGCTTGAATCGGATGGCCAGACAGTCAAGGATAAATGGCTCCTCCCTATAGCCCCATTTCAGGGGAGCCAAGAATAGACCAAAACGGGGCGACTTGCCCTGCACCCGCCCAGCGGACATGTCCCACTTTGCCGGAATGAATTGAGGTGCTCACACCAATCTGTCCTCGGTCGGGAACACTCCTTCGATCCCCAAGACAGGCTTCCATTCCCGGGTCTCTTCCACCAAATACATTGGGTTGCTTCTCGAGACACTGTACAACAAGCTGTCACGAGCCTGCAGAATCGCTTGCTCAACCTCCTGCACAGCCCGCAGCTCCCGCCTCTCCTGGGACCGGAAGTACTTTAGAAATCGGATAAGATGCTTGTCTTTTGGGAAGCCTTTCTGATATTCGCCAGTCCACTCAAAAGTGAAACGGTTCTCGACCCGGGAAAGCCGGGGATAATCCATTGTCTCGGTCTCAAAGCCCGAGGACTCAGCCAGTGCTGCTACTTCAGCATGCTCCCTATCTAGGTCTCCTACATTTAGCCACGTGACGGCTGGCACCGGAGGTGGAGGAACAAGGCCAGCACCAGCAGTAGCAGGAACAGAAGAACCACTTGGGGTAGCAATTTATCTGTAAAATACAATAAACAAAAGATCAGAACAAGCCACAGGCGAAAAGAAATGAAGCTATAAGGGGGCTCTACTACAAGTAAAATGAACAAGACACCGATAATTTCTGACAAAATTTCGGCAGAGTTTCCCCTAGGCTAGAGGCGTAAGGGAAAACATGGGTGCGCGTCCACAAGGAGTGACGGCCCCAACAAAGTCACAGTGGGCCCTGAGGGGCAACACCGGAAGTCCTCCGTTTGAAGAAGTCCTCCCTTCTCCCCTTCGCCGGCACAGCCCCTGTGGCCTTCCCTGGTACGCCCAGGCATCCCTTCACCGGTACACCTTGAGCGCCCTTCATCGGCACGCCCTGTGGTGGCCTTCACCGGCACGCCCCCGCGGTCTTCCCCGGCACGCCTTGGAGTGGCCTGTCGCCCGGCACACCCTGGACCGACCTTCACCGGCACGCCCATGCGGCCCTTCCCCGACACGCCTGGGAGCGTCCTTCGCCGGCACGCTCATGTGGCTTTTCCCCGGCACATACCTCCCAGTCGCTCTCCGGCACACCCACGCGGGTCTTCACCGGCACAGCCTCGTGCTTCTTCCCCGACACAGCCACGGAGGCCCCCTACCCGGTACGCCTAAGGAGAGCTTCCCCAGCACGCTCTCTGCCGCCCTCGCCGGTACACCTACGGAGAGCACACCCCGGTGAGCTCACTCCCCTATGGCCCTCACCGGCACGCTTGATGCCCTCCTCTATGGCACGTCCGGCGCCCCTCTCGCCGGTACAAACGACACCTCCAGCCCACGGCCCTTAGTAGCCCTTCCATGGAGTCAGAAGAGAGGGGAGAGGAAGAAGAATGAGGGAGAGAAGAAAAGAGAGGGAGGCGAAGAGGGATGGGGAGCCTAGGGCTCCACCGACCCTTCCCCCCCCCCCCCCCGACGAAAGGAAGAAGAAGAAGAGGAGAAGAGGCAGAGGGAGGGGAGAAAGAATATCAGTTATGGCTATGATCATTCCTTTGCAGTTTGTGGTATGAGTGCAGCTTGCTATGAAATTGATGTATGGCTTCATACATAGATGGAGTTTGTGTGTGGTTGTGTTTAAGTTGGGCTTGTCATGCCTCAACCTTAACTGAAATGAAAGCCCGCGGTCTCATGGTTGGCTATGTGAAAATCCATCCTCACATGTGGTTATAGTTCAACATGTTTTATATGCAAGTTCAATGGCTTGATTTTGATAAACTGACTTAAGTGATTTGTTCATATTAAGTGCAGGTTCATATAGTCCTCAAAGTGATGGATCCATGGTAAGACTTTGCTTATGAATTTGATTATCTATACCTTGATTGGGCTTGAAATGGTTTTTCATGTATTGGGTTTGCATGTGTCACATGCATGCTCTTCTTAACTGTCTTGAGGTTGTTCTTTTGCTCTTTTAGCTCTCCATATTCCTTATTGAGAATCATGTTTTATTTGATGTTTTAAAGACCCCTCATGCATGTCATTCTATTGTTCTTGAATGGGGTTTAATGGTATTTCATGCATCCTTAATGTTATTGGCTTTTCAATTGAGTTTCAATGAGTTTTCAGTTCTGTCAGTAAAAGTGTCGACTCATAGAGTCCACACTTGTGTGAGGTTGTTCTTTCTGCTACGTTTCCTTATAAGTCCAGACAGAAAGTGTCGACTCTATGAGTCGACACTTTTCGCCCGGGTCTTTATTTTGTTGAAAACAGAACAGGTTGCAAAAAGTGTCGACTCTAAGAGTCGACACTTTTGCTTTCGGTTGTTCATTTTCCATTCTTGCAAAACAGCTTGCAAAAAGTGTCGACTCTAACAGTCGACACTTTTTCTGGTTCGTCCGGAACGAGTTTTCCAAATTATTTGCGAATTACCCATTTTGAGATCCGATTGCTTGGGGTTTTTACACCTATAGCCTTAGGGTTTCTCCTATGGATTGGGTGTGGTTTTGAGAGGCTTTTAACATGGGCTTTGTGGTCTTTTTGTTGGAGCACTCCTCTCATCTATGATGGCCGTTATTTCCATCGGAAGATAACCCTGGCGCTAACATTCCTCTATCTGCTGCAGGTGAAGAAGAGAATGAGAAGAAGAACGTGAAGGAGGGCGTTGCATCATCAAGGAGGAGGAAGAAGAAGCTGCAGAAGTCACCGTCCATGAGCCTGAGCCTCGTTCTGGGAGCTGCAGCTGCTGCTCTCCACCGTCCGGGGTTTTGGGCGCTTGAAACTTCAACTCCGGCTGCTTCCACTCTAAGGATCGACTTCCAGTGCCCCCTACCTACTGATTGAAGCGAGTTGTGGGACATTCAAAGGGGAATATATATAAATCTGCTTTCATTTGTCTGTGATGTCCCTTTTAACCAAGATATAGTTTTGGAGCATATTGACTCATCTGTTCTTGGTGTGTGCAGGCTTGATTGGAGTTGGGATTTGAACGAACAAACGTTGGATCCTTAAGGAGGAGGACCGACTGCTCCAACCAGCTGCGGATAAGACTTTCTCCAACCTAAGCTTTAAGGAAGATCCCCTCATGACGATTGGAGAATCAAGTAGATATTTCTAAATCCTCTTTATGTTTATTTTCATGAGTGCTTCATAGTCTATCTTCATTTACATAATGCTGTGGGCGTTTATTATACATCTTCTTGTTGTCTTAAACTCGATATATCATCGTGTATGGGTGGAGCTGCGACTCCATGTGGTTTTAGTGTCCGGGGTGTGTTCCCCGATGTTGTGTGTGTGTGTGTGCTGCGGTGGCAGCGTTTTGGGGCTTGTCCCCATGTGGATATTGCTGCGGAAGCAGCGTGTTTGGTGTTGGGGTTCGTCCCCATGTTGCTACGTTTCGTAGCGTGGAGTGAAGCCTCACTGGGTTCGGTGAGGGGTGGACGTAGGGAGCCCGTCGTGGTCCTGAACCACCTAAAAATCTCCGTGTTGCATGTGGTTTGCCTGTGCGTTTGTCCATTTCTTCTATCTCCATTCACAGGTCAATTTGTAGATTTTTATTCACGACACCTTCACACATTGCAACTTCCGTTATTGGTATTTGGGCATAAATTTATCCGTTATTTGCTCTGTTAATTCGAGTGAGATTGGAAAGCTTGAGAGAACTATCTTAATCTCACGTTTGATTAGGGTAATCAATGTTGTTAGTTTTATTTCCGTTGTAATTAGTTGGAGTTGTTTTTAAAATCTGCCATCTCGGCAAGGAGACAATTCAACCCCTTTCTTGTCCGCTATCTCTCTGGGCCAACAACAGTGATAGAGCTAATGGGGTCACTGATGGCATATGAGATTAATCTCAAGGGGAGTGTGGAAGAAAACAAGAAAGGAAAAACTATAGCCCTCAAAGTGTCTCGGAGTAGTGGAGAGAGCAGTGAAGAGTATGAGAGTTTTTCAGATCTTGATGATGCACAACAAGATATGCTGACCCGACAATTTTAGAGGTTCTTGAGAACCAGAGGGAAAACCTTCAAGAAAAGAAGCGGGCAGCAAACTGGAAAGAATCCAAATTTTAAATATGATAAAAATAGAAATTCTGACAAAATTACTTATTTCCATTGCAAAAAGCCAGGTCACATGAAAGGGGACTGCCCCGAGTTGATAAGGAAGAACTTCAAGGCTCAGAAAAAGAAGTCTCAGGCCATGGTCTGCACATGGAGCGATGAAGAAGAAGATATCATAGGAGAAACCTCAGATGAAGAAGAACAAGGGCTATGTCTCATGACCAACAATGATGAAGAGGTAAACAATCCTTTCGAGAAATATTCAATTGATGATTGGAAATTGGCCTATGCAGATCTGTTAGATAAGTTTAATTGCCAAAATAAAGAATATAAGATGATGAAAAGAAAATTGAATAATGTCATTCAGGATCAAACTACTCTTGAAAAAGAAAATGGCAATCTCAAAAAACAAATTGAAGAATTGAATTCACTAAGGATTGAGAATGAAAATTTGAAAGCTAAAAATGAGGAGGCTAAGAAAATTCTGAATGAGTTTAAAATGAAATTTCAAGAAATCTAAAAAGAAAATGAACTCACCACTGAAAAATATGAAGCTGTCAGGAATGCTAATTCTAAAATTCAAAAATAATGTGAAAAGCTTCAAAAGGATTTAAATGATAAACAAGACACGCTGGAAAAATTTGTTCAGGGAAAGACAAACCTAGATACCATGCTAGGTGTGAAAATAAATTTCAACAAAGAAGGGTTGGGGTATAATCCAACAAACAAAAAGGCATTTGACCTCAAAACTGTAACCTTCTGTCAAGAGAAGGGTAAAGAAAAATTGGACACCTCATCCAGTTCAAAGAGTAACAAACATGTCCAGCAACCCAAGATGATGAACTTTATAAAAACCAGTTCAAAAACTCCCACTGGACAACCAACCAAAATTCAGGGTAACCAAACTGTTAAAACAAGCCTGCATCGACCCAGCACAAGCGATGAGTTGAGTCATCATGTCCCAGACAGAGCTAAAATTGGCCTTCAAGCTGAGATGCACCGACACAGCCCATTCCATAGGTCGATGCACCCTAACAAGAACAGAAGCTCTAACAACTACATGATAGAAACGGTGGTGCTCAAAAATGGATCCAGAGCGGGGGTGAATGGATCTTTCAACAAATACACCCAATTAAAACTGTACTCTCTCTCTGGAAATGAAACCCGTGAAGAGAAAGGAATAAAGCCAAATGACTCAATCTAAATAGATGGTCTATTGAGGCTCACACTCGAGCACTAAGTAAGTCTCAGATACAAAGTGAATGCAGCAATAAGAAAACTAGAACTAAGGACTACTTCTATGAAACCCATCGAGTTTATCTCAGGCATTCGATGCAGCAATCCTTCAGTAAGAGCAGATTAAACAAGTATGATCAAAAGCACATCGGGCTAGACAACGAACCTAATTGCAACAGACTCAGCTCACAGAAAATGAAACAACTAGCCAGTATTCAAAGGAGCAATCAATAGTGCCTGTGAATGAGGTAGAAGACAAGGGGCAAACGCACAAGGCAAACCATGGCACAGTAGATTTTTAGGTGGTTCGGACAGACACCAGTCTGCCTACATCTACCCCTCACTCAGACCGAGTGAGGATTCCCTTGCCAAAGCAAGAAGCAAACTCAGTCTGCAACAGACGCTGTCAAACAGCTTGAACTGAGGGAGACAAATCCCTCAACATCGATCCTGCAACCCATAGGATCTAAACCCTGACCTTGCCCCAACAAGATCAGAACTAGAGGACCAATCCTCCCTTCCTCCAAACCGGAGGGAACCCACGAGCAACTTCCGTTACTCGCAACCGGAGACTATGTCTCCCTTCTCCTGAATCCACAGGAGGAACCCATGAGTGACCCTTAGTCACCCACAACAAGAGACTCAAGTCTCTCTTCCTCTGAATCCACAGAGGGCAAACCGGAGATACACTCTCCCTTCTCCTGTAGACCCAGGAGGGACCCCGAACTCCAAACAGAGTATCGGAAGAACACACTAAGCAAGTAAAGAGAACAAATGAAAAGACAAAAGCAGAAAGGAAAACAAATGTATCTCCGAGGAGCACAAGAACTAGGGATTTGATCCACGAGTTGGTACACGAACAGATAAGCAATTTAATGCTTCGGTTGCACGCTTTCTCTCCCCCTCTGGCTGCTCCTCTCTTCTTCTTCTTTCTCTTCTTTTTTTCACTCTGGCTCTCACTCCCTTTCTTCTACTACTTCTCTCTGGCGGCTCACTTTTCACTCTCTGGCTCTTCTCTCTTCTTCTTAGATTTCTACAGGAGAAGGGAGTGCAAGTGTCATGAACACTATGAGTCAGCATTGCATATCATGAACATCTCTGTCTATATGAAAGTCCTGCTTGAGAATATAGGAAGTCAGTGCAAGTGTCTCTCATGCATTTAAAGTCTGTACATCGTCTGCTCTCCATGCATATGCAAAGTCTGTACAGCCAGTGCATCCCTTGATTTAAAGTCTGTACATCGTCTACCCGCGAACACAAGTCTATACATTCCTATCTTTACCTACGTTCACTGTTTTAGCACACACACGAAGTCAGTACAGCCTGTGTGTTGCACGAACAAAGTCCATACATTGCATTGTAGCATGCACGCACTCAAAGTCCATACATTGCCTTGTAGCATGCACGCACACACAAGTCTATACATTGCCTTGTAGCATGCACGCACAACACGCAGAGTCTATACATTGCCTTGTAGCATGCACACACAACATGCAGAGTCTATACATTCTCTGCTGATATGTTTATGCTGTAGTTCAGCAAGTCTATACATCGCATCACATGCACATTGCATCTGTCAAGTCGGAACATCGTTCAGAACACTAAGTCTATACATTCGTTGTGTCTTGTGCATGCATCATTTAAAGTCTGTACAACCTTCATTGGCACATTCACTCAAAGTCTGTACAGCCCGTGTTCAAAGCATACACAAAGTCCGCACATCGTCTTGGCACATGCACGCAAAGTCTGTACATCGTCCAGTTGCACGCCACACAGCTGAGCAAGTCTATACATCCGTTAGCCTTGCCTCTTGCTCGCAAAGTCTATACATTCATGAGCTATGTCTGTGCATCGTTTGCACATTGCACACTAAGTCTATACATTCATGAGCATAGTCTGTGCACTCATTTTCAATGTGCATACTTCACCTTGTGCACACTGCATTACACACCTGCAAGTATGTACATTCGATTGGCGGCATGCTAGTGCGTCCATGTTCAATGTACATACTTTTCTGTTGCAAACTACATTTCACACTATCAAGTCTGTACATCCACCAGCTGAACTGAGCAAGTCTATACATTGCCTTGCTGCATTGCACGCGTTCAAAGTCTATACATTACTATCGCATGCACACTAAATCTATACACTCCCTTGTGACATGTCTATACATCGGCTGTTTCAGACATACATAAAGTCTGTACATAATGCTTTATCTTTGCTTAATCGACTGAAGTAACTCTGTCATTAAACTGGCAGATGTCTGGGCACGTGATCCGAGGTTGGCACCTGGCACGTGATCCAAGAAGCCAGGATCGTGACACGTGTAAAGCAACAAGCTTAGATGCTGCCACGTGACCAAAATGTTGGGCGGGAAATGTGGAGGACACTCGCCCACCTATCTGCTGCTCTATAAATATGAAGCTTCTTCCTCAGAAGAAGATCTGATCATGATAGAAGAGCAGAAGCAGAGAGATAGCCTGCACGATCCAGAAGAAGAAAAAGAGTGAAGAAGAGAAAGAGAGAAGAAGCAGAAGAGAAAGAAGAGAAAGAGAGAAGAAGCAGAAGAGAAAGAAGAGAGAGAGAGAGAAGGAGTTTTTGGAGAAGAAATCAGAAATCCTTGAAGATCTGTTCTCTGGCATTTGGATCAAATCCAAGCCAGACCTGCTCCTTTGAGAGCTATATAATTTGGGCTTCATTTTTAACTTTTCGTTGTTGCATTCTCTTGTTTTCTATTTTACCTTTCTTCAAGCTGTTTGCCAGCAGTGCAAGATGTGATGCATAGCGGCGAGGTGGATACCTCGGACGGCTAAGCTGTATTGCCCAGCGGAGCAAGCTGTGAAGCTCAGCGGTTGCAGAGAACGTGGTTCTCCGGACAGCAAGCTGTGAGGCTCAGCGCAAGCTGTTAGGCAGCGGATGGATAAGCTGTATTGCCCAGCGGAAGCAAACTGTGATTCTCAGCGGTTGTAGGCTAAGCTGTAAGGCCCAGCGGACGCAAGCTGTGTTGCGCAGCAGTAAGCCACACTTGGGTTTGAGTGTGGGGTGGACGTAGGTCTGGAGGACCGAACCACCTAAAATATCCTGTCTACTGTGTGATTGATCTGTGGTTTGCATTGCCTCTTTATTTTTGATTCTTTACGCAGTAGATGATTGTTTAGGACGGTTCTTCAGCAGTTATGGCTGGTATTTGTTTTGTGCCCTCTATCTATTTAGCAGAGTTCTTATATTCCGCACTTGAATCTACTGCAGTCGATTTTATCGGGTGACTGATCTATTCACCCCCCTCTAGATCATCTTAAGTGTCTCAACAATTGGTATCAGAGACTAGCTCTTTGTGCAGGACTAACATCCTAAAGAGGAACGGCCATGGATGCTAGAGGGTTAATAGCAGAGGGACAGTCCACTACAAAGCCACCATTCTTCGACGGATCCAACTACCCATATTGGAAGAACCGGATGCAGGTCTTTCTTAGAGCCAAAGATTACGAGATCTGGAAAATTATGAGCAAAGGTCCTTATGAGCTACATGAGAACGAGGAAGTGTGGACTAAAGAAAAAATCCGGAAATCTACTCTGAACTGGAGCGCCATCAACGCCATTCAATGTGCATTCCATCCCACTGAATTTGATAGAGTGTCATCCTGCAAGACGGCGAAGGAGATGTGGGATACTCTTGAGGTCATTTATGAGGGAACATCTCAAGTGAGAGAGACGCGGGTAAATATGTTAGTGTCAGAGTATGAAGCATTTAGAATGAAGCCCGGTGAGACAGTGACCGAAATGTTTGCTCGTCTCACCATTATAACAAATGGTCAAAGAAATCTGGGAAAAAGTTATACCGATTATGAAGTTGTGAGGATGATCCTTCGATCGCTGACTTCGATATGGCATACCAAAGCGACTGTGATTGAGGAGTCAAGAGATTTACAAAAGATGAAACCTAATGAGCTGATAGGTTCTTTGATGGTGTATGAGATGAATCTTCTACAAGCTGAAGAGCTCGAATACAAGAAGCCTATTGCTCTGAAGGCCAAGTATAGTTGTTCAAAATAGTCCAGCTGCACTGGATCGTCCAGTGATCGGAGTCTATCTGGATCGGACCTTGAAAAGGATGAAATAGCTATGATTATAAAAGAGTTCAGAAGATTTCTTAGAAGAGAAGGAAAAATGTCTACAGAAGACACCACAGCAGGAAGCAAAACAGGTATAAATTTGTCACGCCCCGAGCGCGGAAGATTACCCGGAGGCGTGACGCGTCTATATAGATCGTGTCAATCTTGTAAATATCAGAGTGCGCAAATAACTAAGATTTAACTCGAAGTTAATACAATTAGGATGAGCTGACAATTGATACAACTAACCCAATGACAATTACATACATATCCAAGTCCAACTACTAGGCTTCAAGCCCTTATTACAATTATTGGACTAATACAGCTGACGTCTGACATAACTTGATATGACTGACATAAATGAAATTACAATAACACCATTTACACAAGCACAATTTACAAGATAACAAGATAACTCTATTTTTACACTCATCACTCCGACTCATTCCCTCCCGAGTTCTGGCTGATATCTGAATTTCCTGGAAAGGTTAGAAAATGACTAGATGAGCGAATCGCTCAGTAGGATTTACATCTCAAATTTTAACATGCTTTAAGTGAATTACACATTCATTTAATGTACGTAACCTATGCATGCAGACAGATAGATATCAAAGAATTATAAAATCGACGTGAGTAGAAAGTGAGAGTATAGATTTCACAATTTCAAGCAGCAGTGGCAAGTGATGGTAAATGATGTCAAGTCAGTGATAACTGAATAGCAACATGTTATTCAAGCTAGTAACTGAGTATAAACATGTTATTCAAGCTAGCAATAGTAAGCAAAGTAGTTTCAAGTATGTATAACTGGAATTGGTTATTTATAATGCATTCAAGTAAGCACTTTTACCCTTTTGCGGGTCTCAAGTCAATCAATCAAGTAATATCATGAGAATGAGTGGAATGTCTAAAGTCTAGCAAGCAAGTACTTCGGTGCAATGCCAAACACCGTGGTCAATAAACTCCCATGGACACAAGTACCTTCGGGTGCTCCCCCCAGGACCAGACCGGGCCCTATATGCACAGCATTCATCATGTATGTTGACATCCACTCTCATTTATAGCCAATATGGAATTTCAAGGTTTGACCAGTATGATATATAAGGTGGAATTATGGAATGGAATCCAAGGGCGCATTGATGTGTAGGGATGAACTAGGAGTGGACACCAGTAACGTTTGATACACGGAAAAACTAGATAAGAGAGGTGCCTTATAGGCCACCTGACAATTTTGGAAATGACACCCTCACTGTGGGATGCCCTTCCTGGGAATTATACAGGGTTCAGAGGACCCTATCAGGAGTTAAAATCACCTCTCCGGCTGCCATCTATCAGTGGAGATGGAAAAAGTGAAAGCCTAATGATCACGTTAACGTAATGAGCTAGCTGGGTCGACTCAATAGTCATCGTGTCAACTCATCAGTTCATCGCGTCAACCCATCAGTTCACAGCGTCAACGCAGTGAACAGACAGGGTCGACCCTATCAACAGGTAGGGTCGACTCTGCCATTCACTGCGTCGACGCAGTGGACAGGCAGCGTCGACCCTGTCAACAGGCAGGGTCACTGCGTCGACCCTGTCAACAGGCTGCGTCGACCCTGTCAACAGGCAGGGTCGACTCATCAGTTCATCGCGTCAACGCGATGAACTGGCAGGGTCGACTCATCAGTTCATCGCGTCAACGCGATGAACTGGCAAGGTCGATACTTTCTTTTGTTTCCCAGTTTTCATGCCCTTTCAATCCTCTTTTCACTCTGAGTTCTTCACAAAAGTTCTTCTTCTCTTATAGATGTAGATTTTATTCTTCTACCATGACCTCCAATTCTTCTTAATTTTTAAGTTATAATTAATTTTCTAAGGTTCTATTTTTTTTTACTCAGTAACTGTTCACATATGCCTATAGATCTTGTTTTTTCACATTTTTCACCTTCTTCCTCTCATTTTCTCTCTCTGCACTCTTCATAAAACTTCTTTCTAACCTTCCAATCTACGATTTTCTCTTCTATCATGTACTCTCATTCTCTCTAGATTCTTCGTTATTCTCCTTCTTAGAACCCCCCCTATTTTCAATATAATTTCTTGGTCTTTTTCAACTTGGTCTCTTTTCCACATTTTTCATCCTCTTGACTACAATTTCTTCTTTCACTATTTCAGGTTTTTGTTTCACAGAAATTGACATAATGACAGGCCCTTTACTAAAGCATGAACTATATCAAATATAGATACTAGCTACTACATGCTAATCATCTCAGATTTAAGCCAACATATATTAATCATTCTAGATATGATACTAATACTTGCTAATTCTTCTGGGTATAAAGTTAATACATGCTAATTATCTTAGGTATGAAGTTAATATATGCTAATCATCCTAGATTTAAGCCAATACATGTTAATCATTCTAGATATGAGACTAATGCTTGCTAATACTTGTTAATTATTTTCGGTATAAGGCTAATACATGCTAATCATTTCAGATTTAAGCCAACACATGTTAATCACCCTAGATATGACACTAATACTTGCTAATACTTGCTAATTATTCTGGGTATAAAGTTAATACATGCTAATTATCTTAGGTATGAAGTTAATATATGCTAATCATCCTAGATTTAAGCCAACACATGCTTTATAAACACTAAACATCGCATGGAAATGAGCCTAATACTAAAGGCCTAGACTAATCATCCTAGATTAGCTACTAATTTAGTTAAAAGTTGAGAACACCTACCTCTGTGAAGTTCGTAGCAGCAGACCCCTTCTAGCAGAGCTTTGCCCCAACCTTTAGCTCAGCTAGAATGGGAATGGGGTAGCAAAAGGGGATGTTATAGGGTCTAGTATGAACGGATAGGGGACAAGATCTGAAATAATGAGTCTTGACAGCTTGCACAGGCTGGAGAGATAAGAGACAATTGTTTGGACATATAACCCATGGCCCAATTCGTAAGTGCAAGATTAGCTTATAACATATAATTATTTGGCAAAAAGGGTAGATACATGGTGGATGCTAGGATTTGAACCCTGGTCATTGGGTTGGAAGGCAAGTCACTTAACCAACTACACTAGGAAGCCACTTGTTAAGTGAATAACCTTTACATAACATAACAGGGTCGACTCATCAGTTCATGTGAACAGTACTGCGTCAACCCTTCCAACAGACAGGGTCGACTCATCAGTTCATGTGAACAGTACTGCGTCAACCCTTCCAACTGGCAGGGTCGACTCATCAGTTTATGTGAACAGTACTGCGTAAACCCTTCCAACAGGCAGGGTCGACTCATCAGTTCATGTGAACAGTACTGCGTCAACGCGATGAACAGTACTGCGTCAACGCGGTGAACTGGCAAGGTCGACTCATCAGTTCATTTCCAGTTCACAGGGTTGACTCATCAGTTCATCGCGTCAACGCGATGAACAGTACTGCGTCAACGCGGTGAACTGGCAGGGTCGACTCTGCAGTTCAAATCTGCTCAAAATGGTTTAAGGTATTAATCTTTACATATGATAACTTCGTTTCCACTTCTTACATAACTTCCTAAAGAGTTTATTTAATTTTTTTTTATGGCAAATATTAATAATAATAATTTTTTATTATTTTTTTTTAAAGGGTGCTACACCCTCCCCTACTTAAAAGAATTTGGTCCCCAAATTCAATGGTATAAGCGTAAATTCAACTACATAAGGATACTGTAGAAAGTATAAGATACTTGCCGACTAAAATAGTTCTGGGTATCTTCTCTTCATAGATTCCTCGGTCTCCCAAGTTGCTTCTTGCTCCGAGCATCGATTCCATTGAATTTTTACCATAGGGATCATCTTGCTCCTTAGAACTCGAACTTCGCGGTCGAGGATCTGCATCGGCCTTTGCTCATAAGTAAGATCCCTTTGAATCACCAATTCAGCATGATTGATGATGTGAGAAGGATCATGCACATATTTCTTCAGCATAGATATATGAAATACATTATGCACTTCCGAGAGTTGAGGAGGTAAGGCAATGCGGTAAGCCACCTCGCCTACTCTTTCCAATACTTCAAATGGACCGATAAACCTTGGTGTAAGCTTGCCCTTAACACCGAATCTTCTAATACCTCGGCCGGGAGATACCTTGAGAAATACATGGTCACCCACTTGAAATTCCAAATCTCTCCTTCTATTATCAGCATAAGATTTTTGCCTGCACTGAGCTACCTTGAGTCTCTCTCTGATAAGGTGTATCTTCTCAGTCGAATCTCTAACCATATCTGGGCCTAGAATTTGTCTTTCACCGACTTCTTCCCAGCATATTGGAGAACGACAACTCCTGCCATAAAGCGCCTCGAAAGGAGCCATTTGAATACTAACTTGATAGCTGTTATTATATGCAAATTCGGCTAGTGGTAAGTGGTCATGCCAGCTTCCGCCGAAATCTATAATACATGCCCTTAACATATCTTCAACAACTTGATTTGTCCTTTCAGTCTGACCATCTGTCTGGGGATGGAAAGCAGTGCTGAAATTAAGTTTCGTCCCCAGAGAGTGTTGTAGACCCTTCCAAAAATGAGAGGTGAAGCGTGGGTCTCGGTCAGATACGATCGAGACGGGAACTCCATGCAATCTAACCATCTCCTTAATATACAGGGCAGCAAGTACGTCGACTGACCATCGACTTTTGATGGGTAAGAAATGGGCCGATTTAGTTAATTGGTCGATAATTACTCAAATTCCATCATATCCGCCCCTAGTCTTGGGCAAACCCATGATAAAGTCCATGCCAATGTCCTCCCACTTCCACTTGGGAATATCCAGCGGATGTAGCTTTCCGGCGGGTTTTTGATGTTCCGCCTTCACTTGTTGGCATGTGAGGCAACGAGACATAAAGTCTGCTACCTCCCTTTTCATGTTAGGCTACCAGAAAGTTCTTTTCAAGTCTTGGTACATCTTAGTGGCTCCAGGGTGGATTGTGTACCTCGATCTATGAGCTTCTTCAAGAATCTTCTTCTTCAATTCGGGACAGACGGGCACACATGTCCGTTGATGAAATAGTAATCTACCATCAGGTGCCAGCTTGAAATCCAGTCTCTCGTCTAGCTTGCTCTTTATCTCCACTAGCGAGGGATCCTCTTCTTGTAACTTCTTGATTTCAGGTAGCAAATCTAGATGTATGCTCATATGAGATAGAGTAATACACATGTTCTTCTCATCTGTGCTGATATCAAGCTAAGAGAATATCTCCAGCAGTTTCCATTCTTGTATCATGCAGTTGGCCAATATTGTTCTCGGCTTTCGACTAAGGGCATCAGCTACGAAATTACCCTTACCAGGATGGTACTGTATAGTAAAGTCGAAATCCTTGAGATACTCGAGCCAACGCCTTTGCCGCATGTTCAGCTCCTTTTGGGAGAATAAGTACTTGAGGCTTTTATGATCGGAGTACACGGTGAATTGTTCTCCGTAGAGATAGTGTTTCCAGATCTTTAAAGCGAATACTACTGCGGCCAGTTCTAAGTCATGAACTGGGTAGTTCTCTTCATGTTTCTTCAATTGTCGGGAAGAATATGCAATGACCCTTCCATTCTGCATCAATACACATCCGAGGCCAATACCCAAAGCATCGGTATATACTTCATATTTTTCTCCTTCAATAGGTAATGATAAGACTGGAGCAGTGGTCAAGAGATCCTTCAAAGTTTGGAAACTCTTTTCACAGTCTTCCTTCCACTCATAAAGCACTTCCTTGCGGGTTAACCTTGTCAGGGGAACATCAATTTTGGAGAAGTCCTTGATAAAACGCCGGTAGTAACCAGCTAGACCCAAGAAGCTCCGAATCTCAGTTGCATTTGTGGGTCGTCCCCAGTTCTTCACAGCTTCGACTTTTGATGGGTCAACAGCAATTCCATTCTTTGAAATGATATGGCCTAAGAAGGATACTTCCTCGAGCCAGAACTCGCATTTACTGAATTTGGCATATAGCTTGTTTTCTCTTAATATATGTAATGCCTTCTTGAGGTGTTCTTCATGATCCTCTTCGGTCTTTGAATAGATCAGAATATCATCAATAAAGACCACAATAAATTGGTCTAAATAGGGCCTGAATATGCTGTTCATTAACTGCATAAAAGCTGCGGGGGCATTTGTTAGTCCGAAAGGCATAACAGTAAATTTGTAATGCCCATACCTGCTTCGGAATGCAGTTTTATGAATGTCTTCTTCTTTGATCTTCAATTGGTGGTAACCAGAACGAAGATCAATCTTGGAGAAATATAAAGCTCCAGATAGTTGATCGAACAGCTCATCAATCCTTAGTAGTGGATACTTGTTCTTGATTGTAAGGTGATTTAGCTGTCGATAATCTATGCATAATCTCATCGATCCGTCCTTCTTTTTGACGAATAGCACGGGTGCTCCCCATGGGGAAGCACTCGGCCTGATGAAACCCTTTTTCAATAATTCCATTAGCTGCTCTTTTAGTTCCTTCAGCTCAGCAGGGGACATTCTGTATGGTGCCCTGGAAATAGGACCAGCACTAGGGATAAGGTCGATGGTGAATGACACTTCCCTCTCTGGTGGTAAGCCGGTTAAATCTTCTGGAAAAACATCAAGAAAATCCCGAATTACATGGATGTCTTCAAGTTTAACCTTCTCGACTTCCATGGCAGTCACGAATGCTATGAAAGCCATGCATCCCTTATTCATAAGTTTACTAGCTCGGAGTGCTGATATAAGAAGTGATTTACTCCGAGGGCTATTGTAAACTAGCTCTGGGAAATCTACGAAAGTTACCTTGCCATGCTGGCAATCTACAGTTGCTTGGTATGTGGATAGCCAGTCGGCACCTAGTATGACATCATAACCCTTCATATCTAGGCATATCAGGTCAGCAGGTAAATTGCTTCCCTTAATCATCACTTCACAATTTGGATAGTGGTAAGTGATATCAGACTCATTCCCAAGGGGTGTAGATATGACCAAATCTAACAGTTCATGTTTCTTAGAAAATGAAGCAGCAAAGTTCTTGGAAACGAATGAATGAGTTGCTCCGGTATCGAATAAAACTTGAACAGTTTTTGAACAAATAGTGAGAGTACCTTCCACAATTCCGCCTTCAGTGGGTTCCGTCTCTCGGAGAGCTTGTAGACGGCCTTGTTTCTTTATCGGACACTTCTCATCTTTGATGTCCTGCTCCTTCATCAGTGGGCAGTTTGGGATTCGATGCTCTCGGCTCCCACATCGAAGACAAGCTCCTAACTTTCTCCAGCATTCCTCGGTCTTATGACCAGCTTTATCACAATACTTGCAAATCTCCTTTGATGGTGTGGTGGAGGAGAATGGCCTATCATTCTTCTGAAATTTCTTTATCTTGGAGGACTCCCCTCCCGTGAAGAACCGCTTCTTGTTGAAGGATTGTTTGAATTTTCCCGGGCCAGTGACGGGTTCCTTCTTGTCTCTTCCTCAAATCCTCTCGGATAACTCGGTCGCGTCTTCTAGCAGTTGAGCACGCCGAACCATCTCCGAATAGACTTGGATGTCCATCGGGGCAAGTTGTGTGATATAATGGGGCCGAAGCCCGTTGAGGAATCTTCTCGCCTTCATCTTTTCCGTACACACCAAATGGGGTGCATACCTTGATAATCTGGAGAACTGGGCCTCATACTCGGCCACTTTCAAGCCTCTTTGTTTTAGAACGGCAAATTCCGCAGCCTTCTTTTCCTGGATATGGTCGGAGAAGTACTTGTTGTTGAAATGCTCCGTGAATTCATCCTATGTGACATGGTATCCTGGCAGTGTTGCTTCTATAGATTCCCACCAACATCGAGCGTCCCGCTCTAGTTGGAAAACGGCCAGTAAAACCTTCTCTTCATCCGAGCATTGCATCACACGAAAGATCCGTTCTATCTCCTTCAGCCAATTCTCGGCATCCTCGGGGTCAGACGAACCCGTGAACCTTGGTGGGTTCATGTTACGAAAACTCCGGTAGAGATCTCCCGCTCCACGGTTTGCTCCGCCTTGGGCCACTTGTTGTAGTGCCTCGGTGAGGTTTTGCACGGTGCGCTGCATCTCACGCCATTGTGCTCTTTCCGCAGCCATGATCCTACAAAAGAGTTAAGTATGATAAAGATCGGATTTACTGGTAAGGTCGAAAGTCATTGTAGAACTTAACCCATGGCTCTATCCATCTCACCGGGTAAGGTATATCTATCCTTGAACTCAAGTTTTTTTTACTTAGATTTCAATTTCTAACAGTTTATTTATTTATTTTTTTCTAGTTCCCTAGGTTTGAAAACCTAGGCTCTGATACCACGAAGACTGTCACGCCCCGAGCGCGGAAGATTACCCGGAGGCGTGACGCGTCTATATAGATCGTGTCAATCTTGTAAATATCAGAGTGCGCAAATAACTAAGATTTAACTCGAAGTTAATACAATTAGGATGAGCTGACAATTGATACAACTAACCCAATGACAATTACATACATATCCAAGTCCAACTACTAGGCTTCAAGCCCTTATTACAATTATTGGACTAATACAGCTGACGTCTGACATAACTTGATATGACTGACATAAATGAAATTACAATAACACCATTTACACAAGCACAATTTACAAGATAACAAGATAACTCTATGTTTACACTCATCACTCCGACTCATTCCCTCCCGAGTTCTGGCTGATATCTGAATTTCCTGGAAAGGTTAGAAAATGACTAGATGAGCGAATCGCTCAGTAGGATTTACATCTCAAATTTTAACATGCTTTAAGTGAATTACACATTCATTTAATGTACGTAACCTATGCATGCAGACAGATAGATATCAAAGAATTGTAAAATCGACGTGAGTAGAAAGTGAGAGTATAGATTTCACAATTTCAAGCAGCAGTGGCAAGTGATGGTAAATGATGTCAAGTCAGTGATAACTGAATAGCAACATGTTATTCAAGCTAGTAACTGAGTAGAAACATGTTATTCAAGCTAGCAATAGTAAGCAAAGTAGTTTCAAGTATGTATAACTGGAATTGGCTATTTATAATGCATTCAAGTAAGCACTTTTACCCTTTGCGGGTCTCAAGTCAATCAATCAAGTAATATCATGAGAATGAGTGGAATGTCTAAAGTCTAGCAAGCAAGTACTTCGGTGCAATGCCAAACACCGTGGTCAATAAACTCCCATGGGCACAAGTACCTTCGGGTGCTCCCCCCAGGACCAGACCAGGCCCTATATGCACAGCATTCATCATGTATGTTGACATCCACTCTCATTTATAGCCAATATGGAATTTCAAGGTTTGACCAGTATGATATATAAGGTGGAATTATGGAATGGAATCCAAGGGCGCATTGATGTGTAGGGATGAACTAGGAGTGGAAACCAGTAACGTTTGATACACGGAAAAACTAGATAAGAGAGGTGCCTTATAGGCCACCTGACAATTTTGGAAATGACACCCTCACTGTGGGATGCCCTTCCTGGGAATTATACAGGGTTCAGAGGACCCTATCAGGAGTTAAAATCACCTCTCCGGCTGCCATCTATCAGTGGAGATGGAAAAAGTGAAAGCCTAATGATCACGTTAACGTAATGAGCTAGCTGGGTCGACTCAATAGTCCATCGCGTCAACTCATTAGTTCATCGCGTCAACTCATCAGTTCATCGCATCAACCCATCAGTTCACAGCGTCAACGCAGTGAACAGACAAGGTCGACCCTATCAACAGGCAGGGTCGACTCTGCCATTCACTGCGTCGACGCAGTGGACAGGCAGCATCGACCCTGTCAACAGGCAGGGTCACTGCGTCGACCCTGTCAACAGGCTGCGTCGACCCTGTCAACAGGCAGGGTCGACTCATCAGTTCATCGCGTCAACGCGATGAACTGGCAGGGTCGACTCATCAGTTCATCGCGTCAACGCGATGAACTGGCAGGGTCGATACTTTCTTTTGTTTCCCAGTTTTCATGCCCTTTCAATCCTCTTTTCACTCTGAGTTCTTCACAAAAGTTCTTCTTCTCTTATAGATGTAGATTTTATTCTTCTACCATGACCTCCAATTCTTCTTAATTTTTAAGTTATAATTAATTTTCTAAGGTTCTGTTTTTTTTTACTCAATAACTGTTCACATATGCCTATAGATCTCGTTTTTTCACATTTTTCACCTTCTTCCTCTCATTTTCTCTCTCTGCACTCTTCATAAAACTTCTTTCTAACCTTCCAATCTATGATTTTCTCTTCTATCATGTACTCTCATTCTCTCTAGATTCTTTGTTATTCTCCTTCTTAGAATCCCCCCTATTTTCAATATACTTTCTTGGTCTTTTTCAACTTGGTCTCTTTTCCACATTTTTCATCCTCTTGACTACAATTTCTTCTTTCACTATTTCAGGTTTTTGTTTCACAGAAATTGACATAATGACAGGCCCTTTACTAAAGCATGAACTATATCAAATATAGATACTAGCTACTACATGCTAATCATCTCAGATTTAAGCCAACATATATTAATCATTCTAAATATGATACTAATACTTGCTAATTCTTCTGGGTATAAAGTTAATACATGCTAATTATCTTAGGTATGAAGTTAATATATGCTAATCATCCTAGATTTAAGCCAATACATGTTAATCATTCTAGATATGAGACTAATGCTTGCTAATACTTGCTAATTATTTTCGGTATAAGGCTAATACATGCTAATCATTTCATATTTAAGCCAACACATGTTAATCATCCTAGATATGACACTAATACTTGCTAATACTTGCTAATTATTCTGGGTATAAAGTTAATACATGCTAATTATCTTAGGTATGAAGTTAATATATGCTAATCATCCTAGATTTAAGCCAACACATGCTTTATAAACACTAAACATCGCATGGAAATGAGCCTAATACTAAAGGCCTAGACTAATCATCCTAGATTAGCTACTAATTTAGTTAAAAGTTGAGAACACCTACCTCTGTGAAGTTCGTAGCAGCAGACCCCTTCTAGCAGAGCTTTGCCCCAACCTTTAGCTCAGCTAGAATGGGAATGGGGTAGTAAAAGGGGATGTTATAGGGTCTAGTATGAACGGATAGGGGACAAGATCTGAAATAATGAGTCTTGACAGCTTGCACAGGCTGGAGAGATAAGAGATAGGCTGGAGAGATAAGAGACAATTGTTTGGACATATAACCCATGGTCCAATTCGTAAGTGCAAGATTAGCTTATAACATATAATTATTTGGCAAAAAGGGTAGATACATGGTGGATGCTAGGATTTGAACCCTGGTCATTGGGTTGGAAGGCAAGTCACTTAACCAACTACACTAGGAAGTCACTTGTTAAGTGAATAACCTTTACATAACATAACAGGGTCGACTCATCAGTTCATGTGAACAGTACTGCGTCAACCCTTCCAACAGACAGGGTCGACTCATCAGTTCATGTGAACAGTACTGCGTCAACCCTTCCAACTGGCAGGGTCGACTCATCCGTTTATGTGAACAGTACTGCGTCAACCCTTCCAACAGGCAGGGTCGACTCATCAGTTCATGTGAACAGTACTGCGTCAACGCGATGAACAGTACTGCGTCAACGCGGTGAACTGGCAGGGTCGACTCATCAGTTCATTTCCAGTTCACAGGGTTGACTCATCAGTTCATCGCGTCAACGCGATGAACAGTACTGCGTCAACGCGGTGAACTGGCAGGGTCGACTCTGCAGTTCAAATCTGCTCAAAATGGTTTAAGGTATTAATCTTTACATATGATAACTTCGTTTCCACTTCTTACATAACTTCCTAAAGAGTTTATTTAATTTTTTTTGTGGTAAATATTAATAATAATAATAATTTTTTATTTTATTTTTTTTTAAAGGGTGCTACAAAATTTAACCCTACTGAAAAATCTGACGCTAATATTTGTTATCATTGCAGGAAGACTGGCCATATGAAGGCTGATTGTCCAGAGTTCCAGAAAAAGAAAGAGAGACCATGGAAGAAAGCGCCAAAGGGAAAGGCCATGGTCTGTACATGGAGCGATGAGGAAGAAGGCACGCTGAGCACTTCCTCAGATAGTGAGAAAGAAGAAAAGGACATCTGCTTGATGGCCAGGAATGGAAGAGAAGAAGAAGAATCCGATGAGGTATCATCCCCTTTCGAACACTATACTAATTCTGATTGGGAAAATGCTTATGGAGAACTGTTAGATAAAGTGGATGATATTAGGAAGGAAAAAAGACACTTGAAGAAAACAGTAAATTCTCTGGTTAATGATAATACACTTTCTGATAAAGTTGCATGTTTACAATCAGAGAATGACAGATTGAAAAGTGCATGTTCTGATTTTGATGAGTTAAAGCATGTTTTGATTGACTGTAGGAAAGAAAATAAATTGCTGAAAAATGTCGTTGATGAGTTGAAATTGACAATTCAGAGGTTTGAAAATGAAATAAAGATTTCAAATGAAAAATATGAAGCTGTCTTGTCAGTGAATGCTGAACTGAAGAAAACTATTGAAACTTTAGAAAATGAAAATTCTGACAAAGAAAAAATCATTGAAAGCATGACCCAAGGAACAGAAAATCTTAATGTCTAGCTAGGGTCAAAAGTCAATTTTAGAAAGGAGGGTCTCGGTTTTAATCCCTCAGCTAAAAAGAGTTTTGAATTGAAAACCATTTCACTCGTGGGAGAAAAGAACAAAGGATCACTCATAAAAATGGTCAGTGAAAAATTTGCTTCCAAAAATGTAAAATCAAAAGTGTCCAGTGCTAAGGACAAGGGAAAGCAGAAAGTTGTAGAGCCTAGTGCTGCATGCTCTTCTCCCAAGGGTAAGTCCAAGGTTAGGGGTCAGCCAGCTAGCACATTAAAACCTCAGTCCAAGGATGCTAAGTCTCCACCACCATCAACTGCTCAGAAAAAGACCCAATATAAGCTAGTGCAGAAACCTAGAGGGTCAAAGGTGGCAGGGAGACCAAGTGTCGCTAGGAACCAGTTTGCACATCCCTATTTCCCTCGAGCCCAAGTCTATCATCACATTCACTCACAACCACTTAATAGGTTTGGGTGGAATCCTGTGTACATGAGGTCTAGGTATCAGAATTTCCCCACTCAGCCCTATAGATCTCAGCCAACTAGGAGATTGGATAGTCACTTTAGGACATGGAGTCCTAGTCAACAGGTGTTCTATGGTCAGCCTAGGACCAATTTGGGCTACAACTTCCAGTACACTCATTGGCCAAGGCATTGGTAGAAAAATAACAATGCTTCTAATAAAATGAATGCTAGGACTACACAAAAACCATCACAGCACCAGAAAAAGAAAGCTAAACTTGTTGGTGCTGAGAAAAAGAAAAATAACAAAAAGAATTCTCAAGCTGTAGAATCCACCAAACCATCCACTTTCACACAAATGTGGATCCCTAAATGGCTTTTGTCATGTTTTCACTCTCACATGTCTGTTTCTGTCTTGGGGCCCAAACTATCTTGGGTTCCAAAATCTGCTCCCTAAGTGTGTTTGCAGGTATGCCTAGTAGCCGGGAACAAAATGATGAAACAAGAATAGCTACTCCAGGCATATGACAAGAGGCAGGGCCAAAAATTCTAAAAGCTGAAAGAGATTGGAGGCCTTGTCAACATTCTGATGCAACACCAAGGGTAAAAATAAATCAGTCAGGTATAGCAGGTAAGTGAATTACCTTCATAATTGAGAAAGCCATGTTGATTTAGGGCATTGAGTTGTAGTTGATTCTCAATTCTCTAGATTATATACACCTGACTTTCATGAAATAGATTCTCTGAAAAAGGATAAAATGTTCATGACTTGGGTGCATAAACTTGAAATGATTGCGTGCTTGCTTTATGTATAATTGTTGCATAGTCTGCATTTAGTTAGTTGAAAGTATTGCATAGCATATTGTTGCATCATGGTGTCAGGGGGAGCTGAGAGTTCAGTTCAATACATTGAATCCTTTTCACTTCTCTTCGTCCCCACTCAATTCATTCATATTCTTTGACATCATATGCTCTTGGACCTTAATGCCTATTGCTATCACTTCTTAACAATTGCTATCATTTCCCTATCACCTTCACTGAACAACAGTATTGCTTCTGGTTTAGTACATTGAGCTGTGGTTATTGTAATTTTTCATTTATAAGAATCACACTTGCAAATTGAAAGGAACTAAAAGTTTAACCTTTATAAATTGAAGAGTTAAGTGTCTGCACTTCAGAACTTGAAATAAAAGAAAACTATTATAGCTCTTAATCTCTATCTCATGGTTAGAATAGAAAGTTTTTTTTTAATGCCTGAACGTGTTAAACTGGCAATGTCTAGGAAAGGTGAATTAGAGTGTGTATTTTTTTAAACAATCACTCTAAAAAGAAATCAGGGAAGCAGTAAATAAGAACATTAGTGTAAAGAGCTGAACACAGTGACAGAGCAATGGCTGAATTGCACTGAGAAACTATGATCTCCTCCAAAGAAGCAGGAGAATTCATAAGTCATGAAGTGCTTCAGGCTACCTCTGTTCATAGGGTCAAATCTATAGGGGGAGTCCTCACCAAGTAACTGGGGGTACTGGCCTCTGATCAAGGTGTACCCTTAATGTCAAAGGTGAAAATTGTTCCTTGTAGGTCTTGATCTGAAATAGATCTAGTAGTTTATGCCTAGTAACTGGGGGTACCTGTAGATCTCTAATTTAGAATCCACTTAAGGAAAATATCAAAGAAAAGACATGCAATAAGCATCAATGGAGAGAAAAATGTGCACGAGGTGCACAAGGGGAGTGTGTGTGATCGCCAGAGACGCGAGGGTCTCAAGTGGAAAATAATATGGGGAGATGATCGCAAAATACCTCTTAAAACGCGGGGATGTGAGTGCTTCCTTTCTCTTCAAATCGGCCGGCCGACGAAGAGAGTTCTTCAATTAATTACCCTTGCAAAAAAAAAGACAAACACCAATAAAAATATGGATTAGAAATAATGTGTGTGTAGCATCAAGTTCATAATAGAAAGGTGAGCATGATAACATATGAAATACACACCTTAAGGGTGTTGGCCCTTAAACCCCTATGCAAAGAGGGTGTGGGAGGTATGAATGCATGTAAAAATACAATGGGGAAAGAGTGCAAGAGATGCACTAAAGGGGAGATCTCAATGATAGTTGAGAAAAATTAATATAATAATGAAACATGATGCATGCATGAACTAATGAAAAAAATACAAATAAGGGGGAGATAAGATAGAAAAATCTTGTTTGGTGGCTCTTTTGGCTTGAATGCTCGATGGGAGAAAGGCTTCAAAAGGGATGAAGACTTGAACCGTGAAGAAGCCTCTCCTTAGCCAATGCCACCCTACCTTCGGTTCCTGTAAAAAGAAAAGAAAACAACAGAAGAAAAAGAGAAGAAGAAGGAGAAGAAGAATAAGAAGAAGAAGAAGAAGGAGGCAGAAGAAGAAGAATAAGAAGGAGAATACGGAGAAGAAGGAAGAAAAAAAGAGAAGAAGCAGCACACAAGAAGAACAATAGAAAGAAGAAAAAAATAGAAGAACGTCAGCGGAGAATAAGAAATATCGGAACCAACCCCTTAACAGAGGCAAGAGCCTCTATTAATAGGTTAGGAAAAGGTGATAAGAAGGGAAGAGATTAAAGGAGGAATGGATAAGAACAGCAAGAGCCCAAATAGAGGAGGAGTCTAACGAGGCAAGGACTCTCTGGGGAAAGGGCTGCGAAGCCAGAAGGTGAAACACGCCTTAGGTCAGGGCGTTAATTTAAGAATTGACGACCTACCCTAGGGCGTTTCTCAAAAACACGCCCTGCACAAGGGCGTTTCTCAAGACCAAATTTTTAGAAATGAAAACTCCCCATATTTGAAACATGAAAAACACGCCTCAGTCAAAGCCGTGTTTCAAAAACACGCCCCTGGGAAGGGCGTTAATTTCAAGAGCTCAAATGGGGAAGTCGGTCAAACCAAAAGAATTGACGCCCTCAAGTGTGGTCGTCCTTCCTAAAGAAACGCCCTAGTACAAGTCGTGTTTTAATAAAAACACGCCCTTACCCAGGTCGTGAATTCATAAAATTCATAAAATAGATAGAATGGGGAGAAATAGATAAAATGGGAAAGAAACGCCCTCGACCAGGGCGTGTTTCAAAAAAAACGCCCCTGATGAGGGCGTGAATTCAGAAAATAGAGATAAATGCCCAAGAAATCCGAAAAAATAGGAAAATGAGATAAAATGGGGAAAAATAGGAGAAATTCAAGAAAAGTGGGAAAACCACTCAAATAAGCTGATTTGAGGGTCAAATGGGGCATCGCAGAGCGATATGAAATATACTCAAAATGACGTCAATTTTGGCGTGTCTACAGCTGCCCCGCCTTGGCGTCTGCTTTGCAAGGGAGCGTAGCAAACTGAAAAGTAGATGCCAAGGTGTGATGAGACACGCAATCAACATCACTTGATGAGAATCAAATCAGAAGCACGAGATGAAGCAATCCCGGGAAATTCAATGAAACCAACGATGTTCGGATAAAACGGGGAGTGTGCACGCGGTGCACGAAGGAGATAAAATAAATGATCAACTTCCAGCGCGGTGGAAGTACCCCAGGTCACAAACCTGAAGGTTTCACCATTGGGGAGCGGTTACCAGCCAGTGGACGTGCTGCAGCCAAGGTGGATCAAAGGGAAAAGGATTAAAATAAGATGATAGAAATCCAAACAAGGAGCTTTCGAGAAAATGACCCAAAACAGCGACAAAACGAACTGAGGACTCAATTCGGCATGGAATATCTCACATTGAAGATCAAGATCAATTTGACCCACAAAAACAGTTTATCAGAATGATTTTTCAACAATTGTTTCAAATTCCTACATGAATGCATGCTGGGTTTAAAGGGAAAAAATAAATCAAATGAAAATATAGAATAATCAAGGATAATATTGTTAAACTGCCAAGACTGGGTCAAGAAACCAATTTCGCGAGCTGATACTAAGCCGAAGCCCGTTTATCCACGCACCAACTCGTAAAAGGGAACCATCGTCCCCAGTCTTGGACGGCTCAACGGCCTATCCGTATGACTAAGACTCCTCTGGAATCATCATTGTTTTTGATGAAGGGGAACTCAAATCCCAGATTTACCAAAGCCACAAGGTCCTTGTTATGATCTAGTAACATATGTAACATATAGTAGAATGCATACAGGGAGATGGTGATATCAATAAGCATGGGAACTGAGAAATGAACTGCAAGCACCGTGGGACTTGGATGATGATGCCCGGTCGATGGGACCAAGAGCTTCTTATCCTGCGCTCAAAATTCATTAGCCAAGATATAAAAAGTACAACAAACAATGAATAAGGCATTTAAGCATGGCAATCATAGCATGAATCAAAGCACCAATAACATGTATACGGCATGAATAGCACAAGTTAAATCATGGTATTGCAAATCATTATTATTTGTTGTTTCGTCATGAGGATGACAACTTGGCTAATCAAAATTTGGAGGTGAATGATCAAGATCTGATATAATGCCCATCGGCGGAGTGATCAGATGAAATTAGCAGGAGTTAATTTAAAAAGATTTGGAGATGAATAATCATGAGATAATCAGGAGATATAATAGGGAGATGACAATCAAAATGCCCCTGGGTGGCATGCCATGAAAATATCGGGAGAGAATCAATAGATTGATAGCAATAAGGGGAGGGAGAACTCATCCCGTGCTTCTGGTCCTTGGAAAGCTGTTCCTGCAAAACACCATCAGAAAATACAATGCAAAATTTTTGGATTTTGGAAATATGCAAATTTTTATGGAGTTTTGGAATATGCAAATTTTTATGAGTTTTGAAAAAGATATTCAAATTTTTATGAGTTTTGATCAATATGCAAATTTTTGTGAAGTTTTGAGAAAGGTATTCAAATTTTTATGGATTTTGGACAAGAAATATTCAATTTTTTATTTGATTTTGGTTAGACATTGCTAAAGCAGCATCAAAGGGTGTTTTAAACCACTGGCTAGGGGTCCTCGTTCCTTCCCCTTCTGCTTAAAACTGCCCAAAGCCGGGCGTGCATTGAAAGGGTGGCGCCCTATAACTGACTGCCCTTGATTAACGGTGCCCCTACCAAGGCCATACCCGAGAAACATTCAGTCTTGGAGGGAGAAGAGAAGAATAATTGGAGATAAGCTTTATACAGGATGAGAGATATCAAGACTTGAATTCCTTCCAAGGTGTTAACCCTCAAAGAGGTAGTCTGTTGTGCCGGGGCTTTGTGCCTTTGATTTTTAGACCCATGACATGCATACGACCAGGGTTTTCCCTGCGGGGACTTTGCCACTCTTGTCATGCCATAATTCATAATTTTGAATTTATTGAAATTTCGACTTGATTTTCATAATAGCCCCTTTTGGCTAGATGTATATCATGAAAGCTCATATGAAAACTCATATTAATTTTGGGTCAAGACTGCCCCTATTTGAGACTCCTCTCGTATTGGGGATTACCTAGGTTGGTCATCTTATCCGTCAACCTCTTGTACCTGCATTCGGCCGAGTGAAGGAGAGAAAAAGACTTTCAGATATACTCATGGCATGGCCAAGGTAGCAACGGTGTTTTTATCAAAGGAGCCAGCTAAGGACGCCGTGAAGTGTGTGGAATGCCCAGCTAAGGGGTACTCTTAACAAGCGGGGAGAGAATGTAGAATTCCCAGCGCGGGTTCTTATTAACCAAAGGTGCTGCAAAAGCAAGCCTAAAGACTCTTTTGAGAGTGATTTAATTAAACAAAAAAACCTAAGATAAAGGTTTAAAACACCACTCTTAATCTCGTTAAGAAGCACTTGATTTTGAAAATCATGCGTGAAGTGATGAGGAAATGATATTATAAAAATGCATACTTACGCCAATATGTTACCTTGCGACCTTTGTAGAAGCAGCTACCGCGAGAAGCGATCTTGATCATCGTGAGATTTGTCCTCTTTGACAGTCAAAAGAATTGGAAGCAAAGGATTTGAAAGTGGCTTAACAAGAGGGAGTGGTGCCAAGACCAGACTCAGACGAATAAGGAGAAAAAGGAAGAGAGGCGAGGGCTAGAACTCCCTTGCTAAGGCTCGGAGACCCTGATCACATGAAACAGTCTACAGAAGAAGCGGAAAATTAGGAGGTGGAGTGAGGACTAAAGCCTCGGAAGCAGTGGGAGAAAGGGCAGATGCCCAAGGCAGTAGATGTGGAAGAAGTTGGGTCGGACCCAGAATTAGGAGGAATCAGAAGAAGAAATTGATAGATGGAAAGAGGCGGATCTGGAGGGTCCGGAAGTAAAGGAGGAGAATCGTGATAGGAGGCATCATCCGGGGGCTCTGGAGGGACATTGAAAGAAGGGACGCGATGCCCTGGGGAAAGATAGGGAAAAAGATGATGGAAGAGGTGACGGAGAAGGAAGAAGAGAATAAAAGATATGAAGTCCCGGAGGAGCAAGAAGATGAATCGGAAGAAAAATGAATGATCCGGAGGCTCCGGAGGAATCAGAAGGAAAGGGACGCGATGCCCTGGAAAATGATAGAGAGAATAAGACGGAGAATCCGGAGGTTCCGGAGGAGGAGAAGGAGAATCATGATAGGAGGAATCATCCGGAGGCTCCAGAGGGGTAACAAAAGAAGGGACACGATGCCCTGGGAAGAAATAGGGAAAAAGACGATGGAAAAGGAGGAAGAAAATGAAGGATGTGATATCTTGGAGGAGCAGAAAGATGAATCGGAAGAAAGATGGATGGTCCGGAGGTTCCGGAGGAATGAAATCAGGAGGGCCGCGATGCCCTAGGAGATGATAGAGAGAATAAGATGGAGAATCCGGAGGTTCCGGAGGAATAAAATCAGGAAGGAGAAGGTGGAAAGGGGCGTCGTGCCCGAGGGAAAAGTCCGGAGGTTCCGGGAGAATGACAAAAGAAGGGACGCGATGCCCGAGGAAAAGATGGAGAGAATCCGGAGGTTCCGGAGGGAGCAAATGGAAAGGGGCGCGATGCCCGAGAGATAAGTCCGGAGGTTCCGGAGGAATAGAATCAGAAAGGGCGAGATGCCCAAAGAGGAGGGATAAAATTCCTGGAGGTTCCAGGGAGATAGCAGGAAAGGGGGCGCGATACCCTAAGGGGAGTGGACAAAAAGATGAATATGAATAAGATGGGAAATGCGAAATATCCGGCGGTACCGGAAGGCGGGGAAGATACGGGTTTGGAAACCCGGGGATTAGGAGGTGCAAATGCCTGCAAAATGATGGATGTGATGAATGCAATGAATGCGTGAATGCAAGGAGATGCAAAGAAGATGAATGATGTGAAGGGTGAGAGGATGAGATCCTCCTCCTAACCCTGGGAATGGCCCATGAAGGAAAAGTGATAGACATGGATGAATAGAAAGTGGAACAAATAAGGGATGGCTCCTTAGTATTAAGATAACTGCCCCTCCACGGCAGTGAAAGAATACAGCCAATTGGCTCAATAAAAGAAGCTTCAATAAGTGGCAACCCCCTTTGAAGGCAAAGATCAACAATGTGAGGGAGTTGGAGAGTTGGAACGGGGAGCGTCGTGTTGCCCATTGAATGTGGTATATATGGAAAGTTGAGCAAAATGGGCACTCGCCCCTTGTAAGGAATAATGAATTCGGAATTCGGAAATTGGAACAAGGGGTGCCCTGCCCGACCCTTAAACGGCATCAATGCCCGGCATGGCGGCGACTTGACTTCTTCGGCCGTGATTGGCGCAATAACCCGGATTGGCATCCGGCAAATGAATTCTTGCATCTCGAATGGCACGGCCGTGGCCAAAGTTTTCTTGCCCGGCTCTTGCTTATCCTTGGCGCAAGTAGCTGCAGAAGCACGCCCCTTCCGAGTAACAAAGAGAGGTGAGGCGGAGGCGGAAGGCTCCGTGGATGGTGGAGTTATAATGGAAAGTGTTGGCAAATGGGTGAATGGGGGCGGAGGTTCAAACACGTCGAGCTTCTCCCCTTGCTCGGAAGCAGTCGGGATGGGCTCGGGTGCAAAAAGGGGTGGATCCTGCTCAGGATTAGCCATGGGTAAGGGTAAAGGGTTGAATGGTGGAATATGCAAAGTGGGTTTTGGGGTTAAAGGCATAATGGAGGGTAATGGTGGGGAAATTGGGGAAGTGGAGGCCGAGGTGGAGGCTAATGGCATCATGGGGGGAGGTGTAATTGGTGGAGGATTAATGGGTGAAGGTTTGGTGCGTAGGAAATGCCGGACAGGGCGAGCGATGTTAGGAGTGGGAGTGGGAATGGGAAGAGACTCAATAGGCGCCGGCGCGGGCGATTGGAATATCGACCCATCGTCATAACACCAACTAGTCTCGTAAACAGGGGTTGAATTAGGAGTGGTTTCCTCCTGAGCAGGGGGTTCATCGAATGAAAGTGGGGAAAGAGGAGAGTTAAGGAAACTCGGAAGGGGTGCCTGCGGAGCTTCATCATCCTCGTATATTGCCTCAGATTCTTCAAATGCCGGCTCTTGCTCACTTGAAATGCCGAAGTCATAATCATCCCTCCTGTCTTTCCATTCTCTCTCCATCTTTGTAATCTCATCCAGAGCGGCATGGAGAGGATTGACCGGAGTAGGAGGAGCTGTGACCCTCTTTAATTGTTCCTCCATCAAAGTAATCTTATCAAGCAGAGATTGTTGGAGGGGTGTGGCTTGAACTACAGAAGGTTGGCAGGGCATTGAAGGAGGAGCCGCATAAAAAGGCGGTGGAGGGGAGTGGACGGGATGACCCGTAAAAGAAACCGGACGGAACGGATTGCAAGAAGTAGATGGGCCTCGGGGCCGTGTTGGAGGAGGAATAGAAGGAGGCGGGTGTCGGACCACCCGAGTAGAATGAACAGGAGGAGATGGGTAATGGGCTACCCGAATATGATTGGAAGGAGGAGGTGGGTGATGGGCCACCCGTATAGAATTGGAGGGAGATGGGTGATGGGCCACCCGAATAGAATTGGAAGGAGGTGGGTGATGGGCCACCCGTATAGGAATAGAAGGAGGAGGAGATGCAAGAGATGTACCCTCAACGGCAGCCTTAAGGGCTTGGATCTGTTGAGGGGTAAGATGATCTAATGCATGCAAGATTTGAGAGACCTTCTCATCATTGGGAGGAGACGGTCCCGTAGGAATAGTGGCTCGAGCTTGAGTAGGGGGACCATGAGGATGGACATTGCCCATGGGTCGGGCATGACCATGAGAATAAGGACGTGGTCCCTTGAAAGAATGGTGAGAATGATGATGATTAACATGTTGAAATTGAGGATATGAAGTGCTAGGTTGTGCATCCTCATTAATTGAATTGAACATGTTTCTATCATGGTAAGCCATTATATAATCAAAGTTCTCAATAATTGCAAAGAAGCACACAAGTTGGAATGGTTAACTTGATTTTTATGTTTGATCCTTGGTGAATTAATGAATTTTAATAAAGTTTGGAAAGATTCACACAAGGAGAGTCCTAGTTTCAATATGATTCACTTCAATGCCAACTAGGAACACCTTCTCACTGCGTATTAGGCCAACTAATTCGGGACTTCAAAAGGTACAACCTGCCCGGCGTCCGTGAGGGAATCCACGGGTGCGGGGGCTTATGGAGGCTTGGAAAAGGGATTTCCAGTCCAAAGAGACGGAATGCTCAATGGAGGGTCGTCCCGATTCCAAGAGGGTGTGTGGATCCAAATGAAGAGGAGGAGGCTCCCAAACCAAATGTAAATATGAATGCAACAGGGTAAACAGGCCAACCACAATAATATGATCAATCAACAAAGATAAGCATGAAATATCATGAAAAACCACAGCCGGGGGGTTCTGGAAACCCACAGTAAAAACACGCCCTGGAAGGGGGCGCTACTAAACGAAGACACGACGGTGTGACCGTCGTGAATCAATCTGAGGGACCCAGGGGCTGGCTAAAACACGCCTTATGGTTAGGCGCTACCAATGGAAAAAACGCCCTTGGGCAGGGCGTGAAACACCGCGGGCAGATGCCAACCAAGTCAAGAAACGCCCTGTGTCAGGGCGTTACAAATAAACGGATGCCCTGTCCAGCGGGCGTCAAATCAAGATAAACGCCCTGATCTGGGGCGCTACTAAATAACAGAACGCCCTGGGACAAGGCGTGAATTCACAGGAAGCAAGAAAGCCCGGAAGTAAGCTGGAAAATGCCCTGGCAGAGGGCGTAAAATATTCAGAAGACGCCCTGTGTCAGGGCGTTAAATAACAAAAAACGCCCCTGTCAGAGGCGTGAATTCACTCCTCCAGGAAACCTTCACGGCCGACAGTATCAAGCACTCACAGTCACAGCAGGGCAATCAATAGTATAATTAACACAGAAGCATGCTCATCAAGATTTCAAATAAGTGAAAGTTTTTTAAAACAAATCTATCTAATTGACAGATCACTTTGGGGGAAAGTGCAATGCATAAGGGAGGGTGCCCGAGGGGCACAAAAGGAGGGGTACACGTGGGTACCAATAGGAAAGGGCACACGTGGGTGCCAAAGGGAAAGGGGTAATGAAAGAAGAACACAAAGTGTCCCACCGTGATCGCCAATTTGTAGATCTCTAATTTAGAATCCACTTAAGGAAAATATCAAAGAAAAGACATGCAATAAGCATCAATGGAGAGAAAAATGTGCACGAGGTGCACAAGGGGAGTGTGTGTGATCGCCAGAGACGCGAGGGTCTCAAGTGGAAAATAATATGGGGAGATGATCGCAAAATACCTCTTAAAACGCGGGGATGTGAGTGCTTCCTTTCTCTTCAAATCGGCCGGCCGACGAAGAGAGTTCTTCAATTAATTACCCTTGCAAAAAAAAAGACAAACACCAATAAAAATATGGATTAGAAATAATGTGTGTGTAGCATCAAGTTCATAATAGAAAGGTGAGCATGATAACATATGAAATACACACCTTAAGGGTGTTGGCCCTTAAACCCCTATGCAAAGAGGGTGTGGGAGGTATGAATGCATGTAAAAATACAATGGGGAAAGAGTGCAAGAGATGCACTAAAGGGGAGATCTCAATGATAGTTGAGAAAAATTAATATAATAATGAAACATGATGCATGCATGAACTAATGAAAAAAATACAAATAAGGGGGAGATAAGATAGAAAAATCTTGTTTGGTGGCTCTTTTGGCTTGAATGCTCGATGGGAGAAAGGCTTCAAAAGGGATGAAGACTTGAACCGTGAAGAAGCCTCTCCTTAGCCAATGCCACCCTACCTTCGGTTCCTGTAAAAAGAAAAGAAAACAACAGAAGAAAAAGAGAAGAAGAAGGAGAAGAAGAATAAGAAGAAGAAGAAGAAGGAGGCAGAAGAAGAAGAATAAGAAGGAGAATACGGAGAAGAAGGAAGAAAAAAAGAGAAGAAGCAGCACACAAGAAGAACAATAGAAAGAAGAAAAAAATAGAAGAACGTCAGCGGAGAATAAGAAATATCGGAACCAACCCCTTAACAGAGGCAAGAGCCTCTATTAATAGGTTAGGAAAAGGTGATAAGAAGGGAAGAGATTAAAGGAGGAATGGATAAGAACAGCAAGAGCCCAAATAGAGGAGGAGTCTAACGAGGCAAGGACTCTCTGGGGAAAGGGCTGCGAAGCCAGAAGGTGAAACACGCCTTAGGTCAGGGCGTTAATTTAAGAATTGACGACCTACCCTAGGGCGTTTCTCAAAAACACGCCCTGCACAAGGGCGTTTCTCAAGACCAAATTTTTAGAAATGAAAACTCCCCATATTTGAAACATGAAAAACACGCCTCAGTCAAAGCCATGTTTCAAAAACACGCCCCTGGGAAGGGCGTTAATTTCAAGAGCTCAAATGGGGAAGTCGGTCAAACCAAAAGAATTGACGCCCTCAAGTGTGGTCGTCCTTCCTAAAGAAACGCCCTAGTACAAGTCGTGTTTTAATAAAAACACGCCCTTACCCAGGTCGTGAATTCATAAAATTCATAAAATAGATAGAATGGGGAGAAATAGATAAAATGGGAAAGAAACGCCCTCGACCAGGGCGTGTTTCAAAAAAACGCCCCTGATGAGGGCGTGAATTCAGAAAATAGAGATAAATGCCCAAGAAATCCGAAAAAATAGGAAAATGAGATAAAATGGGGAAAAATAGGAGAAATTCAAGAAAAGTGGGAAAACCACTCAAATAAGCTGATTTGAGGGTCAAATGGGGCATCGCAGAGCGATATGAAATATACTCAAAATGACGTCAATTTTGGCGTGTCTACAGTACCTGTCTCTGATCAAGGTGTACACCTAATGTCAACAGCATAAATGCCACTAGTCTATTCACTTAGCTCAGTTTCTGACAATTAAAAGGTGAAAAACAAACTGCTGTAACCCTTTGAAATCAAAAGTCATTGAGTGTAAATTATTTTTCTCAATACATATTCAAGTTGCCTTTCTTGAACTTCCATGTTTAATCACAAAGGGTATTATTTTTGACTTATCTATTAAAACCATGTGCCCTAGATTCATTGCTATAAATGGAGTCTATAACTCTTTTTCTGTGGTCAGCTGCTTTACTCTATCTTTATCACTATTAAACCTGAATTCTTTTAAAACTATATATTGCTGACTCTTATGCTTTAACAGTTGTCTATAATCATGCTCACTTTCTGAACCAATGCTTCAGCTGTTGTGTAGTGACCCCTTACCTTATTCATGTCCTTTCCCTCCTATCTTCTCTACCTTTTGATTATGTCACAAGAGGAGATGTGTTTCATCCGTTCATATTCCTTTCTCAAAGGGGGAGAAACAATTCAGGGGGAGAATGGGTTATTCTAAGGGAAATCTGCATGTATACTGCATTTAGCATTCATGTTGTGCCATTAAGGCAGAGAGAGCCTTTCATGACTTAGTCAAAGGGGGAGACTTTCATCTCAAACTATTTTCTTTTTGATGAAGTCAAAGGGGGAGAATAGTTTGACATGAGTTAGTGTGACTCATAGTGTTGCCATCATCAAAAAGGGGGAGATTATTGTGCCCCTGTGATTTTGATGATAGCAAACACTATGAGTCAGCATTGCATATCATGAACATCTCTGTCTATATGAAAGTCCTGCTTGAGCATATAGGAAGTCAGTGCACGTGTCTCTCATGCATTTAAAGTCTGTACATCGCCTGCTCTCCATGCATATGTAAAGTCTGTACAGCCAGTGCATCCCTTGATTTAAAGTCTGTACATCGTCTGCCCACGAACACAAGTCTATACATTCTTATCTTTACCTACGTTCACTGTTTTAGCACACACACGAAGTCAGTACAGCCTGTGTGTTGCACGAACAAAGTCCATACATTACATTGTAGCATGCACGCACTCAAAGTCCATACATTGCCTTGTAGCATGCACGCACACACAAGTCTATACATTGCCTTGTAGCATGCACGCACAACACGCAGAGTCTATACATTACCTTATAGCATGCACGCACAACACACAGAGTCTATACATTCTCTGCTGATATGTTTATGCTGTAGTTCAGCAAGTCTGTACATCGCATCGCATGAACATTGCATCTGTCAAGTCGGAACATCGTTCAGAACACTAAGTCTATACATTCGTTGTGTCTTGTGCATGCATCATTTAAAGTCTGTACAACCTTCATTGGCACATTCACTCAAAGTCTGTATAGCCCGTGTTCGCAAGATCAAGTCTGTACAGCCCATGTTCAGAGCATACGTAAAGTCTACACATCGTCTTGGCACATGCACGCAAAGTCTGTACATCGTCCAGTTGCACGCCACACAGCTGAGCAAGTCTATACATCCGTTAGCCTTGCCTCTTGCTCGCAAAGTCTATACATTCATGAGCTATGTCTATGCATCGTTTGCACATTGCACACTAAGTCTATACATTCATGAGCATAGTCTGTGCACTCATTTTCAATGTGCATACTTCACCTTGTGCACACTGCATTACACACCTGCAAGTATGTACATTCGATTGGCGGCATGTTAGTGCGTCCATGTTCAATGTACATACTTTTCTGTTGCAAACTGCATTTCACACTATCAAGTCTGTACATCCACCAGCTGAACTGAGCAAGTCTATACATTGCCTTGCTGCATTGCACGCGTTCAAAGTCTATACATTACTGTCGCATGCACACTAAATCTATACACTCCCTTGTGACATGTCTATACATCGACTGTTTCAGACATACATAAAGTCTGTACATAATGCTTTATCTCTGCTTGATCGACTGAAGTAACTCTGTCATTAAACTAGCAGATGTCTGGGCACGTGATCCGAGGTTGGCACCTGGCACGTGATCCAAGAAGCCAGGATCGTGACACGTGTAAAGCAGCAAGCTTGGATGCTGCCACGTGACCAAAATGTTGGGTGGGAAATGTGGAGGACACTCGCCCACCTATCTGCTGCTCTATAAATATGAAGCTTCTTCCTCATAAGAAGATCTGATCGTGATAGAAGAGCAGAAGCAGAGAGATAGCCTGCACGATCCAGAAGAAGAAAAAGAGTGAAGAAGAGAAAGAGAGAAGAAGCAGAAGAGAAAGAAGAGAAAGAGAGAAGAAGCAGAAGAGAAAGAAGAGAGAGAGAGAGAAGGAGTTCGTGGAGAAGAAATCAGAAATCCTTGAAGATCTGTTCTCTGGCATTTGGATCAAATCCAAGCCAGACCTGCTCCTTTGAGAGCTATATAATTTGGGCTTCATTTTCAGCTTTTCGTTGCTGCATTCTCTTGTTTTCTATTTTACCTTTCTTCAAGATATTTGCCAGCAGTGCAAGCTGTGATGCACAGCGGCGAGGTGGATACCTCGGACGGCTAGCTGTGAAGCTCAGCGGTTGCAGAGAACATGGTTCTCTAGACAGCAAGCTGTGAGACTCAGCGCAAGCTGTTAGGCAGCGGATTGCTAAGCTATATTGCCCAGCGGAAGCAAGCTATGATGCTCAGCGGTTGTAGGCTAAGCTGTAAGGCCCAGCGGACGCAAGCTGTGTTGCGCAATAGTAAGCCACACTTGGGTTTGAGTGTTGGGTGGACGTAGGTCTGGAGGACCGAACCACCTAAAATATCATGTCTACTGTATGATTGATCTGTGGTTTGCATTGCCTCTTTATTTTTGATTCTTTGCGTAGTAGATGATTGTTTAGGACGGTTCTTCAGCAGTTCTGGCTGGTATTTGTTTTGTGCCCTCTATCTGTTTAGCAGAAGTTCTTATATTCCGCACTTGAATCTGCTGCAGTCGATTTTATCGGGTGACTGATCTATTCACCCCCCTCTAGATCATCTTAAGCGTCTCAACACAAGGTCATTGCTCTGACTATATATTATCCTTCGGACAAATCTTAGAGTAATCAAATGTTTAAGAACAATATTCACATAAAGCATTTCAACCGAGGTAAGCCATGAGAAAAAAACATCTAGATTTCAGAAGATCTTACAAGATATAACATGAATCAAGTGGTTAAAGTTTATTAAAACAAATTGATTCAAACATTTTCAGAATGTTCATATTCAAACTCAAGAAATGCATGAAACTTAAACCAGCTGAGAATGTCAGGTATTCATAATCCCTTATAATAGAAGATTCCTCTTAGGTATGCTTTCAGATTTATGAACATGGTACACACATTGAAATTTTCATGAGTTCTAGACAAAACAAAGGAATTCCAGAAGCAGCTAGAACATCAGGCGGTAGAGGGCACTAAGAAATAGTAGAAAGATCTGATGCAACAGTTAAGACCACGGAGATAGCTGATAGTGTGTATAGATGAAGATGGGCTCAGAGAATGGCAGAGAAATCCAGGACACCATCAGAAAGATGACTCTAAAAACAACCATCTCCCCCTCAGAAAACGTGGGATCAAAATTCAAACAAATTCAATTTTATGAGAATGTTGAGCCAAAGTGAGTTTTATAGCTGATGAAAGCAGATGAGACGAGTTGACTGTGTAGATTACTGAAGGAGCAGAAATAACATAATGAGCAAGACGTTGACTATTTAGTGAAAATTCTAGTTGACTGAAATAAGCAAGAATGTTTCAACCGAAGTAGACAGATGTGCAGCCATGCAATTTAAAGACATGATTTATGCTCCCCCTATATGCATGCATGAGCAGTCAAGCAGAAGTGTCAGGCTGAAGAGATAACACTCCTGAATGCAATCGATTTTCAAGGTTTTCTATTCATTTAAGCAACCCTATGCACAGAGACAAATTCTAGAATGCATGAGCTCCACCAATGCATGTGCATTCATGTCAGGCACTCTTTTTGAATTTTCAGATGATGGCATGCAATCTATTTTGAAATCATTATATGTATGATGACAAATGCACATGAGTAACTTATTAAATGTAGTGACTCCCCCTGACTAAATGCATTGAATCAACCTTTTTGGAGTTTTCAATATGAATCAAATGCAATCAACACATGTATGCAAATGCATTGACTCCCCTTAACAGAATGCCATATATGACACTCTAAATGCAACATATGCAATGACAGTTATGCAGAGAGTTTGATGAGTTATGCTCATGGACACTTAGACTGATCTATGTGGAGCATGACCCATGGTATCAGGCAGAGGACTTGGTCTAAAGGACCACCTCACACATAGTAAGAACCTCCAGACAGATTTCATCTGCCCTTTAGTAGCTTACCATTTGATATACCATCATGGTCATTCATGATGATGTAGTGCCAATGCAGTCCTATATGCAAATATCGAAGCACATATGAATGCAGGTGAGCATCTTATGCATGAGACAACATGCAGGCATCAAGTTCAATCAATTCAGATTATTGGAAATGTAGATCAGACATGATATGCATCTATCTAAACCAAATTATAGAAAGTTCAAATAACCAAACCTGTGAAGATGCAGCAAATGGGGTTTTTACCATACTTGGGTGCCTTGGTTTATTGAACCCCTTTTTATTCTCCATCCCCAAGGCACTCCTGCAAAATAATTTCTCATTTAGCATGTTTAGGTACCCAAGTCTCCTTCGGTCCTAGAGGGTTAGTTGCATCTTTGAAGGATGCTCTCCATAGTCTTTGGGCTTGTAAATCATCAAATTTCATTAAATGGCAATAATTCATAGAATGCCCAAAATTTCCACAATAATGACAAGAACTGCCAGCTCTCATGTTCTTTTTACTAACATATGCATAAGAATTGTGAATATGAGCATGATTATTGCTGTTATTATCATGAATGTTTCTCTTTTCATTTTTAGACAACCAGCACTCAGCAGCTCTGTGGCCTGGCTTACCACAGTTGAAGCACACAACATGCTGGTTTGTCAAAGTAGGTTTATTCTTATCAAAGACATGCTGGTTCTCATGAGGATTTACATAATGAGAATGAAACTTACCTTTAGTTTTAGCAGACCAGCATTCAGAGGCACGATGGCCTGGCTTACCACAATTAAAGCATGCGAGAGAGTTTTCTTTAAAAGCAGATTTATGCCTACCAAAAGCATTTTGTTTTGTAGAAAACTTGGCAGATTTAGAATTGACTTTTCTTTTTTGAGCATGCCAACAGTTAGCTGTAATGTGGCCTGCCTTCTCACAATAGGAACAATGAATTCATTTTTTCTTAAATGCATGATTTCTTTCATGAGAATTCCTAGCATGCGTTGCACTTGCATTTATATCATCTTGTTCCATCAATCTACACTCATGCATCAAATGACCAAATCTATGACAATAATGGCATGACATTTTCTTTTTGTGTGCATGTGTATGTGTGTTAAAGTTGTGTTCAGCATGCACAGTTCTAGCATGAGTGTTTCTTGACTCGTTCTGCAAGTGATCATTCTTTATCACTTTGTCAGGTTGTTTCTGAATTCTCTGAACATTGGACTGTTTAACCTCTGAAGTGGTGGCTACGTTTGATGCAGTGACAAACAATGTCATTAACTTATTTTTAAAGGCTTTCTTATTAACATTATTGTAGCCCAGCCCTTCCTTCCTGAAATTAACCTTGACTCCTAGCAACTTGTTCAGATTATCTTGCCCACTGACAAATTTAGACAAAGAACTTTTCAAATCATGAATCTCATTTTTTAGAGATGTAATGTGTATTTCATAACTTACAATCTCTTGTTCACTGCAATTAACAGCTTCATTCAATACTTTGTTTGCAGTTTTATATTCTTCAATCTCCTTTCTAATCTCATCAACTTTTTTAGATTCGTCTGCACAAACGGTTTTCCCTTTTTCCAATGTGAGAAGCCTTTCAGATATAGCAGAGTTCAGCTGTTTTAACTTCTCATTTTCTTCCTTAAATTTATCATTTTGAATTAACTCATTTATTAGAACCTGATCCTTTGAGTTAATTTCATGCTTTCTTCTAGTTTCAAATTCCTTCAGATCTCTTTGTTGTTTTTCAACATTTTTCTGTAACTCCATGTTTACAGACTTGATAGCATCAAATTTTTCAGCAAGCAGATTTTTCTCTTGTTTGAGTTTCTTAACTTTTTCTTCATTTTCTTTAACAGATTTTCTAAGAGATTCATTTTCAGATTTTAGCTTGTTTAGATCTGTGTTAACATGTTTAAGATCCTTCAACAATTTTTCAGTCTGAACATGATTGCTAGTGAGAATTTGATCATCTTTAGTTGAGCTAAGTTTTTCTTCAAGTTCAGAAATCTCATTTGCAAGTTCTTACTTTTCATTCTTTAACAATCCAATTTGTTTCTTAAGCACTTGCATATCAGATAAACAAGCATCATGCGTTTGTTTCAATTTTAAATAGTTTTCACATGAAGAGTTAGAACTATTCAAGCCAATAGTCTTTTTCAATTTTTTGTGTTGTTTTCTTAACATCTCATGTGACTCTAATAAATCACCATATGCATCCTGCCAATCATCTAGAGAGAAGTTCTCAAAGGGGTTTACCTGATCATCGTCCTCTTTTTCATTTTGGTTGCTGCTATGATCGCTGCCATTAGCCATCATGCATCGATCTTCATTTCCATGGCAAGCAGCCTTAAGTTTGTTCAAGTTGTCTTCAGCTGACCTGCAATCATGAAAGCAAGAATGGAAGGCCTTGTTAGTAGCTGCTTTCATTAATTCTAAAACTTTCTGATTTTCTCCATACTTCGATCTGTGGCTGTTAGTCCATTTGGACTTTTTCTTTGGTAATCTGTGAGGACCTTGTGAAATTAACTTCCACAGATCAGGATCAATCAGTTTAACATAGCTATGCAAACTACTAAACCACGAATTAAAATTAGAGCCATTGAAAACCAGTGGATGAGCCATGGAAATCAGTTCAAGAGTAATTCAAGTAATATACTAAGCACAAATAGAAATGAACCTAAAAATAGGATAGCAGGATCCTCTATAGATCGTTGGATCTGATGAATCAGAGACCCGCTCTGATACCAATTAATAGAAACGGTGGTGCTCATAAATGGATCCAGAGGGGGGGGTGAATGGATCTTTCAACAAATACACCCAATTAAAACTATACACTCTCTCTAGAAATAAAACCCGTGAAGAGAAAGAAATAAAGCCAAATGACTCAATCTAAATAGATGGTCTATTGAGGCTCACACTCGAGCACTAAGTAAGTCTCAGATACAAAGTGAATGCAGCAATAAGAAAACTAGAACTAAGGACTACTTCTATGAAACCCACCGAGTTTATCTCAGGCATTCGATGCAGCAATCCTTCAGTAAGAGCAGATTAAACAAGTATGATCAAAAGCACATCGTGCTAGACAACGAACCTAATTGCAACAGACTCAGCTCACAGAAAACGAAACAACTAGCCAGTATTCAAAGGAGCAATCAATAGTGCCTATGAAGGAGGTAGAAGACAAGGGGCAAACGCACAAGGCAAACCATGGCACAGTAGATTTTTAGGTGGTTCGGCCAGACACCAGTCCGCCTACATCTACCCCTCACTCAAACCGAGTGAGGATTCCCTTGCCAAAGCAAGAAGCAGACTCAGTCTGCAACAGACGCTGCCAAACAGCTTGAACTGAGCGAGACAAATCTCTCAACATCGATCATGCAACCCACATGATCTGAACCCTGACCTTGCCCCAGCAAGATCAGAACTGGTGGACCAATCCTCCCCTCCTCCAAACCGGAGGGAACCCACGAGCAACTTCTGTTACTCGCAACCGGAGACTATGTCTCCCTTCTCCTGAATCCACAGGAGGAACCCATGAGTGACCCTCAGTCACCCACAACCATAGACTCAAGTCTCTCATCCTCTGAATCCACAGAGGGCAAACCGAAGATACACTCTCCCTTCTCTTGTAGACCTAGGAGGGACCCCGAACTCCAAACATAGTATCGGAAGAACACGCTAAGCAAGTAAAGAGAACAAATGAAAAGACAAAAGTAGAAAGGAAAACAAATGTAGCTCCGAGGAGCACAAGAACTCTGGATATGATCCACGAGTTGGTACACGAACAGATAAGCAATTTAATGCTTCGGTTGCACGCTTTCTCTCCCCCTCTGGCTACTCCTCTCTTATTCTTCTTTCTCTTCTTTCTTTCACTCTGAATCTCACTCACTTTCTTCTACTGCTTCTCTCTGGCGGCTCACTTTTCACTCTCTGGCTCTTCTCTCTTCTTCTCAGCTTTCTGCAGCCTTCTGCCTTTCTTTCTTGATGATATCCTCATCGAAGGATGAGGTGGTCTATATATATAGCAGAGCCTCCGTATGGATGAGGCAGAAAAGCCCTAGTGAAGCCCCATTGGTCAACGTGGCAAGGATGAGAATGTTCCTCTAACCTTAGCCTTGGATCATGTGCCCATCACTGATGTACCAATGATTGGTCTCACTTGTCTCCTTGTGCCCTGTCACGTGCCTCCATAGAGTTCGCACTGCTTCACTTAATTTTCGCTACTGTCAATTGTTCACTTAGGCATTTCATCAAACACCTTTGATTTGCTTAAGGCCTTAGGTGCACCGACGTTAGTTTGCTTGATAGCAAAAGTGGCATCGACGTTGGAAGCTTGGCGTCAAACGTGCACCGACCTCAGTTTCCTTGATAACACAGGTGGCATCGACCTTGGAAGCTTACCACCAAACGTGCATCAACCTTTGTTGCTTGATAGCTAAACTGGCGTTGACCTTAGTTGTTGGAGGGCCGAAGTAGCATCAACCTCAGTTACTGTGCTCTTGGTCTTGGGAATAGTAGCATACTCTGACTTGGGCTTCTTTTGAACAGTCATATGCTCATACTTTGCATGCATGCTAGCAAGAATAGCATTGACCTTAAATATGCATTAGGCTAAAACATGCATCGACCAGAATGTGCATCGACCAGAGCTACAGTGTCATGTATCGACTATATGTGCATGTAGCAAAACGAGCATCGACCTTCATGCATGCAAGGCTAGGATTGACCTTAGTTCGCGCACAGGGTTAACTGGCATCGACCTTAGTTCGCGCATAGGGCTAACTAGCATCGACCTTAGTTCGCGCATAAGGCTAAGTAGCATCGACCTTAGTTCACGCATAAATCTAACTAGCATCGACTTTAGTTCGCGCATAAGGTTAACTAGCATCGACTACATCCATCTAGCATCGACCTTATGCAAGAACTAGCATCGACCTTGTTGAGCTAGCATCGACTATGTATGCAAGATACATGACACTAGCACCGACCCTTTATGCAACTAGCACCCACCTTAGTATGCACAAGGTGCAAGTAGCATCGACTATGTATGCAAGATACATGACACTAGCACCGGCCCTGTATGAGCAACACAGTAAACATGCATCGACCTTAGTATGCATGCAATATGTTTGATGAAATGACTGTGCATTCAATCTGATGAGGTTCTATGCAGCGTAAAAATGCATCTATCTGAAAAAGCATATATCGTGCAAATGATTATGACAACATTAATGCACAGCAAACAATCCTCATTAATGCACAGTGCAATGACCAGATGCATAATCAAATGCATATTTCATCATCATTCAATCTTTCATGCAAACGCATGACGACTTATAGTGTTTGCTATCATCAAAACCACAGGGACACAACACTACAGAAGTGTGAAGAATGATAAGACACACTAGTCTCATCTTGATTACTCTCAAGAGTACTTTAATAAGCATACCTTCCGGAATCAAAAAACCTTCACGAAGAATTCTAGAAGTTATTTTGGAAGAAAGTGGAATAAAAGAGCTTTTAATAAAACTCCAAGAAGACCAAAATCAAGATTTGCTACCACCAAACCTATCAATGCTGAAAACATGAGATTTAATCAGAAGAAAAATATTAGATAGTTTTGGATTCCAAAAAACTTGCTGAAGGACTTGAATGATAATTTTGGACCCAACTTTTCGTGGGTTCCAAAATTTTCTACTTGATTGGTTTGCAGGTCAGCCTGACAACCATGCACAACATATGGTACTTAGATAGTGGCTGTTCCAGGCATATGACGAGAGACCAAACCAAGTTCAATGAGCGGGAATTGAAGGTAGGAGGACTGGTTAAGTTTGGAGGGAAGAATAAAGGTAGAATAATTGGTCCAGGCACCATTGGTAAGTTTCCCTCAAACATTGTTGAGAAAGTTTTACTTGTTGGAGGTCTCGAGCATAATTTGTTAAGCATTAGTCAACTGTGTGACAAGGGTCACAAAGTTGTTTTTGATAACCATGCATGCAAGATTTTTAAAATAAATTCTGACAAAGTTAAATTTGTAGGGCATAGAGTCAATAATGTCTACATAGTAGACCTAAATGAAAATTCAGCATCCAACTTGTGTTTGTCTGCCAACCTAGATAATAATGCTTTTAATTGGCATAAGTGGTTAGGCCATGCTAGTTACAGCACTTTAAATAAATTGGTCAAGCATGATCTAGTTAGAGATTTACCCAAAATCCAGTTCAAAATAAATTCAAAAATATGTGATGCATGTGCATTGGGCAAACAAATCAGAAAATCTTTTAAACTTAGAACAGAATCGCTATCTCCCAGACCACTGGAATTTTTGCACATGGACCTATTTGGTCCCTCTAGAACTTAGAGTTTAAATGGTAAACGTTTTGGATATGTGATTGTGGATGATCATACTAGATTTGCATGGATATTTTTCTTGGCTCATAAAAATGATGCATTTCAAAAATTCAAACAATTCTTTAACAAAATAAAACAAGAAGGTAAGCACAAAATTTGCACAATCCAATCTGATCATGGGGGGAAATTTGAAAATTCAATGTTTTCAGATTTTTGTGACAGTGAAGGACTGACTCATAAATTTTCTTCTCCCAGGACCCCAGAGCAAAATGGAGTAGTCGAGAGGAGAAACAGAACTATCGTGGAGATGGCAAGAACAATGTTAATTGAAAATCAGCTACCATGAAGATTTTGGGCAGAAGCTGCAAATACTGCCTGTTATACAATTAACAGGGCCATGGTAAGACCCATTCATAAGAAAACCCCATATGAGCTTCTGAAAGGTAAGAAACAAAACTTGGCTTACTTCTGAATTTTTGATTCTAAGTGTTTTATTCATAACAATTATAAAAAGGACTTAGACAAATTTGAAGCCAAGAGTAGTCCAGGGATTTTCTTAGGATATTCTGAAGTATCAAGGGCATACATGGTCTTTAACATTTCTGACCAAACAGTAGAGGAGTCCCCTCATATCATATTTGATGAAACATTCAACTCTACTAACATGGATGATGATGACAGAAAATCAAGAGATGATGGAGAATTTCTGGAGGACAAGCTAAATGAAGAATCACAGGAACCTGTTGCACAAAATGACCCAGTTCAGGGTGAGTCAACCGAGCAAGGTGAGTCCTCAACCAATATCAGATTTCTAAAAGACCATCATGCACACAACATCATAGGTAATTTACATGATCCTCCTAGGACTAGATCTTATCATCAGGAAGTCAATAATCAAGATCTAGTAGCACTTGTGTCCCAAATTGAACCCAAAACTATAGAAGAGGCCTTAAAAGATGAATCTTGGATAAATGCCATGAACGAAGAATTGGTTCAATTTGAAAGAAATAAAGTATGGAATCTAGTTCCTAGACCTGAAAATGTGTTTCTCATAGGAACTAAGTGGGTCTTTAGGAATAAGAGAAATTAGATTGGAATAATTTCTAGAAATAAAGCCAGGTTGGTAGCCAAGGGCTACAGTCAGGAATTTGGGGTGAATTTTGATGAATCCTATGCACCAGTTGCTAGGAGGGAAGCAATCAGAATATTGCTAGCGTTTGCATGCTCATATAATATTAAACTTCATCAAATGGACGTAAAAAGTGCCTTCCTGAATGGTATTATTAAAGAGGAAGTTTATGTTGAGCAACCCCCAGGTTTCGAATTATCTGTGCTACCTAACCATGTCTTCAAGTTAAATAAAGCCCTGTATGGACTGAAATAGGCCCCACGGGCTTGGTATGATAGACTGACAGAATTTTTGCTTAGTAAGGGCCACTGCAGAGGTAAGGTGGACCAGACTCTTTTTACAAAAAATCTGAATAACCATCTTATCAGAGTTCATGTATACGTAGATGACATTATTTTTGGTTCAACTTGCTAAGAACTATGTGATGAATTTGCAAACTTGATGTCTAGTGAGTTTGAAATGAGCTTGGTTGGAGAACTGAAATATTTTCTTGGTCTGCAGGTACAGCAGATGAAGGATGATTGCTTCATCAATCAAACCAAATATACAATGGAAATTCTGAAATAATTTGGAATGGATAAATTGAAGCACATAGCCACTCCAATGGGTACTAATACTTCCTTAGATGCTGATGAGTCAGGCAAAGAAGTAGACGCAAAATTATACCGAGGTATGATTGGCTCCCTACTATACTTAACTGCCTCAAGACTTGACATTCAATTTAGTGTGTGTCTGTGTGCTAGATTTCAGTCTAGACCTATTAAATTACATCTTACTGCTATTAAAAGAATTTTTAGATATGTTTCAGGCACACACAATTTAGGACTATGGTTTCCTGCATCACACACACTAGATTTAATTTCTTACACTGATGCAGACTACTGGCTGCAAATTAGATAGAAAGAGCACAAGTGGTTTCTGTCAATTCTTAGGTGGGTATTTAGTTTCTTGGGCTTCCAAGAAATAGCATTCTATTGCCCTCTCCACTGCAGAGGTAGAGTATGTAGCTGCAGGGAGTTGTGGTACACAAGTCATCTGGATAAAACACCAGCTCCAGGACTACAAAGTAGACCTAGGTTGCACACCAATTTACTGTGACAACACTAGTGCAATAAACCTATCTAAGAACCTTGTTCTGCACTCATGCACCAAGCATATAGAAATCAGGCATTACTTCATAAGAGATGAAGTTTCTAAGGGTAACTTTGAATTAATCCATGTAGGCACAGCACATCAAATTGCAGACATATTTACTAAGCCTTTGGATAATGAGAAGTTCTCTACCTTGAGGAGAGAGTTGGGCATTTTCAGATCATCTTGATTACTAAATTCCATCACCTTTCAGTCTATGTATTCTATGTGTCCATAGCCTACCACGACGCACTTAAGTCTCTGCCCCGACATGTCAGTTTAAACTTTTCCTATTTGTAACTCTGTGTATAGTCTATGCGTCGATGCACCCTAATCCCAGGTCGACGCATCTATGCATTTCAATGTTCTTCATCCTTTTCTGCTCTTGTTCAACCATCCTTGGTATATAAAATGGTGTTAGGAGAAGGGCAGATTATGTCTGTCTGGAAACCTGCACTATGCTTGCGGTGGTCTTTGACCTACATTCTCAGCCAAGTACCAAGGCTAAATGACTCATGTAGTCAGGGGGAGATTTCTTTTTGGTCTGGTTAAGCATTCTCTTGAGTCCATGCAGTCAAGTTCATAGGGGGAGTATGTCCTTCTTTTGGAATCTGTCAGTGTTCATTGTGGTTATTGAAAACTTATACAGTTCTTTCACAGATCTTGAGACTCAGAATTCTCTTAAAGAAATTAAGTCTATTAAAGAAATATTCCGTCTGAGTATCCATCAAAAATACCAACAGAGTTTTCGACATATATTTATCTATCAGAAATACTGATGCAATTGCCGCCGGAACTCTTTTCTGTCAAAAAAACTATAAAGGTGACAAATAACGAACAATGGTGACAAATAACGAACATGTGTGACAAATAGCGAATAAGGGTGAAAAATAGATTCATACGATTTTTCCGACGGAACTTTAATCCGTCGGAAAGTTATAAGGGAGAAATATCGATATATAACGTAGTACCGACGGACTTCCAGACGGAACTGTTTTCCGTCGAAAAACTATAAAGGTGACAAATAACGAACAATGGTGACAAATAACGAACAAGGGTGACAAATAGAGAATAAGGGTGAAAAATAGCTACCGACGATTTTTCTGACAAAATTTTAATTCGTCGGAAAGTTATAAGGGAGAAATATTGATATATAAAGTAGTACTGACGGACTTCCCGACGGAACTCTTTTTCGTCGAAAAACCGTAAAGGTGACAAATAACAAACAATGGTGACAAATAACGAACAAGGGTGACAAATAGCGAATAAGGGTGAAAAATAGATTGAGACGATTTTTCCGACGGAATGCTAATCTGTCAGAAAGTTGTAAGGGAGAAATATCGATATATAACGTAGTACCGACGGACTTCCAGATGGTACTCTTCTCCATCAAAAAACTGTAAAGGTGACAAATAATGATCAATGGTGACAAATAATGAACAAGGGTCACAAATAGCGAATGAGGGTGAAAAATAGCTTCCGATGGTTTTTTCGATGAAATTTTAATCCATCGGAAAGTTATAAGGGAGAAATATCGAAAATAGCTTACCAGATAGACAAATTGTATTTCTGACAGAAGTATGCTGTCGAAAATGTAGTCTGAAGTTTCGACGATTTTTCGACGGTATTTTGTTCCGTCGGAAACTTACCACCATTCAGACAGAAATGTTCCGACCAAAATATTCCGTCTGAGTATCCGTCGGAAATACCGATAGAGTTTCTGACATATATTTAACTGTCAAAAATATCGATGTAATTGCCGACGAAAATTCGTCTGTCTGAAATTACGACTCTCATTCCGACGAAAATAAATCCGTCAAAAAATCCCGTCTCTAATACCGCATTTTCTTGTAGTGCTTGGTGTTCTCGCTAAACACCGACTAAGGAAAAACTCGATCTAAAGATACCTTACACGAATTTCCGGAAGAGTTGATTGTGCCTTGATCGACAACTCTTTTCCTCATTACCTTAATGTCGTTAAACATTATGCCCTCAATCATCCTTCAAATTCTCTTGTAAACTTCAATTACTCTTCATGTCTTTGGAAATGGAAATAAAAATATATACTTTAGCCATAAACTACCATTTGGGAGTGTAGGAGCTAAGTGCCATGCGGGACAAAGTGCTACATTATGGAAGCCACCTCTTGAGACCGGAATAGCGCAAAGTGCTACATGATGGGAGTCACCTCTTGAGCTTGTAGGGGCTACCTCTAGAGTCCTCCACAACTAAATGACTAGTTGTGCGCTATACTATGCTTCTTAAGCTTTTCTAGAAAATTCTTTGACCATGTACCTAATGTGGATGCCTAAATAAACACTTGGGATCAATAATCCATAATAACCAATGCCTGGCATTAACGGGGCCCAATCTGGTCCTGAGGGGAGCGTCCGAAAGTACTTGTGCCCATGGGAGCTATATTGACCTGGTGTGGCATTGCACCGAGTACTTGCTTGCTAGATTCATTTATGACATTCCACTCATTCGTGAAATACTTGACATGCTTGATATACATGAAATACTCGTACATGCTTACGTGAAATGGCCAATTCAATTATTATACATGCTACATAATGTGGCATTCTGTGTGTTTTGATGATGTTAATGAAATATGGATCACTAGCTAACACAATAAGTCTTAATTGTAGGTGCCTTGGCTGTTGGAGCTATATCAAAGAAAGTGAGGAAATTCTGAGAAATGTCAGAGTTCACCACTGCCTCGATGCAGTCACAACCACAGAAGTGATCTTCAGAGACCTGCATCGACGCAACAAAGAGCTACACCGATGCATCAAGAACAAGTTGCAATCCAGAAGTCAAAGCAGTTCTAACGATGCCTTGACACATCAAGCTACTGCATCGACGCATCAGCCCAGCATTAGAAACCGAATGGTGCTACATCGACGCAGATGAGTACAGCTTTTCAGAAAGAAGGTCGAAGCAACAAATTGATGATCCGACACATCAGCTTATGAGTGATATGTCATTACACTCTTCCTCGACCTGGCGACGCTATGCATCGACACACCAAGATAAAAGCTAGCATTCAAAGCCATCTGGCCAAGGGTTCTCTGTTCACATTGCCCTGACGTATCGGAGAAATGCATCGACGCACTCAGCTCAGAACCAACAATTGAAAGTCAACACGTCGAAGCATTCAAGTGATGCATCAACGCACCAAGGGCCATTCATTCGAAGCCAACTGTCTGAAGTGCTCCCTAGCTACACTGCATCGACGCAGCATGAAGGCACGTCGATGAAACCCTTTCTAATCTTCAATACAGAAGTATTTACGATGAACTTAAGAGGATTAAGGCATAATGATGGTTTCTTAAGCATGAATAATGATTGCTTAAAGGATAAGTGGATACTTAAGGGGGATTTGTGACGCAACTCTGAAAATTATTCTTGAGCTCGTGATGAACCTTGGCGAATCACGTGCCGGCACTCATGGAAGCTTTGGCGGGTAAATTTCGTCATGCGTGGCTAATTTCAAGAAAGGTCATATCATTAGAATATTCTTTTCCACGTGGACCAATCAATTATCCTAGCTGCTGATCAAAATCTAAAGTGGAAGATGATACTCTACTCTATATATATCAGCCGCTCTGTTCAAGAGAGGCTGTTGAAGATGCTACCTTCGTTGCCATTGTGAATTCAGAGAGAGCTATTCCAGAAGAAAGAGAGAGAGAGAGAACCACCTCGAGAGGAAGAGAGAATTGAGTGCAACCAGCCCATCTTCTTAGGAGATTACTTCAATTCGAAGCTACATTGTTTTTGTTTGTTCCTTTCCGATCGAATTCTTTCATTTCTATTGTTTTCTTTTTGTTCTTCGGTTCGAAGTTGTTCTTAGTTCCCTATGACTACTTTCAGAGGAAGGGAGAGTGTTCTCTGTGGTCCCCTCTGTGTATCAGAGGAAGAGAGGATTATATCCTCTTGTTGCGTGAGCTGTTGGGTGCAGTTCACGGGGTTCCCTCTATGGTCGCAGAGGAAGGGAGGTTGTTCCTCCTGGTCCCTTCTTAAATTCCATAAGAAGCGAGGAGAGTGTTCCTAGAGGGTAAAGCTGTGGTTACAGCTGTTGTCGCAGACTGAGTCTGTTGTTTGCTTTGTTGAGCAAGGAATTCGCACTCTAAGGGAGTGAGGGGTAGATGTAGATTACGGGTAGCAATCGAACCACCTAAAAGATCGTCTGTCTCATTTGTGTTGTGTGTTCTTAATTGTCACTTGCAACTGTACACAACCAGGAAGTATATCAAAAGACGTGGTAGGAAAGATAGGCTACGCCTATCCGGAACATCACCCCTTGCGTGTGGAGATCCTTCGATCAAACCTCTGCCTAGTACTGTCCTTGGCTTGTGATTAATTGGCATTTGCAGTTCTGATTGTTTGTTATGTTGAGTTTAGTTCTTCTGCTATCTTACTACATCCTTTATTGCTTATGCGTATATGCTGCTTGCTTGGTTGCCAGAACTGATCGATGTGGTGAATGATATCTTCTTCAGTGCTAGATCTAAGTGCAGTGCTTGAGAGTTTTTAATCCGCGAAGTTTTTGATAGTAGATCTATTCATCCCCCCTTCTAGATCTTATCTCTTTTCTCTATCACATAATCGTTCTTGAAATCTTACTCTTGTCAACTTGCTTACTTGTGATCATATATACCAGCATTACTTTACTCTCTCTCATGCCCCTTTTTCATGTTTTAATCGCAATTCTCATCATAGCACTTTTACCTTGTCTAAAAATGTTTAATTACTTAAAGTTGCCTGATATAGAGATATAAGTCATATTGATCCCTGTGCTCACCCTGCGTTTTCGATTAATATTTTAAGTAGTTCTGATAAGGAACCCCAAACAAATGGGGAAGGGCAAAAGTGAAGAGAGAGACCAAGTTAAATAGGATTCCCTAGATTTGATTATTACTCTTGCCTGAATTAAGTGTATTTGGAAGATGTAATTATGCCTCTTGAGACTTAGTGGTGTTGTAAAACCCTATTTGATTAAATAACAATATCTTTTCTCCATTATGGTTGGACCCCTTATCTGCATGCTCTTGATCGACATGAATGTTTCGACTCGTCACGCCTCGATATTCCGCGTCGGGACATGACAGGTGCACTTGTTAGTGGAGTGACTGTAGTCCCATTGGAACTCACAATATTTTGATTTGTCTCGATAGCTAGGGTTTGTCGGGCATCTGAGTGGGCAGTCAGAGATAGGATTTGTTCTAGATCTCTATCAGGATCTAGTTTGGGGGGGGGGGGACAATGAGATAGGGGATGTAATGACTCGAGATCTGGGTACTAGAAAGTAATCGGCATGACTCAAATCTCGATCCGTCACCCATGAGCTATAGAGCACGGAAGGGTTAAATAGTGGATATGAGAGTACATAAGAATCTAAATTAGCTGTAAGTAATAAAGTGTTGAATTAAAATGTACATTTGTTACATAATTTAAATACAAGATATTAAATTTTAATAATTAACATAATTAAATTAAATAACAGTCCAAAGTCCAAGTACGGTCCGACAAAGAAAAGGAAAGTACGTAGTCAAGGGGCATGCCCCGACTCTGGCAGGCTGGCGTCTATGAACTACCATTGGCACCATGCTGAGCGCCCGAACCTTCACCTGAAAGAAAGAAGGGGTGAACCTCATCTCAACGGCTCAGTAGGGGTCCCACGGATCCTCGCTGCACAAACAACAAACAATGATAGTACAATGACTGACGAAAAGGAAGCAAGTATAACTAAGCTTCCCGTAGTATCATCGCAGGAGTCACACGTAAACCATACAGGACCTTGAGTCCCGAGAAAACCACGCCCCTCGATAAGTCACCCACACACACAGAGACAACCTCAAACGCCATGATCGGAAGATGTATAACTACGACTGTCGGGAAAGTCACAAAGACAATCGACGAAGAATCACGACGACACCGTTGAGAAACCATGACCTCACTGTCGTGGGTACACTACCTCTATCGGCATAAAACCACAACCAAGCTATCGGGGAAAAGCACGACCTCGATTGTCGGGAGAAACATGACCTCACGGTCGGAAACCACACTCTCAACTGCAGGGAGAAACCACATCTCAAGTGATAGGAGAACTGTCGACTAGAAGTAAGCCCGAATGTATCCACTGATGTCTTACATCTCGCACAAAGTGTCTCTCGCTCGCCTTACGGCGGCAACTGAAACACTGGACATAAGTAACCACAGACAAGGACTAGCTAGGATCATGCTCGTTAGCACGTGTCTGATGCCCCCAATCACGTGTGCACACACCGCCTAACTGTGCTACGCCAGGCCTCAAGCTGATTTTCCCCCCAGCCTGGACTCAGGCTGCCATAGTAGGGAGCCCTACGAAAACTAGCCTAAAATCATCTCAACCGAGACAACCACTCTACCACTCCCAGGTAGGTAAGCACTCGCGTGCCATAAAAAGACTATGACTAGTGAGGGTCACCCAAGGTAAGAACTTACAACTAGAAGAGAAACCACCGGAGCACCACTGGCTTACACAGACCACGTGGAAATAAACCCCTTGCGGAACTACGACAACCATGAACAACTCGGGGAAATTGTTCCCCTTTATTCACACGACATCTATTTCTAGAAAAATATTCAATAAATCTATAAACCTCGTCCCATAACCTGGGGAACAGAAACCACATCACGACCCACTCATATCGAGCGAGATGGCAAGCATGGGTAAAACCCAGGGGAGTTATTCTCTACTTATTCACCTTACAAATCAATGATTAATCAAACTAATAATAAATTAGAAATCCATCCCCTGAGCATGATATTAATTTTCCCATAAATCACACTAATCAAGGTAAATTCATAGGGAACGCTTATTCCCCTACAAGATAGAAAACGGACAGGACCCTAGCCTTGGGGGTTCTAAATCACCCGCTATCGCTACTCTACGATAGGGAAAACATGGGGAGCTCCTCCCCCACAACCAAACCACTGCATGCAAGCAAAATAAGCATCAGGGAATCGTTCCCCTCCATTCACACCACAAGTAGGCATTAATTAAATTAAATTAACTAAATTAAATTAAATAAAAAACCCATGGTCTCTAGCATGGAATCGACCTTAATGCATGAAATAAACCCCCACTCAAGCCCAAATAGGAGAAAATAAACTACTGGGAGCTTAGGGTTCTATTCCCCTACCTCCAAGAGTCAGAAAGCCCGCCGGATCACCACCCTACATGGCCGATCATGTTCACCCGCTCAGTCCCAAGAAGCCGCCTCCATGAATCCGACCTCTCTTAGCTCGTCACTGGACACCACCACAGGCGTTGTTCTCGCCGCTAGCCAGAGCTCCTCTAGCCATTGCTGCTCTTGCTCTCGCCCGCTGCACATCGGCGCCACTACTAGTGCCACAATTGTGGCCACTCTTCTTTCCTCGTCAGCACGCTGCTACTCCGCCGTAGCTGTTATTCGCCTGTGGCCAGCGCCGCCTCTGGCACTACTACTCCTACTCTCCCCGACGTCACCACGTCCTTCCACATCGTCGCCTCGCTACGCCACTGCTCCCGCTCACCTCTACCGCTTCTCTCACTCACCTCCATAGCTCGCCGCACTGCTGCTCCCCGGGCCCCCCTAACCTCGCCAGTGTCGCTACGTAGCTTGCCGCCACTCTGCCTCTCCCTAGCCCGCCTCTGCTGCTCCACTCGCTATTGCTCCTCACCGCGGCATCCTACGATAAGCACCTTCGTCCACTGCCAGAGATGAGAGGGAGAAGGGGGAGAGAGAGGGAAGAGGAAGAGAGTGAGAGAAAATGAGGGGGAGAGGGAGATCGTGAGAGAGGGAGAGGGAGAGTGAGAGATCGGGGAGGGGAAGGAGGAAGAAGAAGAAGGATAAGAGGAGTGGGGAGATGGAGGAAGAAGAAGGAGAGAGGGGGGGGTTAGGGCATGGGGGCTCCCCCCTATTTTCTTTTTTCTCTCTCTCTCTTTTCTTCTTCTCTTTTTTTTTCCATTCCATTCTCTCTTCCCTTTTTTTCATTTTCATTTTCTTTTTTTTGAAAATGGGATAAAATCTCAATTAATTTAAAATACCACTAAACTTTAAAAATAATTTAATATTTATTATTTAGGGATCCGAAGATCTGATATCCATAGATCTGAACACGCGGATACCTAATCTGAAATCCTTGTCTGACGTCCCTAACCACATGTGCATACACCGATTGACTACACTATGTCAGGCCCTCTACCTGGTTTTTCCCCTAGCCTGGACCCATGCTGCCACAGTAGGGGGCCCTATGAAAACCAGTCTAAAACCATCTCAACTGGGATAGCCACTCTGTCACTCCTAGGTAAGTCAACACTCGCATGCCGTAAAAAGGCTATGACTAGTGGGAGATCACCCAAGGTAAGAACTCACAACTAGAACAGAAATCACTGGAGCACCACTGGCTCACACAGATCACATGGAAATAAACCCTCCACGGAACTACAACAACCATGAATAACTCGGGAAAATTGTTCCCCTTTATTTACACGTCATCTATCTCTAGGAAAGTATATCATAAATCCATTAACCTCGTCCTACAACCTAGGGAACAAAACCACGTCACGCCCCACTCATATCAAGCGAGAGGGCAAGCACAGGTAAAACCCGTGGGAGTTATTCTTCGCTCATTCACCTTACAAATCAACAATTAATCAAATTAAATATAATAAACTAGAAATTCATCCCCTGAGCATGATATTAATTTCCCCATAAATCACACTAATCGAGGTAAATTCACAAGTAATGCCTATTCCCCTATAAGATGGAAAACAGACAGAACCCCAGCCTTGGGGGTTCTAAACCATGCCCTTTCGCTACTCTGTGATAGGGAAAACATGGGGAGCTCCTCCCCCAAGACCAAACCACCACAAGCAAGCAAAATAAACATCGGGGAATCGTTCCCCTCCATTCACACCACGAGTAGGCATTAATTAAATTAAATTAACTAAATTAAATTAAATTAAAAATCCTTGCCCTCTAGTATGGGATCAACTAGATCGAGCCCAAATTGGAGGAAATAAACCACAGAGAGTTTAAGGTTCTGTCCCCCGACCTCCGAGGGTGAGAAACCCCGCCGAATCACCACCCTACGTAGCCGATCGCGTCCACCCACTTGCTCCCTAGAAGCTACCTCCAAGAATCTAACCTCGCTTAGCCCATCACTAGCCACCACCATGGGTGTTGTCACCGTTGGCCGGAACTCCAACAACCACCGCTACACATGCTCCCGCAACTGCACGCTGACGCTACTGCGAAAGCAACAGCTGCTGCAGCCCTTCTTTCCCCGTCAACGCGCTGCTACTCCCCCGTAGCTATTGCTCGCCCGTGGTCGGTGCTACTGTTGGCACTACTGCTCCTGCACTCCCCAGCTCCGCCGCTGCCTACCACGTCACCACCTTGCCATGCCGCTGCTCCTGCTCACCTCCGCCGCTTCTCCAGCTTGCCACGTTGCTGCTCGTCAGGCCCCCCTCACCTCACTGGCGTTGCTACGCCTGTAGCAACCCTAATAAATGAATAATTGAAATGAATTAAAACATATATATTACAGAAGTAATATATATAAAAGGAATAGGGTTAATTGGATGAGATAAAACAAATTAAAAATAACGCCTCTTATTAAGGCGTTAATTTATAAAGAAACGCCTCTATCCATGGCGTGAATAAAGAAAGGACGCCCACACCTACGGTCGTCAGTTCTCACGTGACCAAATGGGTAAGTAAAAGAAACGCCCCTATCTTGGGCGTGTTTTAAAACACGAAACGCCCTTTTTCAAGGCGCTTTTTAAGAAACGCCCTTATGCAAGGCGTTAATTAAAGAATACACGCCCTGACCAAAGGCGTTAATTCAGTTCGTGACTCGTTCGAACCCAGAGCTTATCCAGGGAAAGATTAACCTAATCTAGTAAGTGTCGATTAGAGTAAGGACTCTATTGGGGATATACTACCCTCACACAATCACTAACTCTAATAGGACTTCCAAAGTCTTATAAATAAACCTGTTCGGCCAACCCTAAATCTATTTGGACGAACTACTGCTGCACGGTACGTGAAGAACAAACTGTTCTTCTTATTCCCTTTTGTTTTTCTTGCTTCAGATTATATGAAGAATAATTAGTTTTCTTCTTGTTCAGGAAACTCTGCTACTGCCGTCGAAGAATAGGTAATATTCTTCTATCTTTTTCCTTAAACGTCGATTATAACTATGAAGATTATTAACATCTTCATCTTCCCTCTTTTTCTCTTCCTCTACAGGTTCTGTAGCGTGAAGATCTTTGAAGAACATTTGTTCTTCTTCCGGCTGCTGCTGCTGTTGCGGATTTTCGTTGCAACAGAGCTCATCTTCTATCTCATCCTTCACGTTCCATTGAAGGTAGGTTTTCTCAAGTTATTGTAGCCCAAATGAAATTAATGCAAGATATATATATATAAGCATGTCATGCATACAGTTATTATAGTTTCCATGCATTTTCTGTAATATTTTGAAAGAGACGCCCCTGTCAAGGGCGCTAATTCACATGAAACGACTTTTCCCAGGTCGTTAATTTCATGTTTAACGCCCCGTACTCAGGCGTTAATTTCTTTAAACCGTCAACCACCCATCTTAAGAATTGATTATCTATGAAATCATGATTATAAAATAATGTATGATCCTCTGTCTTCAACCTGCTAACTTTACTGTCATGATATTACATTCGTTCCTCTGTTATCCTGAAATTGTTACTGTCCTTAAAGTTTCTGAAGGAACTTGAATTAACGACTTGGACAAAGTCGTTTTCCACATATTAACGCCCCCTCATAGGGCGTGAATCTGAAAGGTAACGCCCCTTCCTAGGGTGTGTATCGGTTAAAATCCTGAAATTTATATATTCTGAAAAATAGAATTAAATAGTAACGCCCCTGCCCAGGGCGCGTTTTTGATAATTCCTGAAAATTAATTGTATTCTGTCAAATATGTAAACAATAAGACGCCTTCTGGTGTAGTCGTCAGATCTTGAAGAAACGACCCTGACCAAGGCGTGTTTTAGACAATTCATGAAATTATTGATATTCTGTCAAATATATATATAAGGAGACGCCTGCTACTGTAGTCGTCAACTCTTGAAGAGACGCCCCTTCCCAAGGCGCGTTTTAGATAAATTATTGAATTATTGAAAATTCTGCAAAACGGACCATATGTAAACGCCCTTCTGTTAGGCGTTAATTACTTGAGAAACGACTTGACCTAAGTCGTCATTTTACTATAAACTGATTTTCATCTGATTTGCTAACCGATGGTTTTATATATTATAATATATATATAGATATCGGCACTATTCTCCACTCCGTGAGTATAGTCCCATGTTTTCATGTTGATTTACCGATCACACTCAACTCTCATTGACATACAAGCTCTCCATTGGACATTCCGTTCCTTTGGACTAGCGAGTTAGTCATAGAGACCTCCGTAAGACTCCTCGTAGCCTTGGATTCCCTCAAGGCCGACTGAGCTGGTTGTACCCTAAAAACCCATTACACGATCCTTGCCATGTCAATCTAAAGAAACATGGTATACCGGCCCTTATGATTATACAAAGAGTATATCATAAGAAATTCTTAATGGGATGATGATATCATGCCATATCATGTCGTTCTTGTAAACCCCAATTCTGTGATAAGAATGAGGGTATCTTACCTTTGATATACTGTTCATGTGGACCTCAATTCTATATAAAGAATGTCCATATTGATTTGTCATGGTACCTAAGTTAAGGGAACCATATTCTACCTAGTTTTATCGACATCGTGATTATACCGTTATTATCGCCATTCTATGTCCTTTGTTATATTTTGGACTCTATTCTATCAAAGTTGTCATACGTGTCTACAAGCTTGATTATTGAAATTCTATGTTGGCTATAAACAAGAGTGGATGTCAAAACACATGATAAATGCCTGCGCATATAGGGCCCGATCTGGTCCTGGGAGGAGCACCCGAAAGTACTTGTGCCCATGGGAGTTAAAATGATAAGGTATCTGGCATTATACCGAGTACTTGACTTGCTTGATTGGACATTCCACACACATCTTGTACTTGAATCGTACTTGACTTTACATGAGATGCGTGGCCCGAAAAAGGGTAATTTACTTGCTAGCTTGATACATGATAGCCAAAGTTCTTGACATGACTTGTTAATTGTACTTGCTTGAATATCTTGAACCACTTGTTATCTTGTTGGAAGTTCATGATTAAGTTCATCTTATTTTTTTGATATTACATTCTCTCTATCTTGTCGTTTTATGCGAGCATGCATAGCTTTATTGCATTCATGAAAAATGTAATTACTTAAACCCCTTGCTAGTACTTGAGATATAATTTCCTACTGAGCGTTCGCTCATTCCGTTTGTCCCTTTGTACTTTTCAGGTAAGTCCGGCGACGATGGAAGTCAATCGGATGGGAATTGTCAAGAGTGAAGAGATAGAGATTCTCCAAGTGTCATCTAGTCTTTTCTATAGTTTCTTGAGTCAAATATGTATTCTTTTCCTTTTTATTAAACAGAGTATTGGATTTGTAATAGTCTATCCATTATGAAATAAAGGATTGGGTTATCTTGCTATTTTGCGCATCTCTGTCTTTGTGTCGAATATACGACCACTCTGATTGACATGATTGATATAGACGTCGCGCATCTCCGGGTATCTTCCACGCTCGGGGCGTGACAGTCTTTGTGGTATCAGAGCCTAAGGTATTCAATTCCTAGGAAACCCAAGTCCAAGGATAGGTTTCAAAACCTTTAACCAAGTGAGAGTGGGTAGAACCAAGGGTTAAATGATCAATGAGTCCTTTATAAGATCATAGTGATATACTACTAACATAGCTATTGTAATTGTAGGATAATGGCTGCCGAACGTGCTCAATGGCGCAACATGCAGCGTACCCTTCAAGGGATGACCCAAGTGCTACAACAGGTAGCACAAGGTGGTGCTCCACGAGCTGGAAGCTTACACCAAGCATTCAAGAATATGAATCCCCCGAAGTTCATGGGATCGACCGATCCAGACGATGCCGAGCATTGGGTTCGGGAGATTGAACGTATATTCCGTGTTATGCAATGCACGGATCAGGACAAAGTCTTATTAGCTACTTTCCAGTTAGAAAAGGATGCTAGATGCTGGTGGGAGTCGATTGAAGCTACTATTGACCCAACTCAAGTTACATGGGGTGAATTCGTTGAATATTTCAACGCCAAATATTTCTCTGATAGGGTCCAGGAAAAGAAGGCCGCCGAATTTGCCGCATTAAAGCAAAGATCTTTATCGGTGGCTGATTATGAAGCACAGTACTCTAGACTGTCTAGATATGCTAAGCATTTAATTAGCACGGAAAAGATGAAAGCCCGTAGATTTCTTAATGGGCTTAGGCCCCACTACATTACTCAACTGGCGCCTATGGATATTCAAGTTTATACTGAAATAGTGCGCCGAGCTCAGTTGCTTGAAGATGCCACGGAACTATCTGATAGGATCCGTGGGAAAGACAAAAAGGAGCAAGTCACAAGTTTGGGTTCTTTTAAACCCAACTTTAAGAAGAGGCCCAATAATGGAGGTTCTTCCTCTCAAGATCAGAAGTTCAAGAAATCCAAGCCTTTCTCTATCACCACTACACCTTCAAACGTAGTATGCAAGCATTGTGACAAGGCTGGTCACAAAACAGAAGAATGCTGGAGGAAATTAGGAGCATGTCTCCGTTGTGGGAGTCGTGAACATCGGATTCCCGATTGTCCATTAATGAATGACCAAGACGGTGAGGGTAAACGCCCAGTGACAAGGAACGCGCGTCTTCATGCGATCCAAGAGACCGAACCAGAAGAAGAAGGCGGATTGGTGGAAGGTACATTAAAAATTTGTTCCAAATATGCACATGTCTTATTTGATACGGGTGCATCGCATTCCATTATTTCCAAGAAGTTTGCTGACCCATTACCTCTAGAACCAGAATGGATGAAGTTAATATTGTCTACTCCTCTCGGAAACGAGACGGATATCACACATCATTACCAAAACTGTGAGGTATTGGTTCGAGGAAAGAATTTTCCTATTGATCTTATCTGCTTAGATCTAAAAGAGTATGATGTTATACTAGGAGCAGATTGGTTATCCAAATACCAGGCAACGGTTGATTGCCGTGATAGCAAGATTGTTTTCAAGGAATTTCCGGAACTGACTTATACTAGTCCTAAGAGTCGAAGCAAATCCTCTCTTATTTCGGCTCTTCGAGCAAGCAAGCTCGTCAAGAAAGGATGTGTATCCTTCCTTACTTTTGTCACTATTAAAGAAGCTAAGGAAACCAAGATAGAAGACGTTCAAGTAGTACGAGAATTCCCAGACGTATTTTCAGAAGATTTGCCGGGATTACCCCCTCAAAGAGAAGTGGCCTTCACCATTGACTTAGTCCCTGGTGCTGGTCCTGTTTCAAAGGCACCATATAGAATGTCCTCTGCTGAACTCAAGGAGTTGAAGGAGCAGTTGATGGAACTAATCCGAAAAGGGTTTATTAGACCAAGTACTTCCCCGTGGGGAGCACCAGTCTTATTTGTAAAGAAGAAGGATGGATCCATGAGATTGTGTATCGACTATCGACAGTTGAATCATCTTACTATCAAGAACAAGTATCCACTGCCGAGAATCGATGAGTTATTTGATCAGATTTCAGGATCCAAATATTTCTCCAAGATTGATCTCAGGTCGGGATATCATCAATTAAGAATCAAGGATGATGACATTCACAAGACCGCATTCAGAAGCAGGTATGGCCATTACGAATTTGTTGTTATGCCTTTTGGACTAACAAATGCCCCTGCTGCCTTTATGCAGTTAATGAATAGCATATTCAGGCCTTACTTGGATCAATTCATAGTAGTCTTCATTGATGATATATTGATATATTCTAAGACTAAGGAAGAACATGAAGAGCATTTGAGGATTGCATTGCAAGTCTTGAGGACAAATCAATTATATGCTAAACTCAGCAAATGCGAGTTCTGGCTTGAAGAAGTGGCTTTTCTCGGACATGTCATATCCAAGGACGGTTTATCTGTAGATCCGTCAAAGGTTGAAGCTGTAAGAAACTGGGAAAGACCCACTAATGCAAGCGAGATCAGAAGTTTCTTAGGTCTTGCAGGCTACTATCGGCGATTCATCAAAGATTTCTCTAAGATCGCCGTGCCCCTTACAAGGTTAACTCGTAAGGAGATCCGATATGAATGGAGTGAGGAATGTGAAAGCAGTTTCCAAACTCTCAAGGATCATCTCACTACAGCTCCGGTCTTAGCCCTACCAATTGAAGGAGAGAAATTCGAGGTCTACACTGATGCTTCTGGCATTGGCCTCGGATGTGTTCTAATGCAACAAGGAAAGGTCATAGCATACTCTTCACGTCAGCTGAAGAAGCATGAGGAGAATTACCCCGTCCATGACTTAGAACTGGCCGCGGTAGTATTTGCCCTAAAGATATGGAGACACTACTTGTATGGAGCACAGTTTACTGTATACTCCGATCACAAAAGTCTCAAATATCTATTTTCACAAAAGGAGCTAAACATGAGACAAAGACGCTGGCTAGAATATCTCAAGGACTTCGACTTCAATATACAATACCATCCCGGAAAGGGTAATTATGTTGCTGACGCCCTTAGTTGAAAGCCGAGAGCAATGATAGCAAATTGTATGATGCAAGAATGGAGGTTACTTGAACAATTCTCCGAGCTCAATATAAGCTTGGACACGGAATCCAAAATTGTCACACTATCTCATGTAAGCATACAGTCAGATTTGTTATCTGAGATACAAACACTTCAAGATGATGATCCTATATTAGTAGAAATCAAAGGCAGATTAGAAGGACAATCTGATTTTCAACTAACTTCTGATGGAAGATTATCGTTCAAAGATAGAACTTGTATACCCGATTGTCCGGAATTAAAGAAGAAGATCTTAGATGAAGCTCACCGATCAAGGTACACTATTCATCCAGGATCAACTAAAATATACCAAGATGTAAAGAGGAACTTTTGGTGGCCCAATATGAAAAGAGAAATAGCGGACTATGTATCACGCTGTCTCACATGCCAACAGGTCAAGGCGGAACACCAAAAGCCTGCGGGAAAACTACATCCTCTAGATATTCCTAAGTGGAAATGGGAGGATATTGGTATGGACTTCATCATGGGTTTGTCTAAATCTAAAGGAGGACATGATGGAATCTGGGTTATCATTGACCGATTGACTAAATCGGCACATTTCTTGCCAATCAAAAGCCGATGGTCAATTGATGTGCTAGCTGCACTATACATCAAAGAAATAGTCAGGATACATGGAATTCCTGTCTCAATCGTGTCTGATAGAGATCCCCGTTTTACTTCTCATTTTTGGAAGGGATTACAACATTCGTTGGGAACAAGGCTCAACTTTAGTACTGCTTTTCACCCACAAACGGATGGTCAGACCGAGCGAACTAATCAAGTTGTTGAAGATATGCTGAGAGCATGCATTATTGACTTTGGAGGAAGCTGGCATGACCACTTACCTTTAGTTGAATTTGCATATAATAATAGCTACCAAGCTAGTATCCAAATGGCACCTTTCGAAGCCTTATACGGAAGGAGTTGCCGATCTCCCATATGTTGGAACGAAGTTGGAGAGAAACAACTATTAGGTCCAGACATGGTAAGGGATACAACTGAGAAGATACAGGTAATCAGAGAAAGATTACAAGTTGCTCAGACAAGGCAAAAGGCTTATGCTGATACCAGGAGAAAAGATCTTGAATTCCAGGTTGGAGATCATGTATTTCTTAAAATATCCCCTGGGCGTGGCATACGAAGATTTGGTGTTAAGGGCAAGCTTACGCCAAGATTCATCGGACCATTTGAGGTACTCGAAAGAGTTGGCGAGGTTGCTTATCGCATCGCGTTGCCTCCTCAGTTGTCCGAGGTACACAATGTATTTCACATATCTATGTTGAAGAAGTATGTGCACGATCCGTCACATATTATTGAGCATGGAGATCTGGTGATCCAGAAAGATCTCACATATGAACAGAGGCCTTTAAAGATATTAGATCGAGAAATACGAGCTCTAAGGAATAAGGTTATTCCCATGCTCAAGGTGCAATGGAATAAGAATCCCGAACGCGAAGCGACATGGGAGACCGAAGAATCTATGAAGAAACGATTTCCCGAGTTATTCTAAGAGGTATATGTTCTACGCTCTCCACATGTATAATTATATATATATTGAATTTGGGGACCAAATTCTTTTTAAGTGGGGGAGGGTGTAGCAACCCTAATAAATGAATAATTGAAATGAATTAAAACATATATATTACAGAAGTAATATATATAAAAGGAATAGGGTTAATTGGACGAGATAAAACAAATTAAAAATAACGCCTCTTATTAAGGCGTTAATTTATAAAGAAACGCCTCTATCCATGGCGTGAATAAAGAAAGGACGCCCACACCTACGGTCGTCAGTTCTCACGCGACCAAATGGGTAAGTAAAAGAAACGCCCCTATCTTGGGCGTGTTTTAAAACACGAAACGCCCTTTTTCAAGGCGCTTTTTAAGAAACGCCCTTATGCAAGGCGTTAATTAAAGAATACACGCCCTGACCAAAGGCGTTAATTCAGTTCGTGACTCGTTCGAACCCAGAGCTTATCCAGGGAAAGATTAACCTAATCTAGTAAGTGTCGATTAGAGTAAGGACTCTATTGGGGATATACTACCCTCACACAATCACTAACTCTAATAGGACTTCCAAAGTCTTATAAATAAACCTGTTCGGCCAACCCTAAATCTATTTGGACGAACTACTGCTGCACGGTACGTGAAGAACAAACTGTTCTTCTTATTCCCTTTTATTTTTCTTGCTTCAGATTATATGAAGAATAATTAGTTTTCTTCTTGTTCAGGAAACTCTGCTACTGCCGTCGAAGAATAGGTAATATTCTTCTATCTTTTTCCTTAAACGTCGATTATAACTATGAAGATTATTAACATCTTCATCTTCCCTCTTTTTCTCTTCCTCTACAGGTTCTGTAGCGTGAAGATCTTTGAAGAACATTTGTTCTTCTTCCGGCTGCTGCTGCTGTTGCGGATTTTCGTTGCAACAGAGCTCATCTTCTATCTCATCCTTCACGTTCCATTAAAGGTAGGTTTTCTCAAGTTATTGTAGCCCAAATGAAATTAATGCAAGATATATATATATAAGCATGTCATGCATACAGTTATTATAGTTTCCATGCGTTTTCTGCAATATTTTGAAAGAGACGCCCCTGTCAAGGGCGCTAATTCACATGAAACGACTTTTCCCAGGTCGTTAATTTCATGTTTAACGCCCCGTACTCAGGCGTTAATTTCTTTAAACCGTCAACCACCCATCTTAAGAATTGATTATCTATGAAATCATGATTATAAAATAATGCATGATCCTCTGTCTTCAACCTGCTAACTTTACTGTCATGATATTACATTCGTTCCTCTGTTATCCTGAAATTGTTACTGTCCTTAAAGTTTCTGAAGGAACTTGAATTAACGACTTGGACAAAGTCGTTTTCCACATATTAACGCCCCCTCATAGGGCGTGAATCTGAAAGGTAACGCCCCTTCCTAGGGTGTGTATCGGTTAAAATCCTGAAATTTATATATTCTGAAAAATAGAATTAAATAGTAACGCCCCTGCCCAGGGCGCGTTTTTGATAATTCCTGAAAATTAATTGTATTCTGTCAAATATGTAAACAATAAGACGCCTTCTGGTGTAGTCGTCAGATCTTGAAGAAACGACCCTGACCAAGGCGTGTTTTAGACAATTCATGAAATTATTGATATTCTGTCAAATATATATATAAGGAGACGCCTGCTACTGTAGTCGTCAACTCTTGAAGAGACGCCCCTTCCCAAGGCGCGTTTTAGATAAATTATTGAATTATTGAAAATTCTGCAAAACGGACCATATGTAAACGCCCTTCTGTTAGGCGTTAATTACTTGAGAAACGACTTGACCTAAGTCGTCATTTTACTATAAACTGATTTTCATCTGATTTGCTAACCGATGGTTTTATATATTATAATATATATATAGATATCGGCACTATTCTCCACTCCGTGAGTATAGTCCCATGTTTTCATGTTGATTTACCGATCACACTCAACTCTCATTGACATACAAGCTCTCCATTGGACATTCCGTTCCTTTGGACTAGCGAGTTAGTCATAGAGACCTCCGTAAGACTCCTCGTAGCCTTGGATTCCCTCAAGGCCGACTGAGCTGGTTGTACCCTAAAAACCCATTACACGATCCTTGCCATGTCAATCTAAAGAAACATGGTATACCGGCCCTTATGATTATACAAAGAGTATATCATAAGAAATTCTTAATGGGATGATGATATCATGCCATATCATGTCGTTCTTGTAAACCCCAATTCTGTGATAAGAATGAGGGTATCTTACCTTTGATATACTGTTCATGTGGACCTCAATTCTATATAAAGAATGTCCATATTGATTTGTCATGGTACCTAAGTTAAGGGAACCATATTCTACCTAGTTTTATCGACATCGTGATTATACCGTTATTATCGCCATTCTATGTCCTTTGTTATATTTTGGACTCTATTCTATCAAAGTTGTCATACGTGTCTACAAGCTTGATTATTGAAATTCTATGTTGGCTATAAACAAGAGTGGATGTCAAAACACATGATAAATGCCTGCGCATATAGGGCCCGATCTGGTCCTGGGAGGAGCACCCGAAAGTACTTGTGCCCATGGGAGTTAAAATGATAAGGTATCTGGCATTATACCGAGTACTTGACTTGCTTGATTGGACATTCCACACACATCTTGTACTTGAATCGTACTTGACTTTACATGAGATGCGTGGCCCGAAAAAGGGTAATTTACTTGCTAGCTTGATACATGATAGCCAAAGTTCTTGACATGACTTGTTAATTGTACTTGCTTGAATATCTTGAACCACTTGTTATCTTGTTGGAAGTTCATGATTAAGTTCATCTTATTTCTTTGATATTACATTCTCTCTATCTTGTCGTTTTATGCGAGCATGCATAGCTTTATTGCATTCATGAAAAATGTAATTACTTAAACCCCTTGCTAGTACTTGAGATATAATTTCCTACTGAGCGTTCGCTCATTCCGTTTGTCCCTTTGTACTTTTCAGGTAAGTCCGGCGACGATGGAAGTCAATCGGATGGGAATTGTCAAGAGTGAAGAGATAGAGATTCTCCAAGTGTCATCTAGTCTTTTCTATAGTTTCTTGAGTCAAATATGTATTCTTTTCCTTTTTATTAAACAGAGTATTGGATTTGTAATAGTCTATCCATTATGAAATAAAGGATTGGGTTATCTTGCTATTTTGCGCATCTCTGTCTTTGTGTCGAATATACGACCACTCTGATTGACATGATTGATATAGACGTCGCGCATCTCCGGGTATCTTCCGCGCTCGGGGCGTGACAACGCCACTTGCCACCACTTTGCCTCTACCCATCCTGCCTCAGCCATGCTGCTCGCTGCTGCTCCTCGCCGCTATGTCCTGCCACATGCACCTTCATCTACCATCAGAGACGAAAGGGAGAAGGGGGAGAGAGAGGGAAGAGGAAGAGAGGGAGAGAAATCGAGGGGGAGAGGGAGATCGTGAGAGAGGGTCCATTCTCTCTTCCCTTTTTTTCATTTTCATTTTAATTTTTTAAAAATGAGATAAAATATCAATTAATCTAAAATACCACTAAACTCTAAAAATAATTTAATATTCGTTTCTCGGGGATTTGAAGATCCGATATCCACAAATACGAACATGTGGATACCTGATCCAAAATATTGGGATGTTACAGGAGAAGTCTTCCCATTAACATTGCTGACCATCCCTTCAGTTGTTCTACAGGGGATGCCCACTATCATGCCCTTCAATGGGCTTGGGCCGTATCTCGAGATTGTCTCCTGTATAAGGCACAAAGATGTCCTTCTTGTTGTTATAATTCTGAGCTTTGCCCAACAACTCGGGAAGGAGGTACACGACTTCTTAGCTTGGGACCGTCAAAGGCTGAGGTCAGTGATTCCGTTAAGCATCGTTGTGATGGCCGTTGAGATGTTCAATTGCTGAACTTGAAGGGCCTCGACATAGAACCACCCCAGTTAGGACCTCAGGTTTCGCCTTGGCTGGGCGTAACTAACAAAGTGAGAGAGGAAAGTGAGGCCAAGCTATAGTGAACTTGTTATGAAACTTGGCACGAGGGTGTTGAACTAGGCCGCTACCCCTCTCTCAAAGGTGAGAGAGAAAATATGACACTTGATTTGGTACGGCACTCTCATAAGGGTAAGGAGCATGTCATAAGGTTTCACATACGGTCCTCGGTGGACTTGGCTATACTTATGAAAATGTAGAGAGTCCATAGCGGTTACAGTGGTGAGTGAAATCTGAACAGGATCCAAAATGGCAATGGTAGGAAGGTTGCATCAGATTTAACCCCGTGAGGATCTTGCGCCCATTACCGAGTCGAATTTGGATGTAAATTGGGAAGTCTGCGGTTAACACCCAAGTCAAAAGGGAATAATAAAATTAACGGAGAGGAAAGGATGGTGATGTGATCTTTGGACTTTCACAATGAAGATTATATCATTTTTAATATAAGTTTGGATATTTATTAAATTTGGTACCGCAATACACTATGTCAATACCATAGTACTAAAATTAATAGAGCATAACCAAGCACTTCAATCAATATCAATATCAAAATTGATATTGATCGAAGTGTTTGATACAGTAACCAAACCCAGCCCCGGCTCAACATCGGCATCGTTAAACTAATACTGAGATGAAAAACAGCGCGCCGCACCCCCCCCAATGGTGTAGAGAGAGAGAGAGAGATCTAGAGAGAGAGATGTAAAATATTCAAATTTAATGATTATTATTATGTTATATAACTGACTATATACTCATGATTCATTAGTCCAGTTTCAAATCCTCAACATGCATGATCCTGCACAGCAACCATACCGGTCAGGAGGGGGATGAGCTAGACAACTGAAACGGTCTCAAAAGCCCAACCTGGCATGTGGACTAACCCAGATATCAAATAAATTTCAGAGCAGCAGAAAGAGCAAGTAGTCGCAAGGTCAGGTAGTCGTTGGCGGCTACTCAGGCCGGAGGGTCTCCAAGCTGCCCCCGCTTCGCTCCGCAGAAAACTTGCTCAAGAGCTGCCTCCTGGCCACAGTCCGGCTGTTCACCTCACCCGTGGCTTTACTTACGAGAGAGGCAGCATCAGGTGGGTTCCCAGAAGCAGCAGCTGGTGAGAGAACGGTGGCCGAACGTGCCCGGTGGTATCGGCATCTGAACGAGAGAGGATGTGTCGTCGGAGAACAGACGCAGATCTTCTTCTTCTTCTTCTTCTTCTTCTTCTTCTCCATGGCAGCACAACGTAGCGCCGACGAGGGGGAAGGGGAAGACGTACGGTTTCAACGTTTGTGTAGCTATTGTCCCCTTCTAGCTACTCCTGCATTGATTCGCATCGTAATAATACGTGTACCATGATCAAATCAGGATAACACCAAGTCAAAAGTAAAAAAAAAAAAATCCAAAGGAGTGAGTCCGTAACTGATCCATCACAGATTTGTAGCCCACAAATCGATCCGGGACAAGGGGAGATAAATTAAATGAAGGGGCGCCCATATTTAATAGTCGGTAATATCTCTATACCCACTACATATAGAATCTATATACATCAGATATCTTCCGGCTCTTCTTCCTCACACACCCGGGAAGACAAGACTAGGAAAGAAACCTTGAAATGAAGTAGAGAAAACTAGGGAAATTTTAAGGAATAACTCACCGATCGATCGACTCACGAAAAAGGCCATCTTAATTCGTCTTGGAGGGACTCGCTCGATCGAGAGCTTCCTTCCTCTGTTTGCAGAGAGCAATGATAACCATTCAACACTGCGATATATGGATGGCCGGAGAGGCTAATTAACAACACAGCCCAGTCCTATATATGGAGGGAGTTTCTCCTTCATTCCTAGTAAAGATATATATACATGCCACATGCATCCTGATATCTTTAATCTTTAATATGAAAGAAATTAAGCACAGAGTTGGGGAGGGGGGGGGGAAGCCGGCCGGGGAGGATCCCGTTCCGAGAGCTCCGCAAAAGAAGCGTGGCATGACTGGTAACTCTCGCCGCCTTAGCCGTTGAGGAAATTAAGGCGGAGGCGGGATTCGTTGCAGAACACGCACGAAGAAGCCGAGTGCTACGTGGGACACGGTGGGAGGTACTGTTGGGTTGCTTTCCCCCTCCAGCGCATGGGCATGGCAAGGCCCCGTCCCACGTCCCTCTAAAGTCCCAACAAAAGGGTTAGGGTATCACTAAATGTGTGGGATGGGATTTTCTATCTATTATCAACACGTGAAGTCAATGTGAACAGTAGGGCATCAGCAAGCACATTTGTCAGCGTCCGAGATTATATGAACTGGCAAAAGTCGCGGCGCCCTATAGTCATGGCGCGTTGTAGCTAGATTGGTGTGTCCATGAGTGTGGAGTTCGTTCTTAAACATAAAAGTCTTCATAAATCTCCACAAAAACCCAGTCGCACAAATGTGCGATCGTGGAGGGTGGGGGGGTGGTATGGCTGTGGTTGTGGGGGCGGGGTTCAAATTGGCAAATGGCTTGGTGAAGAGAAATATGAATATATGATGGTGAGATGCACCCATACCCATACCGCGGGAGCGCACCTGAGCATTAGTCCATTGATACGATGACCAACAACTAGCGTTGTGTACACTTGAATTTATAATGAAGGACCAATCAAGAGAATGCTGGTGGGAGCGACGGAGCATCCAAAAGCTGAGCCGAGCATTGAGGCCGAGTGTCAGCTAACTCCTCCTAACGCTTGGGGCAGAACACCACACATCGGGTAGTTGGAGCTGAGGCTTTCTCTTCTTATGAGTCTGACCACGAGTGTTAGATGATGAATCTTCTCGAGCTAGATGGAGACAGGCACCATAGAGGGAGAAGCTTCAAGGGAGCCAAGCATTGAAGACCGAGCCTTCCTGTGCAAAAAGAGAAACTCTCGATCGAGGATGAGACGTGCCGAGAGATCATCCTCTGATGTTTAAATCAACATATGGTGAAAGGATTGATAATGGAGGTTGAAACCAAGGAGAGTAGAGAGAGAGAGAGTGGGATAAATGATGAGGTTCCCTCTTCTGGAGAGGTCATTGTGACTTGCCTGCATAGGCCTTATGCCAATGGGTATTATTGGCATCCTTGTCATTGGGTCATGCGCAGGGAGGTGGTTACAGGGCATCAGGTGACGTGTGAGGTGTGTCAGACGGCATGCAGAGGTGACGACTGAGCCCTACTATTAATGTGGTGGAAATTCAAAAATAGGCGAGAGGCGCCCCAAGCGACGGGAAGGCATCACGTATTTGACTTTGGTGGGCCGTATGAAGAGCCCACATCACTTGCCTCCCAGCCTCGGTGTGATGCATGGCATGTGACTCAAATCAAGGGAGGCTTATCAGTGGGCGATGACTATTACGATTTTCAAGGGGTGAAGGTTGTTGCTAAACCATGCCAAAGGTTGCATATAGGGTAGATAGTTGTGGCTAAGGTCGCACGCCAATGATCGGTCATGCTTGTAAGGGAACTGTAGCTGAGGTCTGTAGACACGCCAAAATTGACGCTTTGTTGACCAAATCTCATGTCACTATGTTAACGCCCCAAAGTGAACTTCAATATTTCTATAATATAAAGTTTTTCTATTTTTGTGTGTTTTTGTGATTTATTCTTGGGTTTTTGGAATTCGCGACTTGAAGAGGGGCGTGTTTTAAATAGCGACCTAATCTGGGGCGTGTTCTTGAAAAAGGACGACCACAAAGAAGGGCGTCAATTGCTGGTATTTTACGAGTCCCACTCCGATTGAAATCAATGATTAACGTCCTTCTCTAGGGCGTGTTTTTATTTAACGCCTTTGCTTCAGGTATCTTTTCGCAATTTTCAAATAAAGAAGGCTTTTATTACCAAAATTGAATCCAGGAAATGACGCCTTGATCCCGGTCGTGTTTTGAATTAACGCCCTGGAGCAGGTCGTCAATTCTGAATTGACGCCCTTTGGTAGGTCGTGTCTCACCCTTTCGTGTCCTGCTTAAACTCGCCTTTCCTGAAGAGTTCCCTGCCTTTCTTGGTCACCTTGCTCGATCTGGGAACTAGAGTCCTTGCCGTTAACGACCACTGCCTATTCTTATCTTCCCAAAATCCGTATTTATCTTGATCGAAAACCCTATAAAAGAGTCCCCTGGTTGATCTCTCGCGAAGTTAACGTGTGCACAGAGAGACAGAGAGAGAGAGAGAGGCAGACACATACACACACACACAGAGAGGTTAACGGGTGCTGGCGATCGAGATTAAGAGCTATTGATCTCTTCTGCTTCCTCCTGCTGCTCCATCCGAAGCAAAGTGTTTTTCCCTTTACTGTTTACAGGAACAGCAGGGGTCTTTTTCTTCTCTTCGTTGTTGTTTGTCGTCTCATCCTATCATCATATAGCCTTTTCCTTGCACTAGTTTTATTGCATCTCTCCTCTCCCTAATTCTCTAGGGGTTTTAAAAACAAACGAAAGGTGCATACTTTATGCTCTTCTTTCATCCTCATCTTCCATCTTTGGATTGATACTACACTCACGTTTGGCTGATCTCCTTTTCTTTTATTTGTCTGTTCTTTGTTCAAAGGTAATCAAAGAGGAAAACCCCCTTCGTTGGCCGGCCGATAGAAGGTGGAGGAAGGAACCACATCCATCTCGCATCCTATTATCATCAGGTATTCGCGATCATCTTTTCTTCTTATTGAGGTAACCCCTCTGGCGATCACTCTCCTTGGTAGCACCACGTGCTCTTTTACTCCCTTTTTCATTATTCTTCTTATGCATATGCTTTATATATATTTTTTTCTTAAGAGTGGATTATTTTCAATGATTCACAAATTGGCGATCACGATAGGACTTCCACTATTTTTCTTTTGATTACCATCTCCTTTTGGCACCCACGTGTGCCCTTTCCCCTTTGGCACCCACGCGTGCCCTTTCCCTTTGGTACCCACGGTACCCCTCCTTTGTGCCCCACGGGCACCCTCCACTGTGCACACTGCACACTCCCCTGGATCAGCCAACTTGTGATTAATTTATTGTTGTTGTTGAATTAACGCCTTTCACAAAGGCGCCTTTTTATTTAACGCCTTCGTCCAGGGCGTCTGTTTTTCATGTAACGTCTTCCACGAAGGCGTCTTTCATCATATCTGTTGCTTCTGTGAATTTGCGCCCTCCCCTCGGGCGTCTTTTTATTTGGTAGCGCCTCGCGCCAGGGCGCGTTTTTCGTCGATCGTGCGCACCACTCACATTTGACGCCCTCTGGCAGAGGCGTCTTTATCATATTTAGCGCCCCACATCAAGGCACATTTTTTTTTTGTCTGTGAGCCTCTCCCAGTGATTCACGACAGCTACGCTGTTGTCTCTTTTATTGATAGCGACTGCCGCTACGTCGCCTCTTTCCTGTGTGTTTACAGAGCTTTGCTGTTTCTGTCTATTCATGCTGGATTCATACTTACATTGATTATTTGATTATATTGTTGTGATTGGCTTATCTTATACTGTATTTTGTGACATTTGGTTGAGAGACCTCCTCTCTCTACACTAGGATTCCACACACTTCTCTTGGAATCGGGACAACCCTCCATTGAGCATTCCGTCTCTTTGGACCGGAAATCCCTTTTCCAAGACCTCCGTAAGTCCCCGCACCCGTGGATTCCCTCACGGACGCTGGGCTGGTTGTACCCTTGAAGTATCCGGAGTTTAGAGAACCTATCGTTGGTGAGAAAAGAGAAAGAACCTAGTTGACACGGAGGCTACGCTTGGATCCAAACTAGGTTTCACTTTGCAAAGAAGAGTGAATTATTCTGCAATTTAATCCACTTTAATCTTAAACATAACACTAAAATCTTGCGTTCATCTCAACTTGTTTGCATAAACTTGGTTGGGTTGATTTGCTTAAACTTGTTTCGATTGGGTGATTGATTGTGTGATAATTCCTTCATAAAGCTTTCTCTCTTTTTAAGCATGCAACTCCGTTCAGGTAAGATTGTCAACATGGCAAGCTACGGATATTCCTATGATGATGTGGAGGAGAACGTTTTTGGTCAATCATATGAGGTTCCCCAAGATTCTATCTATCATGAAGGGAATTACCCTCCCCCTCCTTCTCATTATCCTCAAGTTCATGTGGTTGATACCACTACTCAAGAGGTTGTGCCCTCTTCTCAGGCTTTACCCTCCAACACTTCGGGGAACCCCTCCCTATCTTTTAATGTTACTGATTTGATTAATGCTCTATCTCAATTAGATGACTCCCAGCGACAGGCAGTTCAGGCCGCTTTGAAAGGGAAGTCCGTTCCCTCTTCATCCTCCAATCCCCCTCCGGCCGAGAGTGGCCATCACATCACAAATGACCAAGCGGTCTTGCACAAACCCCCCTCTTGTCCACCAACGCCTGGTGCGGCCATGCCGGCCCAACAGGCAAGCTACTCAGCGATTAGGCCTCAGTTTCTCCAACCTCCCCGAATTCTACGGACGCCTATACCGAATTCTTTCATTCAAAATCTAGCCCCGGTCGAGTCCGACACCAATGTTCTACTGCTCCAAAAGTTGGCCAGCATGGAAGAGCAACTTAAGAAAGTTACTGCAGCCAAGAATGCCCCAGAGATCTCTCTCCCTACATTGCCAGTTTTCCATTTGCCGCCTTCTGAGATGCCGAATTTTCGGCGATACAATGGAACTAGCAATCCTTTTATTCATTTGAAGTATTTCATGTACGAGACCTCCTTTTGGCAAGATAATAAGGCCTCTTTGGCTTATTTGTTTAGAAGATCTTTAGAGGGGCCAGCCCTCGAGTGGTTTTATTCCTTGGAACCCGCAGATGCCAGCAATTTTGATATGGTTCAAAGGAAATTCTTGCAGAAGTATAGGGATCGGGTTGGACCCTCCCTTTCAGTTACAGATTTGGTTGCAGAGAAAATGAAGCCCGAGAGGACTTCATAATATTTGCTGATAGGTGGCGATCAATAGCCGAAAAGTTGAAAGATACGTTGTCTGAACCGGAACAGGTTAAGATGATTATATCCAATGCAACCCCTCAGTTCCGGCACATATTAGCCATGAACAGATTGACAACCATGGAGGAGCTCTATGAAAGAGCTCGTTATATTCAAACCCAAATGAAGGATTCGCCCATCATGGGCATGTTTGAACCAAAGCCAAAGTTGTTCAAGAAAAATACAAATGTCAACAATAGCGGGCCCACGACTGAGGGCACCGTCATCAATGAGCAGGTTGGCGCGGTCGGCAACCCCACACATTTTCGCCAATCTTACCCACGACCCCCGCCACCTCCACAGCAAAGCACTCTCTGCAACTCGCCACCACAACACCAATTCGCACCTCAACCTTCCTTTGCTCCGCCACAAAATCAAGCGCCCTGCGCAGACCCTCCAGCTCCGCCACAATACCACCAAGTACCGCCACCCACTAACTATGGACCGCAACAACAACAACAAAGGAGACCACTAGGCCCCAAAAGGGCCCACTATCCTCCACTGCCAGAAAGTCTCCCGGATATTTTCAATGCCTTAATGGCCGCCAACTTGCTCATGCTACCAAAGGAAAGGGCAGCGTGGCCCGCTAATGTTGACACGTCCCGCTACTGTGTCTTTCACCGCTCCCCTGGTCATAACATTGATCGTTGCTTCCACTTCAAGGATTACATTTATGATTTAAATGACCAGGGTGGCATTAATTGGGATGAGATGAGACAGTTTATCGCCACTATGAAAGAAAGAAAGCCTCCTCGGCAACAGCAGGCTCCACAGCCACAGCAACTAGCTCCACAGCCGCAATAGCAAGCTCCAGCACCTCAACAGGATATGGGGATTGTCCACAATCCATTGCCAGAGCACCCGCCAAATCAGCACGTGAACCCTGTCACGTCTCTCCGTGAGGTGGAGAGAGGACAAGGATGGCATGAAGAAAACGCCTCTATCGGGGCATTTAATCATAATCCAAATCAACCTCCGCGCCTTTTGCGCACGCTTCCTTCTTCTTCTACTCCCCATTTGAGCCGAGCTCTTCTACACCCCGTTAATCCACCTGCTCCCACAAATTCTCCATCCTTGCCAACCCAATCTCTCCTTACCCGCTTACCGCCTCCGCAGCCTACCACGCAGCAAACACCGCCATCCACCACCAACCCTTCACCTTCGCCGTCTAGACCACTCCTTATCCGCCCATCACCAACATCCACCACCACTACTCCTTCACCGGCAAGGATCCCCCCACCATCAGCTCCCCCATCTTTTATACCCAGATCTCTCCTCATTCCGCCCACTAACTCTTCTCACACTCGGGCGCCCCTTCTTACTCCTACGCCTCCTACGGGGGCTTCTTCGTTGAACTCCTCACCAACACCCCCTACGGGGTCTCCTTCTTTAAACACCTCTCCGCCGCTTCTTAACGCCAATACACCCTCTTCTTCCAACCCTCCTCCTTTACTTGCCCCGACAGAGGCGCGACAAAACATGGCACCGCTCCGCAGTGGACGGATGTTCCAGCGCATCTTTCCCCAAAGAGAGCAAGAGCCCGTGCAGGGGCCTAATGAACAAGAACAGGAGCAAGAGTCCGTACCCGGCACCCAGTATGATTTGTTAAAGCATCTTGACCGGACTCCAGCAAAAATTTCCATTTTAGAACTGATCAAAAGGTCAACCACTCATCAGATGGCCCTGAAAGAATATCTGCAGAAAGTTATGGTCAACGAAGACATTCTGGTCGAGCAGATAACCACAGTATTAACGCCCGCTAGTAGTCAGCCGGCGATTACTTTTCATGAGCATGAACTGGCACCATTCTCAACAAGGAAATATGCTCTGTGCATCACGGTTGATATTAATAAGGTGGCGGTGAAACAATGTCTGGTGGACACTGGGCCATCTATCAATGTATTGCCGCCGAGCACTTTGAAGATGTGCGGCATTCCTGAAAATCTGATTCGGCCATCTACCATAACAGTCACAGCATATGACAATACCAAGAAGCCTCCTCTAGGCATGATCATATTAAAAGTCAGTTTGGGTCCGGCCACAATCACGGTCGATTTCCACATTTTGGATATGGATCCAACATTTAATGGCATTCTGGGCCGCCCCTATATTCAACAGCTCGACGCAGTGCCCTCCACAAATCATCAATGCCTTAAGTTTCCACACAAGGGCCGCATCATCAAAGTTACCAGTATGCCGATTCTGCCAGAGGAAGATATACACTTGGCTTCATCAGTTCCTTCTATTTGGCCTGCCAACAAGCCGTTGCTATCAATGCTAGACCTCCCTCACCCACGGCCAATGTCGCCCGAGACAGTCACGACAATTGCTATGACACCCTTGCCTTCCAAGGGGAAGAAGAAGGAAAGCATGATAAACACCCCTGGCTGGAAAATTCTAATGAAAATGGGGTATCAAAACGGCAAAGGACTGGGTACCAGTTGTCAAGGCAGGACTAGGCCTATTAAGCCTCAGAAATTGATTACACGAGGCAGCCTGGGATATAAAGGGCCTGGGCAAAAATGAAGATGAACCATGGGCAGTTATGATATCCACCTTGAAGATAGATCGCCACCCGCTTACTTGGACATTGAAGACATATTTTGTCACGGGTGGTGTTCAGAATCATGAGCAGACTACAATAATCACTTCCATGTTAGACTGTCAAGATGTTCATGCTAGACAATTTGCTCGACATATTGCTCCACTGGTCACATACAAGGCCCTGGAATCTCTAAGGCCTGATAAAAGAAGGAAGATGGATGATCCAGAGTGTGATTGGTACAGATGGTTCGATATGCATGATATTACTATCGCTTTGAGCCGTCTCTTTATGCCGACTGATCCGGAATGGCCGCCACTAATACATGAATTGATTGAAAAGCCGGTTGTGATTACAGATAAGAGGCAGTTGCTGAGTGACTACACTGACACTGGAGAGCCAGATGTTCCATATGAAGAAGGATTTACAATAGATAGGCTGTGGGTCGGCCTTTTCTCTCTCACTTCTATGCATCCGTCTCTTCTAGCTTATCTACATTCTCAATTGTTCTCTCGCATGCCGAGACCGCCGCCAATTATGATTAGCTTTTCTTCATATCCATTACAAGTTTCTCTCCCGATTCCTCCCTTGCTCCTCGAGCAATTCTCCAAACTCTCCATCACACCCCCGCGCGGGTCATCTCTTATTCAATCTTTCTCCAAACTTTCAATCTCTACTCCTCCTGTTATTCTCCCTTCACATTGCTTTCTTCTAGAAAAGGAAAATAAAAATGAAGATAAGATAAAAATGAAAATGAAAAAAAATGCCAAAATTCCAACTCTTCAATCCTCCATCTCCGTTGAGGAGACTTCTTATCTCTTTTCCGAGTGTGTCCCGACCCAGGGGCCACTCTTCCATGATTCATTGATAAATCTTTTCTCCCCCTCTGGTGAGGGGTCTCCTTCTGTACCTCCTTCTGTATCCACTTCTTCACCTCCTTCCTCCTTTTCAGCTTATTCTAATCAAGCTAGTTGCTCCTCTTCTAATGATAAAATCCATGGGGTAGTTTCATATAAGAAATCCAAAGGTAGGCAGATTTCGCGTAGATTTTTGTTGGAATTAGCCAGAAGGTGCCAGGCTTGTTTAGCTTTTCCCGAATTCGTGGAGAATCTGATTATCCTGCCAGAGTTGGAATATGAGGATACTAATGTTTCTTATGAGGGTTTTAGTGTCTATGAGATCATGAATGATGAAGACCCTATTGAAGAGGGGGATGAAAGTTATGACGAATATGAGGACGACGCTGATGCCTTTGCCAGTGGCATGAGAAGATTTGATGAACCATCAGCTTCCGTAGAAGTGCCTACCAAAGAAGTTAATTTGGGTACCAAGGAAGGCCCTAGGATTATCCTCATCAGCAAGAATTTGCCGCCCTCCGAAGAGGAGGCGCTTATTTTGGTGCTTCAAGAATACAAGGACACGTTTGCATGGAGTTATGAGGATATGCCTGGATTAGACCCTGCGCTCGTTGAACATCGACTTACACTTAAGCCGGGGTCTGTCCCGATCAAACAACGGTTGAGACGTTTCCACCCTAATATGGCTCTAAAGATGAAAGAAGAGGTCGACAAGCTTCATAAGGCTAGATTTGTTAGAGTTGTCCTCTATCCTAACTGGGTGGCTAACATCGTCCCAGTCATGAAGAAAGATGGAAAGGTTCAGATTTGTATAGACTTTCGGGACCTCAACCGTGCGTGTCCTAAAGATGACTTCCCCCTCCCTCATATTGATGTTCTGATTGATAATACGGCAGGATTTGAGACTCTCTCCTTCATGGATGGTTTTTCGGGTTATAATCAAATTCGCCTGGCTGAAGAAGACCAAGAGAAAACATCGTTCACTACACCATGGGGTACATACTGCTATGTGGTCATGTCTTTTGGACTCAAGAATGCTGGAGCCACCTATCAGAGGGTAATGATGGTAATTTTTCATGATATGATCCATATTTATATTGAGGTGTATGTGAATGACCTGGTAGTAAAATCAAGAACAAGGATTGAGCATCCTGGGGTTCTAGCTAAAGTCTTGCAAAGATCACGAGAATATCAATTGAAAATGAACCCCAAGAAGTGTGTATTTGGCGTTTCATCAGGGAAATTGCTTGGATTTATTGTTAGCAAAAGGGGAATTGAAGTTGATCCCAATAAGGCGAAGGCCATCAGAGACATGCCTCCTCCCAAGAATTTGAAGGAAGTTCGAGGATTAATCGGGAGGTTGCAATTTATTCGCCGCTTCGTCTCCCAGCATTCACAAAGATGTAGGCCGTTTTACGAGCTTACTAAGCCGGGGGTCAAGTTCAATTGGGATGACAAGTGTCAGGCAGCCTTTGACGGATTGAAGGATTATCTGGCCAATCCTCCTATCCTGAGGCCGCCAATTCCGGGCAAACCGCTTATCCTCTATGTTTCTGTCCTGGATGACTCCGTAGGTGCTGTCTTAGCTCAAGTGGATGAAGAAGGTAAGGAGAGGGCAGCATACTATTTGTCTAAACTTCTCAACCCTTGTGAGCAGAGGTACTCAGCCATGGAAAAGACTTGCGCTGCTTTAGTCTGGGTAGTTCTGAAATTAAAACATTATTTCTTAGCTCACGAGGTTCACCTCATTGCTCGCATGAATCCGATTAAGTTCCTTCTTGAAAAATCTGTTCTCACTGATCGATTAGCACGATGGCAAAGCTTCCTTTCACAGTTCGACATCACTTACATTCAACAGAAAGCAATCAAAGGTTATGCAATCGCCGAACAACTTGCTCACCACCCTCTCCCTCGATTTGATCCTGTCAATTCAGAGTTTCCAGATGAAGAACTAATGTCCATTAATCAACCCCACGATCCTATGTGGACATTACATTTTGATGGAGCTCTAAATTCCCAAGGAAGAGGGATCGGCATGGTTCTTTTAACACCAGAAGGGGTCACTATCCCATTTGCTGCTCAGCTTACTTTCCCTGTCACAAACAATATAGCTGAGTATGAGGCCCTTTTGGCCGGTCTTCAAACCGCTCATAGATATGGTGTTACCTAATTACGAATTGTTGGTGATAGTCAGCTCATTCTGCGCCAGGTGCTTGTCAAGTGCCGCACTATCAATCCTAAACTCAAGCCCTACCAGGAACTTGCTTCAGCTTATGCTAAACTCTTCACCAAGTTAATCTTCGTTCATGTTCCTCGAAGCCAGAACATCCTAGCCGACGCTCTTGCCTCTTTGGCCTCTGCTCTAGTCTTCCCTCCTGAGCGTGATTTTCATGTTCCTTTAATTCATCAGCGTGACACTCCAGCTATTAAGGATCGTGCCTTCCTCGATATTAGGGATAAGGTGCTCGAGAAGGTCAGGCGGAGTGAAGCTCTTAAAGGCAAAGAAGTCATGTTATTGGATTGGCAAGAAGAGTTGACTGATGAAGAGAAACCTTGGTATTATGAGATTGCCAGGTATTGCAATGATCAATCCTATCCCGAAGAAGCCACAGCAGAAGAAAGGAAAGCAATTAGAAGAGTGGCTCAACGTTATGCTTTGGTTGGAGGTGTGCTCTATAGAAGAGGGCTCACAGGTGTGTTATTAAGATGCCTCGACGATGATGAATCTTGGAAGGTTGTGGAAGAGGCGCATTCAGGAGTGTGTGGTGGTCATGTGAACAGCCAGATGCTAGCTAAGAAGATCCTTAGGCTAGGTTTCTATTGGCCGACCCTAGAAGAGGATTGCTCCATCTATGTTCGAAGGTGTGTTAAGTGCCAACTGCACGCTGACAAAATTCATTCTCCTACTTCTTCACTCCATCCTATGTCCTCCCCATGGCCTTTCTCCATGTGGGCTTTTGATATCATTGGACCTCTTGGTGATTCGAACCTCCTGACCAAGCAAAAGTCGTTCATCCTGACGGCAACGGAATACTTCACCAAGTGGGCGGAAGCAGAAGCATTCGTAGAGATCAAAGCATCAACTATCTGCAAGTTCATAATGAAGAACATCATCGCAAGGTTCGGCATCCCGAGTACCATTGTCACCGACAATGGACCTCAATTCATCTCTCAAGAGCTCAAGGATCTCTGCAACAGGTATAACATTGCATTGCATCATTCTTCTCCCTATTATCCGCAGGGCAATGGCCAGGTAGAGGCCACTAATAAAACTTTGATCAAAATCGTTAAAAAGACGTGTGAGGCTAATAAATTTTCGGATTGGCCAGACAAGCTAATTGAAGCTCTCTGGGCCTATCGCACTTTCATTCGTACCCCTACTGGGCAAACCCCTTTCGCCCTTACTTATGGAATGGAGGCGGTAGTCCCTTATGAGATTCTCATTCCATCTCTGCGAGTACAATTGGACAAGGAACTCTCTATTGACGAGCGTCGTGATTCACTCCTTGCCCAGTTGGAACTCTTGGATGAGAAGCGTCTGGTCGCCGCTGAGCATGCGCGCGTTTATCAAAACAGGCTGTCACGTTTTTATCAAAAGAAAGTGATTGAGAGAAAATTCAAAGTCGGTGAGATGGTAATTAAGAGAATCTTCGTAAAGCCTGGTGGACCCCTCTCAAAACTCCAACCAAACTGGGAAGGACCATTCGTCATAAAAGATGTTTATCCTGGCAATGCTTATAAACTGATTAATACTGAAGGACAAGAGCTAACTCATCCTTGGAATGGTCTGTACCTTAAGAAATACTATCCCTAATTCAAAATCTAAAAATAAAACCAAAACAAAAAAAATATAAAAAAATCTATCCAAAAAAGTAGAAAATTTCCAAAATCCCAAACAAAATAGAAATTCTCCAAAATCAACAAAAAAAGAATAAAAAACCAAAAAGAAAGAAATTTTCAAAATGGTTGCCGTGGTTGTAAGGACGCAAGGTCCGAAAGGTTAAAATTCAGTATTCATTCATCAGTCTTGTTAACTCAAAATGGGGTCGACACCCACACACACTACACGCTTACCCTTGAACTCAAGCGGTGCAAAATCCGATGGAAAGTCAAAACCTGACTAAAGGTGAAGACAATACCCATTCTTTTCCTCTTCGGCCCATAAGGGAGGAAGGAAGGTCTCGGGGTAGACCCGCCAAGCCTATCCGCCGCCCTATTAGGTAGAAGTCAGGGCCCAAAAGGGAACAAAATGCCACTAAAGCCCAAGTACAATTAGGTTTTTATTTATCAATGCAAATCAACTTCAAAGTGAAAGTCAAATCGTGAAAAGAAAAGCATGTCAAGAGGGCAAAGTCCCCGCAAGGAAAACCTTGGGCGTATGCATGCAATATAAAAGAGGCAAAAGGTAATAAAATTTCCCTATGCCCAAGACCAAACCCCAACAGGCATAGGGTGGGGGAGGTAGTTTTACCTTGAGCTTTTCAGAATCCCTTATGGGCTTCCTTATATTTTCTTCCATCTCTTTCTTTGTGGTAAGTCATAAACCAGCAGAATGGTCAAGACTGACCTAGGAGATTGCACCGGGCGAGATCTTGCGTATAAGTTTAACCACTGGCACGTCGACCCCTTTTGATTAATCAAGAAAGATCAATGAATCCTCAATGATGACCTTGTAGGACCCAGTGCCCTAGTAGCTTTGTCAACCTAATGCTGAAAGTAGGAAAATTAACGCCTTTGAATGAGGCGCCTTTTTAAATTAACGCCTGTAGAGAAGGTCGTCTTTTTTTAAAAATAACGCCCTTGTGTGGGCCGTCTTTTCACCAAAAAAAAAATGGTTTTCAAATTCACGTTGTCACCTAGGGCGTCTTTTGTTTGAATAACGACCTAATCTAAGGCGTGTCTTTTGAAAAATAAAAGAAAAAAAATATATAAAAGGAAAAGAAAAGAAAAGAGGAAACGGGGTTTATTCTTCATACGCGTGCTTGCATTATTGCATAGGGCATCTTGATTATTGTTTACATACGTGTGCTTGCGTGTTGCATCTCCCTTTATTAGTTATTTCATTTGCCTTATTTGATTAAAGGCTTGGCCCCTTGACCCGCTATCCAGGTCAAAAGTAAAGGCACCCCTTGCTTATTGAGCAAGGGGCCAAGCCGAACAGATGAATTAACCTGTTTATTCAAGTGTGAACCACAGCTGCAGGTACAGGGCAAAGTAAAGTAAAGCAAAGAACGTGGCAAAGAAGCAAAGTACACAACCACAAGTACACAACTACACAAGTGCTCAGGTAACCAAAAAATCTCAATCTCATATATATATACATCATGAATATCTGAGTACATGTGTGAGGGTGGAGGAGTACAAGTAAGTCCCTCAGCTCTCGCCTCCACCCTCCACTCTCCTACTCTCTACCTCGTCCTCGCCGTCCCGAGGAGGCGCTGGTGGAGGGGGCATGGGCCCCCGTGAAGAAGATGGAACTCGAACCTGGCCCCCCGCCTCGCTCCTCTCTCGAAGAGAAGAACCCGCCACAAAGGTGGAGCTGGTGATGGAGTACCCCGCAGCACGCGCTCGCTCACGCCCTCGCTGGAGACGCTCCTCAGACACTCGTAGCCGCTCCTGAGAAAGGGCCAGCTACGTCCTCAGGTCCGCCAGCTCACGCTCACGTGCCGCCACCTGCTCCTGGTACCGGGCACAGTCCGTCTGCTGCTGCTCGTGGTGCCGGTCACGGTCCGCCAGGTGCTCCTCTCGCTCTCGAGCACGCTCTCGTCGCTCCAGCTCAAGGGCAACCCGCAACTCTGCCACGTCCTGAGGCAGCTCCTCCCGTCGCCTCAGGGACCGCTCCAGCTCTGTAATCCGCTGCTCGCGGATCGCCAACTCTGTCCCGGCCAGGGCAGCCTGGGTACATGCCGCTTGTAACTGTCTGGTCTGCAAACAGGTAAACAAATCATCAGTTCCCTTGTGCAATAATTCATGAAATAATCATACATGACGGAAAGTAAAACACTCACCTGGGCAGTCATCGCCTGCTGTCCCTCGCAGACGCAAGTGAGAGCGGCGCGAAGCTCCTCAGTCTTAAAAGAAATGAATTTCATCAGTGCACAATGCAATATATAATCAATAATTGAATGAGGTTTGAGTTTTGGAATTTACCCATGAGGCGAGGTCGCGCTCTGCAGCCTCGGCCCGTGTGACCGCTCCCGCTAGCTACTCTGCTAGTACGGTCACCTCTGCACTGGGTCCCCTCGAGCTGGAGGCTTCCCCTGCATCTCTCCCTGCTGCTCCCTGCTGGGCACGCTGCATTTATTAAGATCGTCAGTGGCTAATCATCAATAATTCAACAAAAATTCATTTGCATATAGAAATAACTTAAACACTCACCAGGGTCTCGAGGTCGGCCCGTGTGGCAGCTAGCTGGTCCTCCAGGCTGTGTAGGTGGGCCTGGGCATCCATCCCCGCTATGTCCCGTGCATCCTGCATTCATTACATATTAGTCACATAATAGATACATAAGCATTTGCATTTAATTTAGAAATAATTGCATTCATACATACCCCTAAGACCCTCATCTGGGGTCGGCCGGCGTAAACCTCCCAGTAGCGTCGGAGGTACTCGGAGCTGTCGATCGCTTGGGAAGTGACTCGGGTCCCGCCTCGCCGCCAGTCGGCGTACTGGTCCTCGAACCGCACCCTCCAGTCGATCGCCTTCGTGCGACCGCGCGTCTTCTTTCCAATTCCTCGCGGCTCCCCTACCTCTATCCACTCCTAGTGTAGACCGAGGGTCCTCATCACCAGTCTAAGCCGTAACGGCTCGATCTCGCTCAAGCAGTGAACCCAAAGCTCATGCTCAAAGCGAGGTCGCCCTGCTACGACCCATGGCTGGCCCTCGTCGGTCATCCCCTCGTAAGGCCTCCATCGCACCTGCATCCATGAACATGCATGTCATCTCATCATAATCATAATAAATTCAAATAAACATAAAAAAAATGCATATCATTCATACCAGCGAGGGAGGGAAGTCTCGAAACTCTCTCCGTAGTACCCACAACTCGTAGCCGAGTGGGGCTCCAAACACAACCGGCAGCCAGCGCCGTGCTAGAGGGAAAGCACCCTCACCTCCTGGCCGGGGATCGGTGTGCCCCATGGGCATGTACAGATGGCTCCAAACCTGCATCCATGCATTGCATTAGTGAGGCATTCACATGCATAAAAAAGGAAGAAAAAGAAAAAAGGAAAGAAAAGAAGGGAAATATATATAAGTGCATATCTGAAGAAAAGGTGAGAAGCCACTGACAGTCGTCTCTCGTCCTGTCCCCGTGGACAGGTCGGCTAGTAAGTGCGCTAGCAGCGCCGCTCCCCAGGCGTATCTGCCGACTCCCTCTAAATCCTCGAGGATCCCTAGGAACCGGCAGTTGATGACGTCGCCCTTCGTGCCGAGCAATAGCCTCTCGAGCAGCAGCAGTAGGAACCTCCTCAGATCTCTGTCTGCCCTCTCTCTGTCAGCCGGGTCCTGGCAATAGACTGCCTTAGCCCCATCGATCAATCTCTGTGAGAACTGCTCTAAGGACTCCCCTGACCTATGCCTAGCATCCCCCAAGCCCATCACTGTAGTCAGGTCGGTGCGGAAGATAGTCCTACACTCGCTAGGTGTCTCATAGACCATCTCTAGCCCTAGCAGCCTCTGGGCAAGCTCGGTATAGTCTGGTAAGGTGATCCCGCTCACTGCCTCCCCGTCTACCCTAAGTCCCGTGATCCTAGCTACATCCTCCAGGGTAGGAACCATATGACCCCAAGGCATCAGGAATGCCCGGCTAATCCTATCCCACCTCTCTCTCAGAACCTGGATAAGCGGTAGGTCTGCTCTAACTGGCTCTATGCTAAGGAAGGCCCCAAACCCCATAGCATCTACCCTGGCTCTCTGGAACTCGGGGAGGCCGTAATATGCTGCCCGGACCATGACCCAAGAGATCCATGTCCTCATCAACCCCTGCATGCATAAAGAAAGAAATTTTGGCTTAATTAATCAATTATTCACTTTAAATGTTTGATGCAATTAACGACCATACCCTAGGTCGTTGTTTATCTAAGAGACGCCCCGGTGGGAGAGGCGTGGTTTTGAGGTTAATTTCTAAATTCCTAAAAGGTTTTTCAATTGACGCCCGTCCCAGGGTCGTCATTTCATTAAGTAACGCCTCTGAATGGGACGTTTTTCTTAAATGAGTTTTGGGTTTTAATAATTTATTCTAGAATTAATAAATGGACAACCATCCCTATGGTCGTTATCTGTTGAATTGACGCCCCGATGGGGGGCGTTGTTTTCCAGGGTTGTGAAAATAAAATAAAAATAGCATACGATATAAATCATGGGAAAAATATATAATTGAACAAAGGCATGGAAATTAACAGCATGATTGATATAAAAAAATGATAATTCAAATTAACGACATGCTGCAGGGCGTGTTTTATCTTTAGACGCCTTGATGTCAGTCGTCTTTCATATGTTGACGCCATGAACTCCAGTCGTTATTTTGTTGACTTGCATATTTGATTCTCCATGTGCTTTGATGAACTTAAGTGCTATCTTTTAATTGGAGTTATTTTGGTTAAGCACTTATGATCATATTTTGCTTCGCTTTGAGAGAACTAATGAATTTTGAGTGTAGAAGATTGTAGGTTCAAGGAGCATGGGTCACTCGTGGGAGTAACATCCTTATGTTTCTTTCCTGTAAGCATTGTTACTATATGGTATCTACGCTATTATAGCATATCAAGGACCTTGTGGTTCTGATGAACCTGGAATTTGAGTTCCCCTTCATCAAAAATAGTGATAATTCTAGGAGAGTCTTGATCACACGGATAGGCCGTTGAGTCATTAAAGGTCTGGGACGATGGTTCCACCTTCTGGGTTGATGCGCGGACAAACGGGCTCCGGCTTAGTGTCAGCTCAGAGATCTGGATTCTTGACCAAATCTAGATGGTTTAGCAATATTATCCTTGATTATTCTATATTTTTAGTTTGTTTTATCTTTTCCTTTTAGCCCAGCATGCATCATGTAGGACTTTGAGCTTCGTGCTGAAAATCTTCATATTATGGCAATAATGAAGGTCACTCGCTCTTGATTGAGTTGACATGAGATATTTCACTCCAAATTGAGTACTTTATTCTCTCTGAAGCCGCTCAGGCTAGTTCCTTGAAACTGTTCCTTTGCTGGATCTTCATCTCGATTCCCTTTATTTTTCTGCAAATCCACCTTGGTTGTAGCACGTCCATATTGGCTGGTAACCGCTCTCCAATGGTGCCTCCTTGTCGTGCCCACGCGCACATTTTATTTACTTAGTTTAGTCTCCTTTATCCAGCAAATCGATGCTTTCTTGGAATCACCTGGAGTTTGTTCCACTTTGAATCTTGGAAAGATTTCCAATGCTTAGTGTCTGAGGCGTGTCACATCACACCTTGGAATCTACTTATCAGTTCGTTCCACTTCATTACACTTTTACCTTCATTCCGTCTCACTCCCTTCCAAAGCATATGCCAAGGCAGGGCAGCTGTAGACACGCCAAAATTGACGCTTTGTTGATCAAATCTCATGTCACTATGTTAACGCCCCAAAGTGAACTTCAATATTTCTATAATATAAAGTTTTTCTATTTTTGTGTGTTTTTGTGATTTATTCTTGGGTTTTTGGAATTCACGACTTGAAGAGGGGCGTGTTTTAAATAGCGACCTAATCTGGGGCGTGTTCTTGAAAAAGGACGACCACAAAGAAGGGCGTCAATTGCTAGTATTTTACTTGTCCCACCCAGATTGAAATCAACGATTAACGTCCTTCTCTAGGGCGTGTTTTTGTTTAACGCCTTTGCTTCATGCATCTTTTCGCAATTTTCAAATAAAGAAGGCTTTTATTACCAAAATTGAATCCAGGAAATGACGCCTTGATCCCGATCGTGTTTTGAATTAACGTCCTGGAGCAGGTCGTCAATTCTGAATTGACGCCCTTTGGTAGGTCGTGTCTCACCCTTTCGTGTCCTGCTTAAACTCGCCTTTCCTGAAGAGTTCCCTGCCTTTCTTGGTCACCTTGCTCGATCTGGGAACTAGAGTCCTTGCCGTTAACGACCACTGCCTATTCTTATCTTCCCAAAATCTGTGTTTATCTTGATCGAAAACCCTATAAAAGAGTCCCCTGGTTGATCTCGCGCGAAGTTAATGTGTGCACAGAGAGACAGAGAGAGAGAGAGGCAGACACACACACACACACACACACACACAGAGGTTAACGGGTGCTGGCGATCGAGATTAAGAGCTATTGATCTCTTCTGCTTCCTCCTGCTGCTCCATCCGAAGCAAAGTGTTTTTCCCTTTACTGTTTACAGGAACAGCAGGGGTCTTTTTCTTCTCTTCGTTGTTGTTTGTCGTCTCATCCTATCATCATATAGCCTTTTCCTTGCACTAGTTTTATTGCATCTCTCCTCTCCCTAATTCTCTAGGCATTTTAAAAACAAACGAAAGGTGTATACTTTATGCTCTTCTTTCATCCTCATCTTCCATCTTTGGATTGATACTGCACTCACGTTTGGCTGATCTCCTTTTCTTTTATTTGTCTGTTCTTTGTTCAAAGGTAATCAAAGAGGAAAACCCCCTTCGTCGGCCGGCCGATAGAAGGTGGAGGAAGGAACCACATCCATCCCGCATCCTATTATCATCAGGTATTCGCGATCATCTTTTCTTCTTATTGAGGTAACCCCTCTGGCGATCACTCTCCTTGGTAGCACCACGTGCTCTTTTACTCCCTTTTTCATTATTCTTCTTATGCATATGCTTTATATATATATTTTTCTTAAGAGTGGATTACTTTCCATGATTCACAAGGTCGTCACTCGACTGTGCCTGGAGTGATGTATAGAATAGTGATCGGGCTAAGGCCGTTCCTAAATCATGCCCATAATTATGAACTGGCTGATGGAAAGGGCTAAAACCATCGATCGACCGAGCCGGAGGGTTCTCTTAGGAAAGCATGGATTGGGACTATGGCCATCACTTTGACCATGCCTAAAAGAATGTTAGTAGGGCTAAGACTGTCGATCGTCCGCGCTTGAGATTAGATGGGGACAAAGGCTATGGTTGTTGCTTGTATGCACACAAAGGATTTCTAGTCAAGGCTAAGGCCATGCCTTGGTTGCATTGAAAGACCGCTAATAGTGGTTAAAGCCACAACTCAGCCATGCCTAGAATAGAGGCTAAGGCCTTCATTCAGTCGTGCCTAAAAGGATGCTTATGTGATAGATGATAATCATGGTAAGACTGTCAATTGCATACACCTGAGGCTAAGGCTATCAGTCGACCGCACCTAAGGTTCTTGAAAGGAGGATGACGACCGAGGCTAAGGATGCAGATCAGCCATGCCTAAGGTACTAGAAAGGAGGAGGATGACTGGGGCTCAAGCCGTCGATTGGCCACGCCTAAGGTCATAGAAAGAAAGTTGATGACTAAGACTAAGACTTGCGATTAGCTGCACCTAAGGCCATAGAACAGAGGATGATGACTAGGGCTTAGGCTGTTGATTGGCCCCACCCGAGGTCATAGAAAGAAGGTCGATGACCGAGACTAAGACTTACAATTGGCCTCACCTAAGGTTAGAAAATGGAGAAGCGATGACCGAGGCTAAGGGCTACAATATATCAAACCTAAGGTCACACCAGCGAGGAGCGATGAGCAAGACTAAGGCATGCGATCAGCCATGACGACTAAAGTCATGAAGAGAGAAGTGATGACCGAGGCTAAGGCCTATGATTGGCCATGCTGTTGGACTCCCTAGTTGATTTTGGTAGTTTAGTTTCAATGATGACAAATCTTGTGTGTATGTGTCCTTGAGAAAGTTCATTGAAAATTATTAACCAAGGACTTCATATTTTCGCTTATCTTACCATATCGGGTTAAAATCCTTGGTGGACCTACTGGAATTCAAGTGAATGCATGAACAAATCATGTTGATGTCAAGGACCCAAAATAGGTGGTATATGTCATGCTCATCCCACAAAAACCATTGGTAAGACCCAGCCATCTTTCCATTGGGCTATTCAGTTGAGAAAATTTGGGTTTGTCAAAGTTGATACAATGATTCAGTTTTGAAATGAGTTTTAGTTTCAATGGCGTTGACCCCACCTTAGGGTAGTGCCGACTTCACTTAGTGATTCTTGATGTAATTGAATTTCTTGAATATCCCTCATGAGGTTTTTAGCTTGCAACACTTGTAATCAATTCCATGTGAAGATTGGTAGACAATTGGTTTAATGAAGCTCACATCTTGTTCTAAATGCATAGCAAAAAGCCCTCGATGTTAAAGCATATGATTTGTGTTTTCAAAGGACTCAAATGCATAATTTCACATATCATTTTGAGCTTGCATTATATTGAAACAACTCATGAGAAACTTGGTTGAAAACTGGTTAAATGGTACTCATGTCTTGCTCAAATGCTTAGCAACAAGCTCTTGTTGATTGATTCAAATTGCTAAGTGGTCAAAGGGTTTTCATGCATGTTTTCATGTTGATTCTTCATGGCTTTGATGTCCATACTTCATGGATTTCATGATTAGGTTGTTAGAGCTTAAACACTCATGTTTTCCATGCTTTATAGGCTTTCAGCAGATTTTCGGTCGACCATCAGAAGGTGTTCGGTCGACCAGAATCAACAGAATGCAGGGTCTGAAACTCCATCAGACTTCGGCCGACCAACCCAGTGCATTCGGTCGACCGAAATCCCCAGACTGCACCAGTCCATACCCTGTAAAAGTTTGGTCGACCGACCCCTCTCAACCGGTCGATCGAATACGGCAGGCGACCCATTTTCGTTATCTTCGAAACCCATTATTCAAGATCCGTTTTGGCTCATATTTGACACTCTTACCCCTAGGGCATTCATACACATGTTACATACATATTGAAGGGGTTTTAGAGTGGGTTTTAATGTCTTTTGCTCTTTCTATTGTGGGTGTATATATAAGCTACGAATTTGGGAGAAATATACTAAGTGTTAATGTTCTATCTTTCTTGTAGGAGAAGGAAAAGGGGAAAGGAGAGGAGCTGAAGTAATCTTTAGATATCATCTACATCCGGGAGGATTTCGTGATCGTGATAGAAGATAAAGAGGAGCAGTTTGAAGAGAGGATCGCGGTGATGTTCAAATCGACAGCATTTGACAACCCTCCAACCTGTTCTTCAACAAAGATCTCCTCCGGCCCTTTCACCTCTTGAGGATCTATTTCTTTACCCTTTTTACATCTATTCAAGTGATTTACATTTGATTTAAGAGCATGTATTGAACATATCTTTTATTTCCAAACTCTGACTCTGTGAGTGTTGAACCGTCGGTTTACGGTTGTGGTATATTGTGCTGCGGCTGTAGCAGTGAGTGTGTGTGTGTCTTGATCTGTGGCGGATCATGTAGGAGACGACGTCTCCGTGTCTTTGGAGCGAAAGCTCCATGCGTTTTATTTCGAAGCGAGTGTGGTGAGGACACCAGAGCACGAGTACGGCCCGACTCAGCGAGCCGTCGGTACCGGACCCGCAGCACGACTCGGTCGACATCGACATCGTTGTGGCTGGGCGATAGTATGGAGTCCCCCCCTGAGTGTTGATACTTTCTTTATGTTTAGTGTATTGGTGTGTATTTATTTTGAGTATTTATGAGTGTAATGGGTCAAGGTTATAAAATGGGTTACACTTCATGTAAGGAGCCCAATTTCTAAATTGGGCCTCCAAACATTTAGGAGCCCCATTAGGCCTCTCTCTCCCTTGTGGGCTTCTACACATGTGGGCCTAAAAGGCTGGTCCAAGGCCCAAGATGGGCTTCTAGATGACTTGGACCATTAGACCAAGGAGACAAAGGTAGAGGATGTCCCCTCCTTGTCCCCCATGCTTGTCTCCCACCTACCCTTGACCAATGTTAGTGGATGTCCTTTGATGTTAGTGGATGTCCTTTGGTGTTAGTGGATGTCCTTGGGTCTAGATCTAGGGTTTGAATACTTATAGTCTCTCATTGTATTTTGTGTGGAACTAATGAGAAAATTGAAGAGAATATTGATTGGTGTGCACTCCCCTCTCCCTCTTGAGTGTTCTTGGTGTTCTTCCTCCTCCCACCCCTAACACTCTCTAGATCTGATCCCAAATCTTCTATCTCCCTCATATTTATTCTACTTATCTTCTTCCTCTATCTTCTGTGAATGTTCACCGCTGTCGTCGCCACCGTTCGTGCCGCAGTTCAGTCTCCACGAGTCGGTCTTCATCCTGCTGCCCCAAATTCAGAGTTTCAGGACAGTAGCTCGGTGAAAGAACTGGTACGGGAGATCCGACCATTGGATCATCATGAAACTTTGAGGGATTTCAAGTCCTCTTTCCAACGGTACCTTTTGTGTCCCGATCCGACATCGGAGTTGAGCGTACCAGCCGATCTCACCGGAGCGCACAGATCTGGACAGAAACACAGTTGCGGGACAGCATTGGGAGATAATTCCCAAGAAATCACATGCCTCCACTTCGGCGACCGCCGCTCCCGGGGATCGACCTGGGACACTCCAGGAGCATCCCCGTCAGTCACTGCAGACAGGAGCCGCCCCGGACGACACCGTACCAGCAGCGGGTCGCACGTACCATTTGGTGGGCCCGAGTGAACGGAGCTGAATCGGCCGACCCCGTCTACCCGAGCGCCATCGACTGCTGCCTGCCAACCTGAGATTGGTGCTCTCGGATCCCACGTGTCGCTTGTTACCTCCCTGCATGGAGTGGGCTTAGCATTATTTCTGTAATTATTAATTATTTCTGTACCGGGAGTTCCGGATCTCGGCCGGGAAGTCTTCCCCACGCCCCCGAGCGTGGAGGTACACTCGCCACCCCCTTTTTCCTTATTTGCTTAGCTAGTATGCATTCTAGATGCCGCTGCATGTGAGTAGGTTACTTTCCTAGCTAGCTCGTGATACATCACCGCTGTGAGTTGTGAGTGCGAGACCCGTCCCACGACTCGTTCCGAGCGTGAGAGCAAGCCGAACACCCGAGACTCAAAGCCGGTTACTCAACCGTGCAGATCGTCGTGCTTCCCTCGATGGGGACAACCGTGAGTTAGCACTTCTTGTTTGGGGCACATCGCCTCTTCTGGAGCTCTTTAGGTGCCGCATTGTATCGTTGTTGCTGGTCGTGTCGTCCAACCCATCGCGTTGTCCTATAGGGTCCAAGGTCGCAACTCGTCCGCGTCGAGTCTCGTAGTCATCCCGCATCAAATTGGTATCAGATCCGGTTTGGTCTAGGGTAGTCTGGTCCAAGGTCTTACGTTACATCCCAATATTCGGTATATATAAAGGTGTTGTCGGACCGTTAGGTTACGCCTATCGGGGAGGCGATTCACTCGCGTGAGAGGATCTTCGGATCCCCAGACTCCGCCAAGTACCGGATATCAGTTTAAGTCTAGGTTCCTCAACTTGCATCGGTCCATCCATATAGGTCTAGTGAGTCACCTGACGCGGCGGTGACGTGAAAATGGATCGATGGCACTCCGATATCACGAACAGGACGGGAACGGATAACTTGCTATCTCACACAGCTGGGCCTCACGCCGGACGGTCTCACACCGGGCGACACACTCAAACTCACAAATGAGAAAGAGGGAAGGGAAATGTAAGAGGGAATAGCTCTCACACAAACAAACTTTAATTTATATAACAACATTCATGTCTCGTAACACATCCCTTGGCCTCTTTATATAGGAAAGAAAACCATAACATAGATACCATCTAACTTCCACTAATTGTGTTTATATCCTAGCCTAACAAAACAAAACCCACCCACCTCACTTTGACTTGTGGGTTTTAATCAAATAAAATACAAAAATTACACACATGTTATTTGACTATGACTAGCCTAATAAGACGAAAGTAAAAATACATGTAGGAATACATGTATACATACACACACAAATACATATACTCAATACACAATATACTACCGTAGCCATAAGCCGAGTCTTCAGGAAGGATCTCCGAGCCACAAGCTCAGTGTCGGGGCAGTGCGGCGTCGGCTCCGAGTAGTGGGCCCGGTAGTGAACCCTGTGTCCCCACCAACCCTCCCGGGGTGGCTGGAACTCGACTCCGTCGAGTAAGGGGGGACACTGCTGTGGTAGTGCTCCAGCAGATCTGGATCGAGACGCTAGAGATCCTCCTGGCTGATCTAGGAATCATCAGATGATGGATGGTCCCGCCAGCGGACAAGGTAGCACTGGTACTCCCTGCTCCGTGTAGTGGTCACCTGCTCATCCAGTATCCTCTCAATATGCTCGCACGGTGCTCTCAAGGATGTGGGACGCACAGGGGTGGACTCACTCTCAAGGGGAGGAGAAGGCTCGAAAGGGTCACTAGGAATCCCTGTGGGTTCCTTGTAAGCCACTAGGTCTGCCATATTAAAGGTCGAGCTAATCCCCTCTTCAGGAGGTAAATCCACAACATAGGCATTGGTGCCAATCTTCCGCAGGATTGGGAAGGGACCATCACTACAGACTTGTAACTTTTTAACGGCTCCCGAGGGGAGTCGTTCGGGCCGGGCCCGTACCATAACCAAGTCACCTTCTTGAGATTCATGGTGACGCCTATGCGAATCAGCTGACTTATGCAGACTAATGACGTGATGTGCAAACTCTTCGGCTGACTTGGACAGTCTAGACTCGAGGGGAAGGTTGGATAGGGTGGACCCAGGGGCAAGCTCAATAGCGTGTTGAATGTCACGCATGGGAGAGAGTCTAGAGGGCAAATCCTCTGGAACGATGCCTTGAGAGTCCTACAGTATGGCCGGGTCTTCAGTTGGGACTGAGACTCGAGACTCCTCGGGTGTGTTGGTGACGTCAACAGCCAAAATAGAGGCACCCTTAGCAACCTCTATGTCTAGCTCACCGATATTCATGGAATCAAGGCACCTAACTAGGTCATGACTAACCTTAGGGGCCTCAGAAATGGGTGTGATAGATGTAGGAGAAGAGGGAAGGGGAGGTTTCCCTTCAGTGGGAGTTTGGGGATTATCCTAAATTTTTGGGAGTTCCGGTGGGGATGGAGGTGGAACTCTTTCCCGGGGTCACCTTTGGGGGTACCAGGTACAACTGAATCTTCTTCCCGTTGTAGGAGAAGGAACACTGATTGGACCGACCAAAGGTAGCGAGGTCTACATCATAGATCCATGGTCGTCCTAAGATGACGCTCCCGGCCTTCATAGGCATTACGTCACATAAGATTTATCCTTGGTAGGACTGGAATTGGATGGGAATGACACATGTGGTGGTGATTGGGATAAAAGTGTCATCGACCCAAGCCACGTTGTATGGCTTTGGATGAGGGTGCGTAGGTAGACCTAAACGGGAGACAAAGTCTGAAGAGACTGCATTGATACAGCTCCCGTTGTCAAGGATTAACTTGCAGGGATGAGAGTTCACCATGATGTTGGTTTGGAAGATGGAGGTTCGACGCCAATCATCCTCCTGGGGTGCTGAGATACAACGAACTACACCCAATTTTTTCTGGCTAGAACTCTTGGCAATGTCTCCAACCTGCGTGTACTCGACACACGTGCCATCAAATATTGCATCCATTTCCTCAAATTGGGCGATGAGGTCAGGATCGGCTATATATCTTTCCTGTTCCATGCGTCCTAGACGGCCTAATGAATTCCTAGACCAACGTGGCATGCACGAGCTCGGACCTAGATGATGCAATCCTGGGACCGACAATTAGCAAGGTGTGGACCCAGCTGATATGCAAAGGGTCAATTTGAAGGGACCGGTTAAGGAGAGTTGCTCGCCCGTAGGTGAAGTAGTTGTGGAACTACCTCCTGACAATTAGGGTGCCCTAATGCGGTAGTCTAGGGCCTAAGGATGGGTACAAGCAAGCACTCGCTTTCCGTCCACAGCGATGCACTCAGGAGACAGATTGTATGGATCGGGCTCTCTCTCACTTCGTCGCGCGGCAATTGAAAAAAATACTAAATAAGCAAGTGAGGGGAGCACGTACCTAGCTAGACTGAAAAGTCTAACTCCGACTGGAGACGAAGGCGAGCGGAGATGTGCGTGTCTGCATGACGTCGATGAAGCTTGACCGGTTACAAAAATTCACTCCACGCAGGGAGAGTGCAATTATTACAGAACCGCTTAATTTAAAATTTTCCGCGCAGGGGAACAAATTAATTTAATTTCTCCGTGCATGGAGACTCTCGGGCACTCACACTCCGTAAATTACGGACTGTGTGTCGACGACCGGATGACTCGAGCACCGTCCTAACCGTCGTTATGGACTTTCGGGTGCCACAACTAAGAAGTTAATCAAATAATATATAGATATATATAAATATGATATATATTCAACACTTATTTTTCTTTTCAATTTTAAAACTCCCCTTTTTTTAAACCCCTTTTTTTGACTTTTCTTTGTCTTTTGTATTCTTTCAAACGTCTCTTTTCAAAACCTTCTTTTGACTGTTTTCTTCTTCTTCTTTTTTTATTTTGACTGCTCTCACATGTATAATATATAAATATATATATAATTTCGCGTGAAACACGCGGCTGGCGTCGGCGCACGTGGAGGGAGGATGCACGCGGGCGCACGCGGCAGATGGTGGCAGCGCAGGGGGGGGCGTAGTGGGCGCAGGTGGTCGCGGGCACGGGCACGGGCCAGCGAGCGCGAAGTGCGGGCAGGCACGGGGCTCGGGCGCGGGGGCGCCGGTGTGGGCGGGAGTAGCTCCGCAGGTGGGTGCGGGGCCGGGGCTGGGCGCGGGGCTCGGGAGCGGGGGCTGGGCGCGGGGCTCGGGAGCGGAGGCCGGGTGCGGAGGCGGGTCCGGGGGCGGCTGCAGGCCCGGGTGCGGGAGCGTCTGAGGGCTCGGGCGCGGGCGACGAGGCGGTTGGGCACGCCAGCGGCGGGCGGGCGCTGGGTGCCAGATCGGCGACGGGGGTCGGTGGGCGCAGGGCACCTGCGAATGCGGGCGCAAGCGCGGCCGAGCGCGCTCCCGGATGAGGGAGCGGATGCGGCGGCGGGCGGGCGCGGGAGCGTTGCTGCGGGTGCGCAGGCGGCGGCGAGGCAGGGTGGCGCGCGAGGGAGAAAAGCAGGCCGGCGGCCGCGGGTGCGACGCAGCTGCGGTGGAGCGGCGGTGCAGGCAGCGGGCACGGCGGTGGTGGCCGCGGGCGCGACGGTGGTTGCAGCAGCGGGCGGCGGCAGGAGCTGGCCACAACGGCCAAGAATTCTTTGAATTCTTGGCACGGGCGACGATGCAAGGGAGGGGCGTGAACTTATTATTATTTTTTCAATCTCTTCTTTCTCTCAAGCTTTCATTTGGACCACTTTCTTTTGTTGCAATTCTCAGTAACAGAGAGAGAGATTGACGGGAGGGAGAGAGAGAGATTAAATGAGAGAGGGATTCAGAGAGAGAGATTGACGGGAGGGTGAGAGAATGAGGGAGAGAGGGAATCCGTGAGAGAGAGAAATTAACATAGAGAGGGAAAGAGAATAGGGTGAGGTTGTTAAAAAAAAAAAATTTTCTCTTCTTCGATACTTTTATCAACGGAGCTCAACTAAATTTTTTTTTCTCTATATTTTTTTTTTCAAAACTCCTCTCAACCAACATCTTTTATGCTATTCTTCTCCTTTTTTTTCACTCTATCAACCTAGAGAGAGAAAGAGAGAGACGTCGAGGACGTCGGAGATGTCGTTGTTGGGCTCTAATACCAATTTGACGTGGCGGAGACGTGGAAATGGATCGACGGCACTCCGATATCACGAACAGGACGGGAACGGATAACTTGCTATCTCACACAGCTGGGCCTCACGCCGGACGGTCTCACACCGGGCGACACACTCAAACTCACAAGTGAGAAAGAGGGAAGGGAAATGTAAGAGGGAATAGCTCTCACACAAACAAACTTTCATTCATATAACAACATTCATGTCTCGTAACACATCCTTTGCCCTCTTTATATAGGAAAGAAAGCCATAACATAGATACCATCTAACTTCCACTAATTGTGTTTATATCCTAGCCTAACAAAATAAAACCCACCCACCTCACTTTGACTTGTGGGTTTTAATCAAATAAAATACAAAAATTACACACATGTTATTTGACTATGACTAGCCTAATAAGACGAAAGTAAAAATACATGTAGGAATACATGTATACATACACACACAAATACATATACTCAATACACAATATACTACAGTAGCCATAAGCCGAGTCTTCAGGAAGGATCTCCGAGCCACAAGCTCGGTGTCGGGGCAGTGCGGCGTCGGCTCCGAGTAGTGGGCCCGGTAGTGAACCCGGTGTCCCCACCATCACCCTTAGCTCTCTTTACATCTCATTGCATGCCCACCCGTGGAGGTGCCCAGTACCATTGCCCTGACACTATGGGTGAACACCGAGGTGCCAGCCCGGGAGGCCGTTCCCTGGAGGACATGATAGCTCTACTCATGGAGCGCATGGATAGGTCCGAGCAAACTCTTAGGGAGCATACCTAGCGTATGGAGAGCCGATTCAAAGCCATGGAGGACCGCACCGAGGCTTCTGACCGATATGTCCAAGGACTGGTTGGAAGGTTAGAGAGTGTGGAGAGAACCCCTCGCTGAGACCTACCCGGCATTCTCCCGACCCCTCAGGCACATGGTGCCCAGCCCGTGGTGGCTGCCCAGCCCGAGCCTGCTGCCCAGCTCGCACCACCTTGGGCTGATGAGCAACGGCAACGTGCCCCCCATTTTGAGGACTACGAGTCCGACAATGATTACGAGGGAAATGGCCGGCGCCGGCATGGTCACCGACCACATAGGGATGATGAGGACGAACGGATCCTCAGGACCGTCTGTGCAGACCCTCCCACGTTTGATGGGTCTAAACCTTTGGAACCCAAGATCTATCTTGATTGGGAGGCCAGCATGGACCGGTAGTTTGAGTGGTTTGAGATGACGGACCACCGGAGGGTTAGGTATGCCAAGATGAAGTTGATAGGGCAAGCACAGACTTACTGGAGTAATGTAGAGAGTTTACTCTTTCAGCATCATGAGCCTCAGGTAGGCTCTTGGGATGAGATGAAGGACAAGCTTAGACGTAAGTATCTTCCTACCATGTACCGTCAGCGACTTATTGATAGGTGGCAGAGTCTCACCCAAGGGGACCGATCCGTGTCAGACTATATCGCGGAGTTTGACGAGTACTTTTTACGATGTGGCGTTACGAAGGATAGCACCATGCCTGTATCGCGCTTCCGTCGTGGTTTGCGGCCCCACTACCAATATGAATTATTTCACCGCAATGTTACCACCTTGGAAGACGCATACCAGGTTGCTCTAGAGTTGGAGCAATTCGAGGCGGAGTTCGCTCCCGTCCAGCACCCGGGGTTCACTTATCAGCGTGGGAACGACCCTCGTACCACGCCTACCTCCTATAGCCAGTTTCTGGTGGCCCGTCCCTCGGAACCCCCTCGGCAGGACCCCACTGCTCCTAGGCTTCGCACTTTCCCTCCGAGGGACCCTCCCCCTCGCCCGCAGGCACCCATCCCTACCCCTCGGCTTTATCAGCCCGCCGTACCAGCTCGGCCTCTTCTTCCCACACCCCCAGTCCATTGAGAGGACAAGGGTAAGGGGCCAATGATTGGTGGAACATCTTAGGGCACTGGGACACAAGACCGTTGCTACACTTGTGGTGGAGTTGGCCACTTTGCCAGCAAGTGTCCCACCCGTGGAACACTTGTTATTACCGACACGCCAGCCTATGACCCCACCCCCGAGTTGGTGCCAGTCAGTTATGAGCCGGACCAAGAATTGGCCGAGAAATTCTTTGATGAGCTGTTGGAGGGCGACCAGGTCGACGTCCCTGCTACCCAATATCGGGATGGCATACATTTGGGTGTAGTCAGGTGCATCCTTACCCAGCCGCAGGTGAGTGACGACTGGCGTCGCACCACCATATTCCATACATTTTGTAGGCTGGAAGGGAAGGCATGCAAGGTGATTATTGATAGCGGGAGTTGCATCAACGCTATCTCCACAGGGACCGTCAAGTGCCTTGGTTTGACGCTTGTGGATCACCCCGCACCCTATAGAGTTTCTTGGGTGGATTCCACTTCCATCCTGGTTAGACTGCGGTGTCTGGTGTCGCTGCAGTTCCAGGCATACCATGATGCGATATGGTGCGATGTACTACCTATGGAGGTGGGTAGTATCATCCTTGGTAGGCCTTGGCTCTTTGACCGAGATGCCACCCTTCATGGTAGGTCGAGCACTTGCACCTTCGACCATGGTGGCCAAAAGATTACCCTCCACCCCGTCCAGCCAAAGGACCCGTCTGTCCGAGGACCAGCTGGCCCCAGTACTGTGACATCTCCTAGTCAGGGGAAAGCCGGTCCACCCGCGTTGTCCTCGGCACAATCCTCCACCTCTTCGACTACTCCTAGCAGAGTGGACCCTCCACCCAGGAGGTTGATGATGATCAGTCCGAGAGAGATGGAACAGGAGGTGACCGGGGGTAACCCCATTCTAGTTGTCATTGTTAGGGGCATAGAGGATGTCGCCCCTAGGTCTGAGGATGAGCATCCCACAGAGATAGCCACAATATTACGGGAATTTTTCGATGTCTTCCCCGAAGACCTCCCTGGAGGCCTTCCACCTATGAGGGATGTCCAGCATGAGATCGACCTCGTCCCGGGCTCATCTTTGCCCAACCTTCCCCATTATAGGATGAGTCCCACGGACCATGTTGAGCTTCAGCGGCAGGTCGAAGAGTTGATGAGTTGGGGGTCCCTTAGGGACAGTAAGAGTCCATGCGCTGTCCCCGCAATATTGGCCCCGAAGAAGGATGGCACATGGAGGATGTGCGTTGATAGCCGTGCAATCAACAAGATCACGGTGAAGTATCGTTTTCCCATTCCCCGATTAGATGACTTGCTTGATATGATGTCGGGAGCCACTATCTTCTTAAAGATAGACCTTCGTAGTGGCTATCACCAGGTGCGGATCACGCCTGGAGATGAATGGAAGACGGCATTCAAGACCAAGGATGGTCTTTATGAGTGGTTGGTTATGCAATTTGGGCTTTCCAACGCCCCTAGCACCTTCATGCGGTTGATGACCCAGGTTTTACGCCCTATGATAGGGGTCTTCTTTGTCGTCTACTTCGATGACATTCTTATCTACAGCCGCACTAGGGAGGACCACTTAGACCATCTTAGGCAGGTCTGTGTCGTGCTAAGGCTAGAGAGTTTATTTGCCAACCCGAAGAAATGTGCTTTCATGTCCGATCAGATCACTTTTCTCGGGTTCATTGTGTCGAGAGATGGAGTCTCCACTGATCCGGAGAAGATTAAGGAAATCAGGGAGTGGCCCGAGCCACGCACGCTCCACGATGTCTAGAGTTTTCATGGCTTAGCGACGTTCTACCATCGCTTCATTCATGGCTTCAGTTCTATCACTGCCCCGATCACTGATTGCATAAAGAAGGGGGCATTCGTATGGACTAAGACTGGAGCCACGGCCTTTCAGGACATTAAGGAGCGCATGACCCAGGCACATGTCCTTGTTTTACCTAATTTTTCTAAGGTGTTTGAGGTCACGTGTGATGCTTCTGGTGTGGGTATTGGTGGCGTTTTGAGTCAGGAGTCCCACCCCATTGCATTCTTTAGTGAGAAGCTTAATGATGCCAAACTGTGATATTCCACATACGACAAAGAATTCTACGCAGTTGTCCAGACATTGAGGTATTGGAGGCACTATTTGTTGCACCAGGAGTTTGTCCTCTTCTCTGATCATGAGACCTTACGATTCCTCCATACCCAAAAGAAGTTGAATGCTCGCCATAGTTGTTGGGTGGAGTATCTCCAAGAGTACACCTTTGTGCTCAAGCACAAAGCAGGGGCGGAGAACAAGGTCGCTGATGCACTGAGTCGTCGGGTGATGATGTTGACCACCATGAGTGTTGAGGTGGTAGGGCTAGAGAGGCTGAAGGATGCCTATGTTGACTGTCTAGACTTTGGTTCGATCTATGCCGTCCTTCAGGCCGGTCCCTCGCGCGATTATAGTGAGTTTGTACTACAGGAGGGTCACCTATTCCGGGGTGACAAGTTGTGTATCCCATGGACTTCTGTTCGTAACTTTCTTACGTGGGATATGCACGCGGGAGGTCTTGCTGGTCACTTTGGTCGGAACAAGACCATAGAGGCGGTTGAGCACCGATTCTACTAGCCTAGCCTAAAGAGGGATGCTGCTCGTATTGTAGCCCAGTGCCGCATTTGTGCTATGGCCAAACAGAGGAAGCAAAATACTGGCCCCTATACTCCCCTTCCCGTCCCGGATAGCCCATGGCAGGACATTAGCATGGTCTTTGTGTTAGGACTGCCCCGCACCCTCCGAAAGCATGACTCGATCTTTGTGGTTGTCGATCGGTTCTCCAAGATGGCCTTGTTCATTCCATGCTCCAAGACTTCGGATACCACTAGAGTTGCCCGCCTGTTCTTCTCTCATTGTGTCTCCAGGTTTGGCCTTCCCCGTACCATAGTGTCAGATAGGGATGTACTATTCACTAGCTATTTTTGGAAAACCCTGTGGCACATGATGGGCACCCAATTAAAATTCTCCACTGCATATCACTCCCAGATCGATGGTCAGACTGAGGTTGTCAATAAGAGTTTGGGGGATCTTCTTAGGTGTCTTGTCCGAGATCGAGTCAGGGATTGGGATTTGGCCTTACCCTTGGCCGAGTTCGCCTATAACGATTCGGTCAATAGGTCTACAGGTATGAGCCCCTTCGAGATTGTCACTGGCCATAGACCTAGGAGACCTATAGACCTAGTCCCATCTCCCATCCAGTCCCGTGTGTCTGAGTCAGTTGAGTCTTTTGCTAGCCATATTAGACAGTTGCATGAGCATGTTCGTCGTCACATTGAGTCCAGCAATGCACGATACAAAGAATTGGCTGACACTCATAAGCACCACCATGAGTTTCAGGAGGGTAATTCTGTCATGATCAGGGTCAGACCTGAATGGTTTCTCTCAGGAGCTGTGAAGAAGTTGCATGCTCGCGGTGCCGGTCCCTTTCGGGTAGTGAGGCGAGTCGGATCGAACACATATGTTGTGGACTTGCCAGAGGATTACGGGATCAGCTCGACTTTCAACGTCTCGGATCTCGTCGCTTATAGGGACCCAGCGGTGATACCCAGTGAGCCCTTTGAGCTGTCTCCACCCATTGTGAGTGACACCACCCTAGAGTGTCTACCTCCAGCCTTGTTACCTCAGCAGCGAGAGCAGATAGAATGTATACTAGACGAGCAGGTGACGACTACTCGAGGCAGAGTGTACCAGCGCTACGTGGTGTGTTGGAGGGGATGGCCTGCGTCCGATGACACCTGGATCACTCGGACAGAGCTATAGAGGATAGATCCTGATCTACTGGATCAGTACCAGAGCGACCCGGACCCTTACTCAACGAGGTCGAGCTTCTCCCACCCGGGGAGAATTGGTGAGGACACCAGAGCATGAGTACGGCCCGACTCAGCGAGCCGTCGGTACCGGACCCACAGCACGACTCGGTCGACATCGACATCGTTGTGGCTGGGCGATAGTATGGAGTCTCCCCCTGAGTGTTGATACTTTCTTTATGTTTAGTGTATTGGTGTGTATTTATTTTGAGTATTTATGAGTGTAATGGGTCAAGGTTATAAAATGGGTTACACTTCATGTAAGGAGCCCAATTTCTAAATTGAGCCTCCAAACTTTTAGGAGCCCCATTAGGCCTCTCTCTCCCTTGTGGGCTTCTACACATGTGGGCCTAAAAGGCTGGTCCAAGGCTCAAGATGGGCTTCTAGAAGACTTGGACCATTAGACCAAGGAAACAAAGGTAGAGGATGTCCCCTCCTTGTCCCCCATGCTTGTCTCCCACCTACCCTTGACCAATGTTAATGGATGTCCTTTGGAGTTAGTGGATGTCCTTTGATGTTAGTAGATGTCCTTTGGTGTTAGTGGATGTCCTTGGGTCTAGATCTAGGGTTTGAATACTTATAGTCTCTCATTGTATTTTGTGTGGAACTAATGAGAAAATTGAAGAGAATATTGATTGGTGTGCACTCCCCTCTCCCTCTTGAGTGTTCTTGGTGTTCTTCCTCCTCCCACCCCCAACTCTCTCTAGATCTGATCCCAAATCTTCTATCTCCCTCATGTTTCTTCTACTTCTCTTCTTCCTCTATCTTTTGTGAACGTTCACCACCGTCGCCGTTCGTGCCGCTGTTCAATCTCCACGAGCCGGTCTTCATCCTGCTGCCCCAAATTCGGAGTTTCAGGACAGCACCTCGGTGAAAGAACTGGTACGGGAGATCCGACCATTGGATCGTCGTGAAACTTTGAGGGATTTTAAGTCCTCTTTCCAACGGTACCTTTTGTGTCCCGATCTGACGTCGGAGTTGAGCGTACCAGCCGATCTCATCGGAGCGCATAGATCTGGACAGAAACACAGTTACGGGACAGCATTGGGAGATAATTCCCAAGAAATCACCCGCCTCCACTCCGGTGACCGCCGCTCCCGGGGATCGAATGGGACACTCCAGGAGCGTCCCCGTCTGTCACTGCAGACAGGAGTCACCCCGGACGTCGCCGTACCAGCAGCGGGTCGCACGTACCATTCGGTGGGCCTGAGTGAACGGAGCTGAATCGGCCGACCGCGTCTGCCCGAGCGCCATCGACTACTGCCCGCCAACCCGAGATTGGTGCTCCCAGATCTCACGTGTCGCCTGTTACCTCCCTGCGTGGAGTGGGCTTAACATTATTTCTATAATTATTAATTATTTATGTACCGGGAGTTCCGGATCTCGGCCGGGAAGTCTTCCCCATGCCCCGAGCGTGGAGGTACACTCGCCACCCCCTATTGTCGTATTTGCTTAGCTAGTGTGCGTTCTAGATGCCGCTGCATGTGAGTAGGTTACTTTCCTAGCTAGCTCGCGATACATCACCGCTGTGGGTTGTGAGTGCGAGACCCGTCCCACGACTCGTTCCGAGCGTGAGAGCAAGCTGACCACCCGAGACTCAAAGCCGGTTACTCAACCGTGCAGATCATCGCGCTTCCCTCGATGGGGACAACCGTGAGTTAGCACTTCTTGTTTGGGGCACATCGCCTCTTCTGGAGCTCTTTAGGTGCCGCATTGTATCGTTGTTGCTGGTCGTGTCGTCCAACCCGTCGCGTCATCCTATAGAGTCCAAGGTCGCAACTCGTCCGCATCGAGTCTCGTAGTCGTCCCGCATCAGAGTGGATCCTCACCGTTTTGGTGAGGGGTGGACGTAGGGAGTCCGTCGTGGTCTCGAACCACCTATAAAATCTGTCTCGCATCTTGTTTGATTGTGGTTTGCTTGTCTATATTTTTTATATTGATCATGTGAGAGCGGTAAGGTTGAGAGAACCGAATTCTTCATATCGTATATTTCGTTTGATCGTATCTAGTGCTGGTTGTTAGTTTCATTCCGATGCGTTAAATTTAAAAACTACCATTGCGCTTGGTGGGGACAATTCAACCCCCCTTCTTGTCCATACGAGAATATAGGGACAATAATCTGGTATCAGAGCAGGTCTCTAATTTTTAGGATAACCTCACGGTTGTAGAGAAAAGATCATCTGTTATGGCCAATAAGGGAATGCTCCCTGAGGGACATTCAATCCATCGACCACCCTTCTTTGATGGTACGAATTATCCCTATTGAAAAAATAGAATGATTGTGTTCATGCGAGCATAGGATTATGATACTTGGAGAGTCATAAGTAAAGGTCCCTATGTTTTACCTCAAAATGAAGATGAATGGGAAGATGAGCATATTAAAAAATCATGTGCAAATTTCAGAGTTATGAACATTGTTCAGTGCGCGATACACCCTAACAAGTACTCACATATATCTATGTGTTCATCTGCGCAGGAGATGTGGAACAAATTGAAGACGATTTATGAAGGTACTTCAGAAGTACGGGAGACAAAGGCAAATTTGTTGGTTCGAGAATATGAACTATTTGCAATGAAGCTCGAGGAGAACATAAGTCAGATGTATGCAAGGCTAAGCGAGATCACAAACAGCTTAAAAGCCTTGAGAAAAGAGTATGCAAACCAAGATTTGGTCAGGAAGGTGCTGCGGTCACTCACATCACCGTGGCACACAAAAGCCACCGTCATCGAGGATTCAAAGGATCTCACCACACTCACGGTGGATCAATTGATCGGGTCACTGATGACGTACGAAATCAACATCATGAAGTCAGTTGAGGAGGAAAAAAAAGAAGAAAATGATTGCATTAAAAGCTAATCCAGGATCGTCCGAAAAGAGTGATGGAAACTCATCTATGGATAATGATGAAGAAGAGCTAATGGCTCTCGTGACAAGGAAAGTCAGAAAATATTTCAGAAGAGCTAGAAGTGGTGGAAACTTTCCGAGGAGATTCTTGAGGAGAAATGCCATCAAGAAAGGTGAGCCGAGCAAGAAAGAAGAAATTATATCCTACGAGTGTAAGAAGGCTGGCCACATGAGGGGTCAATGCCCTGAGCTCCAGAAGAAGCTGAAAAAGAACAAGACAAAGAAAGGAGAAGCGATGAAGGCAACGTGGAGCGATGAGGATTCGGATAGTTCAAGATACGAAGGCGAGAAGAATGGACTGGACAAGCTAGTCCAGAATTTTTGTTTGATGGCGGATGAAGAAAGTTCTGAGGTAAATTCCGATTCTGAAAACCTCACTACCGGACATTGGCAGTTTGCTTATGCAGACATTTATCAGTAATATAAAAGGTCTAAAAATGATGTTAAAATTTTGAAAAGAAGTTGCATGACTTGATTAATTCTGCAAATCCATGTGATATATGTAGTTTCTTTGAAATACAAATTAAAAAATTCAAAGATAAAGAAGATTTTCAATCTAAAATGACCTTGTATGAAGATGAATTGGCATGTTTGGAAGCTAAAAAATACAGTGCTTATGAAAACATTGAAAAATTGAAAAAAAAGAATGAAAACCTGGTAATGGAGTTGGATGAGCTTAAAATGAGATTGAGTGAATGTGAAAAATTCAAGAAGGATATTGAAACCAACTTCAGCACCATGAATGACGAGTTAAGAAAATTAAAAGATGTTGTTCAAAAAAAACTGAAAGGAAAAGAGAAAACATTTGAAATTGGTGAAACTAGCAATGAAAATGTTAGGAATGAGAAGAGAGGTGTGGAACACTCATCCACAAAGAAAAACTCATTTACGAGAAATGAATTTCAGAAATCATTTAATTCATATTGGTATTCTCATGTTGACTCTTGCATGAACCCATGCATTGATAGATCTTATATGCAAAGGAGTTGTTTTAGAAAACTAAATGTTACATGCTTTTATTGTGGAATGTTCGGTCACTCAATGTATGTTTGTGATTTGATGAGGGCCGACGATGAGTATTTTGAAAGAAAAAATAGAATGTATTTTGTTCAAGGTAGAACTAACACATCGGGACCCAAACTTGCTTGGGTACCTAAATCAACTTGAGATATGTTTTGATTGTGCAGGTCTGTCTAAGAGCCAAGTGGAACAAATGGTACTTAGACAGTGGATGCTCTAGACATATGACAGGTAATAAGGAACTCTTCTCAGACCTGAAGGAAAAGGATGGTGGACTGGTCACCTTTGGTGGGAACGACAAAGGTAAAATTGTGGGAATTGGACGGATAGGTAAGGATTCCAACCAGTCAATTGAAGATGTTTTGCTTGTAGATGGCTTAAATCATAGTTTGCTTAGCATTAGTCAACTCTGTGACAAATGTCACAAAGTTATTTTTGAAAACTCGCATTGCTTAATTGTAAATAGAGAAATAAATGAAATAAAGTTCATTAGAATTAGAGATGGAAATATTTACTCTGTTGATTTTGATAATTCTTAAAATAAAAATCTTTGTTTAGTTGCTAATAAGTCGAATGATGCATGGCTATGTCATCGACGACTTGGTCATGCTAGCTTTAGTATTCTTTCCAAACTGTATAGAAAAGACTTGGTTAGAGGTTTGCCAAAGTTGAATTTTCATATAAATAAAATATGTAATGCATGTGCTATGGGGAAACAGACCAGGGTTTCTTTTAAATCTAAAAATATTATCACTACCACTAGACCCTTGAACTCCTTCATTTGGATTTATTTGGTCCCACTAGGACACACAGTCTTGGAGGAAAACTTTATGGGTTTGTGATTGTAGATGATTACTCAATATTCACTTGGGTGTTATTTTTAACCCATAAGAATGATACATTGCAGGAGTTCGAAGATCTTTGCAGGAACTTACAAAATGATAAGGGGTATCAAATCAAGGCTATTCGGAGTGATCATGGAAGAGAATTCGATAACCATGACTTTGACGATTTTTAAAGGAAACAGGGGTTTTCACACAACTTCTCAGCACCTAGAACCCCATAATAAAACGGAGTTGTGGAAAGAAAGAATAGGACGCTCGTGGAGATGGCGAGAAGGATGCTTGCTGAAAATGACTTACCAAAATATTTTTGGGCCGAGATAGTGAGCACAGCCTACCACATCATCAATCGAGCTATGGTAAGACCCATACTCAAGAAAACTCCATATGAGCTGTATAAAGGTAAGAAGCCGAACATTGAATATTTTAAGCCTTTTGGTTCTCCATGTTTCACTTTCAACAAATCTAAAGATAATTTAGAGAAGTTTGCCGCAAAGAGTGATAGACGTATATTTCTTAGATATTCTTCATTATCTAGAGCATATCGATTATATAACCTGCGTACTCTTGTGGTAGAAGAAAGCCCACATGTGATCATTAACGAATACACTTTAAGGTTATCTAATAAAGATAATCATTTTCTTGATGTAGGGCATGAAGATGGAGAAGAAAAGAAAGATAAAGGAAAACAAGATGTGGATCAAGCGGAGTCGAGTAACAAAAATGATGAAGCTCCGACACAAGACGAAGATCTCCCCAAACAGTGGATGTTCCACAAAGATCACCCACAAGACAACATCATAGGAGACGTGGAACAAGGCATAAGAACAAGGGCTTCAATCAGGGAAGTTGAACAATTCGCTAATCTTATATTACTTTCCGATATTGAGCCCAAATCTGTAGATGAGGCATTAAATGATAACTTCTGGATCTTGGCTATGCAGGAGGAATTACACCAATTCCAAAGGAATGAGGTGTGGTTTCTTGTGCCTAGACGTAAGAATCACCCGGTGATTGGAACTAAGTGAGTTTTTCGGAACAAACTTAGTGATTAAGGGGTGGTAATTAGGAATAAAGCCCGGCTAGTAGCCAAAGGCTATAGTCAAGAATTAGGACTTGATTTTGATGAATCATTTGCACCCGTGGTTAGGCTTGAAGCGGTTAGAATATTACTTACCTTTGCATGCTCTAGGAATATACAACTCTTTCAAATGGACGTTAAAAATGCATTTTTGAATGGTGTAGTGAAAGAAGACGCCTATGTTGAGCAGCCACCAGGATTTGAAGATGAGAAGCACCCGGACCATGTGTACAAACTTGACAAAGTATTGTATGGTCTGAAGCAAGTCCCCCATACGTGGTATGAAAGGCTAAGTACATTCCTCTCTAAAAATGGCTTCAAAAGAGGTAACATCGATCAAACCCTTTTCATTAAGAGCGATAATGAACATATACTTCTTGTACAAGTATATGTTGATGACATTATCTTTGGAGCCACTTGTGATTCATTGAATGATGATTTTGTTAAATTGATGCAGGGGGAGTTTGAGATATGTTTGATGGGGGAGTTAACTTTCTTTTTGGGTTTGCAGGTGAAGCAGCTATAGGATAGAATCTTTATAAATCAAAGGAAGTACACAAAGGAGCTCATCAAGAAATTCAAGTTCGACAATGCAAAGTCACAAAAGACACTGATGTCAACAACGGTGAAATTGAAGAAGAGTGAACAAGATAAGTCTGTCGATCAAAAACCTTTTCATGGAATGATTGGTTCTTTTTTGTATTTGACTGCTAGTAGGCCGGATATAATATTTAGTGTTTGCATGTGTGGTAGATTTCAATCCGATCCAAAAGAATCACGCATGTTAGCAGTCAAAAGGATTTTTAGATATTTGCTTGGCACATCGGATCTTGGTCTTTGGTTTCCTCATAGTTACAATTTTGATTTAGTAGCTTACACTTATTCCGATTATGCTAGGTGTTTAGTGGATCGTAAGAGCACAAGCAAGTATTGTCAATTTCTTGGAGGTTGCATGGTTTCATGGGCCTCTAGGAAACAAAACATAGTGGCATTGTCAACTGCTGAAGCCGAGTACATGGCGGTAGATAGTTGTGCAACCCAAGTGCTATGAATCCAACAACAGTTAGTTGATTTTTGTATTACCTTGAATAACACACCCATTCTTTGTGATAACACCTCTGCCATTAATATTTCTAAAAATCCTATTTTACATTCTTGCACAAAGCACATAGAAATTCGACATCACTTTTTGCGAGATCATGTGAGTAAGGGTCATTTTGAGCTTATACATGTAAATACTGAAAACCAACTTGCAGATATTTTTACAAAACCCTTATCTCCTGAAAATTTCACAAGAATAAGAAGAGAACTTGGAATTTACTGTTTGAATGAGTAATTGTTCATATTAGGCTTGTTTATACACTTTTGCTTCAGTTTACAAATAACATTTCAGATTTATATATATTCAACCACATGGTTTAGATTGCATATACTTTTGCATACTTGAACAGGAATAATTCTTCATCAACTTTTCATTCACTTGCATATGCATGTATATACTTGATATACCTGCTTGCTTGAATGCCATGATTCTTCGGTATCTAAAATGTTGCGTTGTAGAATGGTGGATTTTGTCCACCGGGAAACACTCATCATGTGAGAGTCGGGTCTTCGGATCTACGTTCTCCACCACATACCGGAAATCATCTTGCATGAATTTAATTTCCAAATCCTTACTTGATTGCTTGTGTATATTTCTAGAAAATCTTTTTCTTGAAATCTTCTAAGACCTCACCTCCTTGATAGATAAAATACAGTGGCTTTGATCATTTATAAATAGTGACATATACAAAGGAGGAAATTTATTTCCAATTATGCATACATTTAGGGGGAGTCATAGCTATATTTTTGACAAATTCATTTTCTACATACAAAGCAATTACCCACACACCTTGCACAAAAATATTGCATATGACTTTAATCGATAAGGATTTCAAAAATTCTTCTCAACACTTTAAGGGAAATAAAATTTCTACATGAAAATCTAGAGTAATCGTGAGGAAAAAGTTGCCTACCCCGCGGCAATCAATAAGTGGAATGTCAAACTAAGTAGTTGAGAATCTCCACTGAAATAAATGAGAAAACTCGCGTCGAAAGGTGAAACAAAATTCACAATTCGTGATGAATCCTAATAACCAGGAATCCCCATTGAGACACATGAGGTGACTCACGCCGAACGGTGAAATCTAATAAAAGAAACAAAAAAGGGTTGTGCGAAGCTACCAAAAGTCGAGGATCGAAATAGAATTGTAGAAAGGAAATAACCCTCTAGTGTTCTTTAGAAACTCCGCCAATATCCATATGTTTTTGAAGTTCATTGCTCATTGCCACATATTACACTCACGGGTATTATTGTGATGAATGTGTATCTTGAATTTGTTCTTATCATGGTTTATGCAGTGCCTTTAGCATATGCATGCACAACCTTTTTTGATTATTCTTCATATGACACAATTTGGTTTTAAATCTACTATTCACTTGCTATCCTTTTACCCCATTGAGGGAGAGTTATAGATATTTACATGCTTGCTTATGTTTCATACTTGCCTGCTTGCTTGCATGAATAATTTGGAGAAGTTAATACTCAATCATACATGTTCATATTAGACTTTAATAACCCTATTGTCAATCGGTTTTTGTTGATGACAAAGGGGGAGAAAAGTGCATATCATGTTCATATCAGTTTGGAAGCTTTTTGTGCATATCAAGTTTCCTTTGCATAGTTTGGTTCATATGGATATACTCTAGATACTTCATAGTTTTGTCACATGTTCATAGTTTCATACATGTTCATGGTTTTAACTTTCTCAATAAATTGTCACTCGGAAGTTATGCACACATCATGTACACATCGTTTTGTCATCATCAAAAAGGGAGAGATTGTTGGACTCCCAAGTTGATTTTGATAGTTTAGTTTCAATGATAACAATCTTGTGTGTATGTGTCCTTGAGAAAGTTCATTGAAAATTACTAACCAAGGACTTCATATTTTTGCTTATCTTACCATATAGGGTTAAAATCCTTGGTGGACCTACTGGAATTCAAGTGAATGCATGAACAAATCATGTTGATGTCAAGGACCCAAAATAGGTGGTATATGTCATGCTCATCCCACAAAAACCATTGGTAAAAGCCAGCCATCTTTCCATTGTGCTATTCAATTGAGAGAAATTGGGTTTGTCAAAGTTGATACAATGATTCAGTTTTGAAATGAGTTTTAGTTTCAATGGTGTCGACCCCACCTTAGGGTAGTGTCGACCTCACTTTGTGATTCTTGGTGTAATTGAATTTCTTGAATATCCCTCATGAGGTTTTTAGCTTGCAACACTTGTAATCAATTCCATGTGAAGATTGGTAGACAATTGGTTTAATGAAGCTCACATCTTGTTCTAAATGTGTAGCAATAAGTCCTCGATGTTAAAGCATATGATTTGTGTTTAAAAGGACTCAAATGCATATTTTCGCATATCATTTTGAGCTTGCATTATATTGAAACAACTCATGAGAAACTTGGTTGAAAACTGGTTAAATGATGCTCATGTCTTGCTCAAATGCTTAGCAACAAGCTCTTGTTGATTGATTCAAATAGCTAAGTGGTCAAAGAGTTTTCATGCATGTTTTCATGTTGATTCTTCATGGCTTTGATGTTCATACTTCATGGATTTCATGATTAGGTTGTTAGAGCTTAAACACTCATGTTTTCCATGCTTTATAGGCTTTCAGCAGATTTTCGGTCGACCATCATTAGGTGTTCGGTCGACCAGAATCAACAGAGTGCAGGGTCTAAAACTCCATCAGACTTCGGCCAACCGACCCAGTGCATTCGGTCGACCGAAATCCCCAGACTACACCAGTCCAGACCCTGTAAAAGTTTGGTCGGCCGACTCCTCTCAACCGGTCGATCGAATACGGCAGGCGGCCCACTTTCGCTGTCTTCAAAACCCATTATTGAAGATCTGTTTTGACTCATATTTGACACTCTTACCCCTAGGGCTTTCATACACATGTTACATACATATTGAAGGGGTTTTAGCATGGGTTTTAATGTCTTTTGCTCTTTCTATTGTGGGTGTATATATAAGTTGCGAATTTGGGAGAAATATACTAAGTGTTAATGTTCTATCTTTCTTGTAGGAGAAGGAAAAGGGGAAAGGAGAGGAGCTGAAGTAATCTGTTGATATCATCTACATCCGGGAGGATTTCGTGATCATGATAGAAGATAAAGAGGAGTGGTTCGAAGAGAGGATCCTGGTGATGTTCAAATCGATAGCCTTCGACAACCCTCCAACTTGTTCTTCAACAAAGATCTCCTCCGGCCCTTTCACCTCTTGAGGATCTATTTCTTCACCATTTTTACATCTATTCCAGTGATTTACATTTGGTTTAAGAGCATGTATTGAACATATCTTTTATTTCTGAACTCTGACTCTGTGAGTGTTGAACCGTTTGTGTACAGTTGTGGTATATTGTGCTGTGGCTGTAGCAGCGAGTGTGTGTGTGTCTTGATCCGTGGCAGATCGTGTAGGAGACGACATCTCCGTGTCTTTGGAGCGAAAGCTCCGTGCGCTTCATTTCGAAGCGAGTAGATCCTCATTGTTTTGGTGAGGGGTGGACGTAGGGAGCCCGTCGTGGTCCCGAACCACCTAAAAAATCTGTCTCGCATCTTGTTTGATTGTGGTTTGCTTGTCTATATTTTTCATAATGATCGTGTGAGAGCGGTAAGGTTGAGAGAACCGAATTCTTCATATCGTATATTTCGTTTCATCGTATCTAGTGCTGGTAGTTAGTTCCATTCCGCTGCGTTAAATTTAAAAACTACCATTGCGCTTGGTGGGGACAATTCAACCCCCCTTCTTGTCCATACGAGAATCTAGGGACAACACATGCCTAGGGTCATGAAGAGCGATGACGACAGAGGCTAAGGCTGGCGATTGGCCGAACCTAAGGTCCTGAACATAGATGATGACTGAGGCTAAGGCCTCTGATCGGCCATGCCTAAAGTGATAAAGAGGGATGACGACTGAGGCTAAGGCCAGTGATTGGCTGTGCCTAAATTCAAGAAGGGAGATTATAACTGAGGCTAGGGCCTATGATTGGCCACACTTAAGGTTATGAAGAGTGACGATGACCGAGGTTAAAGCCGACGATTGGCCGCGCCTAAAGTCATGAAGAAAAATGATGACCGAGACTAAGGCCTACGATTGACAACACCAAAGGTCACATAGAAGGGTAACTGGGCTAAGGCCATCAACTGGCTGAGCCAAAATTTACATGAAGCACGGTGATTGGGCAAAGGCCGGTAACCAGCCACACCAAAGATCACGTAGAAGGGTAATCAAACTATGACAATTTACATGAATTATAGTTTATATTTTTCAAATTAATTGTAGATTTTTTATGAAAATGTTTCCATCAAAATCATCATTTTATGTACAATCTCCATGAAAATCCACTCTCACAAATATTCAGGGTTCTCTTGCAAAAATAACAATTCTTGGGCATATTCGTCTTAGGATGATTGTGAATTATGTAAGTGCATAAATTACTTTTTGTGCATTTAAAATAAGAGGATTACTTATAATTCTTTATATTGCATGAGGTATCATGGGAAATTAAGTTGGTAGCACAAGAATGCCCTAGCCAGGGCTTTGATCTGCCAAGTCTCTTCACAGGCCACATTCCTAGCAGTCAAGGATCAAAGGGAAGAAAGTGTTGGATGTCAAAAAGAAAAAGAAGTAAAGATAAAGGATATTACTAATCTCGTTAAATACCAAATAAAAGGAAACAAAAGAAAGCAAAAGAGGAAATGATCTCATATTTTCCTAAAAGAATTGGAGGCATGGGGCATATTTAAAAAAATCCCTTAGAGACTCTCGGCCGACACAATTTTTTGTTCTCTTCCTCCTCCTTTGTTCTCTTCCACGTGCACTATCTCCATCTCTTCCACGTTCTCTCTTCTCCCTCTCTCTCACACTCCACGTTTCTCCCTCTCTTCATCCTTCTTCTCTTTATTTTATCTTCTCTTTGTTTCCTTTCTTTTTTTTGTTTTTATTATCTTCTTCCCCCCTCTCGCTCACTCTATTCTTCTTAGTTTATTTTCTTTCTTTCTTCTAACATAGCCCGCATCTTCCTCTTTCATTTCATCTCTCTTATTTCTTGACTTCTTTCTAGTTGTTTTTTTCTTTCTTTATTCTCATGCTCATAATATCTTTTGTTAGTTTGTGTTTATTTTTTTCTCATTTTTAGTGTTTATTTGTAGGAGGAGATCTTCCCGCTAGGAGGTGGTGGTGGTTCTCTCGAGAAATTTGAGGTTAAAGGCAAGCAAGAAAGACCCAAGTGCGGACGAGTTTCGACTGAGTCTTGCTCATCTTCTCGAAATTACCGTGCCATGACATTAGTTTCTAGATCTAGTTCTTCGGGGAGGAGTTTCGATTGAGTCTTACTCATCTTCCCGAAATTACTGTGCCACGACATTAGTTTTTAGATCTAGTTCTTCTTTTCTCTTCCCATTGTAACAAACAAGTTTGACATTGAGTTAATTCCATTCTAGTTATTCTTTCTTTATGTCATTTTTTATTCGAGTATTTTCCATTTATAGTCGTCCACCATAGTTTGTCTTTTTCTTTCGTGTACATCAAAGTTCTCAAGCCAAAGTTTCGCAACCTCTCCGTAAATTCGACCCAAACCCAACACTATTCTATAGTTCTTTATTCTTATTTCGATTCAGATTTAAAATCAGTGCGCCGCCTCGACAAAGAGTAAGTGAGAGATAGGTGCACAGCCCCTCATCACCTTGAAGTACTCTACTTGTTTGGAATTGAAAAGCCCTTAAGGGCCCCTACCGATTGCCTCTTCTGCAATGATAAATAAGGAGGGCGCTAATGGGTCCCCTTACGAAACCCGCGAGAAGACTTGAAGTAGCTAGACAATTGCTCATTCAACAAGATAGAAAACCAACTGTTAGATAAATAATAACGGCTCAACAAGAGAGAG